>VMRM01000002.1:13321037-13987148 GCA_010277075.1 Poeciliopsis retropinna | reverse complement strand
TGACCATACATCATCAGTGAAGACATTGTATCACGCTCTGCATTGTCCTTCAATATAGTCACAGTTCTGTTTACTACGTAATGCAGACTAAAAGTCAAATCAAACAATATTTATTAAATATATATGCATTATAAGGTTAGTCGATATGATTTATGCGGCGAAACCAGCAGTTTTACAGCCAGTTGAGTATAGCTGAGAAGAAAACTGACATATTTTCTTCTCAGTTTACAGAAACATTTAGTTTCTGTGAACTAAAGGACAAATGTCTCAGTTTCAGTGACAATATAGTTTTATTATTTATTCTTCCAGTGAATTTTTCCAGTTTTCCATGGAGAGGACACTTCAGTTGTTTGTGTTATCACATATCAGTGGTGAATGGACCCACACTAGCTGAACTGCACTCAAACCGCATAAAAGATGTAGTAATGTTGGAAAACTAGCAGTAGTAGTAGATCAACTGACAAGTTGTCTGTTGATGCATGTTAAATGTAGGAACGTGAAATAAAAACACCATATGACATCATAAATGTTGAACACCTTGTTGACAAACGGCCAAATGTAAGGGAGCCACATTTCTGCTCCTCGTATCCCGACCTACGCTGTGTAAATAAAACCTTCACAACAAAAAGGGAATTCCTCTCTTTCTTTCTCCTGTTGTTTTGTTTTTTGGGGGGGTTGTTCTGTTTGACTCGCCCTGACAGTCCTGATGGATGGATGGACGGATGGATGGACGGATGAGAGTCCTGCAACAACAATAACGCTTGTCCACCTTGTGAACCGACATGACAGGGGAATTTTGTAGGAATTCTGCTCCATGTGGGGGTCCGAGTTGGACTCCGGGAAGGGAAGCGGAGGGTTGAAAGCATCTCACACAGACAGACACACAACAGCCTGCAGGAATGTGTTGTCCATAGGGAGTAATTAGCACGTTGGGACACGGCCTCTTTTACAGTGCCTGGACCCCCCAACTGCAACAAACAGCTGGTTTTACTGAGATTTACACTAATGTGTTTCAAGAGGAAATGTAATTGCATGTCATTCACTTTGAAACAAATCATCTGGCTTAATATGCAAGGACTATGGCAACTTTTGAAACAATCTTATGCAGGTAAAAGTTTGAAAATAGTGATTGCGAGGCAATTTTTTGTTTACATTTAACAAGGAAATTATGGACGATGTCAACCTGAACAAAAAGTCAAAACACACAAGCATTAATGTAGTTTCAGACCATGTTTTATGTTTTTTTTGTAGATATTTTAAATGTATTTGGAAATCAAAGAAAAGTGTTTTCTTCATCTAGATTCACTTTACCTGCCTGTCAGAAGAAACTTTATATCTAAAGTATTACGGACCTTGTAATACTTGATACCTTGTAATAAGTATCTTGACCTATTTTTTTAAAGCCAGAAAAAAATTCCAAATCTCTTTTCTTGTAGTTGAATTTATAACATCATGGCTCTGAAGCAATTATGTTGCTAAGTTGCAAAAGGTTCAACCTTAAATGTTTTAGTCAGAGTTTGACTAAGATGACTCCTAAGACTTGGTGGAAACGTCTGTGGATGGAGATGTTGAAATGTGACAGTGATAGTGACTGCAAACAGGAATCTATTTACGTTCCTGTTGAAAAGTTTGCATCCGATTCCTTTTGCGTGCATATTACCACTCAGACAGTAAAAAGCGATGGAAAATGGTATCCTGTTTGTGTCACTCCAAATAGTCCAGGGATTTTCCCAGTGCAATGAGTGGGACAGGTTCTGTTTTTCTGATTGATCAGATGATCATACAGTTCTTACTGCAGGCTTAGGCAAGGACAGGGAATGTTACTGGTCAGACTGGGCCCATTAAAGTAAGCATGTTCAACAGAAGTAGCAGGGTATGTAAGTTCTACAAAACCCTAACCACCTTTCATCAAATGGGCCTCGTGTTGTTGTTTTATTAAACAACTCTGATACAATCATTGCAGGGCTTTAAAAAATCAAATAAAATCTGTTCCTTGCGGTCCTGCCTGGTCCACTATACAAATCTTCAAACTGTTTTCTTGTTACCAAACCTTACAGAAAGCCATGCATGCAGAATGGTCACAGCTTAAACATGTTGCTGTGGTCAACCAAGATTAATGTAAACTCATTTAGAGGAGGACTTCGATTAAAAACATCAGATGTATTCAAAAGCACTTTTGTGACGTCACCTGGGAGGGTCGATTTCATCTGGGTTAAATGATCACCTACAGCAAAAATTTAGCTGTAAACTGACAGTGATGTGCCAGTTTATAGATTAAAAGACATGTGAGTTTGATCTTACAGAAATCTCTGGCTGGAAACTTTAACATTTCAACACCATTAATTTGTATGAGGTTTTTTTTTTTTGTTTGTTTGTTTTGGAGGGGTTCTTTTTTAACAAAAAGGTGTTGGGAACAACCCGTGAAGTTGCTAAGAGCCCATCTGCATGGAGCTGATGAGGATAAACAGCCAGAGATGAGGAGCAACAGGCCAGCAGATGGCTGCATGTGGACAATAGATCAGTTGTTTGGTTTTTTTCTTCTTCTTCTTTTGCTCTGATACCTCCAGGCTTTTCCCATCTTTCTCCTCTATAACCCTCATATGCATCTTCACTTTATGGTTTTAGGAAGTTGGAGTGCTTTGGGTCTGTGCGTTGTGTGTGCATGTATCCATTTACCTTTCCCTGCGGAGGAAGACAGGAATAAGAAGAAGAGGAGGAGAAAGAAGAGAGGCTCTTAGTCTGTCCGTCAGGCTATTTCTGACTGCTGCCATTTCTCTGATTAGATTATAGAGAAACAGAAACCTGGCCCCTCCATCGTCCTATAACCTCCCTCTATCTCCCCTCGTTTTGCCTTCTGCTGCATCTCTCTTCCCCTGCATCCTTCCTTTCCTCCCCTCTCTGCGGTCCATCTGTCTGTCTCCTCCTACCCGCCTCCTCCTCCTGCTGCTGGATGAGAGTTAAACGTGAAAGGAGGATGCGGAAACAGGGGATGGGAGTATCGACTCAGCAGCGTTCACAACCCCGTCCCGCCCTCAGATCTGCGCGCTCATCCCTCCATATCCTGGACGAGGCTGCGGCGGTCTGTGTTGGAGTGGAGGTGCAGCGGCCAGGTGGAGGTGCTGAATGATGAACGACTACCAGCGGCTCTCCCATTATCATATCTGTCTCCGCTCTTAACGGAGCATTTTCATCCATGTCCCTCCGCGCTCCGCTCCTCTCCTCTCCTCTCTCGTTCTCCCTGCCTCTCTCATTGTGCTCCCCCAGGAAGGCGATCGATTCTTCCCCCCCTCCATTAAACCTCTCAGCTCTTCGCTCTAAAGATGCGCCTTATTCATGCAGCCTGCAGAGCGCCGCAGTTTATCACCGAGCAGCAGCAGTCCCTATGGACGCACATGTTGCTTTAAAAAAAAAAAAAGACTCCTTCTCGGTCTGGAGACTGACTTTATTTCTGCTCCGTTATGATGACTGGGAAAACCCGCATAAAAGACACATTTTCATAAAAAAAAAAAAAAAAATTAAAAAAAAGAGAGAGAGAGAGCGTGGGTAGGTTGTTGCTCCACACCCGCCCGTCCTCCCCTATTCTTTTAAAAGAAAAGGAACAAATCCATTCTGCCTAATTCGAACCTTGCACAGGGACAGCTCGCGTGGCAGATTGCGGCCTAATTAGTTTAGAGGGAATTTAATTCAATTAACTTTCCACAGCTCCGCGCGCCCCGCCGCTGGGCTGCTTTCAGAGCGCGAGGCCAGAGCTCCAGATCTAATTAGGGTGTTTGGAGAAGCTCTCCTGCGCGCGGCCGCGCCTCGCTCCTCCAGCTGTGCTGCTGCTCCACGGCGCGTGCGTGTATGCGTGCGTGCGTGTGTGTGTGTGTGTGTGTGTGTGTGTGTGTGTGTGTGTCTGTGACACCGTGGTCTCCTGGGAGATGCTTCGCTTTTTCTTCTTTATCCCAAAAAGCTTCTCTTTTTTTTTTTTTTAAGTAACATGCCGGTGTCCATTAGGATAATACAGGTCCTGTGCCGCAGGAGAGATGGACGCAGCATGTTGAATAACCGCAGCTGCTCTGCGTCATGTTCCATCTGACGGATGCGTGTCCGACTCAGCCTAAGAGCGGACGCACACTCGCAGCCACGTACACGCGGAGATGAGCGTGAGCTGACGGGCTAACACGTGCATCTGGTTGCGAAAAAATAATTGCTCTGGTTCAGGCCAACTGGGTTATGAATCCCGGGAACCGTCCCGATTTCGTCGTTTCGTACCCGTTTACGGGTAAGAAAAGTACCCGTCTGCGGCAAGACATTTTTGTACCGAGCATGTCTACATTTTAGAATCCAAGTGGTCGTTTCGTACCTGCTTCAATCGCATTTTTACGCTGTTAGGCATTGTGCCCACATGACTGATAATAATTAACAGCACAGACGTTTATCTAATGTTGGTTTGATCGGGGGCCACGATCTGTTTCATAAAAGTCAGCTGGGAGGGAGAGGATCCATGCAAATTGGGTGTGGTTGGTTTAAAGAGATCTCCTTTAGAAAATGCAACTAAATAACTAAATCAAAATATATGTCTGATTTGATAAATGTGACTATTTCTCGTCATAATTCGTGAAAATAATGAATTATGTATAGAATTGTTTACAGAAGAAGAAACCGGACGTTATGAAATGTGCAGGTACGAAATTCAAAAATATGTGAACTACCTTCCCTACTGTACATGGTAAAATACTTTACGTCACTGTTTGACAAAGAATTAGGAACGATACAAACTGAGGCATGGCCGGTTCGAAAGAACCGTTTTAGGCGGCTCCATTTTCTATGCATAACCCCCCCCCCCCCCCCCCAAAAAAAAAAAAAGATCTACAGTGGCACGAAACAGGGAGAGGATGAAATGACTTCCCAATCATAAATAATCAAAAATGTAAATCAAAACAGAAAACGGCCACCAGCGCCTTTATTATCAATGTTTTGATGGTGAGTTATGTTTATTTTCATGCATGTAAATCTCAACCATAATGCAGATGGTTTTTCGGTTTGATCTGCGGGTCAGTTTGCCATCGCCTCGTCGTACCTGTTTGTTTTTTTCTTCCTACTTCTATTTCGTACTTATTTATCTGAAACATGACCACATGCCGGATGTATTTTCATAACAAGTGGAGAGAAATAAAAACATCGAACAGAACTTCATGCATTTCAATTCATTTTTGCAGTCGACTGTGGTTGTGATACGTCCTGCAAGTATATACAAATATTTATTGGGGGGAAAATACCCATAATCTCTGACAGTAAAATATTAAGAGTACATTATAGAAAAAGACCTTAAATAAGCTGTTGTGAAAGTGGGTACGAAACGCCCCTCTGCGAGGGCCTCTATTACCTGCCAGGAAAAGTTAGAAATGAAACAAATGAATATAGAAAATGCGAAATGGCGAGGGCTCGAAATGCCCCGCACCCGTCTGCGACGCTCAAGCGAGCTCTTCAGAAATATACTGAAAACAAATAAAATCAGACTAGTCAAAAAATAAAAATAAAAATTGAGTGGTTTATGTTACAGTTGTTTTAGAGGAGGGGGCTTATAACCGAGACGCGGTTGCCTCCGTCTCTAACCCGCGTGGATGTCACGGTAATTGGGGGGGCTGATGTGCGGGGACATGCAGGCGGTACCGCTGGGACCTCCGGGGCCCTTCAGCCTTCTCCTCCTCGTCTGTCATCCATCATTGAGCAAATCAAATGCGCGCCGCCAGCCTCTGCTGTCGCTGTGGCTGGATAGTAAAAAAAAAGAAAAAAGAAAAAAGGGAGACGCGGGCCGATGTTAACGGCGGGATCTGCGAGCTCTGAATTTATTTTATGCGCAATCAAATCCACCTCTGGAGGGAAGAGGGTCTTCAACAGGGGCGATGACACGACACATTTTAGTCACACAGCAGGCAGTCAGCAGAGCGGGAGAGTCCTGAGAAAAATGAATCAAAACGAATGTTTCCAAATGAGCCAAAAAAAAAAAAAAAAGAAAAGTATTTATTGTTATTAATATCGAATGAAAGGTAATAGAAAACATCAAATCCTTTCTAACTACGGAATGAACATAAGATGATGGAAACAGTCGACCGTGCGTATTTACGCACGGAGAAGCTTCATTATTCGAATATGTGTTGAATTATTTCAGCTGTAAATGTTGTAAAACTACATCCGAGCAAAGGAAAATTAAAGTTCTTTTTGTTCTTAATGGCCCACAATTTTTTATGATCATGATAATTAAATTATGCAATAATGCATAATCTATTCTAAAACAGGCTGATGGGAAATTAATTTGCAGCTTCATTTTAGATGAGTGCAGAGGAGGAAGGTCTGCACCGTGAGCCTGTCGATCTAAATATGTAAATAAAGACCTCGTTACATTTTTTCCCCCTCTGTTTTTATATTTAATTACTCTTCCTAATAATTCTGCGTCATGAATTGCGCTTTCGTGTGCTTGTTTAATAAACTCCACAACAACAAGGTTAATATCCAGAATCGATAATGCCCGATGTTTGAAGCAGGAAAAAAACTGTTTTGGGCTGATGGGAGATGTTTTTTGTCGTTGTTTTCTTTTCTTTTTTTTTCTTTTCTTTTTTTTGGTGATGGATGGAGCTGGCAGCCTTCCTCTCTGACTGACAGCTTCACTCGGATTTTCAGGGCGGGGACACGAACCGGGACGGGCCTCCCGCGCGGCTTTGTCTCATCCCTCATTTAAGCCTTTATCTGCAAGTCCTCTGTCCCTTTTCTACCTCTGCGCGTCTTCATCAGGAGCGCGCAGCCATCCGTCATACAGAAGTCTGCCACCTCCAAAAATCTGCGGTCGGATGGACGACCAACCCAAACCGTTTTAGGGTAGGAGGGTTGGTGAACGCTCAGGACAATTGGCGTCCAAAATACAAGAGAAGCCATTTGCTATTTGTCAAAGTTGATGATATATTAAATGCTCCGAGTAGTTTAATCAGAGACCGTATTATTAAATGATTAATAACAGGCCGTCTCTATTAGAGACAAATCTGCACGTTTCCGTCCTCCATACTGTTTCCCCTAATGACCAGCGGGGCCATAATCCGTAAAGTCAGGGTTCCTCTCTCAGGGTCCCTCAGGAGACTCCAGGGGACCATTGTGTCGCCCCGTGTTGACTCAGACGCAATGAATGCCAAAGCTCTCCGTTACTGTTTCCGTCCCATCGGCCCCATGAATGTAAAAGTCCAAAGTTAAAACCTCAGCGGAGGAAAGGTCCCTCCCCCACCCCCACACTCCCCCACCTCTCCTACCCCTGACTGCGCTGCGTGGATCACTATGGGGCGGATTAGTGGCCTGGAAGGGACCGGTTCCTCCTTTTGAAGGGATTAGTTTTAAATGCTTGAAAGCGGGAGAGCGAGATTCGCTCCTGGATGCTCTTTTTTTTTTTTTTTTTTTTTTTTTTTTTTTTTTTTTAAAGGGGGGGATGTGGAGACGAGTCTAACTTTGAAACAGTTTAAGTTTCTCGGTAAACTCACCTCTGAACCCTGTGGACGGAGATGCGCAGCAGACGGCTGGGACCTGGATGGAAGAATGAAACCTCATTTGTTGAAATGCGCGCATCCAGCGGCCTCCTCATATTGCTCCACTACATATTTTATTCATCTGTTTTCCTAAACAAAAGGGACTGGGATTAAATTCTGAATTACAGTGATTACCATCTTCATTTGGTCATATAAGCAAAATTTAATTTTGGACCCAATTCTTGTGAAGCCCACCATCTACCACAGCAGCACTGAGCTTCCATTTATATGATTCCTGCTTATTTATTTGTTGCTTTTTTTTTTTTTTTTGTCTTTGTTTTGAGGATTTTTAAAAACCCTTTTTGTTGTTGTTGATTTTACTATTTATTTGTAGCTTTTTCAAATTTGCTTAGCATTTCAAAATTTGGGGGCTTTTACCAATTCAGTGCCCTACATTATACAGCTAGAAAAAAAAAAGAAATTCTTACTGGCTGACTCACTTACATACAGTTACATGCACACAATGTGTTCTCAGCTCAGACATAAACAACAGAAATGATTAAATCACTTTTGAATTATGACTCTGTTAACATAAATCTGACTGCATTTGTCAACATAATTCCATAGAGAGCCCAGATTTCCCCAAGCCTGCTGTCAGACTTCTTAAAAAATAACATAACCCCCCCACCATCAGGATCAAATCAAGACTATCAAACTTTCTTAAAACGAGGAGGGTTTTTGAAACTGCTGAGCATCTCATTTTAATAAGGATGCTGACTCGATTCAAATTTTCTGAGAGTGTAAGATTATCAAAACAGGAGTGTGGAGTCCCTCTAGGTTTTGTTTCAGGATCTCTGCTGTTGACGCCAAATGTACGCTGGCAACACTGTGCTGTGAGCACCAATATGTAACTGGTAAAATATGTAAGTAGTTCATTTCCCATCCATCCCTGCGTCTGTGTCCAGAACTATTTGGATAGTTTTTAAGAGAGTAATCATTGGCATAGACTCTAATATTCAAATATCTAAGGTAACATGTTTGCCCATCGACTTTGCTTTCAGTATTACATTTAAAAAAAATAAATAAATAAATAAAACATTATGAAATGCAATTTGGCTAGCTTCAGATTCATTAGAAACAATTTAACTTTTAAATCGGCACTTTTGTAATTCAATGTTAGTTTTAGTTCAGTAGATTATTGCTTATCTTTGCAACATATAATCAGACCTTTTATGAGGATTTCATGTTCAAACAATAGATGAGTCTGCTTCTTTTTTGTTGTTGTTATTTTGTTTTTTTTCAGGAAAGGTGCAAAACTCTGTCCTTGTGCAGGAAATGTTGGACCAAGGCTGGTCAAAGATTTTGTGGGGCCTCAAGCAGAAATAGACTTGGGTGCCCCCTTCACAGTTAAACTTGTCACCCGCCAGCCACCAAAGCGCCGCCGGTGCACATCGTAACATGTCCAAGTTTAACTGTTTGTGTCTTCTGCATTTGATACCCTCAAATTCCATTATGTGATTAATAGCCAACAATTAAATAATTTAAATAAATTGAGTGCAGCACCAGAGGTGTTTGCTTCAAGCCTTCAAATATTCCCTTTATGTTTTTTTAATAAATGGCAACAAATAGATTGTGAAGACAAGTTTAGTTTCAGGATTATTCATTTGATCAGGCAAAAGCACAACTTCAGAGTAAAACCAGTCGTACTTTGAAGGAGGGGGAAATTTAATGAAGTTTACAGTCACACACATAAAACACCGATTGAAGAAGTTGCAGTTTGTGTGTATAAAATATTGCTCAAGCGCATTTATGACTAGCAGATATTAACTTACTTAGATAATTAATTGCAGCTTATTAATATTGCAACCCCATAAATATATCTTTCTATTTGATGACTACTGGTAATTAGTCAGTTTTCTAAATTCGAAGTAAATTTACATTATTTATTTATTTTTTAAAACTTTTTTTTATGTTTTTGCTTTAAATTTGCTGCATGGAAACTATTGAAGCAAATCGAAAAGCAGTCTACTCTTCACATATGTGACACGCAATCTCTCGGTTTTTACATCTTATCTGTGTGAGATGTCAAACACGCCTCTAGCTCCCACTACTGGCCTGGAGGTCCTCAGCACAGCAGCTCATTTTGGTTATATCTTGTCTCAACACAGTTAATCCCTTTCGATTATGATTTTACTCATATTAAAAATAACAATATCCGCACATATTTTTATGTACAAGAAATTGATTCTTTTCTATTCTATTCTGTTTCTTTTTGTTTGTTTGTTTGTTTGTTTTTTTTCTCCACTCTGCAGTATAAACTGAGCACCAGGAGCCTCCCATGCTTCATTCATCCTCCGACTCTGCACCAACCACGCCACAACCGCTGTAAACAGATCTTATTATTACTAAAGTGAACGCAGAGTGGTGGGTTAATGCCATTAAGGAGCATCATCACGCAGCCTCTGGTCAAGCGGAGATAAGAGTGCGCACTTTTGAGCCTTTATTATGACATTTTCCGCGCGGGCGCGCAGGGCCAAACTCAATTAATTCCCGCCCCGTACGAGCGCAACGTAATTTTTGGTTTGTGGATCATATTATTCGGCGAAGTTTGCCCTCTAATAAAAAGCCTGTTAATTCCACCAAGGGCGCACATAAAGCAGGGGAGCAGCAGAGTGAACACAAAGCATCCGTACGTGTTTGGGAAGCTTTGCGCTCTTGCGATGCCTCCCGGTTTCGGAGCCTCTGTGTCACGGAGGGGCCGCGTGGGATATGACTTATCACATTGTATGACACCGTACAATAAACGTAAACCAATTTATGACGCGTCAATGCGTTTATGGTTAGCCCGACGCGTCGCGCCGCGCCGCGCTCGCTCGACTTCCCCCCCTCCTCCTCCTCCGCCTCTCCGGTCCGATACATCAAACTGACGCGCACTCTGGTGACATGTCGGTAAAAAGTGATCGGAATCAAATCAGAGCTTTTAATCTCGCCAATCACCGTCACATCTGGACGTTTCCCCCCTCACATAAGGACTCGGCGGAGGAGCTGCGGCGCGTCAGTTGTAGACACGGAGGAACTGACCGGCTTTTTGAGAAGCGCGGGGCCTTGCTGCTGGAATTACGCACAGAAAAAATAATTATAATAGTCTTTTTAAAAATAAAAAAGAGGGAAAAAAGCGATTGCATGAATGATTGTAACAGGAGTGATTATGACCGAAACATGAAAAAAAACGTTAAAAAAATAAATTAATATTTATGCAAAGTTTGCTCCGATTGAAAATGAATTTGTGAAAGGGCCTCAAGATCTAGTTTATGATGTCTAAAACGTCAAAAAATAACATTAAAAAACATCCTAACATCGTTTTAGCAACAGAATTTAAAGTTTTTTGCTTTTATTTAAATGAAATCCTCACGGACATATTCATATACCAGCGTCTCAATCCAACAGTCCTCAAGCTTCCAGCTGTATGATTTACTACAAATAGTATTAGCTGAATTGAATTTGACTAAATTCCATTATAACTTGGATCATCTAACTGAATTTGAATCTATATATGATTCGATGACATTGAGGAGATTTAATATAAATATGTATTTCCCAGAAAATGAGTTGAATCTGTTTGCCTTCGTCAAATGAACTGAAATCAGGACACACAGATAAACTGAAGTGAATTGACTAAATTAACGTGATTTCGTGGAAATGTGAGAATGACGGTTGATTCTCGTCACATCTGGTCTGAGCTGGAAGATTTAACTCCAGCAGAATTAGTTACAGATGCGTCCGGTAAAGGAAGCAGGGGCTTTCTGAGTGATTTGATAGGGAGAAGAAGAAAAAAAAATCAGTTTTTGTAGAACAGTGCTTTAAACTAACGCCGTGGACCGCGTGGGCGGTGCGATGATCTTTGGTGGGATGGGGAGAAGAGAAAGGTGGAGGAGGAGGGGTGGGGGGCGGTCTGCTTCCACGCTCACTCGCTGGCGACATTGTCATGGAAACAAGACCACCGCTTAGCCATTGTCTCGCACCCTGCCGAGTTTATTATAAGCACCGAGCGAGCCGCAGCGCGCTGTCAAACGGAGCGCAGCGCGGAGAGGAGACGAGATCTGAAGACACGCACAGACAGAGGAGGTGAAGGAGGAGAGAAAGAGAGAAAGAGAGAGAGCAAAGAAAACATCTGGATTACCTCAGGGAGCCCCTCCACACAGAGATATACAAACTGAAAGAGTTTGAGGGAGGGAAAGTTTGGAGATTCTGGAGAGAAAAAGCCCGACTCCGAGCGCCGTCACCGCCGAGAGACGAGCAGCAGCTGCGTGAAAAGCTCGCGGACCGGTGTCTGCGCCGGCTCTCCTCCATGTATAAGATGGATTACTCCTACCTGAACTCCTACGACTCCTGCATGGCGGCCATGGAAGCGTCGGCCTACGCGGACTTCAGCTCCTGCAGCCAGGCCAGCTCCTTCCAGTACAACCCGATCCGGAGCGGGCCGTTCTCCAACCCGGGCTGCACGCCGCTTAGCACGGCCAGCTGCACGCTGGGGGCCCTGCGGGAGCACCAGCCCACACCGTACTCCTCTGGTAGGACGCGGCCGCCTTTGCTCGGTTCTGAAGTCTTATTTGTTGTGCAGCCAAAAGGGACGAGTTAGAGAGCTGCAGCTGTTTTAATAATTCTCTTGATTTGAACAATGTAAAAATCATAAAAATTAAAAAAATTAAAAAAAGAAGCTATTTTTAAGAGCTCAAGAACTGGACTTTTTCAACTATAAAGGCTATAACACAAATTATTACTATATTTTATCTTAATATCACCAATTATTACGAGGCAATACGAATATTATTTAATCTGTTTTGGACTGTTTATTATTATTAACAATTCTATTGTTGCTATTAATAATATGCCTAATTTAGGGATTAGGCAATAAACTAAAATTACGGTATTTTGCACTGTATCTGAATGAATATCAGTTGCATTTTTTTAATATGAAATACTAAAACCTCTGAAATATTTATGAATTTGTTCATTCTCAAATCTCAACAATTTGAATTAAATAAAACTGATTTTCATTGAGATGAAAAAGTATTAATATATATTATTTTTTCCAAATAATAAGGTCAATTATTTTTCAATATAGAAAAAAAATATATTTTTGTATATTTAATCACATTTTTATGAATTAAAAATATCCGGATTCAAAGCGACCCCTGCCTGTTTTACGCACTGTCTCCCCCAGCGCATCGAGATTCCGATCACACGCAAATTGTTTTTGCTGCATGAAAAAATAAATAAATAAGTAAATATTTAAATAAATAAGTAAAAATAACCAATTTGTACTCTCTTTCAGTTCCCTACAAGTTCTTCTCGGACCCTTCCGGACTGAACGAGAAGAGGAAGCAGCGGCGCATCCGGACCACCTTCACCAGCTCCCAGCTGAAGGAGCTGGAGCGAGTCTTCGCCGAGACTCACTACCCGGACATCTACACCCGAGAGGAGCTGGCGCTGAAAATAGATCTGACCGAGGCCCGGGTCCAGGTGCGGGGAATAGGCTTTTCTGTGTGTCCTTCTGCATGGTGCAAAGTTCTTTACATAGTTGGCTTATTTGGGCATCTAATGATTATGGGAGGTGAGACAAAAATGATGACTAAATATTAGGAGTTTTATGGTAATTAGACAAAAGTTGTGCGCCTCACTAAAACTGTATCTCCTTTGTTTTCATATTAGTAAATATTTCTATACATAAGTGTGTGTGTGGATGGAGGGTTGGCCTCTCCTTGTCCTCACTGCTGTTGCATGTCCACCTGCTTCCGTCCTAAAGGTTCCTGTGTTTGTGCATGCAGGTGTGGTTCCAGAACAGGCGTGCCAAGTTCCGCAAGCAGGAGAGGGCAGCCAATGCCAAGGCCAACAGCTCTGGTGGCAACACGGGTAGCAGCAGCAGCAGCTCTGGGGGGAAGAAAGGTGGAGAAACGAGATCTTCGTCGGATGACGACGAGTCCAAGGAGTCCACCTGCAGCCCCACACCCGACAGCACCGCTTCCCTGCCCGGCTCGGCCAACGGGAACCTGGGGAGCCCCGCCAGCCTGAGCCCCAGCCCGGCCCCCGCCAACAGCGGCTACACCAACGCCTCCAGCTCCCCGGTCCTCCAGGGGCTGAAGCCCCCCAGCTGGTCCAGCCTGGGGCCGTCCAACCCGGCTGTGGCCCAGCCGGCTGCTCAGACTCAGGAGATTCTGAAGGCCTGGCAGCCGGCGGACAGTATGACCGGGCCTTTCGCAGGAGTCCTGTCGTCCTTCCACAGAAAACCCAATCCTGCCATCAAGACAAATCTGTTCTGAGGTAGAGAGGGGGAGAAGACGAGGACCAATCAGGAATAGATGAGAGCTTCAAACTGTTTTTTTTGGTTGTTTTTTTTTAAGTGGAGAAAAAGGTGCCCATCAAGTTCTGGTCAGAGGCCAGAAAATACCAGGTCTGGTAGTCCAGGCATGTTATGAAACTGTACAGAATCAGCCTGGATGTGGACAGATTCCTAAGACTTTCTCTATTTAATGACATTGAACTCTGCATTACAGGCGTCCAAGCTGTCTCCTGAACACTTCCCTGCATCTGCTCTGTCTTTGTTGCATACTCACATTCCCACACTCTGTGCAGCAGCTCTGATGAAGTATGGAGGTCAGGTATGACCTAAAAGCAGAAATCCAAACATCGCCCATCTTTGCTGAGGAAACAAAGCAAACCTTTACCCTCAAGCACAACTAGATACACAGACTTCTTTTTTTTTTTTTTTTTAAATGGCCCCAAATCTCTCTTTGCCAAGAGGAACGGGGGTGCCTCAAAATCCAATTAGAGCTGGTGGGTTCAGACTAGACGCCTCCCCAGATCAGCTCATTCCCTCGTCCGTATGCGACGTCTAAGACAACAGTTGCCACTTTGGCGAATCTCAAAAGGGAGACAGTTTTTGAGTCAAACTTGTAGTTTAAGCTTGGAAATTTATGGGTCTGACTGCATAATCGATCTGTTCTGCTGATGGTAAAGCAATGCAATCCGCCCCTCACTTAAGACTGAAGAGGTTGCTTCTCCTTCCCTCCACCTGCTTTAATCAACTTTTCAGACCAAACCAGAAGTACTTGTTCTAAACCTACATAAAATGTCCTGTTTTGTCCCTTAATGCCTCAGTTTTTGGGCTTTTTCAATGCATTCCTCAGAATGAAAAAAACAAAAAACATAACATGTATTTATTAATATTTTTCACACATCTCTGAGTGGCTGTAAATTCTGTAGATAGTAATATAAATACTAGATAGTTGTCCCACTTTTTTTTTTTTCTGGCTTTACAGTCCTACTTCACTGCAGAGCGTCTGTCTCACAGGAACATGTGAAGCTCTGTTGAATGAGAAGTTACAGCACTACTCTGAATATTCTAATAAATCTACATTATGAAGGCACTACCTGACAACATTTCATGATCTGGTTTCTTGCATGTGACAGAATAAGGTGTTACGACATTTTATTAGACCGAATCTCCTGAGATGAAAAACACGTACCGTCCGACGGACAAGACAGAAAACAGTAACCCCGTGAACAAAAGGAAAAGTATTAGACTTTTATTGAAAAAACAAAAACAATGGGTGACAATTTGCATTAACTTAATACAACCAAAACTCAAGGCTACATATAATTGGAGTGTAGGAGGAGAAAAAATAACACGGGTAAGTCTCCATTTCACACACACACACCCACACACACACACAAATATGAAACACATCTCTGTGAACACTGAAAGGCCTGAAAAGATTAGACACATTTAAATGACATATTTGCTTTGCAGTTTGAAATATGCGAAGAACACTGGGAACAACGGACTGGGAAACGTTTTCTACAAACAAATGATTGGTTTCTACATCTGAGGACGCATTTAAGGTTTTCCTTCAAACATTCTTTCACTCTAAGCTGTTAACCTGACCATAAATAGCATAGTGTGATTCTATGAAAAAATAGTGTAGCGCGTTACTTAAAACTAAAGAGGTCAATGGAAAACCGCTGGCTAATGTGTAAAAACTTATTTCAAAATTTCTATTTCTATAGAGGCCGTTTCAGCGAGAAACGGCACCACCTGCTGGGCAAATCAGGGAGGACAATACGTGCAAAGTGTCCGAGGGGGAACAATTCCCATGAGCACAAAATACAGAAACATCTGAAATTATAGGAATAAAACTATCTCTTAATCATAGTATGACACAATCAGCAGTGTGATGGTTTATTAAATCTGTTTCTGTAATTACTACGGCTATGTTAACCAACTCCCTGAATGCTGTGGCATTTCAATCATGAAATTAAACAAATACAAATTGAACACTAGCGACATAAATGCAAGCTCAGAAAATTGAGGCTTAAATAAAAGATGTAATATTCAGTCTCATCAGAGCTCGGTGCAGCATTCATGACTTGAAATGCACAGCCTTGCTCCCTTTCACAGGAATTGTTCAGAACTTGCATATCAGCGTCCGTGGGAAAATAAAACGTTTACGCTACAAGGACTTTTTTTCCAGTATTGTCAAAATGAAGGTATCAGTCGTGCAAGATCGGTATGACAAAAATGCTGCATCAAGGTGAAAATACACTGTTCCAGCTTTACATGGATCAATTTGGTTAGCTGAAAATTCCCTTTATAATAAAAAATAAACATATAAATACATGCAGCGACACTCACTACCGGCCATAAACCAAGTAAACTGCAGCCCAGACATCATTGCAAAATAGACGATCTGATTTGTAAAAGTTAGCTCAGATCAATCAAAATTCACCTGCCTAGCTTCTTTTCTGTCGCTGCACCCAGTTCATCCACATCACAGAACCTTCAAACACTCATCAAACTATGATTTCCAAAAATTAGGCTTTGAAATTCTCAAATGTGCCCAATTTGAATGAATTCTCAAAGAATCCAGTTCTCAAAAAAAAAAGAAAAAACCGAAAGGAAAAAGAAATGTGCTTTAAATATCTTGCAGCTACAGGTCAGATCTGATGTCACAGCACCGATTGCACCTCCCCACGCATCAGTTTTACCTTTGTAACTCTAAAAAAAAACAAAAAAAAAAACACTGCATTTACAGCGAGGGGTTCTATAGTGATTCTCCGAGGACTGAAATGATTAAATAAGGCCACATCTACAACAATAACAACACACATACAGTACAAATGAAAGAGGACGTTGGGTCAGCAAATGTTCTTGAAAGTACAAATGGAGTGCAATTTTCTCTCAGAAGGCACTGTCTGGCATCAGTTAGCAGGTTCCAGCTCTGATCGGGTCGGTTCAGCTGAGAGCCGGCCCGATCCGAGCTGCCGGGTTGGACGGGTCAAAAAGTCCAGTCTGCAGCTGCTCATTTCTGCTGCTGCCTGAGGCTCTCCAGCAGGATCTGCTTGTGAGTGGGATCCAGCACCCCGGCCTCCTCCAGGTCCTCCTCTGTGATGTCACTGGAAACAGAGAAAATGACAAGAGTGGAAAATCACAAAAAAACACAGAATTGAGTGCACAATTTTTAATACGTAGAAGTGTTTGGTTAACCTAAATAAAACTAGTTTTCTCCAACAGACCCATGTTTTATGTGAAGTCAATAAATTTCCAATAAAGTTAAAACTTGCTTTAGCCAACTGAAAACCAGTTGTCCTTCTGGAACAAACGACTGTGTCCAAGAAGTTTCAGATGAGAAGCTGAATAATTTGGAGGCGGTGCTTCATTTTATGTTTCCACATGTTTGCTAACAGAGCAAGTGAAAATCCCAGAGCATTATAACGCCATGTCATTAGGTCTGAAAGCTTCACCTTTACCTCTCCAAATGTTCATCTAGCATTTTTTCCCCCCAAACAGATAAACATTTGCATCATTTGATCATAACACATCGAAGGTTTTGGTTGCTTCCAGTTCATAAAAGGCTTGAGCATAAACATCAGTCGGTTCTCGAGGGCAGGCATCCTGCATGTTTTAGTTCTCTCTCTGGTTTAACACACCTGGATCCAATGATGGCTCATTAGAAGGCCTAAGAAGAACATTGACCTGCTGAAGAGGTCTTTACTACCACCAGGGAGAGAACGAAAACATGCAGGATGCCGGTTCTTGAGGACCGACTTTGGTCACCACTGATAAACATCGTGAACTTCCCTACCAGCTTCCGTTCATCAGTGTGTTTGAGTCAGAATGTTAAAGATTAAAAGCAGAGATTTAAATAAACATCACTGTTTCTCGTAATCAGAATAGCTAAATAATCAACCAGAAGGTTTCTGATGTCTACAAAAGACTAAACTTGCACATCGTATTGTTAAATCACCCTAAAATACATCAAATATATAATTAAGAGCCAAACATTAAAGTCACATTCATAGTTTTCCACTTTTCAAATAATTAATTGGCAATTATGATATGAAAGTCTCATGTATTTTTGTTATTATTGTCATCAGTAAAAATATCCGAAGATTAAAGAAAACAATAAAATACATGGAGCTTATATTTAAGGGGCTTTTCCTGCAAACTAAGTGGTCACTTGCTACCTGGGTCTTTCATTCCAGCTCATCACAGCATTAACACAAACACCGGCGGTGTGTGTGTTTGTGACGATGGCTACCTGAGGAACTCCAGATCGTCCCAGCCGTTGTGCAGAAGCCCCTGCTCGTATCTCTCCAGTCCCAGTCTCTGCAGCCACTCCCCCACCGACGACTCTCCCACAGACAAAGATGAGCTACTGCTGCCCCACAGTGCCTGGACAGGAGAAAGGCAGCATCAGCAAAGCACATCTGACGAGAACAACTATTTATTACTTCTGTTTTAGGCAACTGTATGGATGTGAATAAGTGACACACAAATGCTGCTCTCGAAAAACATTCCCATCTGAAATACGCAGCTCTAGAACACTAGTCCTGGAGAAGAAGTAAGATTTACATCATTAAACGGCACAAGGTGCATTTAATCATATTACCAAATATAATCATATTTGCGAATGCTGTTATTGAACAAGCATTGGAAAAAGCAGTAAAACTAGCAATCCTGACAATAGGCACAGTTTTATTTTTAAACATTAATGACTATATGATGAGAAATTTATCATGACAAATGATAAACAATACGACGAATGACTACCCCCAGTTAACAACTGCTTAAAAAATACTCAAAGTTACAAACATCCATGTATCTCATTGGGCTTTATGTGATGAACCAAGCAAAGACAACCATTGCTTGAAAGATGACTGAACACAGCAAACATGAAGAAGGTGATATGGTTAAATGTGACGCGTAAAGAAACCACAGAGAAGCAGGGTGGTGAAAGCATCATGCTGTGGGGATGCCTTTCTTTGCAGGCCAATGGGAAAATGGGTGGAGCTAAATCCATTGAGAACCTGGAGGCAAATCTGTTAGAGGCTGGAAAACACTAGAGACTGGAGCGAAGGTTCACCTTCAGCCCTAAACATTCAAACAGAGCTTTAATGGACTGGTTTAGATCAAAGCTTATCCATTCTGTGCAACCACAACAGGGGTCTGAATAATTTTAGGATAAACTGTATTTTCTCACCTCCTCTGGCATGTCCTCTGCTATGCTCTCTGGGATGGGGTTCCTGGGTGGGAAGGTGCGGCAGGCGTCCAGGATACCGATCGTTGGCACTCGAACTGGGGGTGGCGCTGAGGGAGCGCGGGGCGGTTGTCCAGGAAACTCACTCTCACTCAGAGTCTTTGCCATCTGCAGCACAGAGCACGACTGATCGTCCAACGCCCCGGCCGCCCCTCGCCTGAAACCGTCTCCCATGGCCAGAGGCCCCGCGGGCCCGGCCGGCGGGATCCTGACCTCGGCCAGGTCCGGGTAGAGAGCGCGAGGCTTGCTGAGTTGGGCCTCCACCGCCGTCTCCAGGGCTCCCTTAGGGAGAGGAGGAGGAGGGAAGTCGGGAGGCGGGCGATTCAGGGTGCT
The DNA here is from genome assembly GCA_010277075.1 of Poeciliopsis retropinna. Taxonomy (NCBI): domain Eukaryota; kingdom Metazoa; phylum Chordata; class Actinopteri; order Cyprinodontiformes; family Poeciliidae; genus Poeciliopsis; species Poeciliopsis retropinna. Next base: position 13,967,728 of record VMRM01000002.1, on the reverse strand, counting down.
CCCGACTGTTCCTCCAATGCCTCCACCTTGAGCGCCAGCCAGGGCAGCGCCTCCGTCATCCTCCGAGGAGCTCTCCTCACTGACTCCGCGGGCTGGGTGTCCTGCCACAGTTCTGCGGGAGTGAGCAGGTCCAGAGGCTGCAGGATGAGGTTTGGTTCGAGCCCCAGCTGAGGAAGGCGGGGCTTTAACGGGCGGGGCGGTCGGAGAGGTAGGAGAGGAGAGGAGCTCAGCAGCTGATGGGTGGGGAACGCCCTCCAGGATGTAGTAGGCCGGGTTGTTGAAGCTGTTTTTGCCGATCGAGGAATCACCATCTGGTGTGTCCTGTTTGGATCTTTACAACACAGACAGAATCAAAACATCCAACATTGTAATCTGTTCTTAGCTGGATATGATTTATCTGCTTGGTTAGGTTTTGTGTCATGAACACAAGAGTCTGTCATGAGTTCGTACCTTGCAGCATTTTCCTCCTTGCAGTTTTTTTCTCCCTCCTCGTTGACCTTCCCCAGCTCTCCCAGCTGTTTACGAACCATGGACTGTCTGTACCACAAACAGGTCAAAACAATTTAGCATGCAGCTCCAAAAAGATGCTCCAGGTTGCTGACCAAGCCATTCAGAAATCAAAATATACAATCAAAACATATTCTACATGTCAACCTTAATTTCAAACCACCAAATGATTTAATAGCTTTGTTAAAAAAAACATTCAGTCAAATCTTTAAATTTTAGCCATTTTTGCTGTGGAGTCCATGAATTTGTTTCCTCTCTCATTATTAATCCTCAGCTCTGACTGGTTGATAATCAGTTTCAAACTCCTGAGACTGTTTTCGTTCCCGCAGGACTGTAAAACTCCTGATCGATTATCAACTAAAACGTCTACATTAAAAATGACACGAATGTCCAACTACTAACATTAAAAAGCAGGTGATTGGAGTACAGATTATTTCAGAAGTGCTGAATATTGGTGTGGTATTTAATCCATCATTATGCATCTTAACTTTGATGGCATCTATAAACCATATGAAACCTGGAGGAACAAACGGTTTAAACCAGTGGTAAACATTTCATCCATTTGTGACGCTGTTCCTTTCCTGTCAAAATGCTTCAAAAGAAGACAGAAACATTGTTTCCAGGTTACTATTGCTAATAACAGTCAGCCTGGTCACTGAGCTCAACAATTCCTGTTGGTTTCCTCGCATATAAAACACTCTGCTCGGATCAGAGAGACGTCTGTGTGGGTTTTATGAGTTAGTCTGTGTTAGTTTCAGTATCGGTAAGCAGTGATGCTGCGCGGGAGGAAATGGCAGGTTGAGTTGTACTGACTTCACATACTCGTGTCCCACTCTGGACACCATGGTGGATTTCCCTTTGGGTCCGCTTGTCTCGTCTTGGTCCACGCTGATCCACTCTGAAACAAAAGAGTTCAATTAAACCTGAGACGCTGTAAAGTCTTTGGTAAATCCAGATTAACTTCTAGAGCTTAAAAAGGTGAAATATTAGAGATTTTTATTAGCTTATATTTGATCTGCCTCTGATCCAAACACTGTTCCATTACCGTACAGTCGCTCCCTGGTACCCATCCGTTCAGCTGGGACCCTGACCCTCATGGACCCCCGGATGTTTCCTGTTTCTTCTCCTCGGTGGGACAGGTAGGTGTGGAACTGCTGGGCCGTGCTGCCAATCATTGATTTAAGGGCCAACACACACTCTCCTGCCAACAAACACACACAGACGGTCATTAGGGCTGCGATACAGTCCCCTTCTTATTTAACGTCGCAGAGTCCTGCTCCTACCGTAGGACTCGTATCCATCCACCGATTTGACGGTCAGCAGCAGGTGTTGGTCCTGCAGGTACTCGATTTCCGACAGGAGCGGTTTGAGCGTGGTGAGCTGCTTGTTGGACCAGCCCACACGCAGGAAGTTCACGTTGTCGCTGCTCTGGCTGTCGTTCTCGTAGCTCTTCTTGAACTCTAAAAACGCAGAGGAACGTGGAGAAGAACGGAGGAGGGGGCGAGGTGGGGAGGAAGAAACAGGAGCGAGACGTTTCATTTACGTGTGACACGGTGAGCATGCAGTCAATAAATGGATGCTGCCTGAGAGGAATACTGACTGTCTAAATTTAGGGAGGGGAGGAAGGAGGGCAGGATAGGGGTGCAAAAAGAACAATGGTGAGTTTTCATACATCCAGTTATTTCTTTTGTGCAAAAAGGAAGGTCTGAGCTGCAGTTGAGCGTAGGATTTAGAGTCACTGAGAGGATCCGGAAACCTTTGGCTCACCTTCCAGACAGGTGGAGTAAAACTCTATGAAGAACTTAGTCCGGCTTGCCGTCTTCACAATGGCCTCAATGCTCTCAAACTCGATGTAGGCCTGCTCTGAAGACTTTGGTAGTCCTACAGAGGAAAACAGAAATGGATACGATAGAAGGGGCAGAAGAGGATAGAAAGGGCGGAAAGAGTGAGAATAAAAACATGAGTACAGAGGAGGTGGTTGCAAGGAAACTGCAGCAGACATGAAATTAGCAATCTATATCATCTTGCAAACACATGCATGGTCCTTAAATGTAACATTTTGTCATGTTATGAGAAACTTTAAAGTGTTTTATTGGAATCATATGATAAACCACAACAACGAAGTGCAAAACTTCCCTGGTTTTTATCATGTGCTACAAACTGCAATCTGAAAAGTGTGGTATGTCTTTGTATTCAGTTTCCGTCCCTATGATCCCCCTAAATAAAACTGAGTGCAACCAAGTGCTTTAACGGGGTCACGTGATTATTAAGTGTTAAGCAACTCAGGTGAGAGAAACTGTAAAAATCTGATGAGTCGTGCACTTAAGTCGTGTTTGCAGTTTACCATATGTCCTAACCCCACTCTAGAATGACCCAGTCAAAGTCCAGAAGCATGAATCCTTTTGCGAGGTACTGCAAAAAAAAAATTCAAATCCAAGCCATTGGTTCTGTTGACAGATGTGATTTACAACATTTACCTTTCTTGGAGACAAACTGAGATGTCACTCCAACCTCAAATGTGCCAAACACCGGGGAATGGTCACTGGTCACAATATCATCCGTACAGCCTGGAAAACAGCCTCAGTTAGCATTCAAAATGCAACCAAAAGCATTTTCAAGCCCAGAACCCATTTTGCTATCTTTTATCGGTCTAACCATATGAGTTGCAAACAATGTGTGTTTCTGGATATGACTTCCAGAGGATCCGGTCACACCACGACGGCACGTTGGTCCTCATCTAAAGAACAACACAAAAGCTGAATTCTCCTTTGGACTCTCACAAAGAGGAAATGTAGATCAGAGCAGGTCAGAGGAAAGCTGTGATGTTTAGATCCTGAACTCACCCCTGTAGCTTTCTGCTTCTGCCACACGTACGTGTCCCTGGAACCTCGTTCGTAACGGTAGGTGGGGGGGAACGAGATCTCTTCCTCAGCTACACACAAAATGAAAAAGGATTATTTTTCTGTAAATGTAAAAAAACAAAAAACAGATGCTTTTCATCTTAGTAGATCTACTGGTATTATTCTGACTCTGTAGCCCTAAAGATCAGAAAATTCTGTTGTTTTTAAAGCTGCTCTCTCACCTAAGAGCAAAAAGCCTGCATCCAGATCTTGACTAAAAAGGAGCTTACACATGGTGCATGATTTGTATGTCGTATGTGTGAACTGGGAGTACGCAGAACAGTTAGTTTCTGCATTTTAAACGCACAAAAAAAAAAAAAAAAAGTAAACAAAGCCTCTTAATATAATTAGACATAATTCCTTAGTTTGTTTTTTACAAAAGGCTACAACAAGTAATCAGATATTATAACTTGTAATAGTATTTTTTCAAACTTTTTAACAAACAAGAAGATTGACATTTCTGGGTGGAGGATATTTTTAAAAACAGCTAACCTTCAAAATATGTGTATCTACAGCCTATTCCTCTTTTTCCTCTGGTTTCTCTCTCACTTGCTCTAACTGAAAAGGAAACCTGTGGTTTGAGTGAACTATTTAAAGGATGGGTAGGTGCTTTTGGTAACTGTGAGTCATAACTTAAGCTGATTTATGAGGCCACTGAAATTCTGTTAAGGACAGAAACATTTTGACTACGATGAGATTTCAGCTGCTGAAAACAGCGCATTCAATAAAAATCTGCTGAGAGACACTAACCAAAGCGTAAAAACACTTTATTCTTCTCTCTCTCCAGGTTGAGCTGGTCCACTTTGAGCAGAGGCTCAAACTCCTTCCTGTTAATGTAATTTAAAATTTCCTGCAGAAACACGCAAACAACAGGGACAGAAATGGATCAGAAACTATGTTTCACGCAAGGTTGCTCCAATCAATCGAGTGGACTCTGTTTTAACTCACCTGAATATCCATATCCAGTCTGTAGTTCAGGTCTCCGAGCCAAAACAGGTGTGTGAAGCGCAGCGAGATGTCAAAGGAGCTCAGCTGTTTGTCTCCTAAAGACAGCAGCCGCAGGATGTCCAGATAGTTCTGGTTTCTCCTGGAAAAGGTCAAACAGTTGTTAGATGACAATTGAGAAGACATAAAGCAGAAAAATAAGACGAAAATGGTCTTTTTCACAAATTAAATAAATAAATAATTTTTAAGTTATTATAAGAAACAATTTGATGCCTTAGACTGAAGATCATATTATCTAGAATTAATAATAGCATCACGGTTACAACAAAAATACAGCAAGGCCTCACATTCAGCCCGACTGAATCTTTCAACCCTAATTCCCATCAACTAACCTGAAACCCTGTGATTGTTTCATTATTTCTCTCAGATATCTGATGTAAAGCCAACAGGAAAACTATTCCACTTTCGTCCACTAGGTGTCAGTAATGGTGATGATTATGAAAGGACAGGTTGGCTTGCCTAAGGTAGCAGATTATATTGCATATATATATATATATTTATATAGTTTATATATATATATATTTATATAGTTTATATATATATATAAAAATATATATTTTTATATATATATATATATATATATATATATATATATATATATATATATATATATATATATATATATATATATATATATATTTATAAATATATAAATGACTGTATAAATATATACAGTCATTTATGACAAAATCTTTCTTTATTAAAAATATTTTTAAAAATTATTTAATATTCAATAACATTGATTGTACAGATCTAAAAGTATGTTTTATTCAAATAGAGTTCTGCATGACCAAAAAAAACCCCAAGATATAAATTCCTGAATTTAGCCTCCTGTAGCGAAGCTGGGACTCAGAAACAAGGTTAGGAGTTCCTTCATCTGGGGGGTAAAAAATAATCAGGAATTTCATTCCCATTCTGGTTTTCAACCTTCAGAATCATCCATGTGGTGAAAATGTGTTATGAAAATAGAGAGATGATATTTGTCACCTTGCAATCTTCTCATTGCCTGACGTCAGATGACAGTTGACGAATCCAAACGACGTCCCATTGAACATGAACGACACGCCAACCGCGCCTTTGTTGCCTGGACAGAAAATTAAGCATTCAGTAATATGGAAGACCGAAGAGAAAATTAGCTTAATTATTTTTTTTTTAACTTTTGGAAAGTTTGAGTTTACAAACTGATGACATAATAATGAATAATATTGTTAAAGTAGGCAGGCAGTCGTGTTATTGTTACCCAGTGTGTTAGCAATTCCTGTCTTAACACTGGACATCCCCACATGGCTGATCCTGTTTTCATGTTCAGGTTTCACCAACACAGCAAGTTTTATGCTCCACAGCGTCTGCACGGCGATCTGCAGAAGCAACAATAATAAGGAACTTGTGGTGATAATTTCTGCATTTAGACTAAACTAAAAGAACCCAGTCCTAATTCAGCTTTTTTCAAACTTCACCTCAGACATTTCTATTTTTTTCTTTTTAGCCACTTCCTAATTTGAAGAGATTTGAGGTCAAAATAAATATTTTCTTCACCGGTTTGTAATCCAGCTCCGTCTGCTCCTTCAGCACGGCTCGGAGCGACTCCACCCACTCCCGATCACACACCGAGTTCTCCTGCGATCCAAACACGTAAAGGTCATGGGGAATGGTAACGGTCATCTCGTCCAGAGTTTTCCCCAGGCCGCGGCACAGCACCCAGGAAGCCACAGATTTAGGTGATGGTACCGAGCCTGAACACAAACAACAAGCCTGCCTGTTGGATTAACTTAACACTTTGGAAATATATGTCACTGAGAGCTACGGCGTCCTTTTATGTTCCTGACCCATATTCCAGGTGCCTATAAAGATGGAAATCATATCAGGCTCATCCTGGTTGGAATGTTTGTTCTTCATGAGCTGCAGCAGCTGGCAAAATGCCTCCCGCTTCTGAAAAAAAACGCATCAGAGAGCAGAAGTTGATCCATATTAATTCAAATGTGGCAAAAAAATCTCTTATTTAGTTCAAGTCAGTTATTCAACACATGGAATATCTATATTTTGCTGGACAAATATGATACTGACATATGACAGACTTTTATATTTCTTTCATATCCCATCTTTACTTAATCTTATTTTACTAAAGCCATTACAGCTATCCTTAGCATTTTTTAACAAATTATTATTTAAGATTATTCTCTGTGAAATATAAATCCGAAGATTGTATTTTCTATTGATAAATGAGGTTAAATAACAAAAAATAAACTTTGCGAGAAAGAAGAAAGATTGGACTCTTGAGCAAAGAAAGAAGGTCATGTGGTCTGATGTTCCACAGCAACGAGCAAATCACGGTGAGAAGATGAGAGCATGCAGTGGTTCAGGGAGCGTTAGACATCATCTTCACACGTGGACTGGGCACCACAGAGACCTTAACCCCAAGTAAGATACTTTGAGATGTGCTGGAGACGTCTGACTCTTTTCCCAATCTCAATAAGATCTTGGTGAACTCTGGACGGATATAAATGCTGTGACTTTGTGGAAGCTTAATGAAAGGACACCACAGTGAATTCCTGTCATAATAAAGGTGGTCCAACTCAATGGGTTTTGGTGTGCAATGTGCTTTTTTTTGTCGTTGTTAGTGTTATTCACTTCATCTTTCAGAGGACAGAGTGTTATGCCTAACCACTGCATATATGTACAAACCTTGGCGCTGGCAAAGATGAAGTCTTTCCTCTGACTCTTGTCCTTCTCCTTCTCAAACACAATACCCAGCTTGTTCTGAACCCTCTGGGACTTGATCAGCTGACGGACTGGTGGGAGACAGACAGGAGGAACAGCAGACAGATGGTTAGGATGGGCTAAATCTTGCTTAGTGCACCGAACATCGACCGTATTTGAAAATCCAACATGTTTATGGCAGAAAACGCTGTCAGGCAAAACTGGTTTCTGTCCCTTTTATTTGCTCTTCCTGCATAAAGCAACAATAATATAGTAATCCCAACAGAAAAAACAACGTCACAGTAACAAAAAAGGTTGTGTCTTTTGTATGGTGTGTGTAAACATCTGGTTTCTACTGAGAGGACACAGACAAACCCAATTTTCTCCAATCAAAAGTTTTAAATTGTGCATATGCTTTGTCACTAACAAGACTAAAAAAAAATCTCAGATACAAATGAAGCTTTAAGCGTGAAACAATGCCAGCAAATAGAAACGCACGTACCTCAGTCAGTATGCTTATTCTGAATAATAAGCTGTTTAAATGTAAAGAGATTCTTACTTTTGTCATGTGTGAAGGTGGTCCAGTCCTCCTGGTTGTCCTTCACCTTCTTCATCACCACCAGCCTCCCTCCCTCCACATCCACAGACAGAGTGTATTTTTGACTCTTTCCTATCTTTGTCAGCTCCGCCAGGTAAACATCCAGCTTCACCTGTGATCAACCATGAGACATTTTACAAAGAAACAAACACACCTGTATGCAAATCACTCAAGCATAATTGTAAACTTTAACAGGGATAAAATCCATTGGCTTTGATTGGTGATTCTGATAGTTATGCACCATCTGCAGCAGCTTTAAGCCAGCTGTTTCAGTGAGCCACAAAATTAGTGAGCCAGTCTGTTTCCGTGGTAACCCTGATAACATTACTTTATCTTACTTTAAGTAAGATATCAATCTTACTTAAAGTTGCTGACTTGTTCAGGAAGATGGTTTTGCATTCCTTCAGGTTATCTCTTCAAATTTTTGATTTAAGCCGATTAAATTTTACAAACTTCATCGTACATATGTAACAGAGCGGTGTTCTCGCTTCCTTGAAAACCCTCTTCATTGCAACGGTGCCGAAAATAATAAACGGCGACAAAACGTCAAAGATGAGCAAAGAGAAAATGCATTACGATCATTCTTGGTTGGTGCCCCCCATGCCAGCTGTGCTGACACATTTTGTGACTTGCAGAGCACCGAAGCTATCCTGCTCAGTCATAATTTAAATCCGGTCTGCCTTCTGGCACACTAAAACACATCTCAGAGGTTAAATTCAAACCTCTTAAACACTGAAACACAGCAAGTAACAGGTTAAGTGACAAATTTAATAATTTTCCAAAGAATAATTTGACATTAAAGGTTTTGGTAAACACTAAATCAACTATCTTTACTACTAATCCCTTCAAATATTGCTTTAGTTAAGTGATTTCTTTTGTAACACTGGATGCCATCATCATCGTACAGTGAGATGAGGACTAATGAGATCAATCTGTTTGTGGTTGGCTAATGTGTAGGTGGTACCTCAAAGGCCTGCACAGGAATGGCTTTGCTGTGGCGCATGGAGAAAGGCGGAGGGGAGCACGGTGAGGACAAACTCATGTCCTGCAGAGCTTTCAGAGCCTGAAGTAACAAAGAGAAAGAGAGGGAGGCGGTTAAGTCGGAAAAACAATTAAAAGTAAGAGCAAGACAGAAACGACCGGAGAACAATAAGAAGTGGGGGGGGGGGAGAGAAGAGAAGAAACGTGCTTAGACATTGTGCTTTTTTCCGTAGTGAATGTGAATGCAGGATTACGTTCCCATTCCCTAAAGGCTGATTTAGGCAGAGCCAGCATTATCACATGAGTCTGGACATGTAGCTCGACGGCACTGGAGGCCATTTCCTCCTGCGCCAGCCGAAGCCCCTCCTTACGAGGGAGAGGAAACCAGACCCAGGAAGTTCGAAATACAGCTTTGGACACCACACGCTCTAAAAAGTGCAGGTATGTTTATTTCTAAAAAGGTTTCACAACCTTGAACTTTTTTTTTGTTTGTTTAGGTTGCATGTAAATGTCAATGTATTTTACTGAGATTTAAAGTGACAAAAAAGTGAATAACTGTGGAGTACATGGTTTTATACCACTGACTAAAGTCTAATTAAGCCCACATCACTCAGTTACTTGTAAATAAAATCCAGTTTAGCCGACTGTGTTCAGAAGTCACCTAATTATTAGATAGTCCAAATGTATGTCATTTAATCTCAGTGTGAATCCAGTTATTCTGTGAAGGCTTCAGAGGTTTGTTAGAGAACATTAGAACAAACGGCATCATGGAGGCCAAGGAGCACAACAGACAGGCCAGAGGTCAGATTATAGTTATTAAAAGAATATCCTAATACCTGAATTAAATTCAGCTGATTGGATTTCATTTGGAAAGGAATTGTCTGCAGACCTCAAACACAGGACTGTTTTGTGGCGCAAGTCTGGAGAAGGAAACATTTCTGCTGCTTTGAATGTCCCAGTGCCTCAATGGCCTCCACACAGAACTAAACAGAAGAAGTTTGGAAACATCAGGACTGTGAATTCTTTTGTCACAAACAAGAGTGACAAACATCCATATCATCGGAAATCACATCACCAGTCATGTGAAAATGTTACTTAAAGCTTCACCTGGTAACTTTTATAAAAAATGTTACCAAGTGCTTTTATAAAAGTTAAGACTCAGCACTTCTTGTTTCGTTTTCTCACTTATGCCAGAACCCAAGAAGAGGTTGTAATAGTTAACAATAGTTTGCTCTCTCACAGTAGAACTATAAAGAATATACTCAATATGAACTTAGCATGAACTTCATCCAGAAGTGACCTCTGTAGCTGAATTTAACAGAGGAAGCCTTTCTGCTTGCTAAGTAGACAAACGAAAGGGGTTTCCCATTGAAGATAACACCAGACATGTTCAACAAGAAGCCTTGTAATCCACTGCCTCTAATTTATATCTTGTGGTTACTGTTGCACCATTGTGAAACTCAGTATTCAGACAGGTTTCAGACACAACTCACAGATACAATTCAGGGCACTGAGAGTATGAGTAATCTCAAGGAACCTTTACAAGAAAAGTGCAGTATCTCCCAAGTAACCCTGACTCCATCTTAAATTGTTCTCAAAATGTTGAGCTTAAATGCCTAAAAAAGGCGTTCCTTGCAGTTGTGATGCTGCACTTGAAACTCAGTTGGCCAGAGGTTAAAAACAGATGATCTATCATGTGAATGAAGTTTTCTGGACCCCCCCTTCGGCTTTAAATAACAATATGAGTGTGCGTGAATGTGTGTGGACAGGAAAAAAAAGTCAGAGTCACAGGAGAAGAGAGGAAGTGGACCTATTGTGTGTGAAGATTAAAGCTCATGTTTAAGTTCTGCGTTGCTTTGTTTACCTTCTTTTCTATGGAGGACAGCAGATCTTTGAGAATGGCCAACTTGGTCACCAAGTTCTCCAGCTCCTGGTCTCCTCCCTGATTCACCGACTGATGGAGGAAGAACAAAAACTATTAAAACCCTCCGAGATCAGTTATTTTTGAAAATAAAACTGAGACAAACTAATGATGATGTGAAACTATTTGTAGTTGATCATTTTAAACTGCAAACAGTATACTCCATGTTAATACAGGACAGCTTATTGGGAATTTCCCTCGACAGTGATGAAAGTGGCTGCTGAAATGAGGTAATTAAAATCCAAGTTTGACCTTTTCTGTGTCAGACAGAAATTATTTAGTTCAGAAGAATCCAAATGTATCTTGTCTGTATAAAATTATCTACAGGGGAGAGTCTGAGGCAATAAGTTGCAACCAGAGTTTACTTGTGTTCCAATCTTGATGGGGGACTATTAAGACTCCAGATTATGAGGATGGATTATTTCATCACAAGATCAAAAGTGGATTGTGGTTTTAATTGAGCTATAATAAAGGTTAAGGTAAGGTTAATTCACTCCACAGGCCTTGGAGCTTCTGCAAACCACTGTGACCTTGTTGACTTACTGCAGCTAACATTTTTACTATTTTATTCTGCCGGCTGCTAGTAATGTCGTCACCGTTTTTCCTTCCTCTGTGTGTGGTTTGACTCACCGCTCCAAAGACTGGATGCTGATAAACAACTAGTCACAATTCAGCTTCATGAGACATATTGCAAAACAACCAGCGTTGCAAAAAGCAAGTTTCAACCCATACGTGTCGTCCTAAGTTTAGTCAAACTGGGCTAGCCTACTGCATCAAAATCTTTTAAACAAACTTAAAATGTCAGTAGATGTCTAGTGATTTTTTTATTGCAATTCATTACTGTTTATACTTTATAACACAAAACAACAGTTTGAACAGATAAACGTGTCGTCTTCAAGCATCTGGAAATTGTACAGAAGGATGGACCAGATTCTAGATATCTGTAATTCTTTTCATTATCTGTTTACATTATGGCACACAAGGAAGCAATAGGACTGAGGTGTTTCTTTAGTCCTTTTGCACGTATAAACGCTAGAATTTGAAGAAAACATTTTTCTGGCATCTAGCAAAAAGAAAGAGTTTTGTTTAGGTCATTACTGATTGAATGTCTGGCAGTATAAGAAAATAAGGTTTTGTCCTTACACAAATCCAGACATACTTATTTAAATAAGGATGTCTACTGTCTATTTAAAATCTCAGTCTCACAGCATTTCACCCACTAACGTGTCTCTCCAAGCAATTTGTTTGACATTGTTGGATAAAGCTCCTACAGAAAGGCTTTTCTGTTAATTTTAGCACTATTGTGCCTTCAAATACCTTAAACTGAATTAATAGCCTTGTGTAATATGATGCACATCTCCCACAAATGGTCCCCCTGGGTAAATCTGTGGGGGGGAAAAAAACTCAATTCATCTGGATTTGTGATGGTGTGTGCATATTTCTAGCCAAAAGCTCTTGGAAACCTGTGAGAGTTTGTGGCAGCATAAACTTTTTGAAGGAGCAGACCGTTTTACATAAAAATATATACATAAATGATGGACAGTTTAAGAAAGCTCATTGTGGGGTATCCCTGAGTCTTTCAGCAGGCTAATGACCTGAAAAATGTCATCACAGAAACCTGTTTTAATTCACCACAGCAACACAAAGATAAAGAAGCATACCTGTTGGATCATCTTAGTGACCATAAAAGCACTCTGCTGGTCAAACACTTTAGAGAGGATCTCCAGACCAGACAGAACCTTATCCACCTCCCTGGTAGAGAAAAAAATAAAGATTTTCTGATTGTTTTTAGACTTTTAATGCTATCATTTTCTTTGTTTCAATTCTTTTGTAGGTAAACATCTTTTTTTAAAACTCTAAATGACAAAGAAGCATGTGATTTATTTGTCTATGTTTCAATGTGCATCATGTATCACTGTGGCTAAAACAAAGGAGAAGCTGGAGAAGCTGGGGGAGCTGGCAGCTCTGCAGGATAAGTACATTCAGAGATATAAAAAGTGACTCTGTATGGGTAACAGAGGAAACAAGTATCTTCAGCTCACCCATTGAGACGTTTGCAGGAGGCCACTAGTGTCTTGTTGAGATGGGGCAGGGAGGACGCTCCCTGCTTGACGGCCTCAAGGTCCAGCGCATAGCTGCCCTTCAGGTACTCGTGGGAAATGGTGCTCAGACCGTTAGCTGCCGGAGTGCTGAGAAACACAGGTTGAAGGCAAAGGAGGTTGATGTGAGTCACACGATTTAAACATTTGTAATTTCCTGTCATTAATAACTACATGATAAATCCTCATGCAAGGATTCCTGGAAATGTTTACAGCAGATACAGTGGTGTTCATTACCTTTTAGATTCATTTATATATTTTGTCATGTGCAAAATTCTCAATAAAATATAATAAACTTCATATATTTTATTGGGATCAACCTTTTGCCTCACTTAGAGCTGCAAGTCTTTTGGGGATATTTCTTTACCAGCTTTGCATAACAACATACAAAGACTTACCTGTACTTTTCAAAGTAGCTCAAGCTTAGTCAAATCTTTTAAAATCAATTTCCAAGGCTCTTGGCTCTTTTGCTGCCTCTTGTAGGTTGACCCTGTATTTAACTCCATTCATGTTCCTATCAACTCTGACCAGGCTCCCTGTCCCTGCTGAGAAAAGCCTCATTGGGGATGATGTGGTCAAAATAAGCCGAATTTTTATTTCACTGTTACGTTTTGAGTTTTGCCTGTAGACCATAAAGCTCAATTTTGACCAATTTATGGATCTCAGGAGCTTCTTAAGGCTAATTATTTACCCTTTTTTGTGTGTTTTGGTCAAGAACTACAGGGATTCATATTCTTTAAGCAGTACCTAGAATCATTTTGTAAGGTTGAAACATTATTTATTTCTACTTCCTCTGATATTTTGTTATGCCAACCTAGTGATTAAGGAACTACAATAAAGGGGGGAAAAAAAATCATGAGTCATAACTCGTCACAGCTACTTTTCACAGCCAAATTTAGGCTTGCTCACTTGACTCTGTTTGACAAATATCAGAAATGCTGAGCAGAAACTCTGAGCCAATGTATGCAGGTATGAAGCGCTCTGTCACAGAAGCGCTAACGCTTCTTCAAAGCTCTGCATCATATGTGAGGAGTGTGGTTTCCAGCAGGAAGTGGTTTATCTTCCAAAGGCAGACACGACATGTTGTCGAGTGGAGGACGGGAGGAAGAAGCGTGTCTCTCATCATAAAACTGACTCTGAAGCAGCAGTTTATTATGTTTGATCTAAAAATGTTTGTTGAGGTGCTAAAATGAGAGAGAATATGAAACAAAAATGCAAAGTGATATTCTGTTCCTGTAAACACTGCCACGTGTTTAGCAACAGGCTTAATCTGTGCACATTTGAAACACGGTATGTCAGTCATTCATATCAGCAGGACAAAAATCAAACGATACGCGGCTCAGACTTTGTACCTTTCTGTAGGCGTTTCAGGTCCGGGGGGAGTGGAGGTGGAGGCAGAGCGAGGGGGGAGGGGCGGCTTCTCATCCTCTCCATCTAAACGTTACAGAAATATATAGCTAGTTTGATAAAAATATTACAGGAACCTTTTATAACCTTTTGTACATTCAGAACGACAGATATGTTGATAGATCAACAGAGAAAGGAAGCTGACACGCAGTTAACAAAATATTACAAATCAAAATTAGAAAGGTTTGGTCTGCGCTTGTTTTTGTTGTCAAAATTTTTAAAACCGATAAAAACAGATTTCGGCGTTCGGCCGGACCATGCAGAGCGCTTCCTCCATGAAGAGTCAGTCCTCGAGGATAGGAGTTTTAAGATAATTCCCTTATTAAGCTCGACTGAATCAAACAGATGTTTCATTAGTAGATTCCTGCAGAACTCGATGATGTGCCATTCCAATCAGCTGTGCTCCAGCATGAACGGGTATAAAACCAGCAGGACATCGGCCCATTAGAACTGGAATTGAACTGGAAGCCTAATTTAGACCATGAGCTTGTCCTGCTGAGAGGAAAATCTCCAGTTTTCAGCTTACAACAGGTTATTCTCCAGTACTGCTTTGTATTCAGCTCCATTCACACAAACTCTAAGCAGTTTCTCTGTCCCTGCTGCACAATGTCATGCCCACAGCATGATGCTGCCACCCTCTCTTACTGTCCCAGTAAGTGATGGAGTAGTAACTGGCTCTTGTGCTCAGAGAGGCAGTTTTTTTTTTTTTTTTCAAAGAAACATTTTGCATGTAGGACAACCAGATCAGTTTTGGTCTCATCTAACCTAACAACATTCTCCGTATCCTCACCACGTCTCACACATAACATGTGGAAAACCCTTTAAACTGCTGTGTATAATTTCTCTCTCCTCGGTCAGCTCACTATGGGACTTCTGAAGGAGATATGAGGCACTGAATTTTATTTAAGGGTGTCTGATTGTAAAAGGTGCTAAAAAAAACTTTAAAATTTTATTTATGAAAATAAATTTAAAAAATAACAAGAGTACGTCTTACCCTTCCCTCTCTCTGCCTTCTTCATGTCTAGCTTCTAATGAATGAAGGCAACTAGTGCCTCAAAAACCTTCAGAACATTTTGAAAACCTTTTTTGAGCATCATTTCTCCTCAACTGGAGACCCTATTTCCTATTTGTGTATAAAATGAAATGTACATGAGGATACTGGTTCTAATGTGACAAAATAGGGAAAAAGCAAAGGGTTTATGAATATAATAGTATGGTGCTGTTAATGACTGTGTATGTTACTGGTGTATGGGCTACCTGAGTAGTCCCTATCATCAGTGATGGCCGTCTCCTCCCTGTCCACGGCGTACAGCAGGGTCGTGACCAGGCCCTGGTTGGGCTGCAGGTACAGAGACACCAGCTCCGGTAGCGTCTTAAACCGCTTTGGCTGAACGCCCTGGGACGTCTGAGAGGGAGAGAGGGGAGGACGAACACACAGACAAGTCATTTTCTGTGGGGAATTATCTCCATGAAAACATCCAAACTGCTTGGCTACAGGTGGTCAGGCAGCCAAATCTCTGGTGACCCCTATTGTTCCATATTTAATGTTGTGTAAGCAAACGCAGCCAAGGGAGCTAAATATAATTCGATACAGGAAGCGGCATTTTGATAAACACAGAGGAGCAAACTGGAGGCTACAGAGGCAAAGAAAATTTTTCTCTATAGCCAGGGCTAAAAATAAAAAAACCCCACTAGAAATCAGTGGAAAAGAAAGAATTTGTCATGGTTTTGAAGCACCATGCCGTCGTGTGCATGTCCGTCTGTAAGTGAGGCCCGCCAGTGGAGGGAGAGTTCACAGCTGTTGGCCAGAAGGCACAAAGCGCCTGCTGTCTGCATGTGTGTGTGTGTGTGTGTGTCCACACATGTATATATTTGTGCAAGAGAGCTCAGGGCCAATACAAGCATCTATCTGCCTCCCAGCTGTTGCCAAAGCACCACAAAGAGGCATGTGCGTCATCTTTGTACCTGCACGGCCAGAAAACCCTCATCGTCTGGGAGGATTCTGTAGGTGTGGACGTGCTTCTGAAACCTGCAGGGACAGACAGACAATTAAACACACTGCAGACAGACTGATGAAGGGACAAGCAGAAATAGAAAGAAATCAAACAAGGAGATATTTATTTTGCTTCAGTCAAGGAAAACATAAACTCAGTCGACAGGATTGTGTGTGCATGTGTGTGTGAGTGTGTGTGTGTGTGTGTGGGGGGGGGGTTCAGATTCAACCTGCTGCTGTCTATCACAGTTGTGACTGCCTGCTTTATCCTTACTGTAGCATGATACAGTAAAACAGAACCCCAGCGTTTATTCATTTAACTGTTAAAGAGACAGAACGAGAAAATAAAAAATAACATATAAAATAATTTGTTAAAATGTTCTGAATCACAGTGTTTCTGACTAAAAAAACAAGTCTGATCTCTTTTTCTGTTTTCAACCAATCACGGATCAATGCTCTGATAGTACAACGTGCCTGCAGCCTCGAGCTGGAGAGTAATGATTTACATGTCTGCAGCTCGTGTCTGTTCAGTCGACCGGTCACATTTTAAGACCAATTTGCCAAGCAAACACTGTGGTTGCTGTCGGTTGGTGCAAATATGATTGTGTGTTTTCACAATTTTGGGCCTCAGCATGGCATCCAATGCAAAATGCTTCTGCAAAGCTTTCACAAGCAAGTCAACATTGCCCCTATTTACCCTGACTGTGTAAACAAGGAGGAAATGGAGAGAATTTATTCAGTTCTGACACCTGAGATGTTTTGCCATTTTTTTCATTTGAGAGAAACCTGTGATGGTTTCAACTGACAAAAGCCAAAGGAATACATAAAGCATGAAGCCAGTTATCAGTCACCCAGTAAATTAAAAATGGCCCAAATGTTGCTGTTGTTTTAAATAGTGGCCAATGTTGAACAACCCTTTTCTTGTGTTAGGTCTCAAAACTGTACTCTGTATCAAAAAATGACACATTTTTGTTATTTTATGGTCAATAAATGGTCTTTCAACAAAACCACAAGAAGAGATAAGTTTTGTATGTGTTCAGTTTCTAGATACAAAATGGGATTCATCAACTAAATTTATCAGCAAGTCAGACCTTAAATAAAACCAGGAAATGTCTGATAATAGAAGTTGACTGATGCAATTTGTGACCCAGAGGGCTTTAAACCCAAGCATTATAGGTTTTCTTGATTTTTATTATCCATTGTGCATACAAAGAATCCTTCATAATTATGTCTAAGTAATAGTTACCAATGTACAAATGTCTAAATGCAAAAACACAAATCCAAAACACTTTTAACTTTACCCAAATTCTGAGAATAAAATCAGAAATACTTAACATCTTCAAATTAGCAGAGAATATTCTCTTCCATTTACGGACTGTTCCTTTACCGACCATTGCTATACTTTCTTGTTGGACAGTAGTTATTGCAAAGGGTGCACTGTAGCGCATGCAGTGATAGTGCAGCTTTAAACTGAGGTCAGAGGGACATAATGTGGAACTTAGATCAGAAGTTCCTTTGTTGAACTGATTTTTTTATACACAGCAGCTTTTTGTCAGACTGCTGCCTATAACTTCCATGTATGAGCTCAGAGCAACACTGTAAACAAGACAAATGTTGGCACTACATTCAACAGCACAATGCACTGGAGGTCCCTTGGCAGGGAATCCACACTTTGCCGTTACAGCTGTATGCAGCAGGGTTTGTGTGTGTGCTTTCCTGCTGGCAGTGGATAAGATCCTCTGCAGCTCTGTGGAGTAAATGCTATTGTTTCTGTAGCAGCAGAGTTAACACGGGGAGGGAGACGGAGAAAGAGAGCAAGGTTTATTATTATGGGTTGGACACTTCACTGTGTGAGTTTACTGTGCGCGGTTCCTGTCAACAATAGGTTTGTGTCATTGGCTGTAATTGTCCCACTGGTTCCCTCTGGTACTCACGCTTTTCTGCCCGGCTCATACACACAGAGGTCTCCCCATCTTCACCATCATGACTGTACAGTGTAGTAAAAAGGATTTGTTCCATACAGATTTTCTTTTTTATTTTATTGTCTTAGTTCACCAAATATGTTACAAAATTAAAAAAAAAAAAAAAAAAAACAACCCTGAGATATCAAAACTGTCTTCTAATGAGAGTTTCATTTATTAAGGGAAAAACAACGAGGCCCTGTGCAAAATAAGTGGTTGTTCTCCACTTTTAATTCTGGAATTAACTTTGATTAAACACATTTTATGAAGCAAAGTTCACAACTTTTAAACCCCCACACACACTTGATTACTATTAATCTCTTAAACAACTAGAGGTAGGTTATGAAATCTCTAAAACAACACATCATGCTTCAATTTCAAGCAAATCATTGACATTTATAAGTCTGAAAGGAGTTACAACGGCAAACTATCTCAGGAGTGGCCAGCTTACCAAAATTACACCAAAAATGTTAACAATGACTCATCTAGGAAGTCAGAAATGAACCATGAACAACATCTAAAATCCCCACTCGCCTTTGTTAAAGCCAGCGATCATAATAATGAATAAGAATAATGAATAAGAGACTAGCCAAAAATCATATCCATGGGAGTGTTTGACTTAAAGAACCACTTCTGTTTGAAGAGAATACAAAGGTACCGTGTCTCACATAAAAACATTTCAATGGTCCTCAAAGAAATATGGAAAAATCAGGAAGTTGTGTGCGTCACAACAACAGCATAAAACAGACAGTGTGATAGGAAACGAACATAATTTTGGTGGTAGTGCGATGGGGCAACTGTGCTTCTTCAGCACCTGATCAATCCTACCACTCACCTTTAGTTTGGCCTCTTAGTGATTAAAATCTAGACCAGGTGTTTTAAATAGTGGCCCACTATTTAAAATTACCAAAATAGTAATTGAAAGGCAGAGTTTATATGCATGGTACCTGAAGTAGTAGCACCTACCAAACGCTACATCCAGCAGTTCTTTGCCATCTCGGTGTATGTCATATCACATTTACAAAGAAAATAAAAATGTTATATATTGTGCTGGTTTGAAATATTTACCAAGTTGACAACTGCAGCTATTCATATTTACCCATGAATACATTTGTGTCTCACTAATGTAATCTAGTCACCAAGTCAATTACAAAGATCAGTATTCACATAGATTTCCTTCCTCCTGCGTTCAGTTTCATGCAACACCCAACTGCGGAAACCTAACTGGATTAGGATCATCCAACAGAGAATCGTGACTAAATAAGTTACAGCAGCAGGATAGCAGCAGATGCCAGAGGAAACAAAGTTATAGCGAAGAGATGCTGACATGATCCTGCACCCATTTTTACAAATGCTGAAGATCGACGCAGTTTTGCAGATCTTATACTTATAATGACAATGTTAAAACACTATATCAGTGCATGATGTAATAAATACAACAGAATTAAACCTCCACAAGACAGGCCTTACCTTCTTGGTGAGGAATGTTTTAACAGAAACATCCACATTTGAAACACACACACAGTGTCCTGACACGTTAAGACGTGCTGTAGTTATATTGAAAACCACAACCCTGGCTGTAAAAATAGAAAATCCAATGTGTCTGGCACAGACATTTCTTTGCTGTGCAGTTTAACTGCTAGCTGCAATATCTCTTGTTAAAAGCTAGAAATAGATTTACAAACTGACTTGATGTATCACATTGTAGTGATAGAGATTTAAATGTTACAGAAGAGATTTCATGAGGATTGTTGGTAGACTATAATAAAATAAACAAAATGCTTACAAACACATGCATCAGATTCAAGAAACTTTATGCTGTTTCCTCTGTTTATTAACTAGACAATCATGCATGTAGACACAAACATTTGCAGATTTAAATGCATCACAAGAGGAAGTGAAAGGCAAAGGGCTTCAGGCAGACCTCAGACAAAAGCTCTTCATACACTGTTGGTAGAGTTCAGAGCTGAACTCTCCTAAAACTGGACTAGATTAAAATTAAAATTGGACTAGATTTGTATAGCAGAGAAGAAGCAGGGCATGGGACTTTGGTTATTTTGTCCTTCTATTACTCAAGTCAATAAAATAACAAACCTGAGAGTCCATGCACGACCCTCTCACAGGTATAGTTGATTATCTTTTCGATTTGGAAAGCCAGAACCAGTGCATGCACACACAGACTGCAATAAGGACAACACTCTTCAGTGTGGATGTTGTTAGAGAGGAAAGAAGCATTTAATTTAGCTGTTTAAGTAGCAGTGAGGAGATCTAGTCTCTCAGATGCCTATGTCCAAATCAGGTTGCAAGAGAGTGAGAGAAAGAGAGAGAGCAAGACTTCCACGTGATAACAAGAAGCCTATATGTTGATTTGAGCAATCTTGCTGTGTCTTATCTATTTCAGTATTTATCGTCACTCTGGGAGCATGATGGATTTGAAGTGTTGGCAGCTTTTTGAAAATTTCAAACGTTATGGTAAGGAACTGTTCTCTATGGAACATACAAACATTTTAATACTGTTAACCACACTTGGTGCTAATATGCAATTTTAAAGACTGTTTACAATGTCAACTCTGTATTATTTTGTCTTTGTTTTAATAAGTTCAATCCTACTTCACAGTACAATCACTGAGGTTTGGCTATAATCAAGTTTCAGTGATTAAACTGGGTAATCAATA
Organism: Poeciliopsis retropinna; assembly: GCA_010277075.1. Taxonomy (NCBI): domain Eukaryota; kingdom Metazoa; phylum Chordata; class Actinopteri; order Cyprinodontiformes; family Poeciliidae; genus Poeciliopsis; species Poeciliopsis retropinna. The sequence goes on along the minus strand of VMRM01000002.1, from coordinate 13,946,984 downwards.
GTGATGGCAATAATCTGGGTATCCGAACACTCATCTGTATCCAAAACCTCGAAGTTCAGGGCTACACCAGTTTTAGGCAAATATAGAAAGTAAAGTGATAAGCTGCTTGTCTGTCTGTTAGTTTTGTTTCCTCACTACAGAGCGCTTTCTGTCGACTATTAAAAACTCTGTGATTGGCTGAGAGAGCAGTCTTCATGCACCACCAATTCTAGGGAACTGAAGTCCCATCGAATTACTTTGATTCAACCCAATGATGCTTTCGCTTTTTTTTCTTTTTAGTTTTTTGTTTTGGTTGTCATACAACTAAAAGGTTATGAGGTATTTAACCACATGTTAACCACACACATGCTCTTCCTTCCTGCTGATGCAGCTACTGTTCTGCTATCATTTCATAAAATACTTGTCCTATTTTAAAGTTAGACTGTCACTGTGCTTTAAATATGCTATGAAAGTAAAATAATCAGTCAGATAATAATGTAGGGCCAGCTGAATACTGTCTTTAGCAACTTTCTTCATGGTCGTTTCAGCTGTTAGCTTAACTGAGAATTAACTTTTTACTTTTTATTGACTCAGAAAGTACACAAAGTTTAGCTATTTTAAAAAGTAGAACCTCGAACGTAAATTATATTCAATTTTCTATATTTAAAAAAATCAAAAGTATTCAGCCATCTCTACTATGATACCCTAAATACAATCCAGTGTATCCAATTAACTTCAGGAGTCAAATAATTAGTAAATAAAACATTGGCAAAGCTTCATGATGCAATGTCACATTCTTCACAGAGCATGAATGAACAAACAACATTATGAAAACCAGATCAGCATGACTTCATCTAAAGATAAAGATGCAGTATATTAATCAATATCTTAAGCTTTCAGCAGCTCAATAATCCTTGTTCAATCCATCAATGATTTGGTCACAAATATAAACCCACCAAGACAAAAAACATGGTTGTGTTAACTCTTGAGGAGATACAGCTCAGAAGGGTGATTCTACTATACTACTATAATTTCTTTTTCCCCAGGACATTAGCAAAAATGAAAGTAGTTTCTGTGGCTAAATGAAACAGATAACATGCAGTTGACTTGACGCTTTCGCTTGATGGTTCAAAACTTCTTCAGACCCGAAGAAGTAATATTAAAGATAGCAAGCACAATAAGAGAAAAAGTACAAATAATAAGAAGTGAAAAAATGCAGGGACATGGGACTTAAATATATCTTAATATCTTGTTGCAGGCAATGCAGACCATTGTGTATCATTCAGAAAACAAACAGCTTCATAAAAATATGTTCTTATTATTGAAAAAGAAAAAACATTACAAAGCAAGAATTAGTTGTGATTCTCTAACCATTCTGGCAGTGAAAGAACGATCTGCATTAGCAATATGAATGTGAAGAGACCAAGTCATCATAGCTGCTGTGTATCTGTGAGGGCTGGTATTTATTGTATGCCTTCTGATGCTTGATGCCATTTCCTTTCCCTCGTGCTTAAGTGTCACTTTGACCTCTCTTTTGTTACAATCATTTAAATCTATGAAGCATTTCAGAGGGTTAGAGTGACGTGAGTATGCGTGAGAAATTTTCAGCATGAGTGAAAATCAGTCCAGATGCCAGAGCATGTAGCTCAGTGACGAACCTGGAGGCTTTTCACACCTACTGGTGATAAAAAGGTTCTTTCCTTTCACTTATAGCGACAAAAGAAATTAAAAGGTGAGAAACGAGGGGTCTGATAAGGTCATATTTTCCTTTTTGCCTCAGAACTGTGCAGAAGTGCTTCAGTATAATTTATTTAAATGACATTTAAACATTTTTATGTAGCTGATTATTTTCTGAATATCACAACAGTGGAATACGCAGCCTGTAGTACCAGAGTATGAAGATGCTACATATTAGACGTTAGATTTTTTTAGAGACTTTTTTCAATTTTAGAAGCGATATTTCTAATTGAATTTAGATCTACAGTATTTAGTCATCTGCATAACACTGGCTTATATTTAGCTTTTAAAATATGTTTATGAATCGCTATATAAGATCATTATTATCAAGATATTTCTGATTCATATCATTGAATCATCACAGGAAGTGGCCTAAGGTAAAGAAATGTTGTTCCACTTTTACTTTCACTTACATTAACGTGCTATGATAAAAAATTATATCACAAAGAACACAATACAATTAAAACATGCTTTACCTTAGTGGTGAATGAATTATGAATACATATATAACCACTACATTTTATCTTGACAAAAGCAGTGACTTGGAACAATATTGCTATACTATTAACTTTCCACATTTTTATATGCTACAGTCAAACAAATATATTTGTATTTTATCAGAATTTTGTTATAGATTAACATAAAGTAATGCATATTTATAAGGTAGAAGGCAAATTATATGGTCTTATTTCGCAAAAATAATAATGTAATATTCTATGTTACTACAAACAAGTAGTTTGTAGTTGCATACTTATAACTAACAAGTAAGTCATAAGTACATAGAAGCAAGATTTAAATATTCACGATCGTTGGTGATACAGTCACTTCACTCAGGTGATCTCGACTCAATCACATCGCAACTAGCATCTAGACCTCTATTAAAGCGATCACTTATTTTGTAACATTTTTTTTTTAGTAATCCGTTTTCACTTTGGCATTAAAGAGTTTTTTTTTGTAATTTTGTTTTTAGTGAAAAGAGCCAAATGGCTTGGATCCTGACTAATTTGTAAAAGCAATAAAAATGGTAAAACATCCAGGAGTGTGAACACTTTTTAAGTAAGTAAATTGGGCAGCATAGCAATGCTCCTCTGTGATTTATTTCAAACAACTGAAAAGCAGAAAGTGAGGATTCTGTGTTTTATTTAGCCAATATTTTTTTCTTTACAATATAGACAGTAAATAATCAAGTTGAAGAAGATAATAAAGAGGTGCTTATCCTCTTAGAGCAACAGTAAGACTGTCAGGTTCATTTGTCACTGATATAAAAAGCAAAAGTAGACAGTAAGAGAGAGGAAGGAAGACATCTAGGAACACATGATATATGTCAGGAATGCTGGTGATGAAAAAAATGATGCGCCACATCCTTCCAGGAAATTTATTTTTTCTTTTCAGTGTTTAATGACCTACAAGAGAAATGAAAGAGATCCAAAGTAACCATCCTTTTTTATAACGCAAGAGATTCATGTGAAAGACAAATTGTGCTTTACGGAATCACACAATGATATTCAGCAGTTTGCTTTTTGCTACTACATCTAATCTAAATTTTTTTTAAAACTGATGATTGAATTTATGACTAAAATGTGAAAATGTACTTTTAGAAACAGATTTTTACATTTCTTGTCGCAAACACTTTTGGTTCCATCAGAGGCCTGCCAATGTGTTTGCGTCGATCCATGAAAGTATAGCATAAAATGATGCCCTGCTGGTGTCCAAACACGCAAAGCCCCACAGAGCATGGCGTAAACTATCTGATAGGGTATGTAGGTCAAGCCAATGTCAGAACACTGAGTCACATGGCTTTGTATTTCCTGTGTTTATGCATTTAAAAAAAAAAAAAAAAAAACTTTGCATGCATACAGAGCCTCATATTAGACTCTTGAATTTAACCATCACCTTTATACACTTTATTTAGTGTTACCCAGTTGGGTTATTTTTTGCAGTTAACAAGATGGCCAATTTAAGATTCATCTGCTCGTCAGGTATTACTGCCTGAATAACTTTCTTTTTTGTAATGAAAGTTTAAAAAAAAAATCATGCTGCCAAAGTCAAACTTAACAGATGTTTTGCCGTTTCACAATCCACTCTGCGTTGAAGTGCATCAGTTCTCAGACCTGATGTACTTCAGTACTGAAGTACTTAGCAACTCAAGTACAACTGACTTCAGTTGCTAAGTCAGACTATCTAACTTAGCAACTCTATTTTAATTCAATAGGTAGTTTACAAAAAGATTCAGGTAAAGTACTACAAAAATAAAAGACAGTTTTGGAAATTCAAAAGAAAAGGCTTGAAAACTGCTGAATGTTGAAAAGCTCAGGAGGACAATGGACAGAGTTGCATAACAACAAGCATCACAAATGCTCTGTTGGGACAGACTGTCAATATGTTCCAGTCCTTCACAGTCTAGTATCTTGATATGACATGGGGCTATGTGCAACTCTTTAGCATCTGACTTAAATTATAACTACAAAGAGCAGTAAAACTCTGTAGTTTTTACTTATCTTGCTTTTCAAACAGTATCCTCACATGATGCCTGTGTGAGCATCAAGTCATATTCTATAGATCTAGTATGTGGAGCATCTGGAGGCTCCATTTTGGGCTCACATCAATGTGGACTGAGTAAGACAGCTCATTGAGCTAAAAAATAAATCCCCAAAACTCAATGCCTATGCATGTTAAATCTTCCTAGAGATTGCAGTAATTCATAAAATTGTGCCACCCTTTCCTTCCCATCTACAACCATCCACAGAGCCCGAGGCCGCCTGCAGCAAAGATCCTGTAAAAATAAAAAAGGCGCTGCAGGGAACCACATCACACAGACACAGAGTGGGACAGCCCAGAGGTTTGGGTCATGCTCGAGTTTCACTGCTGCCCAGACAGGCTGTGCCTCTCTCCCACTCATTTCCCTTCAAGGAGAAAGTAAACACAGGCTTCACCTACAATTTCATCACATTTTCTGCAGCAGAGCGGGTTTATTTATAACTTATACAAGCCGAACTCTGCAGAGTAATAACAGACCGAGGAGTGTCCTCTTAAAACTAGGCTCTCTGGGAGCATATGTGACCTGGCTGAGAGCTCCACACACAGTTTAAGCCAACGCAAAGATAAACAAAGCAAAAAGAAGTCACTCACAGCACACACAGAGCGTAAGCGCCGCTGACGCTCTCGCTGTCCCGCACCAGAAAGCTGCCGTCTCTCCCCGCTCGGGCCAACAGCTCCTCGGCCGCCGCGCGGCTCAGGTCCCGGTGGTACCACATCGGCGGAGCGGGCCCCAGCGGAGACACCCCTCCGCCTCCTCCCCCGGCCATGGCCACAGCCCTTCAAACCGGGTTCAACTCGAGCCGCTTCCCGTCTTCTCCAACAGAGACCAACAAAGAGGGAAGCTGGGAGGGTCAGAGGAAGCGGAGAAAAGTTAACGTTATCCCAGCGGCGGCGGCGGCGGCCGGGCTGCGAGCTGTTAATCTGGGAAGTTAGTTAAGACTCTCCGCGGCTGCTCGCCTTAGTTCCTGAAAGGCGCACCACCCTCCTCTTTCGCTTCCCAGTCCCACGGAAATCAGGGTATGCAAATCCACGCAGGACACAGGGCAGAAACAGCGGGGCACCGACACAGTCAGCAGTGGTGGCGTGTCAAAATAAACCGCTTCCTGGTGGGAGGAAACGCTTTATTTTGGAAGTTACACGAGTTTATTTCTGTCCGATTTGATACAAAAAATTAGTGTGGAGGGGTGATGGAGGAGACAGAAAGGCCAGGACACATTCTGCATCACATTCAGTTAACTTGTCAGCGGAGTGCGAGGTGGCTCAGCTGGTAGGGTTCATGCATCATGTGCAGAGGTTGCAAGATTGTCCGGGGTTCGATTCCCTATGTGAAGATTATCATGTGGAATCTTATCTTAATTTAGTTAACTTAAGTTAATTTTTAATTCAAATAGCACACATTTTCTTCACTATGATGCTTTGGTTGCATATTGGCTCAAGCTGGCACCTAATTATGCTATTTTTTTTTTTAAATAGGATTTTGTAGTAGGAAAATAGGAAGAATAAAAGGATGATTTTCTTTTGCATGAGTGTACACCATGCAAGTATTTTTAAACTTGCTACTTATTACTGCAGCATTTAAATGTTAGATACAGTCCAAAAGTAGGTTGATCTCTAAGTTAAATCCACTTTTAGTCATATTGAAGGAAGTTAACAGAGAGATCTTAAGGAATTTACTTAATCTACGTTGTTGCCTACATTGGCAAACCCTTCACTAATGCCTGAGGGATTTCCTCTGTGGGTCCCTACAGCCGGTGGGAAGACCTAGCTCTGGCAGTTTCTCAACATGCACTGTAATCCCGTTATGCAATTCTATTCTTTCCCAGACCACACACATTTACACACAGAAGACGTAGCTGGCACTCTAAGCGCTAGACTGACACATCACAAGAACAACAACAAAAAAAAACTGGTCACTTTAATGGATGGTTCGAATAGTCACAAAGTAAGAGGTCAACATGCAGCGTGAGGTGTGTGTGCGTGTCTTAAGTGTGACTGATGGTCTCATAGAAGCTAAGTATTAATAACAGCCGGGTTATTTCTGGTTATAGCATCACTCTATGTATCTGTCTGAATGTGAACAGACATGGTGGCTCAGTTTTTTGTGACCTAGAACAATAGCTAAATCTGCAAATAGAAAGCAACAAAATTAACAAAATATTAGATTTACCTAAGCTAGTTAAGCCAGTTTTTTGCTTCTTTATTGTATCTGTCTTTGTTTTTTGTTGCAAAATTGAAATCCTAAGCTATGCAAACATCATGACAAACTGACAGCGTCCACAACTGTACAGCTTCTGCACATGCAACACAAAGAAAAACTGTTACATAGCTGCTGTTGTGTGCATTTGGTTTGATACAAAAGACAAAGAAGTAATTTCTTTTCATTTGTGACTTGTAAACATGGGATATCCATTCACTATAGTGAATATGAAGTTATATAGTATAGTTCCTACAGGAACAGAAATCAGTCTGGGGTAATGTTTTCACCATTATTCCTTACAGTTTTCTACCTAAAACTCTTTTAATTGAAAACTGTCAGATCTTTTTATTTGCTATTTATCTAAAGTATCAGACTAAAGGAGTGTCACATGTTGTGCCAGGTATTCTTTTTAGTAAGTCTGTCACAATAACAAATTTTTCTGGATGATAAATTGTTTCAGACGTTATCGCGATAAACAATAATGTTGTTTTTTTGAGACATTGCAACCAAAACTATGTCTTTATTTCAATGGGACATGTGACAGATCAACGCAACATAGTTCTTAACTGTGTATTGGTTAAGAACTGTGACTTTTTCTCCATTATTTTTTTACCCATCTTACGGTGGTTTGATGATGGTAGGGATACACAGAATCATGTGCACAGTCAAACCTAAAGTCGATACAAAATGACCAGGCATGCTAACCCCAACACAAAGCCTTCTTAATATTTTGAACGTGAAAGCTTTTTTGTTCTAAGTTGACAGCAGTAACCACCACACCACTGCACAAGGAAACACTGCATTTAATTGTAAGCACATGTATTGGTTCTTGGTTCCCTGGTTTTCATTCATTATTAACATCAACAAAGCTTTCAGCTTCAGAGTAAGTGATTTAAAAATTCACAGTCTGGTGTATTGCTCAGACAAACTCATGTTGGTGTGGTGGTTGGCACTGGTGCTCCACAAAGCAACAGAGGGGGGGTTGGTGGTCGATGGTGTGAGCAATAAAGCACATCCTGTTACGTCATTAGTATGTCAAAATGTTAACAGAGACACACAGCCACGAAGAATGGGCCAATTAAAATAACATGTTTGTTTATAGATTGTGGGAAGAAGCGGGAGTACCCTCCAAGAACCAGGAGAGTGTTCAAATTCCACATAAAAAGGCCTAGAATAGCCCTGAGACTCCAAAACAGGAAAGAAAATGATCAGTGACGAACCAAGCTGATTTGGAGTTATGGAATAAGGATGGAAGACTCAAAAACAAAAACATGTCAGAATTAACACAATTCTAGAATTAAACTATTTCCATCATGGGAGGTGGTCAAGGAAATAAATACCTTGTTGTTCATCTGGACAACAAACTGGTCTAGCAAATCAACTGTGAAGTTGTCTACAAGAAGGGAGAGAGCAGTGAAAGCTTAGATCCTTCACAAGAAGCAGCAATATGCTGTTGTTGAGAGTATAATCTCTACTGCCATCATCTATTGGGGTAGCAGAATCATAACTAGACTCAACATAAAAGATTCAACAACCTGAGAAAGACAGCTGGTTCTCTCCTGGGGATTACTGTGGAACCACTAGAAATTAAGGTGCAAAGAAGGATTTTACATAAAACAAAATTGTGGAGAACCTGAAGCATTCTCTTCCTAAGCCTGTCATACAACAACGGTGTCTTCAGTCAGCGGCGTCTTCTGTTTTGATGTCATACAGACTGCTACAGGCAATTTTCCTGCCCACTGCCATCAGCTTCTACAACTCTTTGAAGAACGTTGAATTACATGAGTAACATAAAGTCATTTCCCTTTGGGATTAATACAGTATTTTAATTGAATTGAATTGAACTGAATTAAACAGTTCAATTCAACTGTTTAATTGAATTGGCATGATATTCCAACTGAAAGCCTGGAATATCATGCTATTAAGCAATTTTTTTTATTTAGACAAACAGTTTAGCTTAATAAATAGCATATAGGTGTTTGGGCCACATTTAGGAATAGAAAGTGGTCAGTAACGTATTTCTTTTGCTTTTCACCATTCACCTTTACAACTGAAAAAGAAAAAAGCTTGCTTAATCTTTAAAATGAAAAAGCCCACTCAGAAAAATGTGTTTCAAAACACTTTAATTACTGAATCCATTACGATGAAAGATATGGCAATGGGGTCATGCTAGAAGATGGTTAAAAAAAAGACGTGGCAGTCAGGAAGAGTAGCGTTGTTACAGGAAAACTTTGGCCCCGCTGAGCGGTGTTGAGGTAGTACTCGGCCACCTTCTTGTTGGGGTTTGATCCTGTGAACCAAAGCTGCATGCAGCGACCAGAGTCTTTGGTATGGATGGTGTAAAGGTAAGAGTAGGACCAGATTTGTTCACACATGGATTTGGGTGTTGCATAGACATCAGTCCATTTTCTGCATTGACTGTTTGCTGGACACTTGTTGGTACCTGTGAGAGTAATGTGGAGAATAGCATAAATCTTACATAAAGGAATGTAAAGAAGTTACTCATTTGTACACGTGGTCAAACATTTAATCCACTAAAATCTATACTGTTCTATGTCTGCTCTTTGCTTCTTGTGTATCTTACCAGAGCTCCAGTCCCATCCCTTGTGCCAATTCGTCTTGCAAGTAAAATCATCCTTGCAGTCTTCCCACCACTGTTCACAATCCTCTTTACAAAGAGGCACGTTCAAGATCCGCTCCTTTCGCCAGCTCTCATCTGCCTAAACACAAGGGATGGCTTTTTTTTTATTATAACAGAATTATTCACAACACATAAGTTTTGCAAATAAAGCAGTTTACTCTGGGAAATTACTTATTTTTTTAAACTAAAATTACATAAGTGAAAATTTTTCTTATGTCTGGTCTTAAAGCCCACCATGGAGTCAGCTCAAGTTTTCTTTTATAAATCACAGACTAAGTAGTTTTCACAATTAGTATTTGAACTTTTTGTGTAGATTAACTCCTGGTCAACTTCAGTTCTTGCCAACATATCTTGCATTTGGATAAATTTTAATGAAACATCCAATTTCATTAAAATTGATCTCATAGATGGTTTTTGGATATATCATCTCCTCTGAATAAAAACAAAGCAGCCAACCTTAATTCCTTACTTGATTGCCTGAATTATTTGAAATCACTGATTGCTCTTAAGTTTCTGAATCCAGATGAACAAATGACCAAAACCATCATAATGCTGTTGGGACCCTCTGACCATTCCTCTCACTGTTATAATCTTAATCCTTTCGGAACAATCAGGAAAATGTTTTCCAATACACATTTCTTGGAGTTTCAAGACCTCAGAAATGACATAGTGCCATTTTCTTGACTGATAGATGTCAATAACTTTGCTATTCATCTATTTTTGAATTTCTTTAGATTGGGGCTTGATGCTGTCTTCTTTTAGATTCATTAGCCTATTCATATTGTCACACAAGTTATATTTAAATAATTGTTGATTCCTGCCAGTAATAAAGCCAGGATCTGGGTGGGTAAATTGAACTAAGCTTTTCCAAGAACTATGGTCAATCCTTATACTAGAAAATAAATGTTTTGTTTGTTTTTTAATCCCTAAAAGCAGACATATCTTCATACCTATACACTCCCAGATATATAAGACCATTGAGGTCAGATGAATGGAGTGGACACTCTTTGGAGTGTCAACATTGTTTTGTTTTGTTTTGTTTGTTTTTTGTTTTCATTTATTATCATTTATATCAAACTGGGCTGAAACATGTTAATCTTTATTTTGTGCTGTTTTTTTCTACTCTTGGATCATTTTCTCATTTTATGTGCATAACCCTAAACTTTTTAAATGTAGACAGTTTTAAATATGTTTAAAAATGAACTTGACATTCACCATCATCCAATTAGTATTTTCATAAATCTATTTCGAGAAGCTTAAAATGAACTTCAGTTTACCATTTTTGGTCAAATACTTTTGCTGCCATCTAGTGTCACTATCTCGCAGACACATTTAGGCAATACAAACCAATTGTATCCAGGGTCCCAAATGTGGGGAACACTCATAGAAGCAAGTGTCCTGGATGAAATGTTTCTTGCACTTGGCGCTCATCACACCGCAGTGGTTCCAGTTGAAATTATACAGGTAAGAGTTGTCATTGTGGGCCTCTGTGCTGGTGTTAGTAGTGCAACATGCATTCTCACGCCAGGGAGCACACTGCAAAGAGGATGTTACATAACGACTTGTAGTTACCGCTTGTAATGGCCTTCTTTGCTGTTCAATGTCAATAACACCCTGCATGTGTTTCCTACCTGAAGATACAGTGTTCCCTCAGGGCCAGGCTCCACTTTGTGATGTTTTGCATTCATGCACATGTTGAGTTGGTCCAGACACAGAGAGCCACTGGAAAGGGTGAGCAGACAGCCCAGGAACAACAGCATGGCTGTAGGGAAAAACAACCTGTGGAAGTTTGTTATCACATGCACTAGAAAACACAAAAACAACAACCATTCGCTAATAGTACTTTTCAAAATTCCAGCTTAATCTGAAGGTATATCGACCCCGTTCTAAACCATTACCAGAAAGAATTGAAATTTGTATCCATTATTTACTTTAAGAGAACTTAGTTCCTCCTTAATTCACTCCTTGCACATGTCTTTGTACTTTTTTAGTCTTGTTAGCACAGAGTAATGTTAAGATTATGTAAATTATTTAGGTTGCCTTCATTTGTCACTGTTAGTCATTGTATTCATGTTTTACTTTCAATCTAAATCTTCTACCTGCACACCTGTAACTGAGTCCTTTCAAGGGTCTGCCCCTACTACTGATACTAAGTACAAAAGTGGCTATCTGTTTCTTTCTAAAGTGTAAGATGTTGCTATTTAGTACTGTTCCATAATTATGAATGGTTTTTAAACAGTTTTTACAAAGCGTGATATTAATGTGCAATCATACTAATGCCAAAACGTTTTAGAATGACCTTTTACAAAAGTACAACTGCAACTACTGTGGGTAATATTTCTAGCAATGGAAAACAATGAGGACATAAATAATGTTGCTATGCTATATTAGCCCCTATCTAGAAATAGGGTATTTGCTACATGTGGAGACCACACACACTGTTCAGTCTTTTCTCAGTATACAAAATCAAAACTTTTACCATAGACTAAATATATCAGAGTTTCTTTCATAGTGTCAAAAAGTCTTGCTTTTAGACTTGGAAACAAAAGAAATAAAGAACAAATCCCTTTTACCTTTTCAGTTTCTGTCTTGACGAAATTATCAAGTAAAACTTTATCCCCAGTCAACCTTGAGCACACTTCTCAAGACAAAACAGGAAATTCAAAGCGCATACATTGAACACTCCTCTCACAAGTTTCCCGAATGGAGTGCGGACGAAGACAAATCCCTTCGTGGCTACGAAGTAATTTGTTTCCAAAGTTCAAAGTCTAGGGCACAGTTGTTGGAAACTGCAAGAACAGACAAAAAGAGTACAAATTCCTTCGCTGCATTGGGAGATTATCTAGGTTTTTATTACATGTGGTAGGAGATAGTTTGGCCAACCTCAAGGTTATTCATCCTCCCTCTCTGACCTACATGGGGATCGAAAAACTTACAGAAAATAGCATTGTGAGTAATTTCTTCTGAAAGTACATGAGCCTCTGTTTGCTGTCAGCCATCAACACCAAACTAGACTGAACCAAAACTCTGTGGATTGTTTTGTATTTGGACTATCATACAAGTGGATATTTGATCTTTATTTTTGACATTTTGAGAAATTTTGATTGTGTAACTGTTATTTTTTCTTTTTCTGGTTAATAACAGATGAGTACAAATTAAGTCTGAATTTATGATCATGTTCAAATAATGAAAGAAGAAAAAGGCTTGTTAATGTTCCCAGCAGGTACGTGCAGAGGGGGGGCGAAGGGGCCTTGAGCCCTTGCCCTTGCCCCTTTTATGCTACAGATTTAGATCAAATGTCTGTGTTACAATTAAACCGTTTCTTGGGGCCCCTGAATGTCTGAACAGCCCCTACCAGCAGCTACTGAGTTTTCTTTGCCTTGACATCCCTGTCGTATAATTCTAGATTTCAGAGGTGCTAGTATCAAAAACGTTTTATAGAGTTAACTCCTTTGAGCTTTTTTGATCTATACAGCAGTCTGCAGCCAAGTTGTGATAGAGGTTAAACCATCAGATATTATTAGGGCTTATTTAGTGAAATAGCAGCAATTTTGCTTATTTCATACCTTCATATCCAGCGCCCTTCTCTCCAATGGTCTGTTTAACAGTTACAATCTCATATCAACTCAGCCCTCCAGGACTGTCAGCAGCAGAAACAGCAACATTATACCTATCAATGAGAACATACTATATTTGCTTTGCATTGTCCCCGCATGATGGCAATGATATAGTAGGATCCAATTAGATTCTTGATTAATATGGGTTATTGCTATGTTGTTGTGCGTTTTTTAAGCTCTTGTTCAATGTGCCCTTTTTTAACTTTGAGCCCCTCCCCTCCTCAGGTCTCTGCACGGCCCTGGTTCCCAGTTTTCTTATATTTCCATTACACGCTACCAAACATGCATAGTACTACATCCACGTTTTCTTAGCGTCATTGAGTCAAAGATATAAGACATTATATGAAGAACAATGTAAAATTCGCTTAAATCGATTTAAACTAACTGCATCATATTGCTATTTTCGGGATATGTCCTTGAACTATTGTTTCCGAAAGCGGAACGCTTGTGAGGGGGAGTTTATAGGTGAACACCACTTGTTTCCGGTTTTCGTTGTTTTGAATTATTTCAAAGCAGCAACGAGACACTGACAGGTACAGAGTTTAATATCCTTGAAAATGTTATAGAATGTATTCTAATAATTTTTTAAATCTTGTATTTAAAATATAATACTATATTTCCGAACTTAAACAGTCTCTGTGCTGCTGTTGTGTTTCAGGGTGAGCTGTGGGTTTAAAGCTCGAGCTCAGAGTCACATCGACTTATTTTTGGACTCATTCTCTGACAATTATGTCGACCCTGTTTCCGTCCCTGCTCCCGCGGGTCACCGAGTCTCTGTGGTTCAACCTGGACAGACCTTGTGTGGACGAGACGGAGCTGCAGCAGCAGGAGCAGCAACATCAAACTTGGGTATATCGTCACACTCTGCTCCATGTCTCCCCTGCTCCTGATTCCCGTGTTTTTAAACCTGTGATCTCTGGTCGCTTCAGCTGCAGAGTATCGCGGAGAAAGACAACAACTTGATGCCTATCGGGAAACCTGTCTTTGAGGTAACAGCAGGCTGAGAATGAAACTTTTTTGCGCTGTTTCTTTGCTTGGATAAAATAGTCTCATTTTTTTAAAAATCATGTAACCACGACTTCAATGTGTTTTTATTAGGATTTTCTGTGGTAGGCCAAGATAAGGTTGTAATTACCGGTAACTGTTAAGTGGAAGGAAATTATGAAACCCCTAAATAGAATCCGGTCCAACCATTTATCTTTTAAAATCACTTATTAGTAAATAGATTCCACATTTGTGTATTTCACTCTTGGTATAAATATATTTGACCTGTGGCAGCCCAAGAGGTTGAGAACTGAAATTAAGGAATGATACCTATTATCCATTGGCTTTCATTATTAGTAGCTTGACAGGAATTGGGAGGATACACACCAATAGACCCCGGAACACCTGGGTAGAGGACCATTGCTCCTATACATGGGCCAGGTTCTTTTCCACCGAGCCATGCAATGCTAAAAATGTCGAAGAAGGTGCTCTGGGCAGAGGAGACTTGGTCCTTAAATATGCAGCCACAGCTACAAAGCATTTAATTAGATTAAGCATGTCCACATGTTAGTCCAAACCTGAATCAAATTGAGATCATATGGTAAGATTTTAAATAAAAATTTACACAAAAGCTGGTTGTCTTTGTTGCAGTAGCTCACAGTGGCTCTTCACTTGAACTGTCTGAACTTGAGCTGTTTTTTGGAGAGAAGAAGGAGCAACAAATTTAGTCTGTAGATGCTCGCAGATGTTATATATGTACCCCAAAAGGCTTGAAGTGGTGATATTGGTGAAGGATGGCTCAAACGCAGAGGGGCTCCATGCACATGCATACAACACTTTTCAGATCCCTTGGTGTTAGATATTTTTGAAAACTGTCCAAGAAGCGACATAAATCGTTAAGTTCATTGTAGTTTTCATTTGACGGATGCAGGCAGGTTATGAGGAGGAGGAGGAAGAGGATGACGAGGATGAGGAAGACAGTGAGGAAGACTCGGAAGATGAAGAAGACATGCAGGACATGGATGAGATGAATGACTACAACGAGTCGCCTGATGACGGCGAGATCAATGAGGTACTTTAATTTAACCTTTTAATGCAGCCATCGGCATCACTTGTTTTGATCAAACCCAAAATAGATAATTCTGCCTTTGTTTCCCTCAATCAGGTGGACATGGAAGGAGCGGACCAAGACCAGGACCAGTGGATGATTTAAAGCAACTTTTTGTCGCAATCGGCGTCTGGATTTACACTTGCTACCAAAAATGTGACTGATGCCTAACCACTCTGTGACTCAGATATGTTTTAATATTTGTGTACCTGGGATGAAAATCTAATTGAATCCTCTTTCAGGGGAGAGTTCAGGTGAATATTACGCTGTGATCCATCAGTCTCTAAAGCTGTAGACATGGTTGGACATTGCTGTGAAGTTTGCTGCCTGGAACACGCTAAGAGCTGGGAGATTTGTGTATAAATACTGCCATTGGTCCGCATTTCTTGTTTTCAACTGCAGGCTTACTTAACCAATACATCTGGTTAAAGCTGCTCCAAACCTGCCAGGTGCCCAGACGTGGGCAAAGGGACTGTTTTGTACACTCAACCCAGCAATCTGCCATTTAAACTTTGACCTGGTCATATCTTAAGTCATGTGCTATGGAAATGTTCCGACTTGCTGATTAAGGGAATATTGCTTTGGTCAGCAAAATAATTTGTTACCTGTAAAAACAGCCTATCTTAAAAAAAAAAAGAAAAGAGTCCACTTCCCTTTTATTGCAGTGCTACTGAATTGTGGTTATAAACTTTCCTTCAGTAGAAGGTTTTCTTTTTAAAAGAAATTGTAAAATAATAATGTGTTCATACAGTTAAAATGCCTCTGCCTGTCAGCTGTCTTATCTTTATGGTTTGCAGCTCGAAACAAATGCTCTGATTAAAATTACCGGTCTCAATTACAGGTCATCACAAAGATTCAGTTTTTGAGAGATTATTTTTGTTCTATTTGTATTTTTGATTTTGTTTGTTTGCTATAAATTAAACAGCAACGTATTTTATTAGTGCTTTCTTGTTGTTTATTGAGATAAATGTTTAAAATCTAATATTGTGTCAGGATAATGTAAATCCTGGTTAAAGGCTGGAAAAAATGTAATTGTACTTCTCTGGTAAGAGTCCAGCATTAACTTTGTTTATTTTCTGGAGCTGGACCAGAGAACTGAAGTTTTACAGGAGCTCTGATGTCAAAATGCATTTATGTAACATTTGCAACTCATGTTATTTGAAAGATTTTATTTATTATATCTCTGATCAGTATTTTCGGTCCTGATTTTAATGCTAGAGTTAAATCAAAATAATTCCCTACAGTTTACATTAGTATCATGAAAGTATGATGGACAGTTTGAAATCTAATGTCCTAATTAGCACTGAGTCCCCAACTAGAATATCTTCCTCATTTACCTAGAAAAACTACATTGCCTTTTTTCAAGTATTTACATTGGATTTAAATTTGAACTTAAAAAAATGCTTTGACACAAACAATTTCTTTGTAACTCTAGCAGCATATTTATGGTCAATATCCTATGAAACTATGTCACATTGTCAAAAGTCTTGACTAAAAAAAAGTTTCTTCCAGGATTGTCCTGGAAGTATTGTGTTAAGCTTAATTAATTCCCTGTCAAAAAGATTTCCCACAGCATGATGCTGGCATTACCATGTCTTCCTGTGAATATGGTGGTCAAAGTTAGTTTTGCATGTATGCTATTAAGAAGAATTTTAGACTCGTCTAACCAGGCCATCCTCTTCAACATTTTGTCTGTGACCCATAAGCATGGTTTCTACTGGTCCCATCTTTTAGCTACTAGCCTAGGTTACCCCTTCAGACAATTACTTGCACTGGATTTTATTTCAAATTATGAAGGTAAACATGGCTGAAAGCAATGGCACAACTCAATTTTGAAATAACATTTTTAAAGTGTTTTAGAACCGCTAAAAACTTTTTTTTTCATCAATTACTGCTTTGTCTCTCACACACAATCCCAATAACACACTCCATGCTGAAATGTTAGTTTAAAATCAGATCATTTGTACTTTGTCACAGTTTTCTTAACAAAATTGCTATAAAATTATTCTCTGTCATTATTAACATGTATTTCTGTAGTCAAGGTATCTTATTTAATTCCCTGGTAGATCAGCTCAGCCATCCCATCCCTGATGCCCCTGCTGTACTCCAGCGTGGCTCGGTGGATCTTCCATTCATACAAGCCGCACTTCCGGAGGTATCGGAGGAACTTTGGAGCCCCAGGAAAAAGCACGTTGTCAGCCACAATCATAGACCCTTTTCCCAGCAGACCATATTCCTCCAGTAACTGAAAAAAACAGAATAAGTCATGGAACAATGTTTTTTTTATTAATCTACTACCTGTTTCTTTATTAATCCACTACTTGTTTCTTTATTAATCTACTACTTGTTTCTTTATTAAGCTTCTACCTGTAGGTCAGGCAGTAGCATTTCTTCCAGTGATCCATGAAGACAAAATCCAGCTTATCCAGGTTGTAGTCGGACCGCAGCCGAGGTATTACTTCATCAGATGGATTCACAATGAGCTCCACCTGAAGAAGCAAAGAGGTGACAGAACAAAAAGTTTGCATTAAGGGGGATTTTGAGAGTATGACCATTTCCTGCTGTCTCACCGTGTCATCGTCAAATCCTGCCAGTCGGATGATTTTCTCAGCAATGGCTGCGTTCCCTTGATCCATCTCGATGCTGTAGAGTCGAGCCCCAAGAGGAAGAGCCCGGGCGATTCTCACGGCGCTGTATCCACAATGAGCTCCCAGTTCCAGCACTGTTAAAGGGCTTTGCTCCATCAGAAGGCGGTCCAGGATCTTACCTAAAAAAGACACTCGCCAGCTCTAGCAGGTATGAATTCAGAATGTTCTCCACATCAACACTTTATGCACATTAAAGTAAGTGGATTCCCTGCCTTTTTTAGGCCCAATGTTGCTGATGAACTCCACCTTGCTGCACCAGTAATCAAAAGCATCCAGGATGCTGTCTGGGTCCCCAGGTGTGGAGTTAGTCAGAACGTACTGGAATGCACGCTCTTCTCGGCTCAAACCAGTTACACAGTCCTTCCAAATCCTAACCAGAATCGCCCGATAGAACAGCACAAAGTAGTAGCGGTACCTGATTATCAGTGTCAGCAGAAGGGGAACAAAAGCCAAAGCAATAGCAGGGGAAGCCATCCTTGAATAGAAAGAAAACGGCAGATGCATTTTATTAGAAGTGTCATGCAATCTCATTTATTCTTTTGACACTGGTCTTCAACTCTAGGCCTCTAGATCAGCTGTCCAGAGTTTGGACGTGTCGCTGGTCCCAAACATTTCAGTTAAACGGTCGACTCACCTCCTCAGTGTAGTCAAGTTTTCCAGAGTCTTGCTATTGACCAGACTATTTGATTCAGTTGTGTTGGAGAAAAGCAACTAAAATTTGCAGGGAGTTGAATATCCCTACGCTTTGAAAAATCACATTTGAAGTAAAAATGTTTGAGCACAAGTAATTTCACATCATAGACTGCTGCAGTGACAGTATTATGGTAACTTAAGAGTAAATGGTAATCAGTTTATAAAAAACAAATAAAAAATCATAACTATTTCTCATGTATGTCAATTTGTCAGGTTGCCATATCAGTGACATTTGAATATAATAGCAATGGCCTGGCACTGATCTGTGTGGAAATGACAAACTACACAGACAACATGCAAACTTGTTTCAAGGCAGCTGTGTAAATAACTCTACAATCATGCATATTTGTAGATATTGAACAGATAATTAAAATTATCTGTTGTAAGAGCTATTACAAAAAATACTATTACAACCAATAGTATTTGGAGATAGAGCTGCACACTTATTCTGGATAGATAAATATTAAACTCCATGGTCACAATTTTAATTAGCAAAATGTTCCAACAGTTTTAATTAGAAATTATCGACTTGAAAGAAATGTAGTTCTTTTTATATCAGCTCCAGTAATATTACTAAACTTGTATCACTACAAAAAGCCCTACAATGTTGTCGGCTCATTATTAGATTTTTGGTTTTGAAACTACTATACTATTGGCAAGTTGCTATATACTTACCTTAGCAATATTAAAAATGTATAAAGTATTACAGAAGGATGCTTCTGTATCAACTTTCTTATGTCTGCAAATTACGCAACAATGACTTAATGTTCTATGAATCTATCTGTTATTTTGAGCCATTAAAACAATTATTTCCACAATATATTCATTTTACAGAAGCAAAATGATTTTTCTAAACTTATTATGGACTTTAAATGACAAAACTATTAATATGAATAAACAATGATGTTGAAATACTTTCCATTGTCTTTTTTGAGGTTTGTGGCTTAATGTACAAACTATAAACTTTTGAGGCGCATTATCATACGTTTTCATTCTTAAATCAATGAGAATAAAGTGCTCCACCATTCTCAAACTGCATCCACAAGCTCTCTGCTGTGGAGCAGATGCAAACAACAACTGTTCAAATGAAAATAGTAAGAAAGACTTACCTGTTTTCTAATGAACGGTGACTCTTTACTAAATAGACGTGAAAAGAAGCAGTCCAGCTGAGACCAGAGCATGAGAGGAATGCACCTGTATCCGAGAAGCTCGAACACTGTGCAGTTTGAATAATTTATACATCACGTGACTGACAACGTGTATATCGTGATTATTGACAGTTATTTTAATGAAAGTGGCATAAAGTTAAAACATCGGTTTGTCTGCTTTTATAAGGAGACATGTTAGATCCCCATCTGTCAATATCTAAACCAGAGCAAATTATAAGTGAAGGAGCAGACGGTGATACTGATGGAGGCGGCATGAAACCGATACATCAAGTTAACATCAACAGGTGCGTCTCCGTGGAGTCCAATTTCTGTCTTCACTGAGTCATAGTGGTAAGATCAAGAAAAGAATGATCAGAAAATGTATGCAACACTTCAACACAAAACGTAATACACTAATGGGTTTAATTGAATATAGAGGGAAATATTCAAACATAGCAAAACTATGTGAAATACATGCTAATTGGATGGAAAAAAGTTAATTAGTATACCTTGAGAATTTCTTTGTGATGTGGATATTTTCTTTATGCAAGCAAGTAAAACTCCACAGACATTGTCGTTGAAGGGTTACACTTGATGTGAAATAGTAACTTTCCAAACGTTGCATCACCATCACTGCCTGTGTAACTTCACCACAAATATGTTGAAATGGCCAACAATCAGAACGCAGCTCTCTATCTCATCCTTCAGAGTTGAAAGGTTTTCTAAAAAACAATAACAAATTAAATAAATTTGCATCTGGCAAGTATGGATTTTGTAACAATCAGGCTGTGGACCACTTGAACTGAAATCTGACAACGCCAGACATCATTTTTTAAATTACTATTTCATACTTTCAAAACATGGGAAACATGCATCTAGACCTGGAAATGTGAATGTGAACAAGAACTATCATTTCCTAAGGTGAAAATGATGAAAACAACCTTTTATGCTTTCTGATATCTAAAGTTTTTTTTTTAACTTTTGTCCTTGAGCTCTGTCAGATGGTGCATCCTCAGCTGCTTAAACTATTTCAGCATCCTTACTGATCATCCTCAGATTCATTGTTACTACAATTATTTCTCGCACCAAACCTATTCAACTTAGATATTAGGTACACTTCACTTCCTCTAAATCTTTTTGTTTGTCATATGTCTATTTTGTTATACAAAGATGTGGTAATGCAAAAAGAAAAAAAGAAACTTAATTAATAAAATAAATTGTTTTAGTTATAAAAAACTATGGGTTATTGTCAAAATAAGCTTTTTCTACAGAAACAGTTTCTACAGTTGAAATATTTTCAAAATCAATTAAAAGACTACTAATGCATAAAGTCCACTGTAATTGAAAATGGGTTAACTGCAATTTCATCAGAATATAAAACTAATTCTGATTTTTTTTTTACAATTTTAATAATCCCTAGCAGTTAAATTGCATAAATTTTAAGGGCATCATACAATTATGCCAGGTGGTTTAGTGGGAGTATCTACTCAGTCTTTAAGGGTGATTATTTTTGTGATGTTTCTATTTTTCTCACCCGTAGTATTTAGGAATCGTTGTTTGTTATATTTAGGTGAATAAATATAAAATGTTACAGCTACCAGCATACAGGCTCCGTTCTGCAGCGAACTAAAACAGCTAATTGTTTACAGCTCTGGACAAGGCTTTTTCAGAAGACTTCTGATGAACTTTTTTAGCTCTTTGTCCTCTCGGGTCCACTTAACAAGTCGAGTCAAAACAAGTCTTCCTTCTTCAGCCTGAGCTAGGGCCAGGAACCATCCATCTTGGGGTCTATTCTCCAGTCTTCCTCCTCTCTTTGCCTTCTTTTTGTCAACCGGCTCTTCATTTTCCTCAGTCTCTGCCAAGTCTAAGCCGGGACAAGTACAGCTGCCTCCTCCCTGCAGCCACAGAGCCCTGTGGGTCATTGCGCCTCCAAACTCCTGCGCCCTCTCTGCACCTCCCCCTGCCCACCTCAGGATGCGGCTGCGGGCCACAGGCACCAGCTGCCGGTCGCCTCCTACTGTTGAGACACTCTCCAGACGCATCTTTAAAGCTGTGGCATAGAAGGAGAGATTTTAATGCCGTCCCTAAAGTGTCACTTCAGACAATTTTCTGATCAAAAAATGTAGCATGTTTTTGCAAAAGCATCACATTAAAACGATTTGAGTCTTCCTGGATAAAAAAGAAAAAGGAGAGGAATGTTCTGAAAGGCTATGTTGGTTCCTCACCATATGGACTGTGGCAGAAGTTTTTCTGGATGTCAGACTCTCCTCCAGCAGTCAGAGTGCAGGCATCACAGATGATACTCCCTGTGGAAGGGAAAGAGAAACAGGATTGTAATTCTGTGGGGGCGGAGAACAGAGGATGAAAACATAGACCTCATCTCCAGAGCAATGCATTCAGTGGTCACATCAATAAAACAGGAAAAGAAACATAAAAATTGTTTTTTAAAAAAACACCTAAGAAACAAACAAAAAAATATCATCTTCATGTAATAACATTTTAGATAGAATTTTTAAGTAACTTGTTTTAGTCCTTTTTAGCTTCTCCTATTGAAATGAGAGGTTGAAGACACTCAACCACTCAAAAATATGCCCAAATTGCAAATGAACAATTTCCTATGAATATAAGAAGTAAGCTGTCTAATTAACATTGAGTAAAAGGCTAGATGTAAATTACGTCACAGCGATCAGAAATCTCAACCTTTTTTTTCAGAATCCAAAGACAGACCTGTGCAACACACCCACTTCAGGAAGGAGACATAATTATCCAGAGGTTTGACTTGTCTTATCGTTAATCCCTACCATCTCTACAGATTACAATGATCACAGTGTTGTCAGGGCTTGTTTAGCATGTACATTTCAGCCAAATGTCACCTGCAAACATCTGAACCTGACAGAAGAAACCCTAAATAGAAACAGCAGCGTCAAATAATCACCATTAACATAATAACAAGAAAAATCTCATTTGTTTATGTCTATATCTGTTAGGTTGGCTTGTAAGAAAGATGTCAAGGCCCCACACTTGTTGATTCGCGACACCCAGAGGGGACCCGAACCTGATATTAGGAACCATTGGCTTCGGCTAAATTTGCATTTAAAATGAAACGCAGACGGTAAACAAATAAAGCCTACAGAATGGTGCCATGAAAACTCAAACGAGGGCAGATTGTGTGATGTGTTGTGCGAAATAGAGTCATAGTTAAAAGCAGGAGTACGATAAAGACGCTGGACCTTTCAGCTCCTCCTCACGCCTGACCTCCTCCTCCGTCCGCTCCTCCAGCTGTCCTGTTGCTGGGATACAGAGCTCGGTCCCGCTCGGGAACCGAGAGCAGTTAAACATCTCGGGCCAGGGGAACCCGAAGGCGCTCATTACGGGCACGCAGCCGTCCCGCACGGCCTCGCACAGGCTCCTGCAGGGGCTCAGGGGCCCGCCGAGCTCCGGCAGGCACACCGGGGCGAACAGCGAGCACAGGAACTTCTTGGTGTCCTGATGGCACAGCTTGGAGACGAGCGGCAGCCAGGAGGCGGACTGCTGCTGGGCCTCTTTCAGGGAGTCGTGGCCGAGCAGGTTGGGGATCCACATACGCCGGTAGCCGATGCCGTGGCACAGAGACAGGGTGCTGGGGACGGGCTTACAGACCGAGCGGAACGAGGAGCTGAACCCGATGGTCGGAGGTCCGAGCAAAACTGGATCCGCAGGGTCGGAGGCATAAACTACGCTGAAGAGCATAAGAGAGCTGAGCACAAAAACATACATGGTTCTGGTACTTCAGAGAAATGTTCACGGCGAGCAGCACTGCCTGGACTTGACTCTCCTTAGCGTGTAAACAAAGAGGTGTTTGGTAGAAGCAGGGGGTAATTAGAGGGCAGGCGCCTCCCAGTCATCATCCCACCCCATCAGAGCAACTGATTCCAACTTCACATGATCAGTTCTACTGGATCAGTAAACACTCAGCATCGCCCTCATTATAAATGCTACAAATACTGTGCCTTGGGAATATTCCCAAACCTTATCTTATTTTATATGTGGTCATGTTGCAGTTACAAACTTCATTGTGTTTTATTGGGATTTCAAGTGATGGAGCAGAATTTTAAAACAATATGCCGAAGTGATTTCCAATATGTTTGGGAAACCAGATAAATAATAATAATATAAAAAACTGAGCCATTTCAACACATTACTTACATGTTTTGATGTAGACCCTTCTATTCTTTCATGAATAGAGTTGACCTCCTACTGGTATGTGGACCTCGACCCCAATCTCAAGTTTTATTTTGGAGCTTCTAGGTTTTCTACCAGAAATATTCTGGATTTACGTCAACTGTGGGCGATGACCATCTTTCCTTTTTCTGCTGACAGGTATTTTCACAGCGTGACACTATCACTGTTTACTATGTGTTTGGGGGCGGGAAGTGGGGATGAAGAATGTATTTTACCTCACTGGCTTTTGCATGTATCTAAAAAAAGTTCAACTTTTGTCTCATCTGTCCAGAGCATCACGGTCAACGTGTTTTTTTTTTCCCTTGTCCCCTACTTGACTGGCAGTAAACATTAACTTGGATTTTTTTTTAAGGCTGTCTTTGCCATTCTCCTGTTTAGACCAGATTTCTGGGTTCAGAAATAGTTGCCCTGACAAAACATTCTCCCACTCGAGCTGTGGATATCTGCAGCTCTTTCAGCGTTAGGTAGGTTGTTGAACTATTTTTCATTTTCAAATGATGGGGCTGTACAGGGGTCTTGAGATTTTGCTTGGAATATCATCTTACTCAATATTTCTCCACTTCTACATCACAGACCTGCCTGGTGTGTTTCTGGTTCTCCTTTTCTTTTTCTCCTTTTTCTTCTCTAATTTTCTCAAACAAACCTAAGAAGCTTTCACAATGACAAAAAGTAAGTATAACTGTTATTTTTAATAGTTAAACAAAATCTTAAGATTCTTAAGACTCTTAATGCCAACAGGATTAAGAGTCTTAATTGCATCAACCATCTAAATATGCAAATATGTAATTAAAAATAGATTAATTTCTTATGAAGCCAATAAATCAAACTCTGAGTGTTTCCTATTTCTGTTTCTGGACATTTGTTAGTTTCACTGTTATATGTTTTTCTAATAATACATTTCAAGCTTTTTAGATTATGAGACATGCTGTCAGCAATGTAAGTTGTAAATAGAATTAAGGAGCTGTAAATAAAATGTAATGATGTGTGTTATAAAAACACAGTTTGTGGCCTTCTGTCATCATCTACTGACTCAAAGAGTGTTAAGAGGCCCTTTCATCTCTCAGACAAAAGCCGTCACGTACACCGACATGTCTTGTCCTGTTCTGCACTAGTCTTGCACTTTGTTGCATTTGGCATTAAGGAACCATTCAAACTGGGTTGAATGCTGCTAAATCCCCCAAATTATGACAATTATGTATTGTTAAAATAGCATTTAGAGTTATATGTTTAATAAACCTCAATAAATTGAAACAATTTTGTAAAGGGGACTCGGGACAACATTCCACCATAGTGGTTTGTATCATACAAACCACTACTTGACTGATTAAGTGTAATACTTCTAGATCTTCCTTTATGCTCGTTAAAGCCCCAGGGGAAGGTCCAGGCATTTTCATTGCTCTCTAACCGCCACTGGCTACCTGAACAATCAATAAAGTCCCAAAGTCATTATGCCCCTTCTCAGTTGTTATATTCTTCCTTAAAGGTAAGTTTTTATATAATATAACAAACTACCAGGGCTAACTCTCGGCTTGTTCACATAGATAGATAGATAGATAGATAGATAGATAGATAGATAGATAGCAGGTAAACCCGTATGGCCTCTGTCCACACCTTTGTTTGAATTTTCCACTCTCACGTGACTGAGGTCATTACTGCTTCTCAAATACCGGAAGTAGTTGTTGTGTTGTTGTTGCACCACAGCTGCTGTCATGTGATAGCCTGTCTGAGCAAGCTGCTGTGATCAGTGGCTTTTTACCTTTGTCCGGGAGTGAATTAAAAGCAGGCAGGCGAGCAGCTTTATGTTCGTTGCGGAAGAACCACACGGCTCGTTTGTGAAGGAGAGCTGGGAAGCCGGGGTTGTGTAGTTTGACCCCTCGGACGCAGCCATGGGGTGCTGTTACAGTGGCGAGGACGGCAACTCCAGAGAGGTAGCTAGCCGCTAGCCGAAAGTCATAACTGATTTCTTGCTTATTAAGAAAGAACTAAGACTCGACTCTTTTTCACTGTTTTGGTTGATGTTTAACGAGTAATATGAGCTATGTGTTGCCATGAAGAAGTCGCTTTGAGATTGTTTATAATGGGAAGCCGGAAAGTAGCGTTAGCTTGCTACTTTAAGCCTGCGGGACAGGCCCAGGAGAAGCTAAGTTACTGATAAAAGTTTATATAACTTAAAACGGTACAATATAAAACACTAAATGTAAACCTTTGTGGATATCTATGTGCAAGTAGATGTATATATGTATATTAATGCCTTGCATAGCATGGACGTTCTTGAGCAGATGGGTATCCGTCATCTAAAAAGTACTGATTTCTTCACTAGTTATTGGCTTAATAATCAATAAATGTTTCCCAGCAGGAACATCTTGTATATGACGGATACTATCTGAATGTAAGCCGTGTCACATGACTGTTAACATTCTCTGCTGTTTATAGTTTAAGGAAACGAGCTCTCTGTGAGCTGGAAGTTTTCTCTTTTAATCGTTTATATAACAAGACACAAAGTTGCACTGCAACTTTTCCCTCAACGTTATGGATGTTGGCATTTAACTGAGTGACACAGTGAAAATATTAGAATGATGAGGACACAGTGATTTATTACTGGATTTTTTTTGTAGACAAGCTTTAGCAAATGATACAATCCAACATGAAAATAAAACATTTTGATGAACACATTGTTCTTTGTACATTGTAATACAATATGAAACCTTAGAGGTTTACTTTTTCCATTATTTTTATGAATTGAATAAAATGCTGACAAACATGGGATCTTTGAAGTTCTGTTACTGTTTATCTATGCAAACTACTATTTCTATTTAGAACATGTAAAACAATATGTTCATATATAGACACATGTACACATTTATACAATGAAAGCGGATAAAACAAAATAAATAAAATTACAGTCCTCCTTCATTGATTTAATTTGAATACCTGAAAAGAAATGGGAAGAAAAAGACCATATTCCACCTCTTTCGTCCTTTAATTATAAAAAACACAATGAAGGCATAGTAAGTTCTTAGATGTTTGCTTCAGAATGTATTTATTTTTCAGTAACAGTATGTGCTGCTTGGGGTACGGGTGCTAGTTAAACTAAAGAGACGGATGCATCAAACTTTCCTTCAGCTGTAATTTTGTATCCAGTGAAAAAGCCACTTTTTCACATAAATAACAGAACACAAAATGTTATTTCATTTCCCTTCTTACTTTGCTCTAGAAGCCTGAGGAAACAGACCCACTGATCCCACATCCGAACCCTGTGAGCAAACCTCCAAATGGGACAGAGTGGCCCATCCCTGGTGTCCCCTCTCCACCGACAGATGGACAAGCCCTCCTTACATCCATCTTGACAAAGACTGCGCAGTAAGTTACATCTGTGTTCAATGCCAGAAAAGTCTCATGGATTTGCACTTCCTGACGGTGAAACACAATTTATTTGTGTAGAGGGGGGGAAAAAAAGATTATTTTCCTATTTCTTTTAGGAACATAATTGACGTCTCAGCAGCTGACTCTGTTGTAATGGAGCAACATGAAATCATGGACAAAGCTAGGCAGTACAGGTATGTTGAAAGTTTTGCTTATAGACAAAAAAAATCACTTTATCATAATAAGGTAAGATAAGGTCCCTCACTGTTCTCCCCTAAAGCTTATTGGCCAGGTGATTACTCTCAGATAGAAACTGAGAAAATGCAAGAACTAAGAATGAAAATTTTATGCAGTGTCATCTTGTTGTGGTTGGATGATTTCGACTAACATACAGGTGTAGATAAAACTGTAGGTTCTGAAAACACAGACTTCCTGTCATAGATAAGGGATTATACAAACTAAATGTGTCTTTATTTTTAAACCCAGTAGGAATTACAAGCTTTCCCCCCCCCCCCCTCTTTCAGTACAAAACTGGCTATGTTGAGCACCAGCTTGCCTCAGAAGAAAGCCCTCACTCTTCCCTCCCTAACTAGTCAGCCCCACCAAGTGCTTGCTAGTGACCTGGTGCCATACTCAGATGTTCAGCAGGTAAGCTGTGTTGTTTTAAAATAGCTCACAGAGGTTTTTAAACAAAATAAAATGCACACTAGTTTTCCTTTTTTTTTTTTTTTTTTTTTCTTACATCATTTTTTCTTATTTTGTATACAATCTGCATTTTCTTGTTTCTTTGCAGGTATCCAAGATAGCAGCTTACGCTTACAGTGCAATCTCTCAAATCAAAGTGGATGCTAAAGAGGAACTGGTCGTCCAGTTTGCCATTCCTTGACTGTCCCCTGCATATTGTTCCTCTCGCCCCACTCGCTCTGTGCCACTCCTGCTTCATCATACTCCAGCCCACCATTTTTTTTTTTTTTTTTATTAAAGCATTTTGGTCATCCTGCTTCGTAGCTCTGCCACGAACTTTTGTGAAGACAGGAAGTGAATCACCTCCCACCGTCTTTTAGTAAAATTCTCGAGCGTTATTGGCAGAGGGTCATGGAGGTGGGATTCGAGTTCTTGACCGATGTGTATGATGATCCACTTCAGCGAGGCCTCCTCTGTGTGTCACACATGCATTAGGCTTTGTCCAAAAGATGTAAAATAAATCAATATTCATAATATTTTAGGTTTTCAGGGTCCTTTCAGTGTCTTTTGACTTTATTTTTAGATGGGCACACTGTAGTCACACCATGCTATCAAATGAGACAGCTGCGGGATGTTTGGCTCATGGTTCACACGCTGGCTATGGTCGGTAAGTCATATTGTGAGACATTTTTACAGTGCAGTGGATGTGATTGACAGCTGTAGTTTTTTACTCGCAAATAACTTGGGACATGGCTTCATATTTGTACTTCATATAAGTTTAAATCTAAAGTATTTTTCAGTTAGTTTTCTCTAAAAAGTAAAAAAAAAAAAAAAGAAGCAAATTCCAGCTGGAAAAGAGTAAATTAGCATCTTTCTCCCCTGAGAAATTAAGCTGTGGTTTTGCCCTGCGTTGAACAGCAGGCCTGATGAATAAATGCAGCTCATCTGCTGTCATTCGCAATCAAGAAAAAACCTTTAGTTTCAGTTTTCATTTCAGCTCCTGATAGTTTAATCTGTCTTTCACCTGACCATATCATGATTAACCCGTTCATTTCCGGAGGATAAGGATTCATACACAAGCAGAGGCGTGGGCTGGTTGGACGTCCTGAAATGTTTTAGCTTAACGGACGAGTTTACAGACTGAGATGTTCAAGTATCCTGCTCTTCTGATGAAATGGGCACGAACTTAACATTTTAAATGACAGGGTGAGAAAATCAAGGGTGAAGCGAGTGGCCTGTGGAGGATGCAAAGACTCGCTGTATGATTATTACCTTTGTACAGAATTTTCCCATCAACTACATCTGTAGCTGGTGGATCGTATGAAGGTCCTGTGGGATGACAGTTTTTTATGAAACAGAAACGCTTTTCAGGTCTGCCATTGTTAGCTTTTTACTTGAAGCCTTTTCTTTCGCCCCCCCGGATTGAAGTTTTCATATTAATCAGAAACTAACTTGTTGCAGCATGGAAGAGTGTTAATCGATATACCCGAGCAGATTAAATAACCTCAGATGTTTTGCCGATTATTTAAGTGTTTTTATTTCTAACTGTACATGTGCTCTTTAAGGGAGGGCGCAACATGAGATGATCTCAAGTCGCTAAAGGGAGCCTGCAAGACTATTTATACCACGCAATTGATTAGAGCTTTTGTTATGCAATGGATTCTTGGCATTTTTTTTTCTGTTACTTAAATGTGTAATACATGGAAGACTGTATGTTTGTACTATCCTAGGCTAGTACCAAAAAGTTAAATAGATTTATTTTGTTTCAATTTTTTTTTTTTGGTTTAATCAGTTCATTAAAAAGTTTCAAGAAAACAATTGTGTCTTATTGTAGTGACCACATGTTAACTTCTTAGAAGTAGTTTATTTAGTGATGTTACAGAGTTTTAACAGATAATTTCATCAAGAATCAAACTTCAAGTTTCTACAGGTAAAAATTCATATATTAGTATTACATTGAGATGTTACTTTATTTCAGTCATTCAAAAAGTAATTATGACATTGTATACCTATATTGATATATTTCGAGGATTTAGAATTTGATAATTATGGCCTAAGGCTAATAATTCCTCATGGATTGTTTGTGAGTTTATAGCAGGAGAAATAGGATTGTTTACATAGCATAACTGTTCTATATTATTCAACTTACAGGTGAGATGCACCTGTAAGTTCAGAGATGTTTGATTGATCACCTTGAGGCTTTGTTGCTTGAGCTTAAACTTCATAATTGGCTAAACTCATATTTCATGCCATGATTACGTTTGAAAAATTGCAAGTTAAGACTGGCTAAAATGTGAAACGAGTAGGTTTCAGTGATGTTCTCAAACAAACAACAAATTTTTCTATTCCTAGCACAGAAACCTCAAATTGTGACATTAAATCGCAAAAAAATATTTACAACACTAATTTCAGTTCAAATACTGGTGGCAAATGTGCATATTTAAAAATCTGTTTTCCAGCAGTGAAGCTTTTGAACCGAGTTCTGATTTCCACACACTAGCATTCAGTGAAGGCTCTTCCTGCTGCTTCTGCAGCGGGAGTTGCTTTGATGCCACAGTTTTGCCAGGACTCGCTCCTGCTTTGTCACAGCACTGAAGTCCATCGTTTTTAACTGTGGCAATGCAGAAATCACACGATTCCTGCACACAGAAAACCACACACTGAACATTGCACTTATTTTTACTTTTTAAGAGTTTCTAGCTGTGCCAGGTCTGAAAGCGGTAAAGCTAATCTTACAAGTGTTGCACTTTGTGTTGAAAATCAAACATAAAGATGTAAATGTGTGTGTGTGTAAGTGCTGTTGCTGTGCAGACCAGGATAGGAATTTGATCCGTGTTTTAGCACCTGTTGGACATACGTGCCTGCACAGCATTTGGGTCAAGAGTAATCCCTCTCTTCTGCTCGCTCTATATGTCAAAAGCACGTACCTACTCTCTGTACATATGTGTATTGTATACATAGTAACAAATCAGAACAGTAGATGACTGCATTTCTGCAGTTGTATAAAAAAAATGTTACAAGTAAAGGACCTCGCTGTGATACTGTCTCAACTCTGTAAGATGTGTGCGTTAGAGAAATGTCTCTACCTGTAAGTCTTGTTTGTCTCTATAGGGTTTCCATGTAGAGTGACAGAGTGAAGATGGGGGAGCACACCCAATCTGTCCACCTCTGACAGAGTAGAAATGTTGTTTCCATGAAGATATAACACACGGAGTCCATGCAACTCGCACAAAACCTGCAATGTATTTGTGCACAAGCTTTATTAACGTGACAGCCTATGAATCACAAAGCAGTGAGTGGAATTTTATGACATGCCAACATAAAGTAGCTCATAACTATGAAGTGGAAGGAGCATAATACAGGATTTTCCAAACTTTTACAGAAAAAAAGGGAAAAAAACAGGTGTACATTTGCATTCAGCCTCCCTGAATCAACACTTGAAGGACATTTTTGTGCAGTAATTAGAGTTTGAGTCCATATGTTATCAAAATAAGGATGAGAGTTACATTTTTGGACATTTTCTTGTAAAAAAAACAAAACTGCTTAAGCCACATCAGACTGATGGAGAGAATATAAACAGACCTTTTCCTGTATTGCATCAGATTGTTGTCGTTTAGGATTGGACTTTGACAGAGCCATTCTAATATGGTACATAAATATGCCACTGTGCATTGATAAGTCACTGCATTGCGGTTTTGGCTGCCTGTTTATGGTTGTCACCAGTAGCAAGTCTTTGCAATCTCCATTGATTTTGTCCTTCCTCACATTAACACTCATCGGCTTCCCTTTTCCTGCTCAAGACGGATGATACTGACAAAGCTATGTTTCACTGTGCTGTGGGGATTGGCTGTGATAATTTTCCATAGATGATAGCATTAAGATTTTATCTAAGCACTTCCTTCCACGTGTGTGCTTGCCTTTGTCCTCTACATAGCTGTGGACTGAAAATATGACTTCTTATGGTTCTCTTTAAAAACTGCTTCTCTCCTCTTCCATAAAGGGACAGATTTGGAAGGACTTGTGAAATGCTCAGTGAAATGATGAAAGGTCGGGTTAATATTTTATGACCAAAGCTGGTTTAACCTACAACTTTGTCCCTGACCTTCTGCCGTGTTTCTTTATCTTCATTCTTAAAACAATTGAGTACATAGGATTTCATTTGAGTTTATCGGAGTTGCAAGGGACAAATTCACATATGTGCCACCAAAATTGATCCGATATTTTTGAAAAAAGTTTTGAACATCTTGTATTAATTGAATTCTCGTTCACAAAAATAATGCATCACTTTGTGTTGGTTTCACACATAAAATCTCTATAATTCCAGAGAACTAATTCAATTTGCGGATGTAAAAATGAGAAAGGTGTATGAAGATTTTTGCAAGGAAATGGTCAAATGAAACTTACCTTATCTATATGTGATAGTTTGTTGAAGGAGAGGTCCAGCCAGGCGAGACTTGAGGGTTCAGCCAGGAAGTGGCTCACTGTCTGAAGGAGGTCACACAGGTCAATGACGCTGTTGTTACTGAGACGGAGGGAGCAGCTAAGATATTTACTTTCTGAATTTTTTTTTAAAGGTCGAAGACTGCTGTGGGGAGTCTCCATCCAAGCGTCTAAAACAGAAAATACAAGAAAGGTAGAGAATTTGAAATACTGCCTATTTACTGTTATCACATTGACATACTATTTAGGTCATTAAAGCTTTTGTCATGCAATATTATTTTGCAACAAGAAACAAAAACAGACATGTTCATTTTTTATCGACTGCATCACTTACGTGGGCAACTGTACTACCTAACAGTGAAAAAATCCTTCAATCAATGATTTTTTATTGTCATACCAGCTTGAGTTTGTGGTACAAAATTTGTACTCAGGTCCAGATTAAGAAATTTTCTACACACACACACACACACAAATAAAAAGATAATTAAATAAACCTATTTAACGCAACTGAAGGTATGTAACTCATCATAACCTCGTTCACCTTCCATCCTCTTCTGCCCCTTTGCAGACACACTTACACCTATTTGCTGCAGTCTAGGGACTGATTGAGACTTATTTATTTATCATTGAGAGTACCACTCCAACTGTGTTATGTTCCAGAAACATAATGACAAATAATAATAAAAATTTTTTTATGTCTTACAAGTCTAAGGACTTGAAGAAACTGATTGTATAGTAAAAAAGGTCCGAATATTTTTTTTTCAAATAAACATTTCAATTATTTTTATTTAAGAAAACACATATGCTTCATTGTCCTTTCATTTTTAAAAATATAACTCAGCCAAATGGCACTGAAGCCCTATGAGACCTGCTGTTGATTTTCTATTTTCAATTAAGATAAACAAAAATGAAGTTCAGTAATCAAACTGATCAGAAAGTACAAACATTTAAAGAAACCATGATGAAAATCAAAACCTGTCAATCTGCTGAGGCTTCTGAAAGATAAATCCACTGGAGCTCCACACATGATCTTATCCATGAACACTTTCAATAACCTGCAGAATTAAGAGACAGAAGTCTATATCATTTTTGTGAGATATTTAGCGAAGATATCTTTATATTTTTAACAATTAGTTAATCAGAGATATAAATCCTAAACTAACCAATTATGTAAAGTTACCGTGTAATAGATGTTCAAATTGACGTTTCGGTGGGGCCCTTCTTTGCTGAAGCAGTCTTTACACGCAACAATCTGTTTCCAAGGTAACCAACAACATGCATTCTGGGATTTGTAGTAAAGATAGCTGGAGCACTCGTTAATACGTCATTCCTGTAAAAAAAAAAAAAAAAAGAATGCTGACTTTACAGGTTGAAATTATATTTTAGCCTGTTAATAAAACCTGCTTGTGCAACCTGATATTAAATTACCAAATTTTTATTAGTTGATTCAATTTTACTTTCCAGGCACCAAGTCTCACTTAACTACATAAAACAAGTCAGATTGAAAACAGAATTAAATCTTCGTGTCAAATATTATTTTTTGTACGTATTCCTCTCGTTTACGTTATTGCGTAATTAAACCACTGACTTATAGCAGATAAAATACTTCCTGTTTAAATATGCCCATGTTGTCCCTATGTTGTTGGTGGCATTTTTGAGATAATAGTGTCAAAATGCCAATTTCCATATTTTATATTTCAAAAGTAGCGCTGATAATATTACCGTCAAAAATTGTATGGGGTAATAACCAGTTAGTTGTAATACTACTACTACTACAACTACCATAGCCACGCGAAAAATTATATTAAGAATGTTCACGTCCATCCATACTTTTTGACGTAAAATATAGATTAAATATATACAACGTAAAACTATTTTTACAATTGAAACTAATTTTATTTGGTTTGTTTTGACCCAACTTAAAAAAAAAGAAAAAAAGACGGGGAAACGTCACAATCTTTACGTACCTACATTTTCCGGCTTTTAATCCAATCGCCTTCCTCTGTTTTCGCATGCGTCAATATGAGTACACCGATTGGTTGGTTCAATCTTCTAAAGGCAGTTTGAATTTTTGTCGCGTTTCACCTGGTGAAACTCGTATCTGTTGCTGTTTGTGTTAGAAGTTGATGTAGCATAAGAAGGTACTGTCTAATAAGGAAGACTTAGCAATTTAGGTGAGTACCTGCTTGAAGGGAGCATTTTATCTTGCCCGAGTTTTCGGGGAACGTTAATTAAGAAACGTTACTGTATTTGTCGCTTAGCTTAAAAAAATGAGATAGCGTTGTTGCAATTTAAAAACTAAGAAATGCTGCAGAAAAAAATGTGTAATTAAATCCGATAGCTGCACAAGAACTCATATGGGCTGAAAGGTTTTCACATTTGTTTGCTCAAGTTCTTAGCAGTGAGTTGTTAATGTTTTTCCTCATAGTTTAAAATCCCTTTGACATAAAGGGTCAACCAAGATGACAAACTTGGGTACTAAGGCTCTTCTCAGCTGGGTAAGTTTAAGCTAATATTGGGTATCCATAACACAACAGAATACTTTTTTCTTTTTTTTTTTTTTTATTTACTAATGTTACTTCAAATTAATGTTATACAGGTCAATAGTATCACTGCATTGAAGAGCGAGATACAGATCGATGATTTACAGGATGGGGTGGTCCTGGTGAAACTGATTCAGATACTGTAAGTTGGAGCGTTGAAGTTCTGGGTTTGTTTGTATAAACAACGAGGTTCCCCATGTCTTTTTAGACCTTACCCTGTTATTGGATTAAAGTTGTGTCTGACTGAATCCCCTTTCTCCTTCATTTGTTGTCCTAATAGCTTCATTTCTAACAAGATTTCCCCACACAGTCCAAGTTGAAGTGTTGAATTACTGATCATTTTCCATTGCTGAAATATTAATTTAATTTAATGTTTGGTTAATGTTTTCACAGTTCTTAAAAGCTAAGGTATTTTCTCTTTGAACAGAGATCTGTGTTTGAAATAGTCATGAATATAACTATTTTCTACATGTTTTTATTGCTACATCCACTGTGATATCTGGCTTATGCTGTATGCAATATTGTACTATTGATCACTGTTTTTCCAACCACTGAATATGCAAGGAAGTATTTCATTTATAACCACAAACATGGTAAGTCTAAAAATTAAACACTGTAGTTTAACATAGTTAAATATTTTGAAATTTCTATCAAAATAAGGTGAAAAGCAACATAGTATTAAGTTAAAATATAATATCAAGAACAAAACATAATATGCAAAAACCACTGTGATATCTAGTGTGCTGTATTTTGATTCCCAGTGTAAAATATATTTACAAGGTATATTCAATTTCCATAAATGTAAATGTACGTATCGTCATACAAAGTGTGTTGGCATAGCCAATCTGGTTTATTTGAACAACTATTTACCTTTTTACTTTAAGTGTACATTATGTATTATAACAGCTTATTTTTAATAGTGCTCTTTTTGGGTTCTTTTTTGATGCATAGATAATACTGGGTGTTGTGCAGGACTGATATGTATTTACAGTACACATGTGGAAACTATAAGTCAAATGTAAAAATTGGAGAGAACTCATGAAGTATCAGCTTCTTATAAAAATGGGATTCAAGCTTTGTGTTACATCCATGATAATTTATTTGGTTATTTTTGTGTTGTAACAGGAAAAAGGGGGAAATCCCCTGTTTCAGTGATTCTTTTGAGGATCGGGTTCGTATCATTACAGAGTTCCTGGAAGGTAAAATTTATTTATTACTTTCAAATATGCATAATATGTTTAATATGTTACCTATTCCTACTTGCAAGAA
Organism: Poeciliopsis retropinna; assembly: GCA_010277075.1. Lineage (NCBI taxonomy): Eukaryota > Metazoa > Chordata > Actinopteri > Cyprinodontiformes > Poeciliidae > Poeciliopsis > Poeciliopsis retropinna. Next base: position 13,911,174 of record VMRM01000002.1, on the reverse strand, counting down.
TCAAGTCATTACTTCGCCAACACTCGGCATGCAGACAAGATCTTCAGAGTCCTGCCAGTTGAAACCAGCTCCTAGTAATTTTACTAGAAAATTACTCTTTTTTTTTTTTTTTTTTTTTTCCCAATTAGAAGTGGAATAAGCCAGCCTACTTTTGCTGGACAACTGGCATAGTTAGTTGTAACAAAATATTGCAAGTGTGTGACGGAACCGACCCAACATCAAAATTTATAAAAACAAATTGAGCAGGATCTCTATGCAGTTGGCTATGAACTTATAACTGAAATGTATTTAATGTGTTATGAAATTACAAATACAAGCTATGACTGTAAAGCAGCTGACTGGAAACTGCTATAGAAAGTAGCCTAACTTGGGAAGTAATTTTCTGTCTCTTTTTTCCATCAGGAGAATGCAAATTTAACCCAACTGAAGGCACCCCTATATCATGGGACAGCATAAAAGATGGAAAGAACCTAACGGTGGAAATTTCAAAGGTTAAAAACAAAGGAGATCAAATGTGGTGAAATGAATGATGCATTAAAACCCATTCTGATTAAATTTCGCTTTGTTCTCAGGTGCTTTTGTTGCTGTTTTATCATGACATGATGAATGATCGCCGCACTCTTAGTGAACTGGATTGTGATGCAGAGGTAAGCAGAAATATGTTATAGTACATGATAAAAAAAAATAGCATTTTGTTCACTGCAGTGCCTCTAATATCATGACATGTAATTGGAATTGAATGTCCATATGTGTATATTTCTCTGTTAGCGTGAGCTTGCCAACATGACAGACTGTTATGTGAGTGAGAAAGAAGGTTGTGTTTTTCTGAACAAAACACTGGACACATACTTGACAAGGAGATGTAAGTCTAAACCTTCAATCCATAAATACCAATGTGTGTGAGCTACTGGTTTGGACTGACATAGAAACTGCAAACCTGTTCAGATCTGCCTGTATCTCGTCAAATCTTTCACAATTCGCCATCCAACTCCACTTCCACCTCCAATCTGTCCACCACCTCGGCCTCAGACAATGAGTCTCCAGTCTTTCTGCGTACACAGAAGGTCTGCTTTGTTGATCTGGAAACGGTGGCTTCCTCCTCTGTCAGGTATTGATGGAAATTTCAGTTAAATGCAGCTTGAGTTTGTTTAGTTGGACCTTCTATTTATTATAACTTGTATTTAGATGTACAAATCTTGTTCTTTAACATTTATTTCTGCAGCAAATCCCCTCTGGCTGAGGTCATGAATACACCTAAGTTTCAGATGAGAAAAATGCGAAGACAGATGATCAAAGAGAGAGAATACAGAGATGATTTGGAGAAGCAGCTAGCCAGCACAGTTACACTCATTACCCAGAAAGGTAGGACATATAACTTGTGCAAGGTTTATTTCTCTTTTCTTGTTGCCGTCTTTTTCCATTTCTACTTTTGGTCCATAATTTTTTTCTATTTTATTATTATTATTATTATTTTTTTTTTTTTTAGAATCTCATATCAACCAGTTGCAGTACCGCCTAGATAAGGTGAAAAAGGAGCAAAGAAATCAGGAGCAGACAATCACCGAACAAATCACTGAGCTTGAAGCCAAAAACAACTCGTAAGTGTGCAAATATGATTTAAATAAATATCTAAACTTATCTTAATGTAATTCAGTACAATCTGAAATAAGAGGTGAGAGAAGTTTATCTTGATGGATAAATGTATATAAAGGTAAGGGGGGAAAAAACAAACAAACCTGTGATTTATTTTCTTAGGTTACAAATGCGCCTTAACGAGCTGCTAAAGGAAAACAAAGATTTGAAGAGTACCTCTATTTATATGGAGCGGAAAGTGGATGAACTTACAGGAGAAAATGGTGATCTCTCCTTCCAGGTAATTATAAGTAAACTCTACTTAATGTTAAATTCATTAGTGCTTAACGTGCTCTTTGTGTATGCCAGTGTAATGCCATTTCTTTTATTGTAAAAAGGGTTAGGCACAGCCACATATTACATATAGATTTTGTCTGTTTTAGCCCTTAAAACTAGAAAATTAAATATTTATTGTAGGCCTAATTCTAAAAGATGTTTGAATTATTGTCAGATGAGAGCTTTATGTTCCAAGTTGGCCGTCTTTGAAGCAGAAAATGGCCAGCTGGCACAAGCTCAAGCATCTGCTGAGGAAGAGTGGAGAAACAAAACAAGCCATTTACAATCAGAACTCAACCAAGCAACCACCCAAAAGGTGGGCAATAGTGTCACAATGAAACTGTGCAACACCGTTTCTATTTTACCGTTACTATTTTAAGTTCTGGTTCCTTATTCTTCAGGAACTCTTGTATGACCAAGTTCAGATCCTCCAAGGAAAAATCTCCTGTTTAGAGGAAGAACTAAACAAAGCCAACAAAGAGGAAGTTGGGGAAAATATGGGTCCTGTAATGGAGGTAAGCAAGGTCCTGTGGAAACATTTAGTTTTATTTTAGTATTTTCCAAGTCTGGATTAAGATTGGAAGAATAAAATAAGAATATGGAAATGTATTTGTATTCAAGACTTTCTTCCCTCACTGATTGTCTTACTTTAATTCTTTACATCCTTTCTTTGTTGCGTCTGTCCTTTCCTCCTTGCATTCTCTTTTGAGCCCTTCTTTCTTTGCTTTCTGTCTCTTTTCTGCAATTGCCATATTTGAAAACTATTCTCTGCTTAAATGTCTGCAGAGAATTTGTAGAGAACTTTTGGATATTTTATTTTAAGATGGTGGTTAAAGAAAAGGCATATTTCTGTAAATTGGAGTCTTACAAAAAGTTGGGAGTGTTTTTGCTTTTTTTCTGGGAAAGTGTGCAGGGACCATGTGAGGGTAATAGTTTACAGTTTATAACCCCTGACCCTTTCATCCCATGACTGAAATGTTGATTAGGTGTCTCTTCTTGTATCACCAGAGAGAAATTTTGGAGACTGAAATGATCAGTCTGAAGAACGAACTTGAGGGCACACTTTGTTCCCTAAGAAAGGCAGAAGAACAGATTCATACCATAACTCACAAGCTGGCTGAATGTGAGGAAGAAATAACTCGGTATAGAGAGCTACTTAAACAACAAAAGGCACAAACTGAACAAATGATTCAAGTCAAGGATAAAATTGTGGATAAGCTGAGAAAAGATCTGGATGAACAGAGGACGGTTCTTGAACAAGAAATCAGTGATCTGAAACTTCAGCTTGAGCATGTTGAGCACCAGAAAACTGTGCAGATGACCAAACTGCAACAACACATTGCAGCTTGTGAACAGGAAATAACAACACTAAAAGACCTAAAGAGAGAGCATGAAGATCTTCTACATCAGACTGATGTAAAGATGAAGGATCTGGAGATGAAGCTGGTGGCTGCTACCGCTCTGTTAGCCGACAGGGACCAACAAATTTCCAACCTCAAAGAAGAAGTCAACTTGTTTGCAGAAGAAAGTAAATTAAGCAAAGATGAAATTCAGTCCAAACAAGACACCCTTGATAAATTACTAGAGGAAAAATCACATGAAGAAGAGATTCTTCACAATAAAATCCAAACCTTAACAGTTTGCACGGAAGGCCTTAATTCATCCCTGAAACGGGCTCAGGAGGAAATCCATTTTAAGCAGGATCTGCTGGATAAAGCCCAGCAAGAGAATGCTGAAGAAAAGAAAATACTTCAGCAACAGATTTTAAGCTGTCAGGAGGAGGTGCAGCGGCTAAAAGGAGAGATTTGGCAAAAAAATGAGGAACTGGTCACTCTCAAGGATGCCAGCACTCAACATTCTCAGTCTCTTCAGCAAGAGATCAACAGCCTAAAAGTTCAAATAGAAAGTCTTAACGATGCTTTGAGAAAAGCTGAGGAAGTAGTTCGGACCCAGCAGGGCTTGCTTACAAAACTGCAAGAAGAAAAGTCTCGCCAAGCAGAGCTTCTGCAGCAACAACTGTCTGCTTCTGAAGAGGAGGTAAAAAACCTAAACAAGTCAATCCAAGCTAAGGAAGATCAGATGCGGCTGATGGAAATCAAAAGTTTGGAACAGGCTAACGGTTTACATCAAGAGATAAATGATTTGAAGTCTCAGGTTGAATGTCTTGATTCCTCACTGAAAGCAGCTGAAGAGAACTTGCAATGCAAGGAAAATCAGTTTGCAGAACAGCAACAGCAGAGCACTCAGCAAATAGAAACCCTTCAAATGCAGATGAATGTATCTCAAGGTGAGATAAAGGAGTTAAAAGGAGAGATTGAGGCTAAAGAGGAGCAGATGGTTCAGCTAAAGACAGTGATGTCTACAAAATCAGAGTCACTGCAGCAGGAGATTGATGCTTTAAATGAGCATTTGAAAAGCATCTCCAGTTCTTTACAGATTGCTGAAAACCAAATTAAAGTCAAGGAAGATCTCTTAGCCAAACAAGAGCAGGAAAGTTCTTTGCAGATTGAAGAATTGAGAAAACACAAAACAGTTCTTGAGCAGGAGGTGAATCAGCTGATGCAAGATATTAAATCTAAAGAGGATGAAGTCCAAACATTGAAGGCTGATCACTGCAAGGAGTCAGAGGCCCTAAACAGCGAGATGCAAACTCTAAAGAACCAGATAGAATGTGTGAACGAATCTCTCCAGTCTGCAACAGACCAAGTCTTGGCAAAAGAAAACCTGCTAGCTCAGAAGGAAACTGAAATTTCCCAGCAGAACGATTCACTTCAAAATTTGAGGGCTGCTTCTGAAGAAGAAACATCAAAGCTGAGGGAGGAGATTCAGGGTAAAGAGAAGGAGATGTGTTTCTTAAAAAATCAAAGTTCAGAGCAAATGGAGTCATTTCATAATGAGATAAATGATTTAAGGTCCCAAATTGAATGTCTTATGTCTTCATTGAGAGTAGCTGAGGAGAACATGCAGTCGAAAGAGAATCAGTTTTCAGAGCACCAACAACAGAGCACTCAGCAAATAGAAACCCTGAAGATGCAGGTGAATGCATCTCAAGATCAGGTAAAAAAGCTAAAAGCAGAAATTAATGCTAAGGAGGAGCAGATGGTTCAGCTGAAGACCGAAACATCAAATAAATCAAAGTCTCTGGAGCAGGAGATTGACGCTCTAAATGAACATATAAAAAGCATCTCTAGTTCTCTGGAGACTGCTGAAAATCAAGTTAAAGCAAAGGAAGATCTCTTGGCAAAGCAAAAACAAGAAAGTTCTGTGCAGATCCAAGAATTAGGAAAACACAGAACAGTTCTTGAGGATGAGGTGAATCGATTGAAGCAGGACATTCAAATCAAAGAGGATGAAGTCAAAATGCTAACAGATGATCACTGCAAGGAGTCGGGTGTCTTAAACAATGAGATCCAAACTCTGAAGGCTCAAGTCCAATGTTTGAATGACTCTCTCAAGTCTACAACAGACCAACTGCTGGCTAAAGAGAAGCTGTTGGTTCAGAATGAAATTGAAATTTCTCAGCAGAAGGATTTACATCAGGACATCATGGCCACATCTGAAGAGGAGAAGCAGCGACTTAAGGAAGTGATAGAGGCCAAAGAGGAACAGATGAGACTATTAAAAAGTCATAATACTGAGCAGACAGATGTTTTACATCAGGAGATAAATGATTTGAAGTCTCAGGTTGAATGTCTTAGTTCCTCATTGAGGGCAGCTGAAGAGAATGTGCAGTCGAAGGAAAATGAGTTTGCTGAACAGCAACAACAGAGCAGTCAGCAAATCGAAACCCTTCAAGTGCAGATGAATGCATCTCGAGATGAGCTAAAGAAGCTCAAAGTAGAGGTTGATGCTAAAGAGGAGCAGATGGGTCAGTTAAAGTCAGAGATGTCTACAAAATCAGCGTCACTGCAGCAGGAGACTGAAGCTTTAAATGAGCAGATAAAATACCTCTCTAGTTCTCTGGAGATTGCTGAAAACAAAATTAAAGCCAAGGAAGATCTCTTAGCCAAACAAGAACAGGAATGTTCTTTACAGATTGAAGAATTGAGAAAACACAGAACAGTTCTTGAGCAGGAGGTGAATCAACTAAAGCAAGATATTAAATCTAAAGAGGATGAAGTCCAAACATTGAAGGCTGACCACTTGAAGGAGTCAGAGGACTTAAACATTAAGATGCAAACTCTAAAGAATCAGATAGAATGTTTGAATGAATCTCTCCAGTCTGCGACAGACCAACTCTTGGCTAAAGAAAACCTGCTAGCTCAGAAGGAAACTGAAATTTCCCAGCAGAACGATTCACTTCAAAACTTGAGGGCTGCTTCTGAAGAAGAAACATCAAGGCTGAGGGAGGAGATCCAGGCTAAACAAGAGCAACTTGTCAACCTTAAAGAAGAAGGTGCCACACAGTCAGATATGCTTCAGCAGGAAATTAAAAGTTTGCAAACACAACTGGATGATATGGCCAAAACAAAGAGAATCAGTGAAGAAGAGCTGCAGAGTCAGAAGGAGGATCTCCAGCAACAACTGTCGGCTTCTGAGGAAGAACTGAGGAAGATGAGAAGTGAGAGTCAATCCAAGGAAGAACAGATGGAGCTGCTGAAGGCTGAAAACGCAAAGCAGTCGAACTTGCTAAATCAAGAGATCGAAAGTTTAAACAAACAGGTGGAAACTCTCAGCGCCTCAATGAGAAAGACTGAAGAAGAAATCCACTCCCGTGAAGATCTTTTGGCTAAGCAAGAAAAAGAAAACGCAGAACAGAGTCAAGAACTTGAGAGCTTTCGTGAGAATGTCCAACAGTTAAATAAACAACTAGAACAACTTCACTCGCATGAAGAGGAGATTGAAAAATTAAAAGGAGCCCAGGCTGAAAAAGAAAACGACCTCCTTGAAGTTGAAAGGAAGCTTCAGGATCTGCAGGCAGAGTTGTCAGAAGCAAGGATGCTCATTGCTGACAAAGATCAAAATCTGAACACCTTGAGTCAGGAGGTTGTGCTTCAAGTTAGTTTGTTGCAAAAAGCAAAAGAAGAGGCTGAGGCTAGTGAGAAAATTGTGACTGAGCTAAAGCTGGAGAACTTCAAGCAGAAAGATGTTCTTCAAGATGAGATACAGGAGCTTAAAGGACAGTTGGAAACAATTTCTCAAAGACTTTGTGCCAAAGAGCAGAAATTACTTGTAACTCAGCAGGAGTCTGCAGAGCTGGTGAACAATCTCCAGCAGCAGCTTCTCTTGGTAAAGGCAGAGCTTGACAACCAAAAAGAGGCCCTATCTGAAAGTCTTCAAACAAAAGACGCTGCTCAGGCCTTACAGTTGACTACGCTGAAGGAAAAGGAGGTTCTTATAAAAGAAAAAGAAGCACTCATGTCCAAGATAATTCAATTAGAGATGGACCAAAGAGCTCTGGAGAAACAGGTTGAAGATGCAGTCCTTGAGAAAGACAGGCTTGCTCAAGTCAATCAGGCCATGGAGAGGAAGAACGTTGCCTCTTGTAAAGTGGAGGCTGATTTGCAAAAAGAGCTTGAAATTCTGAAAATGGCGAAAGAGCAACTTTTGAAGCGGAGAGAAACAGCAGAAGAACTTGAGCTCATCAATGGCGAGCTGAAGCAACAACTTGCAGCAAAAACTGAGGCTGCTGAACACTACAAGGCTCAGGTTGGTTTGAGGCTTGTACTCCTTCAAATTTCAAGTTGGATGTCTTAGTTGTTTTGCCGTTTGTGTCATACCAAGGTGTCTGTTTGGTCCTCTCAATCCCACAGATGGAGAAAGCTGTAAGCCATTACAACAGCAAGAAGCAGCTTCTCCAGAAAAGCGAAGAGGGAAACATTGAGCTTAAACAGGCTCTAGAGGATAAAGACAACAAACTCAAAGCAATTCTCCAGGATAATCAGATACTCCATCTTGACTTGGAGAAAGTCCAGACCAATGAGAAAAAACTCAAGGGTCAGGTCGCCAGTTTAGAGGCACAGGTTGGTGCGACACATTGAGTTAAGATACAAAACAATCACACCTTATGCTGTTGTGACACCATCATCTTTTCATCTATAGCTGGCTTATGCTGATCAAGTCCTGAGAACACAGAATAAGATCCATGGTGACGGAGGTGGTCCGACAGAGTCTACTTACCTAGAGGTTCCCAGGAGGACGCACTTGGGTTTTGACACTACAGCACAGGGGAAGAGGTCCATGAGCTCGGACAGTCTGGACCAAAGCTCACTGGAGGATTCTCTTAACACTACAAGGTAACCTCTAAGTTACGAGTCAGTTATTATAAACCTTAATCAGAGTGTAATTGCTATAGATAATGGGTCCATTGCAGTCCTAAAAAGTCTGATATTATGAAATATAGTTTCACTATCTTCCAGATTTGGAAATGATTGTGTAATAACACAAAATTTGGAAAGATGTTTTGGTTTTCCATACTGTTTTTTATATTACTGAATAAATGCAGTAGTATTCACTCTGATTTATTGATACGGCATGCATTCTTTGGTTTGCCTAATAACACATTGATCAGTTTGTGCTTTTTGACTTATTGAATAAACACTAATTAAAAAACCTAGAAGGTCTACTTTACCACACATTTAGTCTCTACAGATGGCTTTAAATTTAAGTTGAACTGTACTTAAACTAGATATAAAATGCCAAATTAGTATTGGAACTACTGTATTAAAAAATAAAAATAAATGTACTAAAGTTTGCAAACTGTGCTTTGAATAATCACATTTGTTATGGATGTTCCATATCTTGTTTAACAAGTCCAAGGTTAGACTTTAAAATAAAGGGGATCAAATTTGGGGCAATCTGCTAATCAAGAATTACAGCAACATTTTATTCTCAAGCTGTTGGAATACTACAAAAATTATGGAACAAAAAAAACCCACTAGAAATCAGATTATAGAAATGTTTGGAATTTTGCAATAAAAATGTTCCTTTTTTTCTTTTTTAGGGTTTTCTGCAAAGAAAGTGGCAAAAATGTGTTTGAAATATACAACCAGTTAGAAAAATAATGCTATAGGTCCAGCTTGCATTTTTAGTATCCTGTATTTTAGTTTGTTTGATCCTACAAGAATATCAAGGGATCAGATTCCATGATTTTCACTTCTGTTTTTTTTTTTTTTTGCTTTCTTTTTCTTTACAGGAAACTGTCTGCACCTGGTGAATCAAGCACTCCGCTAGTTCGAAGTTCAGAACGTTTGGCAGCCAAACGTCGGGGCCTTCAGGCAGAGTCACTGGAGACTCTGTATTTTACACCCATTAACACCAAACGAACTAGAAGGTAGGTAGCTGTAATGAACACGACAGTGCTTTCATTAATAGGCCCTAAACTATTTTTTGTATGAGAAATTAGAAATGTTTATAAAATATAATTGAATTTACAACTTATTTGAAAGTATATTAGCTTAGCCTTTATCACTTTATTTGGTAAAGTGATATCAAATAAAGCAGCATTAGCAGAGTCAGAAGGTTTGCACCAGTTAACTGAGCTTTTCAGGGAGAAACCGTTCACTGCCGCTTTTCATTGCCTGAAAACACGAGACAGTTTTTGTAACATCCGTGTTTTCATTTGAAGAAACTTGGAGGACTTGCATGATTTAACTGGTGTTGATCTCCATGCCTGAATAAATGGGAGGAGAAATTAATAAATGTTGTTTCATTCCTAGGAATGACAAACAACGTGATGATTCTGATATGGAGCAAGACTCGACCCGAAAAAATCCAACTTCATCTGTAAAGAGACGCAGAACCACACAGGTCATAAATATCACAATGTCCAAGGTAGAGGAAAAGTCTTTGCTCTTAAATATTATGTCCACTCTGAGATTCTGCTCTAGTTTTGAGTCTCTTGTTTGTTTTCCATCTCTAGAAAACTCCAGGTTGCAGTGATGATGAGACCTTTTACAGCCTGCATTCAGCTCGATCCCAACCAAACCTCACCGGTGCTCATGTTGCACAACCCATGTCTTTGGACATGTTTAATACACCGGCTGACAAGATGAAAGCTGCCAGTGATCAGCTCATTGGCCTTCCAGGCTACAGACGGAGCGCCGTCCATTCACACAGTAAGTTCATATCTATCAGATCAAGAGGTCCTCAGTTTGAAACAAAATTTGATAAAATGTTATATGCCAACTTTCTTGAACATGCTGCAGCATCTAAGCAGTTGTCCTCTGTCGCCTTTCTTCCAGGTACCAGTACATTCTGTGGGGGAGCAGAGAACGAGCCTGATGGTGGGCCTGAGGATTGGCTGAGGATCGCAGAGCTGCAGGCCAGGAACAAGGCCTGCCTCCCGCATCTGAAAAGTAGCTACCCTGTGGAGTCAGAGGTGTGGAAAAACAAACAACCTTTCTGCAGTAGATTCTGAAATAGTATGAGAAGTAAAATTCGCATTTGTAGCAAGTAGATTTTTCATGAGATCCCTCTTGTTGTGTTCCTGTAGACTGGCCAGGGCAGTGCCTTAATTTTCACGGACGAAGAGCTTCGCACCGGAGACCCATCAGATACAATCCGACGGGCATCCATGAGGCCTGGCCAACTGCAAGACTCCCTGCTCTCCCATCGCCACTCCCTCATGGTGGGCCACACAGGGGTTGGTACTCGGTCCCATCGTCTGTCCTTGATGCCAGGCCAGCTGCCATCAAGACCAGCCCTCTCCTCTCAGCTGAGAAGCCCAAAGAATTCCAAGCAGTCATCATCCACCTTATCTGTTCACCAGATTTCACCTGAGGTGGGTGTGCAGCAGGATGCGCAGTAATGTCTTCCTAGTTAATGATCAAGCATAGTATTGTTTAAAGTCAGGGCTAGTATTCTGCAAGTTTTAGATTTTTCCCTGATCCAATACACTTGAATCCAATTAGTGGGGTTCTATAGAGCTTGAATCTGCTTGTTTAACATTAAAATAAGATTAAATGCTATTGGGTACATATATAGGTACAGTGAACAGGATTTTCTTGTTTAATTTCAGATTTATTTGAACTCTGACCTGAAATTTCTGATCTTGACTGTTTTTTTTAATCTTGATGGATTATAAAACAAATCTTTCAAGATTTATTTTGAAGAATAAATCTTGGAAAAATGTGATACAGTTTTTCTTTGATGGATGGTTGTTTTGAATCAAGCAGGAAATGTTGGAATAACCAGGTTGATCCAATTAATGCATCGAACTGAATGCCCCTGATCTTTGCTTGGTTTTATTTTTAAATTTTTTAAATTAGATTCAAGTCCTTGTATTGTGTTGTAAATTAAAAGGAACCCTGCAGAAGTGAAAATTGTTGCATTCAGATCTCTGGGTGAATGACCGAAATACAGATTTATCTATTAAAATTGTCTTTAACCTATTAGTGTTAACCTATAAGACACTGTCTCTTTCCTTGTCAATTTTGAGTGTACTGTGCAAACTTTAACTGAACTTTGAAAAATATTGTTTTGTTACTAAAACCAAAAATTTATTATGTTTCTTTATTTTTAATCTGAAGAAAAAGACAAGATCTAGCTGCTTCCCTCGTCCACTCACTCCCAAGAACAAGAATGTGAGCAGTGGACCATCGAGTGCTAATCTTCACCCCATCCTTAGTCCTGTGAGTAGAAACGTGAGTGGAACAGTCATGTTTCCTGTTGTTATAGAGTATGGTGACTGTTTACCTTTAAATTCATTTCAGGCTGATCGTCGGCAGTCTATGATGTTTACAATTGACAACACCCCAAAGAGCAACAACTACCTAAAGAAAGGGCTGAACAAATTGCGTAATTCCACTCGAAAATCTCCTGGAAAAGGTCTGAGAAAGTCGCCGTCCCACAAAAATGCTCAAAAGGGTCTGGAAAACTCCCCTTCAGTAAATTCTCGAGCCTCAGTGGGACGATCTGCGAAAGCTGGCAGCTTTAAGGCCCCACAGGTTGCAGCTCAGGCACAGAGAGGATCTCAAGCCACTAGCAGGTCGGCAAAGTCTCCTGGACTCACTGCTAGTGCTCGCAAGGTAACCAAGCACAAACATAATGTATAAAACCACCATCTGTTCAGACAGCTGCTGTTGCAGTTGTAAAATGTTAAGTCTGACCAATGAAACAATGTCATGAATAAGTAGATAACACAACTAATCAAGAGCAATATTGCACATTTTGTCCACATTTGGAAATTTGAGTTAATTTATTATTTAAGTTTTATAAAACTATCAAAATTTTGCTGGACAATAAAATATCCCAGAAATTATTGCAATAAACAATTTTGAGATCATTTTCAAGTAATGGCATGATAATGCAAGTTTGGCCTCCCAAATATCAATACATTATTATTATTTTTTAAATCACTTAACACTGGAACTGGAAAACATTTAAAATATATTAATATACTGTTCAAAAAAATAAGGGAACACTCAAATAACACTGTCCATCTAGGATGTGTTATTTGAGTGTTCCCTTTATTTTTTTTGAGCAGTGTATATAATATACTGGAGCTTTCCTGCAAAGTGTGTCTTATTCCTGCCTCATCAAGAATCTGCTCTGGCATCTTTCTTCCACCAGGTGGCGTAATCACTGTTTCAGCTAGAAACCTGTTAACTTTGTTTACAACTTTATCTTCTGGAATACACAGGGCCTTGATTGTGTTATATAAATATGTATATATATATTTTTCTTTCCCTGAACTTGACAGTTCTCCTGACTTGTTCATTTTTCCTCATCTGTGCAGTCAGCAGCCCAGGTATTTGAGATGTTATGTTTTATATCTCAGACACGCCTGTTGTATCTCATCAGCCCTCTGATTTATTACATAAGGCGTGGATGAAGACGCAGCTGATTTGCAAATGTGTGATGTGAAGAATAATTCTGTTTAAGAGGCTGAATAATTTTGAGATAATCACATATTAACATTAATAAGGTAGATGCATCTAATGAGAAAATCATATCTACTGCTGCAACAAGTACAGCAAAGAACTTAACCTCAGATTTGATGTCTTGTCTAACTGGTTTAAGAGCTGCATTCCTCTCAAACAAGCTTTCTTTGTTGTTTTGAAACGGTTTTACTTTCCAGCAAAACAATCCAATTTATTCTATGTAATTTATGCATGTTGTACTATATTCAGTTGATGATTTACATTAACTACTGAAAGAAAGTACCATAGAGAAAGTTTTGTCACTAATTTTCAGTAATTGCAAATTTAAACTTTTTTCAGAAGAAAGTCTCTGTAAAGGAAGAGAAGGTTTTCTGAGACCCAATAAGGTTCAAATATATATTTAGTTTTTCTCATGGGTGGCTCTCACACTGGGCTTAAAGGTGATGCTACCTAACAGGAACACGGGGTCCACACTTCTCTTACTGTTATTTTACTAACACAGGGTTCCCGCAAGCTCTTAATTTTTTTCTTAATATACATCCTTTAAAATGTTTATATACCCTATATGAAATATCAAAAAGTTAAAAATTTGAAAATGTGTTTTTTTAAGAGTTGTGTTCTGAATTGTAGTTCTTGTTGAGGATTTTATTTATTTTACAAAACTTCATGATGCATAGAATAAATTAACCCTATTGAAATTAATTCATACTTTTACACTTTTACTTCAAAGTATGTCTGTTCTTGAACCTTACTTGCAGTATGGTTAGTTTACTTATGTAATTACATTTTTGTTATCCTCTTATCTTTTTTGTCGTTTTGGGAATATATTTAACAAGTGTTTGAATATAAAGGGGTTTTGGTAATTGGTTAAAATTCGCCAATTACTGTCCAGACATTAGTTGACAAGGTTTGGTGGTCAAGATGTTGAAATACTTGGGTCACATGCTGCAAAACACCAATTCAATTTAACAAACGTTAGTTTACCTTGTTCTTAACAAAGTTAGATATATTTTCAAAATTAAGGTAGATTTTTCTTTTAAATCATTACTATCGTAAAAGTTAAAGTCTAGCTGAAACTTGCAGGAACTCTGTTGCATAGGTGTTTGAATTGTAATAACGTAATGTATTCATTTTATGGAAATGTTCTTTTGTAAAAACAAACAAAAAAACTTCTTTTTTTTCTCTCCTTTCTCCACAGGTTATGAGAAGAATGAAAGTTTAAAGGCTTCAAGAGTGACATTCATTATCACCTACTGTTTTTCTTTATTTTTGCTTTTCTCTTCTTGCTTTTCACTAAAAGATTTAAATTTTGTCCGTTAGGATTTTTTTTTTTAAAGTTACCTTTTCTGATCTGATTTAATAGACCATTAAAATGCCTGTAAAATAAAATATAATAAAATGAAGTAAAAGTTGCAGCGTCCTTATTTCACCAGGTGTTGATTTGGGTTCAGGTCGGAATCTCTTTCATGTCAGTGAGTATGTTTGAGATGGTTCAGCGTGGATGCAGAGAAGTTGAAAATCTCTTGTGACTGTACTGTAGTATAAATTCATCTTGAAAGACTTGTTGAAGCGACACAATCAGAAACAAATGTATTACTCACATGAATACTTTTTAAAATAAATGATTCAATCTCTGATAAAATTTACATTGAAATGTATGGAAAACAATTATATTGTTTATGGAAGGGGTTTCTGTAAAGGTGCTAATGACTATTAAGACAAATTAATGTATATCACTTCTGTCATTTATTCACCATAAACTAGATTTTACCTTATGGGAAGATCTTCCAGCTATGTCACAGGACGTCAGCTAGTTTTACTGTTTACCAGCAGCTTAATAACTGACAAAACTGCACTGGGTTAAGTCATGTTTACTCTTTACTTCTGCACTGTTGTTGAGAGGTGGTGAAGCAACACGGCACATTCTTCCGACTAGCTAGAACATTCTTGGATCATAAACTGTCAGTGCACTTCCGGTATGAAGCCTCAACCTTCAGTATAAGAGCTAAAATTTGGCGTGTTGATAATGTCCCCTGAAAATCAACGTGGTGGATCTGACTGAGATAAAAAAAAAAAATAAAGGAACTGTTGTTTAATATAAGCTAGAGATAAAATAATTACTGACAAGAGTAATGGCTCCATCTACAGATTCAAGTTAGGATTCTGACGGGGCCAGGCAAAAGCTTTATTTATCCCTTAGAAAAGAAAAAGTGATGGTAAACTTAGATTACAGCATAATTCTACCAGGAGGAGAAAAACGTAACATCATAGAATAAGACAAAATGAACAAAACTGCACCAGCTTTAAATGATCGTAAAACTGAAGCTCTTGTTCTGAAAATTAAGAGCCGGGAATTATTCAGATGACGATGGAAAATGATCAGGAACTGAAAGTTAGACACGGCTCTATTCATAACCTTTTTAAGATTTAGCCTGTTTTGTTTGTATTTGCTAGTGGAGGTGCATTTATTCTACCCCTCGCTGCCTTAGCACTGCTCGGTGTTGATGCAGATACAGCAGAGAGGTTTCCAGGCTGTAAAGTGAGGTAAACCAGGTGTTTTCAGTTTCATTTCCGCCCGTCTTAAACTCACCTGGCAAATATTACAACCAAGAACCATGGACTCAGAAAAGTAGGTTGTGTTCTTTGTCTGAAACAAATATTGAAGTTTGTTTTTAATTTTTTGGTATGAAACATTTCTTACATGTAACGTAGTTCTACCTGTAAGCACAATTGTGACACAGATTTAGCTTCTGCTAACAAAAAAAAATAACAAATTGATCTGATTTGGCTACATGACCTTGATGATTTGGAGCGTTATAATTGTTGTTAATATAGTTGCATGAATATTATTACATTAGATACTGTGCTTTATAAAAGTATTTTAACACAGATATTACATGTTCACGTACTAAAAACTGCAACGTGTGGCGTGCTTTTATATCCATGCCCCCTTGCTCTGATAGCCAAAAATTAAGTAAATTAAAGCTTTTCTTTTGCTTTCCACAGCAACCAAGCTGCAGGAAGTGATGTGGAATCGGAGAATGAGACATATGAGAGGCCCCCATCCAGTTATGGTTCGATGAAGAGCGAATGTGATGAGATGGAGAAGAGGAGCAATGAGGAAGAAGGGGGGGCAACCGCTGAAGTGGTGTGTTTTGCAGCACCGAATCCTCCTGCTCCTCCAGTTGTTGGGTAATTTTGCACATAATTACACATTGTCCCAATTTGTCTGTGTCTTCTATGCATTTTGGTGCTTTAGAATCAGGTTACACCTGTACTGACCTTTGCTTTGCTGTGTGTTTGGGCTGGTTTAACCTCATATCAGATAACTAAGTGAAGTTATATTATACTTTCTGACTGTATCACCACGTAGGAGAAAATATTTGTTATGTTTACAGAAACTTGTACACACCGTTCTTATTTCTCTTGATGGCTTTTACATTTAAAGTTAATTATATA
Organism: Poeciliopsis retropinna; assembly: GCA_010277075.1. Classification (NCBI taxonomy): domain Eukaryota; kingdom Metazoa; phylum Chordata; class Actinopteri; order Cyprinodontiformes; family Poeciliidae; genus Poeciliopsis; species Poeciliopsis retropinna. The sequence goes on along the minus strand of VMRM01000002.1, from coordinate 13,894,984 downwards.
CTCCGATCAGATGTATCATGACATTCTAACTACGACTACATGGCTTCTTTGCTTTGGCCCCCAAAGCAGCCTCACCCGGTGAACTATGGGCTCCACTAAACCCTCAAAGAAGTGGTGTGGAGTCTTGGAGAAATATGTTTACAGCAAATCCTTGAACTCTTTTAAACTGTGAGCTGAGACTTCGATGAATCAGACTTGTTTTAAGCTGATCACTGATCTTTATCTGACCCCTCTCTAACACCAGTTTGTTGTCAGATCACACATTGCAGCCTTCACATCCCGTTTACATCAGTGAGCCTTGGCTACGTTAAAGCCCTCTATTTGTTTTACTGCTAGTCCTGTCATTGATTGTGTAGGATAACCCCTGGAGGCTGGGAGCATTCCTTCCGAGCTTTCGGATGTGCTTTAACTGGCAATTAATCATCACAGTTTGCCTCTTACCAAACTCACTCAAATCCTGAAGCTTGAACATTTTTACTCCTTCTAGGCTCTATGTTAAAGAGATACACATTATTAGCCAATAGTCCTAATGTTATACCTGATCGGTGTATAAAGTTTATACATTTCTATCACACTTTTTCCAAAACAAATGCATAAAATTAACATTTCAGCAGAGGTGACCAAATGCATGTAAATGCCTGAATTCAAAGAAAGTTTCAAGAAAAAACAATTATTACATTTAGCAGATATAAATATTTTTGTCATTCTAACTAACTGAAAACAAGAGAAGGTCGGTCTTATTTAACTTCAGACAGTTAGAAAACAAATGTGCTTGTTGCTTTCAGAGCTGTGTAATTTTATCGATCCTATAGCATTTATTGATATTTCTTTCCTCAGAAAGCATAGATTTGTCATCCACAAGTATTGATACATTCACTCTAAAAGCAGCAAACTACTGACTGAATTCCTAGATTTAGCCTAGATACTTTCAAGCAAAATGTACTAGTAGATTGATTTAAAACTTTTGCACAACAAAGGTTTTGCCTTTTTAATGTTGAAGAAACCTCTGGTTTCTTTGATCCGTTTAAGAGTTTTGTGTTAATCAGATGAGTATTTTGCAGGTCTCAGATGGGGCACTCTCGGTATACAGAGACACTCTACACTGAAGCCACTGAGCTGACCAGGCCACCAGAAGGGATGGTGATTGATGCAGGGTAAAGAAAACACACTACTATCATACAGATGGCTTGAATGTGGAGTTAACTATAACTTGACTTTCAAATGTATTAATCAGAATAAATGTATTTCTATTTTACACATACCGAAAAAGTTTTAAATCAGTTAATTTTCTCTCCCAGCTCTGAAGAACTCGATGAGATCGAAGATGCAGAATTGGATGATGACGATGAGCTTCTGACAACTTGTTCTCCTGAACCACCCGAGCCTCTTGAAATGGAAGGTTTGCCTCAGGAGGATGAGAACAGCCAGCCAGGAAAACTAGACTCAGAATTGGATTTGCCTCATATATTCAAAGTTCGTACACACCTTTTCTATTGTTTGTTTTTGCAATCAAACAATAACCACCAGCTGTTTAAAAAAAGGCTGCATTTTAAATGCATTTACCAGCTTTTGATGTACACCTTCCTTGCATCTTTTTATCATTTAATCTTTGTAGGCGGGGGGGTTGTTAACAAATTTTTCCATTCGAGAGTTAAATTATTTGTACTCCTTGTAACTACAAAGTTAACATTTGTCCATTTGTCTGTGTCTGAAGAGTATCCAGGAAGTTCTATCCCGGCTCAACAACGATGAGATGTTCAAGTTTAAGATGTGGTTTAAAAAATGGGAGCCGCTTTCCGTCTTGCAGGAAGTCCTGGACGGAGATGTTCTCGATTTTGTGGATAAGATCATAGAACTGTTTGGTAAGAAAACACTGCCATGATGTGTGAGTCTGGTGGAGCTCAAAACTGGGAGTAAAGCAGATTTCTGTGATCCTGTAGTTGTGTCATTAGCAGTAGTGTTCACATATTTGGATGTGCTTCCAGTTACTTTTCTATCAACTGCTTACTCGTCTGATTTTGATTTTCATGTCCAGGCCAGGATAAAGCCCTGTCAAAGACAATAAGCACACTTGAAAAATTGGAGAAGAAAGAGGAGATTAATGAACTGAAGACAAAGTGCGCGAAAGGTGAGACAAAGCCGGAGCATTTTGAAGAAAGACCACAGCACACAAATCGTATTGTAAGCAGCTCTTTAAAAACCAGATTTATCCCATTCAGATTTATCTCATTCATAGTTGAACATCTAGTACTTTATTAAATGAAGCACATGTTTGAAATTGGCTTAATTAACTCTATTCAGGATTCCATTCATTTTTTTCCTTTTCTTTTCTCTCCTCCAACAGCTATGTTTCGTTTTTACCTAAAAGAGTATATATTTCGTAAAAGTCAAATCACTCACGAGGGGGTGCCTCAACCCGGAAAGCAGCAGTTTCTGAATGCCGTGTATGTGGAGCCTCAATTTCCATCCGTGGGTTTGGAGGAGTTGACCCGTCTCATGAGATCTTGGCACAAACACCGAAACCTATCCAAGTCCCCAGTGAGGACTCGTTCGTTGCCTTGAACAATCTGTTCCGACTGCAAAAAGAAGACGGCTCACCGGTGAAGACGGTCGTGACCACGGGGATCCCAGGAGTTGGGATGTCTGTCTCTGTGGCAAAGTTCTGCCTAGACTGGTCAGAGGAGAAGGCCAACAGGGTGAGAACTGACACAAGCCTTCTTTTAATAATCAGTAGTAAGTGTGGGGTGGGGGATGGGTGAAGTCAATCCATCCCGCAATATGGATTGACTTCATCCATACCGCAGGAAGTGGTAAGGATGAAGTCAAAAGGTTCAAGCTAACTTGTGGGGAGCTGCTGAGAACCACAGCGTGGGTGAACCTGTTGTCAGGGCAACTATTAGTGGTGTACTTAATGAATCTGAGTTTTATGGAAGAGTAGAGAGAAAAGAGCCATCATTGCCCTACTTTAATTTTTTCAACTGATCTAGTTGTCTTTTAATCTCATATTAATTAGCTATTTTAGGTTTGCACCGGGACCAGAGTAACTAATTTCATTCCACCTCATGTTTTTAACATGTTTGAAATGAACATGAATTCCTCGAATCCTTAAAAAACGCAGCTTTTATTTGAATACCTCATCAACTTTCCTCTTATTTAGATTTTTTTTTCCCATTTCTGCCTGTTTTTCTTCATTCATTCCTACAGCAATGTGCACCGTTTGGTAACATGTGTCATTATAATCATTGAAATTTGATATAAATTTTCCACACTACAGATGTAGTTTATTTTCCTGTAGATACCTTTGAAACACAGTTTTGTTTGTTTGCTTGCATGTTTTTATATTTTGGAAATAAAACTTTTTTATTCCTTTTCATTTCTGCTCAGGATATTCAGTACATCTTGAAGCTTTCGTTCCGGACCCTGCGGCATTTCCAGCAGAAAGAGTATGAGAAAGAAGGCGTATCAATGCAAGAGATATTGGAGTATTGCCACTCTCCTATAAAGGGTCTGAATATATTGGAGGAAGAGAACGCCAAATATGTCATCATAATGGACTGTTATGATTGCTATGAGGCGCCTCTGGACTTTCAGGTATCCCCTCTGCACACATTTGGAAGAATCTTCAAAAATCATCTAAAATGTGTTCCTCATTCATAAATTAAAAGTTTTAACTAGACTTTTTTACACAGAGAGCTATATTTCAAGGGTTCTTTTCTGTGAACTAATTATTGATTTGAGCAAATGAAAAAGCAAAGTTATGATTCTCAGAGTATTTAATAGGATTATCATAAAAAGGAAGTAGTCTATCAGTGTCTGCCTACAGGACAGCTGTCACGTCAGCAGTCTTGCTCATGACTATGAGACTGTAGTGAATCTGCAATTTTCACTTTCATAATTGAATCACTTAAATAACTTAACGTTTTGCTGATATTAACTGACATGGATCTGTTTACGTTTGCCTGCATTTGGAATAAAGAAGTAAATAAATAAAAATAAATCTAGGAAAATAAAAACAATCTCGGTAAGAAGAAAACCTCTTGTTGCAAAAACAAGTTGTTTTTTTTCTAAAAGATTTTATGTTTTGTTCTTATATTCAGAAAGCTCCAGAGATTACTGATAAAAACACCAAAACACACATAAGTAATCTGATTGTTAACCTCATACGAAGAAATTTGCTTCCGAACGCTCGTCTCTGGATCCTGGGAAGACGAGCAGCGATCACAGAGATGCCGTCTAAGTTTGTCGATGTTGTTGCTGAGCTGCAGGGTTTTAGGTAGGTGATTTCTTTCATTTGTTAAAAGTCTCTCTTTCTAGCGGTTTGCTTTTTCTTTACCCTCCTCTCTGTGTTTTCCAGTGATGAGATGAAAGACGAGTACCTGACCAAACGCTTTGCTGACCCGCAATTAGCAGCGAAGATTGTGAGACACTACAAGCGTGTGCCGATACTTCAGATTCTTGCTCGCCAGCCATTTTTCACCTGGATGGTGGCAAAAATAATCAAGAGCTGCTATAAGCAGGGGAACTATGGAAGCAACAAGCCCAGAGTGACGCCGTTTCTCATCCACTTTATTATCATTCAGACGAATCGCATGCTGAAGTTCTACTTCAGAAAGAGGGATAATGAGGTGTGTGCTGCTTTTCCCTGTATAAATGTTGTCTTTCCATCTCTTAATTTCAGTGTTAGCATTTGAAATGATTTGTTTCTGGCTTGTTTTCATGTAGAAATGGACCGACGTCGAGGTTAACTTGCTGAGAATGTTAGGGAAGTTGTCCTTCAAGATGCTGGAGAAGAACACCAACGTGTTCACCGAGGAGGATGTAAAGGACGTGGGTCTGGAGCTGAACGAGGTGGTTGTGTTCTCAGGCCTTTGTACTGAGCTCGTTCCTACAGTCATCACTGGGAAAAGGACTTTCTGCTTCTCTCACTACACCATTCAGGTAAACCACCATGTCGTGTCTGTATATTACACCCAACTAATGATTTAGGGAGAATTTAACTCCTTGCTAATGACTCTGCAGTTCACTCTTGATAAGGAATGTGGAATTGAAGCATTTTTCAGAATGAAGCCGTTCTGTGAGAATTTTATTGGAGATTTGTAAGAATAAATCCAGGCTTTAAAATATGAGAAAGTTGGTCCTAAACACTCCTTTTTTAGATAACCTTAGACTAAAACAACCAGGTTCTACACAAATATATCAAGGCTGTTTGAGTCGCAGGTGTCAAGAGGAATGTTGTTTTGATGGTCTAATTTGGGCTTTTATGAGCTATTTTTAAAGTATGTGAGGAGTGTCGGGATTGATGCCAACCAGAAGAAAATCCGCCGATGATAAATCAGCATTCACTCAGAGCAAGATTTAAGAGACATTCGTCTTCAGCTCGAGCCTGGCTGCCTACCTTTTAAACTGAGTATAGTTAAATGTTACACTGTAAGAGTTGGGCTCAATTTAAAAAAATAGCTATTTTATAACTTAAATTCACAATATTTTCGATCATTATCGATCACTTGGAAAGTCTTAAGGTTGTTTATCCTTTTCGTTGGAGGCAGAGTGATGAGCAGCAATGTCAAATCAAAGTTTTTCTTCCCTGCCACAATATTTCAACCTCTTAAAACAAAATGAAACACACTTTCTTGTTTGTTTCATTTTATTGCACCAAATACCCCAGAAGTTGCTTTAAACCAGCGTTTCTCAATTCCGGTCCTCACGCCCCCTTGCCCTACATGTTTTAGGTGTTTCCCTTATACCACACACCTGGATTTAATATGTGGGTGAACAACAGGCTTCTGTAGCACTTGATGATCATGCAATCATTTGAATCAGCTGTTCTGGAATAGAGGTACATCTAAAACATGCAGAGCAGGGGGGCCTGAGGACTGGAATTTAGAAGCACTGCTTTAAACCCTTATTACATTGTAGTTTCTACTTTCCCCCACTAGGTGGCGGAGCTGCTTAAGAGAAATGGAAAGCAGCGTGACATTAAAGCTGCCTGTTACATTTGTAAAAACGGTATCTATTTACAAGCCTAACCAATCCTTTAACATTTGCTGTTTCCTCTCCTAGGAGTTCATGGCTGCTCTGTACGTCTTCTTATCGTTCCACCTCGATTCTAAGAACGTTTTGGAGAGTGGCTTCCTGCCCAGAGTCTTGTCATATAAATTAAATGGCAAATCAGCTGCAGGCCTTGTGCAGTGCGCTGTGGCTCGGACCCTGAGCTCCAAGCTGGGACATTACGACATGTTCCTGCGTTACTTGTGTGGCCTGTTCTCCCTACACTGCCACTATAACCTGCTCAGGGGCTTCCTGTATTCTCACAGCGAACCGAAGGTGGAAGGACTGGGGGAGGTGGAGCAGTTGCTGGAGCAGACCATCGAGACCGCTCCTGAAGACAGGAAGCGGAATCTTAGAGAGTGCCTTCGAGAGATGACCCAGGAAGATGAATGAGCTGAGATTAGAGGACTGCATATCATGGATGAAGACTGTTTTGATTTCATTCAACTATGTTTTAAATAAGGTGATGTTGGAAATAACTGAAAACTAACATTAAGTGACAATCATTAAAGCAGTACTTGCTTTTGTTGTGATGAAACAAAGAATAGTCTAGTGTTTTAGCTGCATCAGATGGCATAAAATGTTTTTTTATACATTCTAAAGGTAGACTTTTTACAGCACTGTGCTATCCAGTCCTACACAGATTACCTTTAAAATACACTGTGTCTTTGGTTTTTCTCATTTCATTTTGCTCTCCATTTCAGTCTGGCGTTATTTTATTTATGTCTAATCACTGGATAACTTTATTTTCCTAAGCAGAGAGAAATTACACTATGATCTAAGGTTAGGGATCCTCAAATCCAGTCCTCCAGGGCCAGAGTCCTGTGGGTTTTAGATGTCTCTAGTTAAACACACCTGAGTCAAGTAAATGAGGTCATAGTGGAATTCTGGAGAACTTGACTGCAGATGATTTAGCCATCTGATTGTGGTGTGTGGAGTCCCAGCCCTTGGTGATTTGATTTGAGGATCTCTGGTTTAGATAATAAACCAAGGGATATAGAAGCGAACAGACTTTTGAGTTTTTGCAGAAGAAAGCAAAATGGAGAAACAAGAGTCCAAAACTAAGTTGAGATCATCTGCTTTCCTTCTCTTTCATATTTCCTTAAACTTGGTAACAGAGGTTTTTTTTTTTTTTTTTTTTTTGCTTGTTTGAATATTTTCTTCAAGTTGTGTTGACATTTCCAAACATTGTTTTTGATTATGCTTGGTGATCATAATCAAAAACAATGATTATTGTTTTTTAAATGTTTAAAAACATTTGAATGTTTTTAAATGTTTAAAAACATTTAAAGAGTTTTTCCTCCTTTAACATTTGATTGTCTGAATCTGCAATTGTTGGCTTCACTCCTGCCAGTTTTAATCCTCCTGATTAAAATTGTCAGTAGCAATAAAATCCAAACACAAAGTTACTGTGGTGTTGCCATAGCTGTGGATGTTTTCTAGAGAAAGATTCTCTTTTATGAGTTTTTCTGCTTCTACTACGTTCTAGAAAATGAACATCAATGTGAGATTTGACTCTTCAGTATAAAGTTCCTATTTTCAAAAGGGTCTTGACTACATTTATTTAGTATTGTTTTTATGGTTGTTCTTCCCCACCCCCAATCTTCAATTTGTTCTTTTGTAAAATCAACACTCAACAAATATGAGTCAAAACAAAATATGGTCAAGCTCTTTTTGCATCAGAGCTTCAGATCCTACCAGGAAACTCAAGAGTTGGCTAATTTGGTTTCTCAATAAAATTATTGCATAAGAAACCCTGATAAAATACACATTTGGTCATGACATTTAAAAAAAATTGAAATACTTCCATCTACCATGTTTTTAAGTTGTTTCCTATTGTGGGGACTTGGAGCCTAAACTACAGATGTAAACTCACTGTTTATACATGTTTAATTGTTACAATTGTTGCGGTTTCTCTTGCCTTTTATTAAAAGTTTATGTTACGTTTGGCTGCTTAGCTGCTTTCTTGGTTTCTGCAGCAGGAAGTGGGAAACGGTTGTAGCACATGTAGCATATATGGGGGACACTAGAGAGCATAAAGGAGGTGCGGGGGACATATCCCACACACACCCCGCATCAGCAACGCTCATGCCGATGCAGACTCTTGTTTATTTCAGCCTCGGTAAGGTTGGACTTAAAGACATCACCTCTAGAGAAATCATGACCCAATGAGACAGGACGCCTTCAATGTTTGGGTTCAATTTATTGTTATGATCAGCAGATATTGTGAAAGTATAATATTCTTATATTCTCTAAACCAAGACAAGAAATGAAACATTTATTTTAAGGCAGCTATTCTTCAACAGAACTGCTAATTAAATAACATATTGTAATAACCTATGTATTATGCTGTACAAAAGAAAAAAAAATATGTAAGAAAGGCAAAACACAAAACTTAATTTGAAAGGCATGCAAGAAATACACCAGCAGTGATTCGAAATAATCCTCCAAAATTAATTTAGTTTTCAGACATCACAGTCGTATCTGTAAAGGAAAGACATGGTTATTTTTTAATGTATTTTGTTTAATCAAATTTGTCAAAACAGATTTGACTAAAAATTTGGTTTTTAGTCAAATTTTGGTGTCCATTGTGTATATCAGGCTCCTCATTAAAACATATTTGCAATCTAAATAAATGTTATGTCAAACTGGACTCTACTGTGAACATCTCACCTTGGCAGATGAAGGGTAACTCATCATGGCAGTTGGCATCAAGCAGCTCGATGTTTTGTGACTGAATACTCCAGACAATCTTTCCACAGTGATTGTTGAGACCATTAGCCGGAAAACTGCTGCTCCACTTAGACTGTTCAGCTTTGGCTCCCGAAGTCCACTGCCACTCTATGTTGGTGCCAAAAATGGACCGCTCGAGGCCGACCCAGACCCCTTTGTGCAATTCTGTCTTTTTCACCAAGATGTTCTTTAGCTCGTCCCAAATTGTCTGGTTAGTTATTTCAACCAGAGAGGAACTCAGTTGATCACAGTATTGCAAGGCTTCAATCCAACTTTTTGTTTCCTCAAACAACTCCAGAGATGAACCTTAAATCAAAAAACTCATATTCATGACTGAAGCAGATAAGAAGATTGTTATAGAAACACTTTCATACAGCAACCATGGTCTCATTGTAGCTAATTTGCAAATATAACATAAAAACACCTGTGGAAAAGCACCTGTATCCCCATTTGCAAATGTAGGTAAATATACAGGCAAAACCAAAATTAGGCAAAAAACCAAAATTAGGCAAACAAACAAGAGGATACAACAAAGAAAGAAAATATAATAATTAAATCTGTATAACAGTGAAATTGTTTTGTGCTAAAGTACTTACTTGTTTCATCAAAAGTACTTTCAGTTTCAGACAGTTCACAGGTAGGATCTTTTAATTCTATTTCAACTGAAGAAATGGCTGATTTAAATTCTAACACATTTCTGTAATAGAAAAATATAGTTATCACAGAAGAATATTGGACACTATACATAAATAAATGTGTGTGTAGGTCTGTGCTTGGGAAAATAACTATTGAACAAATCATTTCAGTAAAAATACTTCTAAAGGGCCTGTTGACTTACATCAGATGTCAGTGACAAATCAAGTATTTCACAAATGCAGAGATGTGACACAAAGCCCATGAATTAGGTTAGATGTAATAACAATGAGCAACACAGGAAATGGAGACTAAACATGCGAAGAAAAGAGTTGACAAAACTTTTTGAAAAAGACTTATCCTTGCATTCAGCCCCAGTTGATGGCATGTATCAAGGTTTCTCATTGCAAGCTTCCACAACAAGAAAGTCATCATGGTTAAAGCAGAAAAGTCTCTACAGACGATCACAAACCAGCTGATGCAAATACCATGAGCAATGGATAAAATCTTTTTTTTGTTGTTTTGGGATGCATCCCTGCTGAAACACGTCTGAATCTACTTAAGGTTTAATGAGGAAGCCTTTTCAAAACGTGCTGACATGTAAAGAAGGTTTTCATTCTCTTGATTTGGGTGTGTTGGAGCAGGGATAACTCTAAAAGTTGCAAGATAGTGGCACTTGAGGACTGGAGCTGCTGACGCCTGGCATACACACATGTTTAGAGAAGGAATGGCCCTGGACATCTTTCCCAAAATAAAATACAGACATTGACTTCTGGATGTAGGTACATCACAGTTTGGGGCTGTTTTTGCTGCAAGACAATCTCATATTACCAAAAGAAAGATGAAAGATAAATATCCCATGACATTATTGATAAACATGTGAATATAAAATGAAGTTAGTTTGTTTTAATATGCTAATCAACCCAAGCTCAGCCAAGAAAACCTTTAATTAGTTTCACGGAAAAACAGAACTGTTAGAATAGCCAACTGAAAATATGGAAACTGAAATATGGAAAGAAGAAAAGATCGTTTTTCTTACCTCTGCATAATTTCCCCCCAAAGTCTGTTAGATGTGAAGATGGCTTATGAGGAAGAATGTGTCAGATTGTGCTCCCAGTTTTTCAATTTAAAATTTATAGTATTATGTAATTTGGATTAATATAATCTGTGAGACTATTGTGTAGATTGTTGCAAACATTTGCTATAAATTACATGTGAGCAGCCCAATTAGATGCATATTTTTTGACATTAACTTGTTCAATGCTTATTTCCTCTATGTATGTGTTTAAAAATAATCACCACATGACATAATTACCTCACCGTACATTTCTCGCAAAAATCGGGAGCAGAGCATAAACGTTTTGAGCAGCATTTTTTACACAAGTTGTAATGTTCTCCTAGAGCATGAAAACAAACATCTGAGTTATACAATATGAAAATATAGAGAATTTAAATTCTTTAGGCACATAATTTAGAGTTTCATTTACAACATTTATAATCATGACAAAAACTAAGGCATATAAAACATATCACCTTTTACCGCAACTTCAAGACACGGGTAGGCATTTGACCAAGAACAACTCCTTGGAAAAGCTCTTAATACCAGTTTGTCCGGATGCAAATAACATCTAACTTTCAAAACATTTTTGTCATCCCTGTTGTTCTTGATAATCCATGTCTTTTGGCAACTGTCAATGGGGATGTTCTTTTTACAGGATGTTGCTGTAGTAGAGACTGTAGTAGAGAGTGGCTGGATGATTGCTAAAACACAGAGAAATAATGTGAGGGGTTATATGGTCTATATTTTCATGGGTCCACCATATAAAATTACAGAATACAACAGTTTGGTGTTACGACTTTCTGAATATAATAACCGAAAGTTAAAGATTAAAGATTAAAGAGTAATATTTGGAAATTAAACAAGGAAACTTTCAAAATACTTGAAATAGATGGCTGGATGTAGACTTCTTTAAATCAAAATCTTGATAAGCTTTATTATGTTTTTTTAAACTATGCTAAATTATATAAACAAAGAAGCACTAAAGTATCTGACAATTTCAGTCCTCTGCTGCTCACGTGTATTGGGTAGCTTCCTAAATGCCAAAGTGCTTGATTAAAGTTTATACAAGACAATGTAAACATTTATTCCTTTTTGTTGATGTACAACACTTCTGGACTTCTGCTAAAATAGTGGATAGATGAGTGAAGCCACACACTTTCAACACAAAATTGAAATGAACTGTAGGTTTAGAGAACCAATAAATGTGAGTAAATATATAAATAATTATATATATTTTAATAAAAAGAACAAAGCAAATGTTAATTAGGAACACAAAATTGTAAAATATAGGAACATACTCAGCAACATTAGCAGAATGATCCGATGATCCATGGCCTTTAACCTTTTAGAAATGGAAAGAAAGTTTAAGCAAATGATTGAACAATGACTGTCACTAGGATGGTTATTGTTTTCTTTGCATAAACAGAATTTCTGCTGCAGCTTAATAACTTTTATTGAACGGAAAATTGCAAGGATCGTATTGATTAGTGTTAATCCAGATTCTTTTCTGGATAAATCCCCCCACTCCTCTCCAGGAGCTCCACTAACCATGTGATGTCTCCTTTTCCAAGTTTGAGATTCAAAAGTATCTCAGACATGAAAACTATAAATTCTGGGTAAACGTGAAGGGTAGTTAAGAGTCCATCGAACTTGTTAAACTTGTTCATATGCAGGGTATGAATGCATAACACTTGAAATGTAATATACTACCAAATATTGCATTGAAGTTGCGATATTACACACACTGATATGTTAAACATGATTGTGATTCAATATATTGCTACATCTATTTATAAATTAAAGGGTAATTATGCAAGATCTTGAATATAGATATTAGCTAGTATTTTGTCAATGCTCTTTGGCTTTATTGTAAACTTACCTGGTGAAGCAGAACTTGCTGTTACAGACCAAAGCTGTCACAGAAGAAGAGGCATAGACCTTGAGAGTGAGCTTTAAAAACATTTATTCTCTTTTTATGTGACTGACCACACCTACAAGAGCCATTTTTTCAGAAGGAAAACATCTATTTACATCTTCTTCTAATAGAAGAAGATGTAAAAGTCAGCCCTATTATGGAAAGCAGGTCAGCCCTATTATGGAAAGCAGGTACGCCTGTGTAATAAAGCAGCCTTGTGTCCCAGTTACTGTAATGCCTTATATTTGAGTAATGTTTAAAATTTATTTTAGCTTTCCTGGTGCCCCGATTGTTGAGATATAAAACAAAACAAAAATTATATGTACATATGTTTTCACAGACCCTTCTCAATACTTTTCCGTAACAATTTTTACAGCAATTATAGCCTCAGAATCTACAGTTTCAAACTCTCAAATGTAAAATATCAAGTGTCAGTGCACGACCGTTTTCAGATGTGTTCAAAGATCTTAGTTGGTAGTTAAGTCTGGGGTCTGGATGAGCCACTCAAGGCCACTCATGTTACCCCAAATGCCATTATTTTAGGAAGGTGTCCCTTGATACCTAAATGGTGAAACTGTGATCTGTGAAAGAACAATTCACATTTATGAACTTGTCTTTTACAAAAGGGGAAGTAAGATTATATTTGTATTTATGCAAAACACTGTACCAGAGCTCATCTACGTTGAGGCCAACAACAAATATTACCTTTCATGGGATTAAAAGTTGCTTTATAAATAGGAATAAAACCTAATACAGATTCTAGTTAGAAGGAGGTGTCATGATACACAGTAATAAATACTTTTAGGGTTTTTTTTTCTAGTATTTCCTTATTATGTTCAAAACTTTTCCATGTAATATTTCTCTGTGTTCAGCAAGACAATCATGCGCTTGGTATGTGAGGGAGATTTTTCCTAGATCTTGTTCTGACAAATTTTGAGTTTTCAGATGATAGGCAGACAAAAACATATAGTGAGAATATAGACTGAAACCCAACTGCCTTTTGTGATCCCATGTTGACTGGATTTTTATTAGTTTCATTTATTTTCTCATTTTGATAATTTCTTTATTGTTTTTTATTTATTGCCACATTAGTTTATTCCTTATCTCAGTTCTGTGTGTTTATTTGTTTATGGTTTGCATTTTTGGATTTATGTCTTTCAGTGCAATGTGATTGGATCAATATCTTTTAAAGTGGCAGTATTAAGTGTTTTCCAGGCATATTGTGCATTTTATAGCACAATCAAGTAACTATGTTCCCTTCAGCTATTATAAAAATGCTTAAATCAAATATGACTTAAAAGAAATTTGACTTTGTAATTTAACTACTTAAGATTGGACCTGTGTCTCTGACAAACAAAAGTAGCATTGAAACAAAGTGTCATGTTGCACATTGCCATATTACATAGTGATAAATATAAACCATAAATTTGTTATGACTTTTAAATCCCATTTAATTTTACAGCTAATTAGTATAGCTTCAGTAAAATAGGGCATATCAATGTTTGCATTGAAGTATTTCCCTCCACAAATGTGCCCAACATGTAAGAAGAGAACGAGCTCTGAATCTACAAAATGCGATAAAAATGTATGCCAGGCAAAGTCAGGAGTTGCTTATGTATAGTGCTCATCATGTTATTTGACTATATAAACCTCTACCACAACTGGAAGCTTATTTTGCTTAGCTGTCATCATTACAGTTGTTATGAAAGAGACTCTATCTCTGCAGAACTAATGAAAATGCAAATTCCCTGTTAAAAATGTGGATTCAAATGAATTTGTTTGTTTTGGGTTTTTTTCAAGAAAAACATGTTAACATATCAGGTATCCTAATACATTTCATTTATATACATTAACAAACCCAAAACAACATAATACACAGTATTACTATGGTTAAAGAAATGTGTTTTGAGGAAGATAAATAAGTTGTGACATGTTGATATTTACCAACATTCTTTGAACAGATGATTACATGAAATACTATCAGAAAGTGTCAGTGTTGGAAATATTAAGGTTGTGACTCTGGTGCCCTCGTGTGTTGAACATTGGTTCAACAATGATCCCTCAGCTGGTCCATTTAGGCAAGATTGTAAACTGGACTTTGAAGTGGAATGGTTCAAGAATTTTATAGCACCACTTTGATAATGGTCCTTTGATCAATTTAAAGTACTTCCCTATGCCACCAACATAACCTGCTTGTGTTTACAGTATATATAAATAAATGCTTTAATGACTCTTTACATTGATTCATGGTTTATTGTGACTATAGTGGGTTCATCTATAAAACTTAGATATTAAACTGCCACATCAATTTGTCCTTATTCTGTGTTAAAGAAAAAGATCAATAATTTCTTGTTTCCAGTGTTTTTATTGTCATTTCTTGGAGCAAACAATTGATTTTTGATCACATTCACAGAACTCACCAAGGTCTGGAAAACTGACCTGATAAGCTGCAGAGGTTGATTTGTCTGTGTGTTGAAGGTAAAAAAAAAAAAAAAATCCAGTCTCACCACATCGTGATATTAAAGTCCTCTGATTTCTGTGCTTCAGACGGGGCTTTCATGCAGGTGATGTCAGAGTCATGGCAGCAGCATGAACTGTGAATGCTGCTATGCTGATTTGTCGCTTAACTTCCCGCCAGGCTTTCTCTGGGTCAGCTGAGTTCTCAATGTCAAACAGTGCGTCATATATCCCAGGAAAAGATTCCCCTGCATATTTGTTATGGCTGCTGGGAGCGAAAATCACATGCCTGAAAAACAGAGTGGAGACGGGTGAGAAAAGACAGCATTGTGTTACAAGAGTGGAGATGTGAGGTAGCATATTTGTGTATTCTTTGAAAACATACTCAAATTAGACAGGAAAAAAGCTGGTGATCCTCTGTGTATGAATTTATGAAAGGCTGTGCACGCAAAAACCCAAACTAAAGAAAACATTTACGAAATATGTATGATGTGAGGGCTTTCTTTGGAAGCAGCAACAATTAAAATTACTTAATTGTCGAGTGTAGCACAAGGATTATATAAAATAATTATTGAAATAACTGAATAAATCAACTTTGCACCTGAAAAGGCTGGTAAGTTGATCCACTCAATGTTTTTTAAGTGTATAAAATTTGTATTTTGGAGCCAAAGTTTGTTGTAGATAAATTTATATGGAAATAGGTCAAATTAAAATAATAATATGTAAATATAAATGTGTTAGACTTACAATTTTCAACTATGACTTTGGAAAAATTGAGTTTTAAAGCCCTCTCCGCAATCGTCAAACATTTCGTCATGCAATCCTGATTTTCATACCTACTGACAGACACACTCATCTAAAACTTTATCTGGCAGATTAAACCTGGGCTCTTCTCTGCTGATTTGTTGATTGTTGATTGTGATAAGTTGTCAGAGTAATTAAGACTTGTATTTATTCCGTAGAAGTGTTATCTAAGTGTGAAGCGCATCAACCTGTAAAAGGGTCTCCCTGGCAAGCCCAGAGGGTCGATGAAGGCTCTCTCAAGGTACATGAGTTGGTCATTCACGATTCGCACCTGTAAAGGACTAACACAAAATACCACTGCACTGGAAATCACTGTTGAAAGGAACAGCAGTTTCTATGTTTGCACAAATTAGAATGTTCAAGCAGTTATTTATTGTTATTTTCTGTTCAACCATATATGTAAAAAGTTTCCAAGCTCTTACTCCTCTATGTTGAGAGCCTGCAGACGCTCATGGAAACTTTTGGCTGCATTCGTAAAGTTCTCCACTGCAGAAAACAGCGACTCTAGGAAAAAATATGAAAAACCTTAGGAAATATTTAACTCCAACTGCAAAACATGTCATCAAGTTGCGGTCAGCAGTAGTGCCAAAACACTATCAACAGGTAAAGGTGAACAAGAGCTCACCGAATGACACTTTGTACGTCTCCATCAGTTCTGTGTGTGTCTGAGCCAGGCGAGCGATGCTCTCTGCGTACTTCCTCAGGGAGTCTGCGTACTCATTAGCATCGAGAGGAAGCACCTGGGAATCTGCCAACAGGAAGACGAGCCCTCCTCTCACTTGAGCCACCGCCCGGAGCCTCCTGAAGGTCGGGTCGTAAAACTTCTCCACTATCTCAAAGGTTTCATACACACTGTGATAGGCGGGGTAGCTACTGTATCGCTCTGTTTTCTGAATGGACACACAAACACACAGAGAACAGAACATCTCAATTAGTTCTTAATATAATTATCTTCAACAAATCAGAGACAAACTGTAGTACAAGGCTTTTCTTCAATGTTACTATTAGAAATTTGCTAACTTTTTAAAGTTGGCACATCAAAGAGATTTTTTTTATTGCAGCTTCAGCAGAGTAAGAAAAGATTAGAAAGTGCTAAGTCAGTCAATCCAAGCACACCTCTACAGGTCCACACTTTGTGAATTTAAAAGACACAATGTGGCAGAAGACTATTGAATATGTTTGACATGTCTGCAGATCCATCGCTCTGAGGAGTCTCACCTTGTTCTTCGTGTATCTGGCTCTGCCTGCCGCGATTCCCAGCCGGATAAAATAGGCCTCAAAATCACTTCCTGACCCAAGTTTACTGATCCTAAATCAAACCAGGAAGGAAGACATACTTACTTAGTGAGTTTTGGATTCATATATATTTTCTTCCAAATAATTAGCTAAGAATAGACAACATATTTTAAATAGTTGCCTATTTTTCATCTGAGAAGTTATCGCATAAATTTAATAGTTTGCAATTTGCATCACATTTACTTCTTTTCTTTTATAATCACACTTCGTTGTTTTTCAGTTGATCTTAATGTAGATTACATAATTTTTTCTCCATCTGGAAGCATTTAAAACAGGGACTTTTACAACAGTCTTTGGTGCAATAATGGCTGTGAGGATTTATGACAGCTGGTTAAAAATTAATCACATGTCTGCGACTCTTGGAAAACAGGAAGCAAAATCTTCTTATTTTAAGAAGTGCCTGAGAACTTCGAATCAAAACTCTAAACCGTAAAGTTCACAAAACACAGATGATATTAAAAACAAAAACTTAATGTCTATGATCTGAATTGATTTTGCCACAGCCTAAGTCTTTATACAACCTTAAGCAAAAACATTTCTGCAAATACTATTAGAGAAATATGTAAAATACACAGGCAGAGGCTAATACCAAATATAGGAGCGTTTTTTTTTTTTGTTTTTTTTACCTTAATTGAACCAGTAGGTGGCACTATTTTATGCTGCAATTTGTACATACACTCAGTATAAGTGTGGAACTTTCTGGTTACTGGTGGCGTTGGTGGTTAGAAACACCAATTATTTACCGCTGCACTTCTACTTTGCTACTGGACAGTGTTTGGGTGTGTAAACTGCATTATGAAAACTGTAAATGCATAGTAACAAATGAAGGTTTTAAGCTTTGGAAGAAACACATTAAACCCTACTATCTCAAATCAGGTAGAGAGAAATTGGTGCCCATTTGTAATAGACTTCCTTCTTAATTATTCATGATTTTGAATTGTTTTTGTTGACAAACATATACAGTAAACACCATTTAGAGAATGGTTTTCCTTCTTAACTTGTTTGCATTTCACAGTTTGTAGTAATTTATATAAAATCACAAGGTTTCATACCGGGGAGCATCACGGTCATTGGTCCAGTTGTCCCTCTTATGCCAGCTTTCATACAGAGAGACTTCCTCCTCTCCTTCCTCTGGACTTGATATCTGCACAGAAATGTGGTCAGATAATCAAACCTGATTTCAGAATTAAAAAACAAAACAAGAACATTTAAACGGATTTTGGACAAAAGTTTATACACTTCCATCACGGCTCTTCCTGTTTATTGATTTTAATATTTAATGGAAACTGTTCCTTTTTGAAGGCTTAGACATTATAAAAACAACCAACTTCAATGCATTTTAAAAGCATAAAATTGTACTTTGTTTTTCTAATACTCAACTGTTTCTCTGTTTGGTTAAAAGAACCTCAACACACTGTGGCTTGATAATAGCCTTTTAGCCGCCAATGTCCAAGGATAATTACAACTGTGTAGTTGAGACCAACAGAACAGAAATGGTAATAGGAAAAATGTGAACTGTTTCTTCTTTTTTAAAGTTTATGGAAAGTTTTTCTTGCTTTCTTGCTCTGGTTTTTAAGAATTCTCTATAAATTTTAGTAGGTTGAATATTTCACTTTTTCAAAACTTTAAGTGTAATTCTGCTTTATTCAATCCAAAACCAGCTTTAATGTGCTTTTGGAAACGTTGCCCTGTTTTATACATGCTTGTGTTGCGAGCTTTGGCCATCTGACACAAACTGTCTCCTTCACAAATAAGTAAATGGCTTAAAGTTATTACAAATAAACTGAGAGTTGCTGGAAGAAAAATGTCACGGTCCACAACCCACCAGATTTCGCATCAACATGGTGTGAGATCCTTTTTTAACTTCATATATAACTGTTGCATTATTACAAACCCAAGATGGATATGATATTAATGAACCTCATAAGTTAACATGTAACAGAACCACATGTGTTGGACAGGGTGTGCTCACCTGCTTGGTGAGGTCGTAGACTAACGTGTGGAGTGACGGCGTGCAGTCGACCCTCAGCGTGTACATACCTGGAATTTTAAAAGACAAATTAAAACTAATCAAATCCAATATTTCTGACTGAGAGGTCAGAGTCACGCTCTTTTTTGTTCACCCTCTATGGCAGAGTCTGCATTGATGTAGGCCACAGCTCTCTCCTGCAGCAGCCTGGCATTATCCTGTTGGGATCGATGAAGTTCAGTCAGTGCGTCTACGTGTCAATAAGCTTGTGTACACGATTGCTTCTGTTCTACCTCGGCCCATTCTGTCGATCCCAAAAGACCAAACTCTTCTGCATCCCAACTGGCGAATATCACAGTCCTCCTCGGCCTCCAACCTACACCACGATCAGATAGAGACGCCGAAAAACTGATCACTGAATCTGTCATCGTCCGTTTTACTCATTTGAGAAGTTGCACCTTTTTTGAGCAGCTTGCCAGCACTCCTCACTGTTTCATGAACCACTGCAGCTCCAGACATCGGGTCGATTCCTCCAAACACCCAGGCGTCACGGTGCCCTCCCAGGATCACATATCTGTCTGTAAAATAACAGTTCAATCCCCACCTTCTTATAATTATTGCCTTTTATGCCAAAAGTGATTTTGCTTAAATCGTCTTTCGACACAAAAAGGGGTTAATTTTTTTATTCCACAATCACTTTTGCCAAAATATGATTTAGGCCATTATTTTTAGGAATGTAACATTATGAGTTTAATAAACCGCTTTGTAATTTTTAATAATAGATTTGAAGCCATGACACAGAACTTTCCCCGTCTGACCCTGCCTGTAAGGATCAGACTATTCTGGTAGCAACCACGTATAATAATAGACAGCAGGTATGTTTCATGAGTTGACTTTAAATAAATAAGTACCTGGCTCCAAAGCTCCTCTGATCTTTCCAATGACGTTGTAGATCCTGGTTACCTGGTTGTTGCTGTAGATGTTCATTCGCACCTTTCTGCAACGAAACATCATCCAAACAAGGATGAGAAATAAACACCAAAAGGAGCCAATGTCAAATTTAGCTCAACATTAAATGACTGCTGCGAGGAAAACATTTATTCTAGTTTCTAAGTGTGCTTGCTGTGCAGCATGCTGTTTCCATGCAGGGTTATGTGTGAAAATGAATGTGTGTCACAGACAGGAGGCACAAGAGGCCTCATTGTGCTTCCACTGGCTGCTTGCCACCAAAGGGTCACAGGTTTGGAACAGAGCAAGAAAAAAAGTGCAGGGTGAGGCACCTAATAAATCAAAACAGAGTGAAGACCGAACTGAAGTGGCAGAAGGATAGTTTAACAGAAGAGATGTTGATTTTAACAAATGAGGCAGTGTGAGTATCATCTTAATGCAGAATGATAACTTCGGCATCAGAAACACTTACTGGCTCTTGAAGTCTTCTGTGAAGCCCGGTCCAGTCTTATAGGAGACATTCAGAGCTCCTTTCCAGTTGTTGGGTGGAATCTGTCCCCCCATGTTTCTGTTATATTTCAAATACATCGTAAATATTTTACATAAAAAACAGCAAATATGCAAACAGTACTTTGCATGTTAGATGATGGACACATATCATCATCAACATCTCGTAGAGAAAATATGTACTGTAAGAGGCGTATTGCATCGTGGAAGCCGATTGGATGAACTGGAATCCTGGGAAATCCGACTCCTTCCTCCGGGTTGAGTCTGTAGGTGTATTCTGGACGGAAACACACAGGTGTGACAAACTGTCCTATCTACTCTTCTTTGCTAATACATCTGTAACTTTTTCTCATTTTGTCAGTTAGGAAAGTTTTTATGAGTTTCCATTCATCGGTTCATTAAGGTCCCTTTGACAAAGCCGTTTGAACACATGGATGTGCTTTGATCTAAACTCTTTTTGCAGCTCTGTCTGTGTTCAGGCTCACTCTCTTGCTAAAAGATAAACCTCAACTATAACCTCAAGTCATATCCAAGCTTTCTACCCAGGGTTCATTTTTTAAGGTTTGATCCAGATTCCTATTGATAATGACTTGATTCCCACACCCCCATGTTTTATGGTGAAGGTGTTGTGTTCGTTAGCAGTTCAGAAAACACAAATAGGTCACATCTTATCCTACAGGTGAGCTGTAGAATAACATGCCTGCTATCCCACAGCATAACAAGCGCTTTGGAATAACAGCACTTGTTTTGCTGTCCTGTTATTCCACTGGCGTGCAGCGAGTTTGAAATTCTTGTGACTGTGACAAAACATGGAAAAGTTCAAGGAACATCAACACTTTTGCTAAACATTTTATGCACTCTTGCAGGCCATAGAAAACTTTTTTTTTTAAACACACCTTTAGCTGGGTATCCTGGTGTGAGGGGATCTCCTGCGCCATTCAAGTTGAGAACATTTCCTCTCTGAGCTCCTCCGCCAGGCAGGTTCCAGCCGCCAGGGTACGGCTGAAATTGTTAGCGACAGAAATTGTCTTGTATCTATTTCCACCACTCACAATGTCCCAGATGGTAAATAACAAGGGATCGAGAGAATGAATGCTACATCTCTTACTTTTTTTAGCCTGGAATGTGTTTTTTTTTTTACTTTGTACTAGGTTACCTTGACTCCTGCAGCCCAATAATCAGCAGGATCAGAGAACATAATGACTCCCTTTGCTCCTGCTGACATGGCGTTCTTCACCTTTGAGACAGAATGAACACAAGAGAAAGTGGTTATTAATGTTGGTCATGTCTTGAGAACCGACAAGGCAAATTAAATGTTAGGAGACAAAAGTGCAATGTAAGTCCGTTGAGTTCAGATCACATCTTTAAATACCTTATTGCCTCTGAATATTTTCCCATATCTGACTATTACAATCTTCCCTATCACACTGATGTTCATCTCTCTCTCCAACTGGAAAAAGTCCTCTGTTCGACCGTAGTTCACGTACACCAAATCTCCCTGAAGGGACATGAAATAAAGAGGAACCACATTTTGCTGCTTTCTGTTTCATCGTGAATGTGTCTGTGTCTGAGTGGATCTGAATGCACCTCTGGATTTCCCTTGGGAGAGTAAGCACTGTACGGAGGCACAATGTTGGCGACGTCCTCGTAGCCGTGTGGCACTGGTTCAGCCAAGCTGGTGTTAAAAACCTGACAGAGCGAAGACATAGTGAGCCCAGAATGACATTAAGCTGAATAATTGAATAACTGCCAGCTTTTTGAAGTTTCTTGTGCTTCATATTATCATTATTTTTTTTTAATTTGACAAAAAACAATAACATTTGACACAACAAACCTGTAAAAAATACAACACAATCAGTTACACAGTAATACAGTATGATGCAACCCATTGTGTGCTTTTGACTCATTTTAACTTTGATGCAATTGCAATCTAATATAATATGATACAAAGCAACACTACATAATTCGTTACACAATTTCATGCAATACATTGCAGCATGGTACAATATAATAATAAACAGGGTTGCAGTTAAATATTGTCTTAGTTGTCAACTTTTCCGATGATTAGTAATCGTAATCAAGTAATGAGATAAAAACAACTGCAGATATCTTATTTTAGACACTGAGTTTAGTTCATACAATGCCAAAAATACAAATAAAGAATTCATTTACTTTTTAAAATAAGAAAATATACATTTTATTGCCTAAAATGCAATGACATAGCATTCCTTTAGTACGCTTGATCCTTTGTAGAAAAGGATGCATTTGCAGCTAAAAATACTTCTAATAATATATGTAGATTGTATATATAGACAAAGAAGGGGTTTCATCTTAAATGCAAAATATGTATATTTTCTACAGTTTTGTCTTAATTGCTGTTCATGATTAATTTAATTAATTGTTGCAGCCATGCTTTTCTGATGTGGAAAGACTCAGTACAATAAACTTTATAGTCTCCAAGTAAATATACATTTTGAACTCCACTGTCCAAAACATTACACAAATAAAGGACATTGATATTTGTGCTTTCATTCGCACACACAAAATAAAATGTTGAGTTTTTTTTATGGCTCTCCATTTTGTTAATAGCAACTTACATAGCAATAATAAAAAATGATTTCGAACAGCAGATCCAATTTATAACAAATATAGAATCAAAAAACTTCATTTTAGTTTGCTTTTACGCAGAATTGTTAATTTACTAATTTCAGGAGATAAGAAGCAGACTAACTAATTTAGACAATATTTTTTAAGGGTTTATGGTTGCATTTTTTTTGTTTACTTTGTTACTTTATTTTTACTCTGTCTTTGTGTTTTCCCTTGTGTTTTTAGCATCACTTGTGTTCAATTAGTCAATCAGTTCTGGTATATTTTTGGAACAAATTTTGTGTTTGGCTGTTGGGTCATGAGAGTTCATTTAACTAAATTTTACTGTCCATTTTGTCTCATTTGCATCTGACTTGAAGATTTGTTGTTTTTCTGTCTTACTCAGAGTTTTCTACACTGTTTGTAAGCACAAACAATGATTCCAGTTTTAGTGGGGAAAAGTAATTACTCCTGTCGTGAAAACAAAAATAAACTGTGATTAATATGACTAATCATACTGACTAAAGTGAAATGTTGATAGTGTGATGATGTGAGTCTGCTTTGCTGCTTCAGGACCAGGATCTGAGTTGCTCCAAGTAAAATAAATAAATAAAATCGAAATTTTGGATACAGATAAAAATCTGTATCTAAATCAAGCTGAGATCCTTCTGCATTAATTTAAACTTTTTAAAAATTTCCAATGTGGCTGAATTTAAATAATTTGGCAAAAAAAAAAAAGTGGGCTGAAAATACTCCACATTGATGTTATGGGAAACACTTAGTGGCAATTGTTGCTGTTATTTGATTTAGAGGCAAATCACTTTCGTTTTTTTTTTTTTCTTCAAAATGGAATGCCACTTTAAATTTACATTTTAAAAGAAATATAGATCTAACAGCAAATTTTACAGCACTGTAGTTGTAAAATTTAGAATTCCAGTGGCTTGCTTCCTTTTGGTATCGTCTCTTTGGACAAACTAAAACATACAATTTGAACAAAATACTAAATATAAAACTACAACAGTAAATTGTGAGAGTTTATTAAATTAGTGTTGCTACATTGAAATAATCATGAAAATAAATAAAAACAAACAAAAAAAACAGTGACCACACATCACCTTCACTGAGCTGGTAGAGACTTAAACACATTTGTGATTAAAATCAAACTTTCTCGCGTTGTGCCTCCAGACATCGTGGTCAAAAGTGGATATGTCAGCTGAGACGAATTATATTGAATGCAAATCCGAATTTTGTCAAAATTTCTTAATGCATCCCCGCACGCAGCAACAACAGTCCCAGTTCTTTGTTGTTTTTGTGCTGTTTCATTATTTGTGTCATAAGACACAAGCAGAGGTTTATCTCACAGCGAAACTATAAAAGGACCTTGGACCTGAGCGAAAACTTGCAGAGGGAAGGAGGAGAAACTGCCTGGAGTGGTATGTGATCCCCACATGCTCTTCACAAACACACTCTGAGGTAGGTTTTGGATTGAATTCGCCTTATCATTGAGATTTGTGAGAAAATCTACATCTTTTCACCCTATTGGGATAAATGAAGTGACTGTGGAGGATCTTCCTTCACAGTGCTAAAAACAGTAAATTAGGTTTGTTACACTAAATGTTTTCCAGTCATGCACAAGGAATGCTGTCAAATTAGTTTGTAAATTTGAGCGCCAGACATGGGGAGGGTCATTCTGAATGCAAAATGCAAGAAAACAAATGCAGTCTTCTGCTATATGAGTCAGGCTTGCTGCACATCTTGCTGGCAGCTTCCTTACCTCTTTCCCATTGTGATCCACTATGGAGATGTAGTTTGGCTGTGATTTATTGGGATAGGACAGCAGGATGTCATAGGGCACCATCTCCACTGAGTCCAATCCAAAATCCTGCCACTCCTTCATGACCTCCTCTGCGTATTTCAGGTTCTGCTCTGTTCCAGCCAGATGGGGGAGACGGGTGAACTTCCTGCAAAGAGGACAGTTACTGTGACACTCGTGGTCTTAAGGCTTGTGTCAGCTGTTCTTTTATATCTGATTTTGAACTTGGTCTCCGAGTTGTGTCTTTCTCTGCCTGTTGGTACTATGCAGGACGGAGCGAAATTAGAAGCCAACGCATTCCTTTAATTTTTTAGGCGCAGAGGCCCTTTTGAAAAGCCTCGTTTGAAATTGGTTCTTTTGTTTACCGGAGATGGTCTCTGATGAGGTCTGACTGCATTTCATCCAAAAACTCTGGCAGGTATTTGCTTGAGGTCTTGTGGCTGTTTGTAGTGGCCTTTGAACGCTTTGCGAACCATCCTAAAACACAAAACGTACAAAGCATACAGTCGGGATGTTTGAAAAAATAGCAGTTCTCATGTCGATAAATAATTTTTTATTATAAATGCCTACTTTAAAGATAACAGTAAAACAGTGAAAAATAAAGTCCAAATTATTCATATCCTTCCATCTCAAAAGGAAACAAAAAATGTAAAAGTATCAATGTAAAAACTTCTGCTTTTACTTTGATTTGAATAGGTGATAAAGAAGATTATTTCTCTTTCAGGCTTTTATCTTCCTCTGGACACTTCAAACACTAGTAGCTTGGCTAATTGTTGCTAACATTAAAGTGCATTTTTCAGTGAAAACATATTGAAAAGTACATACGCAATTCAGTGAAATAGTGGCAAAGGACAAAGTAAAACATTTCAATAAATAGATCAGAAACAATGCCACCGCTGCTACTTTTCTAACTTCCTGCAGCAGTTTGCAGCCCTGCAGTCCTAACTTAAATAAGCTCAAGCTTGCTTTGAGTTTAATCTTTATGTTTGATATCTGATGTATACAACTCTGCTACAGGGAACACCGTTGGTATCTTTCCAAAGATTGCTACAATGCTGCAGTGATTCACTGTTTGAGGTTGCTTGTGTTTCATTTGGAGTTAAGTTGCTCAATCCTTCAAAGTGGGGGATGGTCACACGTATTTTGGTCAGAAACACTTTTCTGCTGTGGACAATTACCAGCCTTGGCCAGCCTCATATTTTTAACACAGCTGTGGTTACAGGCAGTGAGTGTTACCCTGCTGTTAGTGCTGAGATATTAAATGAGTCAAAGTGGTGACAGTCACACTGAGGATAAACAGCATCACAAATCCTACTCAAAACATAACATCTTCGTATCAAGATTGTTAATGCAATTACAGTGGTTACTGAGCAAAAACCATGTGATTCAGCTAAACGTCTTTATAACACTGACATTGAGTCGAAAGCAAACAGCCCCAAACATACGCTGCGTTTCTGTGTCTCACCAATGCAGAAGCCCAGCAGGAACAAAGCTGTCACAACCACAGTCCACCAGATCCAACGAACCAACCTGTTCTCCCTCTTCATTTCCAAGCAGCTCTATACGTCCCAGAGATCCACACGGTACTGGCTCTGCAGAGGCTCAGATAAAGAGGGTAATTTGTGTAGAAGTGCACAGCGGGAGAAAGGCAGAGTGAGATGGAGTGAGGCAAAGCGAGCAGGGAGGAGCTGAAAGTCTGTCTGTTAGAGGCGGTGAAAGAGAAGTTGGGAGAGGGAGCTCATTAGTGCTGTTCTTTGTTAGGGCATTTGATGTGCACCTTGGCCATTCATGTGCTGACTCAGTATTTGTCATTATGAGCACACAGGGCCACTCTGAGGAGGCTTTCTAATATCAGGACATGCAATACTTTCAAATTAGAGAAGGCGTGGAGAGACTCCTGACAAGATTAACTTGACTCATGTTGCTCTTGAGGAAGTGTTGCAGAACTAACTTTGTAAAGTTCAAAAAGCTGCAGAGAAGACCATTGGTTAAAAAAAAGCCAGTTCAAATGTATTTTAAGATCTTAGACAATAAAAATAAACCTTGTTTTTAAAATGGATTAAAAAAATAACCAAAATTTGGTTTGAGTATTTCTGGAAAAATAGAAATTTTAATATTTAAAGTCAGCCTCACTTGCAGAACTTGGTTTGCAGCAATTTCCGTTTGGGTTCACTTGAAGATTTATGTTGGACCACTCCCGCATGCTGCTGTCAGAGTGGTACAATGTTGGTTTCCCACACTGCAGCATGTGTACTCCGTTGTTCTGCTACGGCCTCTCCTGGGTCTCCGAACAGCTGTGTGCTGTGCAGGACCTCCCTTTCATCTGATGGACTGGAGCGTGAATTTGGTGAGCCTCTGCTCCCAGGAATGCAGGAAGTCAACACAGGTCACAGCTATACTTGTCCCCTGGGTGCTTCTTATCTGAGGCTTTTATTGAAACGGCTCCTTTACATTGTGTGGAATGGCTGATTTTATTGTGCTTCAACGGTTTTTGAGCCAACCCTTTCCCATTGTTGGAAATACAGCAATTGACTATTTACACTCAGGTTAGCGAGTATGTTCAAGCACAGTTTCCAGAGTGTGTGAGGTCACAGTTTATGTTTGTTTGCATGTAGTAAAACATAACAGGATGTTATGGTGAAATTACTCACTATATCTTTTCAAGAATTTTTATAATCTCTATAAACACAGACTGACCATATGACTGAAGCGTAAAAAAGCACATGTGCTCAGTAAGGATCCTTCCTAAGTCAAATACTGTCCCTGTGATCAGATTTCTGCAGACACATCCCGGTTTTTCACAGCAGCCTGGGACAACAATCACCACTTAGCTTTAAAACCAGGGAGTAATGATCAAACTGTCTCTACATGCTTGATTTTTATAAGAATAGTCTCTTGAAGGCCCCTTTACAGTTTTTCACAGTCACTTTGGTGCATTTCTTGAATAATCCCTGACATTTGCAAAGCAGCAGATGCATTTCTCAAAACAATCTGTACAAATAGCAAAACATGGATTCCCTACAAAAGCCAGTCTTTTCCTCAAAATCCTTAATAGTTAATGAACATGTCAGTGCCATCAGAGTGACAAGTTCTTGTTTCATTGTGTATGGCTAAGATGTTACATTACATATTGACAACAAGTTTTATCATGCTGTCAATATAACTCTTCAGGGATTTTCTGTTGTAAACCTTTTCTAAAGTTTTTATGACAAATATAAACTATAATTGTGGAAGCTCAATGGTAAGAGACTGGACGAGATTCATATACACTCTTTCATTGTAATTTGTTGGCAAATTACAATGTATCACATGTCATCGTGATACAGAAAGGAACAGACAGCACTGCAGAGGACAGAGGAAAAAAATACAAGTTAGGTAAAAATAGGAATATTTTGTACGAATTTCATAAAATTCGTACATGCTGTGCTCGAGAAATTACAGCGCAATCTTCCTGCTTTCCTCCTTTTACTGAGATAATTTAGTCAATGAGGTTAAAGAATGAGGAGGAGCGTGAATAGAACTCCATCAGCATCTTGTTGTGGGTCACAAATCATTATCTATTCCTTCATCACAACCTCACCCCTCTTCCTCTTCATGCTGCCTGTTGACCTTGTCTAAATCCTTGTCCTTCCATGGTCAGAATTGTAACTGGTTGTTCACTGGTTGATCTAATGCTTCACCTTTTACCTTCTGTGGAGAAACTCTGGATTCACCTGGGAGCGATTTACCAAGTCAGGGCAGTTTTGGACAAAAACCGTCTGATAGAAAGGCAAAATTACATATTATTACAACTTGGTTAAGTCTTTTGCATATAAAGAATTATACAACAAAGCTTTATACATTTTGATCAACATGATATATGTAAGAGAAATGTAATAGAAAATGTACATATTTTCTATATGTACATTTTCTATCTACATATTCTCTGCTGTCACTGAACAGCAGAGAATTATACATTACCTCTTGCAAAAACATATAAAAGCATCTGTAACTTATTCAAAGAAATGAGAAAATGCTTTTGTGATCTGCAGAAGTGACAATGATTTGAATATTGAACAAGTAGTTTTGAGAACTTCAGTTCTGATAAATGTACCAAAGTGACTGAGGGAAACTGTAATAACTTATCTCCCTCCAGCTGATGGGACTAAAAATTACAGTCCCAGTAATTTTCTGTCTGATAAAAAATACAAAGCAATAAATCAACATTTGAACACATCCAGTTAAATATGTGGCTTATGAACACATTTGGTTATATTGGCTTCTCACATAAGAGATAAATACATTAAAAATGTCAATACAAAAATGTAAAAACTATGAGTGCGGTAGGCGCGTCCTGGGTTTGAAAGGTCTCTTAGAACGCTATCCTTGGCAATGGTGATCTAATGAATCCCCTATTGTCATTTTTGTTTGACATCAAAATAGACTGAGAGGCCACTCCTCTCCCCTCAGAATGAATGGTTTCAGTAAACTATTAGTAAACAAATCAGCATGGACGTCATGTCCATTATGCATGTTTATATGGCCAAAATTGTTATAAATAAATAAATGAATAAATAAATAAATATCTTTATTACGTTCTGATTTATGATGCAATAGCAACTGTTATCCATGTTGTTTCTGTATCTCATCCAAACAGTGCGTTGCTTTCTTAAGTTACCAACAGGCATAAGCGGATTTACCACAGGGGTATAGCAGGAAACTATCCGGTGCCCCGAACCAGTAAGGGGCCCTGCTAGTTGGAGGTCCCGAATATGGCCCCTCCATTAATAATGTGTGTTTGAAATTAAGTAGGAATATTTAACTATGAAAACACTAACAAAAGCGAAACACAATGCACAAGCCATTTCTAACTTAACCTTAAAAAAAAAAAAAAAAAAATCTTTCCGTAGACATTTTGGTCTGTGGCTCCCTCTTGTGGCGGAAAGAAGAAGCGAGGAGCAATGAAGCGACTTTCATTGTTCTGCTTGCTGACTAACTTCGTCAGTTTCTGCATTTAGTAGTTTTGTCATTATAATTTTCTCATCCTTATTGCTCAGGCTTCTGTACGTCAGTCGTGCAGAAAGATAAACTGAGATCATGATGGCGGTAGTGTGGGGGTTTCAGCCGCTGGAAGGTTTTTTTTAGAGAGAAGGGGGATGAAAAGTCACAACGCGTCCAGAGCGGGGAGGAGGGGGGGAGCTCGGTCTGTCCGTATCGGAGCAGACACCGGTTAGTCAGACACAGACAGAGCTGCAGGCAGGACCGAACTCCGACCTCCTGACCGGACCGGAGCCGCTCGTGGAAACCCGGGGCAACTCCAGCAGGCAGCGGCGGGGACCCTGAAGGCACCATGGCTGTGTCGCTGCGGAGCTGGGCCGCCAACGAGGGAGGGAAGCACTTGGTCCTGGTGGGGGAACCTTTGGGACAAACTTTTAAGACAAACCACCCTCCCAGTTGGTTCATGTCTGTTCTTCTGCTTGTCTTTTGATTTGTATGGCTGATGTTCACTTTTTGATGCGTTTCTCGTCCAGCTGGTGGACAAAACCATAAAGATTGCTGTTAATCATGTGTCTTTTACTTGTCACATAAATTTAGAGCATCAATAAGGCAAAAAGTCAGGAGGAGTCATTTTTATGAAGCGCTGCCATAATCATTTTCTTTCTGAAAGGGAATTTAAGATTACTGTAAGTATAAACTCTATGTTAACTGTAATCTATGCATTGTGTTTCTGTGTATGCCCAGATGCTGTGGCTGGGAGCAAACGCCTGGCTGTTCCTGAACACTTTCCTGCTGTTCTCAACAGGGCAGCAGTACCACTACCTCTACAAGATGCTGGGGGTGAGAAGCGTACTGTTTCATGCCTGTGACGTATTGTATTGCGGTAGTATATAAGATTTTAAAAAGTGACCTTTTTAAAAGTTCATCAGATCTTTCAAAAACTCATTTGGCCACTAAAATTCTTCTTTTTCGCTGCAGTAGTATGCATATTTGTGCTTGTGAAAGCCTCTGTGGTGGACCACTGCAACTGCCAAGCAATGGAGAGAGCTTTTATTGAGTAGCAAGATTATTGAAACGAGTCATTACAGTTATTTAAACGAGGCCCAGCTAGCTGAATTACAGAAGTGTGGACCACAACGGAGAAGATGCAAGCATTTAGACACAGAGATGTGAGTGTGATGATGTGGAGGCTGCAAAAAATACAAAGGCCTTTTGTGGCTGATTTACTTTTGATAGACCGAAATGCTCAATGGTGAGGTGACTTCTGATCTCCATGCTTTCTCTGTGTGCCATTTCGGTTTAATAAGATAGATCATCTTTGGCTTAGTTTTTACGAAAGCAACAAAGAATATAGAAAAATAGACCCTTAAAAAGTTATTTTAAGAGATCCAGATTTAAATGTATGTAAAAAAAAGTTGCTTTTGTCTCCTGGTTTAATTTTGCCTTTAACTTTTCCACATTTGGTTATTTTACAATCACAAACTTTAATACATTTAATTAGGACCTTATTTGATGGAAAGAAAATAAATGCCTTTCTGAATTATAAAGCACGATTATATAATAAAAATATATCACAAGGTTTCAACATCTTTTGTTGTAGTGGCACAACTGCCAACCGACCAAAAATGTGGTTTTCCACCTCAACTAACAAACTGACCAATGTGAACATTATTCAGAGAAGCAGTCAGGACGTCCGTGATTACTCTGGAGGAGCTGCAGGGATTAAAGCTCTGGAGGAGAAAAATATGTTGACAGGACGACAGTTGGTGGTATACTGTAAGCCTGTCTTTCTAAACAACAAGAAACTAAAAAAGTTATCATATGGAGACACGGCAAACATGTGGAAGAAGTTGTTCTGGTCTGATGGTATACAGGCAAAATTTTACGTTTAGGGAAAAAACCAGCACTGTGCATCTCAAAGTGCTGTTAAAACATGCCGTGTGGAAGGGTTTGGAACTACTTGTGTGACTTTACTTTGCATCCATTTATTTCTCATAAAATTAGAGCTGAAATAACAATTTCATTTTTACATGTATTTTACGACCAGTAATATTTGGACTAAGACTGGATCCTATGAAAGGACAATGTTGCTAACGAGAAACCGTAAATACACCGTGTTTGCAAATGTCCGTTTTCAAACCATCAGAAAGGCAGCATAGTTGTAGAAAACCTACACAGAATGAAGTGTGTTTCCTCAGAGCAACAAGAAGCAATGGGAAATGGCAGCAAACAGCATGTGTGAACTATTGCACTGCCTGTACAGTGGGAGGCAAAAGGGGAGAAAAGGGGCAAGTGTGGGCACGCCGCTTGTTCCACCGAATGCCTCACCGGAGGGCTTAAGTTTATGTCTGTCTTTATGTGTGCGAGTGCGATGTGTTTCCAGAGCAATAATACTTCAAATAGCCTCTTATCTTATTCACCTGCCAGGCAGGACTGTATGGGGTGTCAGAAAGGAGGGTATCAGATCTCCGTCTGGTGGTTTTTGACATCAGCTGCCTTTCTTTAAGAGGCTCTGCAGAGAGATTGTGTGTGTGCATCTGTTTGTGTGCGTGCGTGTGCGCACGTGGGTGTGTGTGTGTGTGTGTGTATGTGTATGAAGTTTTTAAGAATTAAAGGATCAGAATAGTTTGCTGGGTTAGCCTTAAGTTATATTTAGGTTCAAGCTTTGCTCTGTTCTCCGCATCATTCTAACATTTCAACACCAACTTCAGTCAGCTCTGCAGACAATTCTGATTCCTCATGTCCGACATGTCCTTTTCTTTACCACCAAACGTTTTCTCGATAGACAGCAGATTAGAGCTCTTTTTTTTTAAGCAAACCTCCTTGACTTTGTTGGATGGCTTAGACCAGAACATCTTCACAGGATGAATTCCAGTCTCGCGTTCTCGTTTTCTTTGATTTTCACAGCTTCGCCTTGTTCTCCGCACACTCTTCAGTAAAGTCAGAAATAACCAGATGTGGCAGCACCTGCAGAGCACAAAGCTCCCAACAAATCTGCTGAGTTTATGGGATGCTGGAGTGTGCTCAGCGTTTCTGACTTTAATTTGATTATTGAGCTACAGACTGAGACGTATTCAGTTAGATTATCCGTCTTGCTCACACATTACTCCCGCTGTGTTTCCCTGCGTCACGTGTTGGTGTTCTGAGATGTTGCACCTCACTTAACCTCCAAAACATAGATAAGTTACCGTAAAATCTTTATGCTTGGCCCTGCAAAATTATGTTTACCCCTTGTATTTTGTTCGGATTTTTCTTGTGATGCCCAAACACAAAGTAGGGTGTAATTATAAGCTGGAAGAAAAGTGTTTTTCTTTGTTCAACAACTTGGCGTGCAATTGCATTGGCAGATGTATTGAAAATAAAATCAAGTTCACCAGTTGCCTTCAGAGCTCCACCTTCTCTTGTGTGTCGTTTTATGTCGTTGCAAATGCAGCTGTTCTGTGAAGGACAAAGGACCCCTGTGAAGGACCCCTTATTAAAATGCCAATCCTGCAGCATCTCTCAGAGCACTGTTCAATCTGTCATCTAAAAATGGGAGGAGTATGGCACAATTGTAAATATACTAAGACGTAACCTTCCACCTAAACTGACAGGCCGACCAGACTGGTAACTCAGAAACCAGTCTGAGGAATGTAGTGGTTACTCTGGAGGAGCTGCAGAAATACACAGCTGTGGGAATCTGATGAAACAACAATTATTAGTTGCATACTCTCTAAAGCTGGCCTTCAAGAAAGAGTTGGAAAACAAGCTTATACATATGCAGGACAAGAACCCTAAATGTACAGCGAGAGCAACATTCGCGTGTCTATTAAGTCAAAGCCCAATTCAGAATATGTGTCATTGTTTGCCAAAATTTTCACAGAAACAAAAAATAGACAAGCAAAACTGATACAGATGCACATGGAGTTTTATTTCTACAAAAGAAAAACAATGTATATTTCCATCACTACATTGTGTTGGTACACATCACACAGTAAAATTTCAGTTTGTGTTGATAATCTGATGGCGGAACAACAACATAAAAAAAATTCTCATTTCTGTCTTTATAAAACAAAATTGGACCAAACCTCCTTCCTTGTGTCTTAGTCCTGGAGTTAGTGATTTATACCAGCATGGTCTCAGCTGATTCACAACCTAATTATTAGTGGGCCCAGACCTCCACATTGTGAAAGACAAAGGTGGTTTGCTGTAAACCTCTGTGTTGCAGTCATGCCTCAGGCTCTCAGCTGCCTTTAATAACATAAGCCCCGTTTGTCTGACCGTGATCGCTTGTGTGTGTCTCCCTGAGGTCGGAGTGTGCATCAGTCGAGCATCTGCCTCTGTGCTCAACCTGAACTGCAGTTTGGTCCTGCTGACCATGTGCCGCTCTGTGCTCACCTTCATACGCGGAACGCACGTGGTAAGACTCACGCAGGAGATGAACGATTCCAGTCACCAGGGGATCAAATTCAAAACTAAAATTCCAGTTAGTTTCTAAAGCGCATCAAATTTCCTGGTAACGATTAGTTCTGGGCCTAATCGTCAAACAGTCCTGTTTCCTTTCCACAGTGATTTTTGTTTGTATTGCACAATAACGCAGGTATCGAGCAGGAAAACGCGCCGGCTGCTGGACAAGAGCAAGACCTTTCATGTTGCATGTGGCATCGCTGTCTGCCTCTTCTCAGGTAAAAAGCCCACTCTTTATCACCTCAGTGAGCTTTCCTTCATTCCGTAATGCATCTCTGCTACGCTCTGTGTGTATGTATAGTGTGGATAAATTGATCCACAGTGGTTTTGCATTCCTGGTAAACCATCTGGGAGATTATTTTGTATTTGTATTTTTTCTCTGCTCTTATGACATCACGTGAGCCTCAGACAGCTGTGCATTTACCAGGATGCAGGTTTTTCAGACTTCTTCTGACTCATCCATGTTTTACTGCAGGGTTTTTCTTTTTTTTTATTTGAGAAACTGGCTGGCATTAATTTATCTAGGCATAAACAGTGACTAAATGGAGCATTCTGTATTTAAAGCTGCCTGCGGTGAGGGTTTTCCCTGCTGTCTTGATTTTGTTTAAACATCTGTTGACTGAAGACTCTTTGATTTTTGTAGATCATTGTTATCAAGGAAGCAGAATTCTGCCTCTGCAAAATATAATGGATATGACACAACTCTTCATAATTATAAGATAATTTATAACTTAATGATAATTGAGTTAATAAGGGCAAAATTTCTACTCCAGCTTTGGATAATAGCTGCTTCCATTATTAGATTAAAAATAATAAACCTGGGATAAGGAACTAAAAACATGTCAAAAAACATTTTAATAGGGAAATGGACATAATTACTCCGAGGTGAGCAAACTTCATTCTCGCCTCCATCGTGATGTATTACACTTCCCTGAAAGCGGGTGATTCATGTGAGAAATATTTTAATCAGAATCAGACGTTATGCTCCAACATGCAGCCTCTAGAGTGTTTTGCTTATGCCCTTCCTTTGCAGATGCAGTCTGATTGGTAAAGAAGGCAGATCTTTTAAACCCATTCACCCACTTTATAGGCTTCATGTTGGAATTGCGAAGTCGAAAAGTTACATGCGGATTGTACATTCTTCATTGCTTACTCAAGCTTAAATCGATTTCAGCAAGCGGCTGGGTGGAGAGATCCGCTGTTACCAAACTGGAAGTAAACATGGGGAGCTTGATTTATGAAGGAGGGTGATTTATAGGGTTCAACCCAAAGCTGACACAGTTCTTTGGAGTTGTAGCGAAAAGTACAGCAAATTTGGTAAACCTGATTACATTTAGAAAGATGCTCTTCCTCAAAGATGCAGTCTGTAACTTTTATAAAACAACATTTTTTAACATATTTGTTAAAATTGTCATTATGTCATGACAGTATGAGACAGCTTGTGAAAAAAAAAGATTTGCTCCTCTGTCCTCTCCAAGTGCTTCCAGTGCTAACAACCAATCAGAGCCAGGAGGAGGGTTTTAGTTCTGTCAAACAATCTCATATATGTGCTGCTCCACCTCTCCCCCTCTTGTTCTCTGCTACTCTTTCCGACAGTAGAGCTTGCCATGGCTACTCAGACAAGTTAGCATGATGGTGGATAAATGGTTATGCTGTAATGGTGAGTTGTTTCTGCACCAGTTCCACACTTAGTAGCTGGTACACAAGGTTGGTTGACAGCACTAAGACCTAACTCATAGCTCTAATTGATTGTTTGTGATTGGCAGTGGTGCGTTTCTTCAAATGAAAATAGTAGCACTTGGAGGAGATGCAGGAGCTCAATCTTTTCACAGATTATCTATCTCATAACACATGTGATGTCGATCAGTCTCTGCACGTACATAGTTAGTACAGAAGCAATAATAATGAAAACAGCTTTGCAGTTAAAACAATAACACGCCGACATAAATTACTGGCAGTTTTTTTGAGTTCAGTAATTAAAGTAATTACTGAGTTAATTAACAAATGTCAATATCATGGAAGAAAACGTTGATTGTGGTGATAATGATAAACTAAATGATTACCTTTTCAAACCCAAAACATTTAAAGTGATTATTAAAACTCTTAATTGTTACTTACTATAATCATGTGGTTCCATGATTGCTGTGTTTCCTTTCGCTAACATGACTGGAAGCAGATACTTGCATTCTGTTGAGCAGTGCAGTTGCACCATTGACTGTAACTGATGTACGAAGATATTTATTACTTTTCAAGCTGTTTTTACACATATACCTGACAGCTGAGAATGGTGTTGCTGATGCATTCAGTAACTTTTATTTCTCAACATAAGACAAATGAAAATGGTTGGAATTTCTGGTTCAGCTGTATAAATTTAAGCAAAGTACCAGTAGAGGGCCTTTGAATGCTATGACTTATTCTTACGTCATAAACATACCTGCAAAGGAGAATTTCACTTCATTCACATTTAAATGTGATATTCACAACAATTTATTTAATTACCAAAAATATTAATCCCACAGTGAGAAGCAGAGCTGTACAATACGTCAAGTTAACAAAACAACATATTTAGTCCGTTGGTTGGAGTCCTATATATTTTTTAGCCGTGGTTGATGCTTGAGCTCACAGAAAGGGGTGAGGACAAGAAAGTAAAGAAAGAAAAGAGCCACAGAAATACTGGTAATCAAGATTTGACATCATCATGGAAATATTCAGCAATAGGATCACAATTACACGTTTCCTGCTATCATGCAGGCCAACTTAGAAGTCAGTAAATGATTCACACGAGTTGTGCAGTACTCAATGTTTCCATCTGGATAATTGACCTTTGACCTCCAGCTAACAATTAACGCTTCAAAAAAGTGAATCTGCTTTTTCTTTTCTTTTCTCTTTTTTTTTTTTTTTTTTGCTGTTACATCATCTGTAAGCTTTTCCCTCAATCAAAACCATACACCTCTTCACTCATTATAATAACACACACATTCACATAAGCTCTGTATTCTCAGTTGACAAATGACACTGTGGACAGAGAGTCAGCAGGATGGAGGAGAGACGAACTGTGAGAACAGACAGAAAGAGGGGGTGGAAGGCAGTGGGAGAGGATATAGGGGAGAGGAAAAGGGCCCTTGTGTGTCATGATTACAGTCTCTAATTCCATCAGCTGTTCAATGGCTGCGTACTTAGCCTGTGATGTCAGGAAGAAGTGTGTGTTTAAAGCTGCTCGGCCTTTTTTGCTGAATGGACCTCGAGCATTTCCTCTGATTGAGTTTTGAAGAGGGGAAAAAAAAATCCTACATGTGCAACTTGGTCCCATCACTAAAATATGTTTTATTTTTTATACTTTCTCTTCATCTGCAGTTGTGCACGTGTCGGCCCACATGGTAAATGTGGTCAACTTCAGTTCGAGGTACTCAGATGACTTTCCTGCTCTCAACTTGGCTCGCTACAGAGGAGAGGTAGAGTTACTTAAATGTGTAGATGCTGCAATAGGACATTTGTTAAGCAATTAGCAAACACTGTTTTTTACATGTTGATATCAATTCCTGGGTGATGTCAATTTCTCTTTTACGGGCTGCAGGTAAAATCAAAATACATTTTAATCTATCTTCTACATGTATAGTCCTAACAATAAATTCGTTTATCAAAATGTAGTGCATGGTTTATATCAGAACACATCAGAGTTTTTTTCTACGTCATCATTTGAAAATAGATAACAGCTGTATCCAACTCAGTCTTTTGGGAAAAAAAATAAAATTCTCTGTAATTTACTGTGATGTGAGATAGTTAAAGATTTTACTGCCAATATTTCTCAGAATGACAAAAAAGAACTTCTGGTTCCTGAACATTTTTTTCTCTGGAAACATAACTTTTCCAAACGTTTTTATCCACTTACACTGTTTTTCTGTGTTTCCCTCGTCAGGTAGATTATGCTCCTGATACAGATTAGGTTCTTTTTGTGCAGGAGTGCTGCTGCGATCTGAAGACACAGAATCTTATAGCTACAATTTTTGGGGTAGATTTTTAACCTCCTTTGACAGATTTGGGCTTAGTTCGAGCTCTGGAAATATTAGAGGGAAAAAACCCCCCAAAAAACCTAAAAATTGCCAGTCAAGTCGTGCGATTTACTCATTGTGCATCTCCACTTACATGCGTTGCAGCATTAAATCTGAAAACAGATGTGCCTCAGCATGACATTTACATATGTGATCAAAGAATCAAGATCATGCTGCACAACGTTTTACCCTACTTAAAGGTGGGAAATCTCATGAAAAAATTATAATAAATATGAAAAATATTATTTCTAATATATAATTAGGTAATTAATATTTCCAAGTAAATTTTAATTTAAATTTGTGAGTTAAAGCGTCATCCTGTATTTAAGTCTAATGTTTGTCAAAGCCAATTTGATGTTGTGTTTATTGTTTTACTCGAAGTCTAACTGGTTTAACTTGCACACAGAAAGAAATTTAACTCTGACATTGAGATCTGGAAGAAAGTCTGCAGACTGTTTTCTCCTCAAAGTGCTGATGTTGCTCTGTTGTAATTCAAGGTGGCTAGCACAAGCATTAATGTAGATAGCAGAATGATGAAGACTACAGATCTCTTTCTTTTTTGTTTCATTCCCAGGATCCCAAGTGGATCATTTTAACAACAAGTAAGGAGAACAAACCTTTATTTTAAAGTTTGGCACCCAATGTCTCTCTCTCTCCTACTGTCTGTGTTTCTCTTTTATTCTTATGTAGTTTTGTTACATGACTTTACCATGTTCTTGGCTAATTTTATATGCAGGACAATCCAAACGACATCCTTGCCAGAAGAAATGAAATATTTCTTCTATAAAATGTCTGATGCATTCCTCTTGCTCTGACTTTAGTTGCTCAATAATCGCTAGCTTTGCCAAAACAGACAGAATGACTTTGTTCGTTCGCTGCCACTGCCAAACTACAACCAAAGGTCAATGTCAACATTACTTCTGGTTAAAATAAATTTTAGAGTCTGTAAAATTAAAAGATTAATTTAAACCTAAAACTGTACTTGTGAATTTTAAATTGAAGAATTAAGGCTTTAGGAAGATCAATGCCAAAAACATTAGAGTTCAAATAAGACTTTGGCTAATAAAACTTAATGCTGTTGGGAGACTTCATGTGAAAGTCTGCGATAGAAATATCAACAGAATTTCCTAAATGCAACTGAATAAAACTGTTATGTTACATTTAGATTCATGTTAGTGATCAGATAATTGTTTGCTTTAGCGTACAGAGCTAGCCAAAGCAAACAAGACAATTCTTGTTACAGATGGCAGGATGTTAACGTTGTTTGTTTTGTCTCCTCTGTATGACATGACGGTTCTATTCAGTCCCGGGTGTCACTGGTGTCCTGCTGGTCCTTATCCTCCTTCTGATGCTCATATCCTCCTCCTACTGCGTTCGGTATGCTCAACTAAATCATAATTTCTGTAATTATCAGAGATGATTCTTGTGTACCAAAAGAAGAGGAGTGCGAGTTTTTTGAAAATTCAAAATGTAAACAAACATTGTAAACACAAATTATTAGGGATGCAATAATCAGAGAGTTTTATGAAAGTTTCTAATTTAACAACTGTAGCCAACTTCAGCAGATCAAACCAAGTTAAAGTGAAAATGTTCCTATCAGTCATACAAAACACTGTGTTACCAACGATGAGGCCAGACAGAAATAAAATGATCTGATTCTGAAGATCTGATGATTTCTCGATGCACCTCTAAAAGTGCAAATCAGTTTTATTTTGTCTGAACGTTATTTATGTCTGCTGGACATGCTGACATGCTAATGGACCCCACTGCCCTGTCATTACTCAGGTCACTGTGGGTCATCCTGTTTGTGTGAGGAGGACAGAGTGTGAATGTGTGTTTGTGGAGCTTCCTGCTCATTTCAGTAAGTGCACAGACAATAAGGGACTTTTCCAGACTATGCAAGGCTGTAGATAAGAGTCTGGCAAACTGGTTGGAGTGTTGGGTTGATGACTGCTGCACATTGAAGAGAACCCCAAACATCACAGAGACATCGTAATATCAGCGGACATCCAAACCTTCTCTGTTATTCCTGGTTTTATAGTTTTCATCAAACAACCGGGTTTCCAGTCATCTACACGTCTGTTTGATGTGCTTAGAAAAGGCCCAGCTAGCAGCTCTATGCTGGAGAACACCATATTTTAACCTTAATGCACCTACTGCTAAAGGACATACTTTAATAAACAACTTTATATAGTGAATAATACCTGGTTTCCTAAAAGCATCGAGTCATATTAGACATTTATATGAACAGCTGAGAGATTGAGAGTTGAAATAAGGTCTTATTTTTGCATTTTGTAGTATGTAAAACCTGTATGTGTTTATAAATGGCTTTATATTAAGATGTTCTTCAGTATAAAATCTCAAGGTTGTGGGTTAAAACTCCAAGATTTATATTTACCTTTTAAGTCAAATTCTTTTGAACATTTTTGCTTCATACTTTAGACTTTAGGACAATCTCCATCTCCTTTTGTGAGACAAAACAGTCTGACAAAAAGCGGCTTGGGAAAACTTCTAACTTAATTACAGACATCTGTTTGATTTGAAAAAGCTTTTCTTTTTCTTGTGGAAAGCATCAAAGTTGATCTGAATCTTTGCAAATGGTTTCAGTAATAGTCAAATTCAACCAGTGCATGTCTTAAACCCTGGTAAAAAAAAGAAATACATAGAAGGATTCACTTATTTTATGTAAAATGTTAATATTTTGAGTTAAACTTGATAATGAGGTATTGGTGCCTCTTTGATTCTTGAACAGGTTTACTTAAATCTGTATTTTCTTTAGTGCAACGCCAATAAATCAGAGAATGCTCAAGTAAAAAATTTGATTTTTGTTGTTACTTTGCCTTTTTTGGCAATTTCAGGATGTCCAACTATGAGATCTTCTGGTACACGCACAACCTCTTCATCATCTTCTACATCATTCTGATGATGCACATGGTCGGGTAAGCAGCACTGAAAGAATGAGAGTTTCTGTTTCTGTTCTCTTGTTATTTGAGATTTTGTTTTTTTTTTTTCTGCTCTAAAAGACAAAACTATCAACAAATATTTTTAGACGGCCTGTAACAACTTAATACTTACTGACAGTCATGTTGTAGTTTTTGTATCTTTTGTTTTAATTCTATTATTATTATTATTATTTTTCTGAATAAAATACCTGGAGTTTTCATTTGAAGTCATTTTTGAAGGCTGTTTATTTAACATTTCCATGATATCCAGACTAAACCTTTTGAATTTTGTGCCTTGTCTTCTTTATTCTTTTGATAATTTTTAAATACATTTCAGGAGTCAATATTTGTTTTTAATCTTGCAAAAGTATTCATACCACCTTCACTTTTGAAATTATTCTATATTGTCAAGACAAACCTATAATATTTACTGTAAATATTAATACATGGTATACAGTTGTATTCACTCCCACTTTACTCTGGTAGTCATACATAAAAACCTACGCAGTCACAATGCAGAAAAGTTAACTTACGCTTCATTTAGTCTCTTTATAAATCTTTATAAATCTGTGAAGGTCTTTAGAGGATTGTTAGAGAACAAGAATGAGCAAACAACATCATAAAGATCAAGGAACACAGCAAATGGGTCAGAAGTAAGGTTTTGGAGAAGTCTAATGAAGAGATAAAACAATAACCCTTTGAACATTCGTTCAATTCATCACTTGAACAGTGAAATGGCACAACTGTAAGACACGGCTGTCTTAGCAGGCTGGGGGAATGTGTTGTGTCAGCGAAACACTTAAAATGTGTGAACCACTGATTTAGATAAAGAACATATTCCAGTTTTAGAATGGCCCAGTTAAAGTTCAAACCTGTCCAGTAGAGACCTATCCCATCATGCAACTTTCACTGAGATGTCTCTACAAATTATACAGCAGGAGACTGAATATGTAGGCACATTACAATCTTCATATCATATATTATTTCTCCACTTCATATTTATGTGCTACCTTTTATTGGTCTCTCACAATTGTAGCTATGAATCCTTTAGGAGGGCGCTGTCTGTGTTTTCCCCCTCTGTTATGTAATGTCTTTTCTGTCTTAGTGAACCAAATATCTTCTTTGCTCTTCTCTCCCTGACGCCAGTGGAGTACTGAAGTATCAGACCAACATCGAGGCCCACCCACCTGGCTGCCTCAGGCCCAATCAGAGCAGCACAGAGCAACATGTCGATGATCTGGAACAGCTCGAAGACGATGATAGCAGATGTAAAGAGGATGCTCATTTTGAACCTCATTACCCCCAGGTCTGTGCGTGTCTGTGTGTAAATACCTGAGAGCTCTGCATGCGCTCTGAGAGTTGGAGGGTGCTGGTCCCATTTATTAGAGGTGTGAGGGGGCAGGGAGGAGCTCTGTACATCAACGCCTGTTTGTGTGGGTGATTATGTGTTTGCCCGTGGTTTGCTAGGCAACGTACTGTACCATAAAATCCCCTGTAAAGTTGAATGTACTCCCCTGGCTTTGCTTAAGCTGTGAGCAATTACTATGTTAGGTAACTCAACAGAGAAACACTTTGTATGGTACTTAGTTATTTCGCGACCACATCCAGCTTGTTTGAAACTATAATGTCTACCTGTAACAAGGAGAAACTACTTAAAACAACAGGGACAGAAATAAAGGAAACAAATTGTTGAAGTTCATTAAATATGATGCAAACATAGTCAGGATGAAGGTTACTTATCGATATGTTATGCCTGCCATTTAGTCATTTATGGGTGAAAACATATTATTAGCAATATTTTGAAGTTTAATTTGAATTTTGTGGATAGTCTCAAAACCCTTCTCACTTGGCATTTTATGACCAAAACAATTGGGATCCACTTTTTTAAAGTTTTATTAAGTTTGGTTTGGAAATCGGGTATGTAGGCTGCAGGGAAGATACTTATAACTACTAGCTAATCTAGAGAATCCTGTTTCAGGGAATTCAAAATATCCAACCCCCATCTGTTATTGGGCTTATGTACCATAATAAGTATGTTGCAGACAGTGAGGTAGAAGAAGATCTAAATTTGTATCATTTGTTGTAAAACAATTAAAATGAAAAAGAAAATATTAACTACAAGTTTAGTTTCATTGCTTAATAATGTTGCACTTGTCTGCAGTAAAAGGTCATTATATGTGTGTGTTTTTGTGTATAGACTTGGCTCTGGGTGTCTGGTCCCCTCTGTCTC
Source organism: Poeciliopsis retropinna (assembly GCA_010277075.1). Lineage (NCBI taxonomy): Eukaryota > Metazoa > Chordata > Actinopteri > Cyprinodontiformes > Poeciliidae > Poeciliopsis > Poeciliopsis retropinna. The sequence continues at coordinate 13,851,571 of VMRM01000002.1, read as the reverse complement.
TACTGCGTGAACGTTTATACCGCTGCATCCGAAGCAGTGCCCCTGTCACTATAGTGACTGTAATCAGGCATCCTTGCGATGTGATAGAATTGCGCATGTTGAAGAAGGACTTCAAAGCTCGACCAGGACAGGTGAGACTAGATTTTTGTTTTTATTGCTTCTCAGATATATTTCCATTTGATTCATTCAATCTTTTCTCTTAATTGTTACTGTGACGTATTTTATGTATTATCTCTGCATCCCTAATCCTTGATCTTACATTTCACCAGCTCCCTCTTTGTTGTATTTTTATCCTCATCTATTTTCCAGTACATTGTTCTTAACTGTCCAAGTGTATCTTCCTTTGAGAACCACCCCTTCACACTGACAAAGGTAAGACTAACTAACCCTGATGCATTCCTCACTCGTGTCAGCAGCCCACAGACATGTCTGCATAGATCTTGTTTTCACAGGTACCTAATCTTTCTGTTTCTTCACAAAGAACAGGCACTTTAGTCTCAGCCATAGTCCCGCCCGCCTTATCGAGCTATGACTCTCCACTGGGAGCAGGGTTACTCAGGAATATTATGTTTCACTCTGTTTGTTGATATTTAAGATTTGCTCTGCATTGCAAGAAAAACATAACATAAGTTCAGGATAAAGACATAGCTTTCTGCACACACTGATAGAAACACACTGGGAGACTGATGGTTTCTGTGTTTACACTCAAAGTGCTTAGCGAAAGGATTCTTTTCACCTTTTCACAGTATCTTATTGAGATTTTGATAAAATGGAGCCAGATGGAACACTGTTCAAACCACCATCCCATACTTAAAGTAAGCATGGTACAGCTGCAAACCTGCCAAAACAGAGCCAGACAAGGTGGTCGAGAGGTCCAGAGTAAGAAACAATACAGGAAGAGCTGCAATGGAATGGTTTAGATCAAACTTGTATGTGTTTGAATCAAAGTTTAGATCTAAATCAAATTAAGAATTGGTGACAAAGATTGAAACTGGCTGAGCTAGAATGATTTTGCTGAAAAGATTTGACAAAGATTTTGATGTTTAGATGCGATGATTGTAACATACCTCATAAAATCCCACTAAAACACATAGTAGGTTTTGTAGGTTTTATAAAATAACAGAACGTGGAAAGGCTCGGTGAATATGAATACCTGCATTCGTGTGGCAGGGTGTTTGAGCAGGAGGTTAGAGACTCCCTCTGACAGAGAGCAGACAGACCCCTGAGGCTGGTAATGCTGTCTGCCAACAATAGGCAGACAGCGCTGCGAGTGCGCGCTCATGTGCATTGTTAAATTTAATGAAAAGAGTTGCAGCTCTGCACTGCATACCTTTTTGTGGACTGTGTGCAGACTTAAATCTCACCTGGCAGCTGCATATTATTTTGTGTGCTGTCTTGTACTTCACAGTACCTGACAGTGTGTGACTGTCACTGTAATTTCCTCTTTAATTCCTTACAGTGTCCCACAGTGAACAAGGAAACTTTCGGCATCCATCTGCGAGTCGTGGGAGACTGGACTGGTACTATCTGACAGCAACACACACACATACACATGCATACACACAGACAGGATGGAGCTTAGTTTATGTTACCCCCACTGATTTTCACTTTTCTCTAGGGAGAATGCATTTCTGAGAAATGGACTTTTATGTGCATGCGTGTGCACATGTTGGAACCTTAGTTTGCCTCAGCAATGTTTTCTATCAGGTTTTATTGTCCTGTTAGAAAACTTGATTAGGGGCATAGTCACAAACCCTTACAATTAAATGTTACAGGGATTCGTATTTTATTCTTGAGTTGAAATTTCAAAATGGGTCACTTGCTGCTGTTCACAGCCAGGACTACTTCCTTCCAGAAGACAGGAAGTGAAGCTGCTTTGTTTGTGTTGGCCCCTTAATGTGCCATGACGATGTGCTGTCAAGAAAGTGGAGAGCAATAAATCGGGATGTGTTGAAAACACATTCTCTCCTTTCACCTCCTCAGAGCGCTTCACTCAGCGGCTACTGCCCCAGTCAAGGATGGACTTGGAGATTCTTCCCATGGTCCAACAGAGAACGTACCCCAAGTAGGTTTCTTTGAGTGTCAGTGGCTGTGAGAATGAAATGTGGTTGGCCAGTCATCCTACTGTTTGTTGGGGTCCAGTTAAAGATTCAGATGAGATCTCAGAAGTGTGAGGAAAGAAACGGGGTTTGTGGGCACAGTGATACCCAATCAAAGCTAAGTAATAAAATACACACTCCTAAATCTTCCCCCAGTATTAAACATAATGCACCACAGTGGCCTTTCAGGAAGAGCTGAATGAAGAGATTAACTCATTAACTTTAACGTTTCTGTATTTCACTCCACTAATGATCAAAAAATAAGTGCATATACAGTAGAAGTGCGTGTGCGTGTGTGTTTGTGTGTGGTGGGGGGGCTTGTACATGATACATTATAAAAAGAATTTTCCTAATAATTTTCCTAAGAATTAGGAAACATATTGGCATATTATTTTCTAAGAATATGCCAATATGCCAAATATTGGCATAGAAGCTAGAAGAGCAACGAAAAGTGCAACCTATCCTGTTGTTGTAGTTGATCACATAAGACAAAAATCAGTAAAATGTTGTGTTTTGTTTTGAAATATAATTTATGTCGGCATGGAATGATCCATTATTTGTTCCTCAGTAGGCCAGTCATGACATTTATTGGTATGAACATCAAATTGACACAAATACAGACACATAGTGGCAGACAATGAGATGATCGTACAAATGATCTAATCGTACATGCCTCTAGTGGTGTTCGTTGGTTAAGTTGGGATATTATGTGCAAGAGGTTGTAGTCCTTGTCTTTGGTTTGATTTAAGGTCTAGGCAATTTGCTGGCCTGCCCACTCTGTTTGAATTATGTATTTCTGTAAATAAGAGCAATCGACGTTGATTACATTGAGTAGTTGCTGCAGTTCTCTTTTTAAGCACACAAGACACAACACACTGTCACTATGAGGGACGAGTGAAACACTTTAAAGATTCTTAAAAAAATGGCACCTTTCAAAGATTATGAGAAAGTCTAGCTTCTTAGAAGGTAAACAAAAAGATGTTAAAACATTTCCTTTGCCATATATTAGTGAATATTCTGACTTTGTATTTCTGTCCATGTTTATGATTAGGCTTTACATTGACGGTCCATTTGGAAGTCCATCTGAGGAGGTCTTCAACTACGACGTCAGCCTTTGTGTTGCTGGTGGAATTGGTGTCACACCATTTGCGTGTGTACTGCATGCTCTGCTGTGAGTTGTTAGGAAAAAAAAGAAAACCTGATGCAAACATCAAACGTTCACAAGTGTTAATGTGTCCATCTTTCTTGCTCTGGTGGTCCACCCAGTGATGGCTGGAGGGGCTTCAGGTTACAGAGGCTGTACTTTGTGTGGGTCTGCAGAGAGCTTCAGTCATTCTACTGGTTTGCAGAGCTGCTATGTGCCCTTCATCAAAAGGTCAGGGCCAACTCTGGATTAATATGATTAATAATAAAATGTTGTGGTGAGTGTGAATCCTAAGATCTTGTCGCAATAAAACCACAATTAATACAAGAATATTAAAGCACTAACTGATATTTCTCTGTAATAATGAAAATGTACTAGTATTATGTTTTATTCAGTATTGTCCGTGTTTGTTTGTTAACCAGCTTTGGGAGGAGAACAGACCAGACTACTTTAATCTGAAACTGTATGTCAGTCAGGTGGACAACCTTCAGGTAAGCATGACACACTGTTGCACACTTTACTTTTAAGATAATAACATCATTTAAGAGTTTTTTTGTTGGACACTTTTATTTATTTTTGTTCTTAAAATGTGCATTTTTGAAATTGCCCACCAGAGGGCAGTGGAGCACAGAGAAACAAGTTGCAGCAAAACTCCCAAACTTTTTTCACTCAAACTATGAGTTTAATTTAGAGAAATAGCGCCCCCGAATTGCTGCTGGTGGCCAAACAGTGCATTACATCCTGTATGGGACTGGGGTTCGATTACCCGATGGGAAAACTTCAATCTTTTTCTTTTTCCCCACAATAGCCAGTTTCAATGGTCGAGTGAGTTTAAGAAAGCCTAACAGTACTTAGCAGATACAAATAGTTACTAAATGAAAGGTTAAGTACTGCTTAGTTTTACTGAATTATTTTCAACAAAAGCATTATTCCTAGATTATATGCACTGATGCTTCGAGAAACAACTTTATGTTGATTTTATTTATTTATTTTTTCTAAGAGGTGCCCATATGAAGACAGAAAATCAGATAATACTTTTGTTTGCAACATTATACCTTGTTGACACAGAGCTCTTGACCTGTAGCAGGGGGTGTATGTGACCCTTCTCGAGGTCGGGTTGCAAAGTGAAGAAAAAAGGCACTGAGGACAAAGACATGTGGCCCAAAGCTCCAAAGCTTTATCTTGTGCAAATCAATTCAAGCTGAGTTACACAGCGGTGGGTTTCAGCTCCTCTAATTGGCCACAGACAATGTACATAACATAGAAAGACTAAGACATACTTTGGCAAAGGTTAGAGTTAATTCTTCTGTCATCATTTGGTCTTTTTAGAGCTTAACTTCAAAAAGAAACTTTAAAGAATAATTTTTCAGAAAATGGTCCAGGTGTTTGTGCTTTTTAAGACTGCAAATATTCGTGTTTGTTCACTATAAATTATATGTTCACCAAACGTTAAAGGTTGAACAAAAATATAAATGTAAACACACTTTTTGTTACTGACCACAAGAGGGTGCTATGACCTTTGAATAACAGTTATAAGTTCTTTAATACAGTGGTGTCCAAACCAATTATACATGCTATATTTTGTCCAAAGTAGAAAAGAATAACAGGAAGTGTCAAAAACGACAAAATCGGTCATGTTAGTTTTTGAACTGCAATTTGGTGCAACACAAAATTGTTGGGGCTGCAAATTGGACACCTTTCTGTGATATCTTTAAAATATCTTTAAAAGAATGGTATGCAAACAAAAAATTGTCGATACAATCAGGTCACAGGCAAATAAAAATGAGTTAAACTAGTTGGGGTGAAGTAGATAAATCTAGGATGTGTGGACTACAAACTAAGAGCCACAGTCTCTTACCAAAGAATTTCATCTTCCCATAAACTGACCAGTTTTAGTCTCAATAATCAAAAGCATGTTGCTGCCTTCATAATGTTTTACTATGTGGGGGGATATGTTTAAGGTTAGGAAGAGGGTGTTAGTTTTAGGCCATAAAATAAATGTTTTAAATGTAGATCATTAAGTTCTGGCCTGAGCACTATGTTCCACGTGTTTGTTCCTTGTTTTCTAAATGGATGGTTTTAAACTGTAAGTTTAACTACTTGTAGCTTTCTTGCAGTAATATGAACGTTTGTTCAGCACATCGAGAAGAAAAATCAGTTCTATTTGTCTTGTTTTTTTCAGAGCATTTCCGAGGAGCGATTTCGCCCGCTTTCTTCGAGGATGCTGGTTGGTCGACCCAGGTGGAAGCACCTTCTTGATGAGATTGGAAAAAGCAACAGACAGTGAGTATAGAAGCAACTTTAGCAGAAGAGTTGATTTGTTGTCCTAAAAAGTCACATAATTCAACCTTCAAGCCTTTTTCTTTGGCTTCAGCAAGCGAGTTGGGGTTTTCTGTTGTGGACCAAAAGGCATCTCCAGGACTCTCCACAGGCTCTGCAACTCAGCCCGATCACGCGGGACAACATTTGAATTCAACAAGGAGTCATTCAGTTGATGCAACATCTCGACTGGTTGGAGAGAATGAATGGATTTTCATTCAACCTTTAAGCTTTTAATCTGAACTACATTTCTCAATACCTTTGGAATCTGTTCTTGTCAGGAGTCATTTGGCGTTAAGGAAACGTCTAAAACAGGATAAAGATCAACCTGACCTCCAGCTAAACATTTAATGTGTGCCTCAGCTTCAGCATGTGATCGGTCCAATATGAAGCAAAAGGCTCATTCAAAGATTGTCCGCTGTTAGTCTGGTGCTTCTCTCAGCCTGTGACGCAACGCTCCTGTTGGAGTTCTGGGTTTAGCTGCAGCTAAAAAGTAAATTTCTTTTGTAATGAGAATTTCTCTTAGTCTCTCAAAACATTTGCAGTTTATGAAATATATGTAAAATATAAAATTAATTTCCACACTTGAACTTTTATTTTCTTTAATTTATTGTAGTTTTAATAAATGTATTATCTATTGTTATGTAACTTGAGACTACAGTTTGAGAGAGTTCCTTTTGCAGTGACACCTACTGATGACTGTGAATCTGTCATCTTACATGCAAATTAAAATTAATTGAATATGAAACACGTGTGCGTTTGTGAAACTGACATCAGTTGAAAGAAACTTTAAATACTCTTAAGGCAAATAATTCTGCTGCCAGTAAAGGATATAACAGTACTTAATGACATTACAGTCAGATTCCTACTTTTAAAGAAGTGAAAACCAGACCTTTTTTATTATTTCAAAGAAGAAATTATATCTCGAAAAACTTTTTAAATCAACTTTGCTTTATTTTCAACACATAAAATTAGAACGATCAAGTCTAATGTTACTACCACTCATTCAGACTCACACATTTGGGTCTTAATGTAACACTTTATTTGCTTTTGCAGAATTACACTGGATTATTTAAGCACCAATGAACTCAAAACATGGGTTGATAGTTATTCATGAGATGAGTGCATCTCATGAATGCTCTCATCACTGGAAAGCAACAGTGAGTCTCTGTTGACTTTTGACCAGGAGAAACTTGGAGTTTCTCTGAGACGCTTCAAGTTCACGAGTTTTAACAGCAGTGGAAATTTACAGTATTTAAACTCTGCCTAATTTGAGGAACTTAAAGTTTAACACCCGACATGTTCCATGTAGTTAGAATCACTCTTAAGGTGTAGTAAAATGTGAGATAAATAATAGTTCTGTTCAAGTTACTGGAAAACAAACAGTGCTCACATACTTCAGGTGACGTGAAAACATGTTTTGTTCTTGGTGAGGCTTCACTGGTTGATCTGTAACTGCATCTATTGCTTGATTTATTGTAATTATTTGCTCTGTTTTGCCTCCCATTGGCCTTTTTGAAATGTAAATTACCCTGAACATAGTTTGAATATTCAAACATTCTGTTTTTGTTAAAGAGTGGTTTGATACGACGATGATCCTTCCTCTGAGCTGCTCTGTAGTAGTGGCTGCCTCTCTCCGTAACTCGATGTCTTCTTCTTTCTCTGGCTCCTCTTCCACCTCCTTCTTGCGAAGACTGTTAGAATGGCAAAAATTGAAGCAATCAAAGCCCCCAGGATCCCGGCCCCTAGCAGCCACTGCCAGATTTCTTGGGCCTGCTGCAGGTAGGGGGTCACAAACTCCTGCACAAACCTCTGGCCTGTGGAGATGTAAAGAGGACAAGATGCAACTAGAGGACAAATAGCTACAGGAAAACACATTTACTGGACATGTTTGAAATTACGCACTGACCTGGATCTAACAGATAAGCATACTCATATCCTAGCACCTTGTTGGACAGGAAGTAGTCTCCGTTTCTGTAGAGTGGAAGGAAAGGTACCATGTAGTATCTGTCGTTGTGTCCAATAGGGGCATTTGCTCGAGGGTAGATGCTCCTGAGAGGCTGGTGGGTCCTGAGCCAGCGCTCAAAGATGCTGTGAAGGACGAAAAGTAAGACACTAAATAAAGAAAATGTGGTGGATTGTTTAATTATGTTATTGTGAGCAATTTTACATCCAGTTTGTATGTAAACACCATGGGTTACCTGTCAATAAAAGCATGGTGCAACAGGAATATGGGGTCATTGGCTGAACCCTGGACATTGGACATGGAGCCGTTCATAAAGACATGCAGGGAGTTGTGCATGGTGCTCTGGCCTGGTACTGCTTGGCCAGTCTCTGGGCTGGCAAATCCTGCAGGAGACAACGCAGACAGGTGGAACACAGAGCCAAATATAGCAAAGGTAAATAATGAGAAAATACCCATAATACCAAGCAGTGTAGGCAAGATAGAATAGAATGGGCCACATTAATTGTATGGAAAGAAAGATGAGAAAACAAATGAGGAGAATTGAAATTATATACATACATTTTAGGAAAGTAGATTAATTGGTTTTTCATGGAAAAGGTATGGAAAGACACACATTGTAGTGACATAGAAGTTTATTCTCCTCTGCAGCAAACAGTCTCTGAACCTGAATACAGAGTGGGATGATGGGCTGGGTACACGTTCGCTAATAGGGTAATTTTTAGCTTAGCGCTTTAGCACTTTTGCTATTTTTGATAATGTTCAGGTACTTAGTTTCACCTAAATTATTGCTTTTATTTTTGAAGTGGGTGGAAATTTTGCTTCCTCTCCTCATGTTTTCTCTTGTTTTCCGCAGAATAACTTAATTTAAAGCAAGAAACACATAGGAACAAAATATATCTTGACAGTAGAGATCAAGATATAAACATAAATAAAACATTTAAGATGTAAATTATAATGTCAAAATCAAATTGATGCTCAGTGGTCGTACTCTTTCAAAGCCAGATGTCATTTGAATTACCATAGTATTTAAACTTGACCACAGTGCAACAAGACAAAAAAGTAATAATAATTAAATGCTTTTCAGTTGAATATGTATTTTAACCAGCTGCTTCTTTTTACATAAATGTATTTCTTAACATTTCTGTTTTAAGCTGTGCATCCATGTCTTCTGGTTTGTTTTACATGAAATCGGAAGTAGCTCTTTCGCTGTATGAAGATAAATATGTTGTGGTTGAATCTTAGAAACATGGCTCTACCTTGTCAGAATCAGTAATGCAGCAGGCGTTTAGAGTAGGTGTTTAACTACAGGAGTGTACAGGCAAAATGTTGTTTTGTATGTTTACCCTCCAGGACGTTTCTAAAGCTCATGTTGGCAAAACGGTCCATGTTTCCCGTCTCGTACTCAGGTAGGCCCACAGCAAAGTCCACATCGGCTGTTGTAGGAAGTCTCGGCACGCGGTTTCTGTCGTGGTTGCCAGGATTACGCAACAGTGGACCCTCTCCAGTGGCATTGCACAGGACTTCTCGGTTGTTGTACTCCTCGGGCTGCGAGCAGATTACCTTCGCCACAAAATACACAAACACAAATGCTTCTTAAAACAATGTCAATGAAGAGTCTTTAAATCCAAAGTCAGAGTTGTCAGGTTAAGAGTAGTAGGTTTCCCTGAAGCAGCAAAGTGTTTATGATTTTATTAATAGCAAAGCAAGCAGAAAGCTAAATTCTTCTAGACAAGAAATGAATAAGGCTTCGATCCAATGTCCGCTGCAGCAACAAATGTTTTGAATTCAACAATTCTATCCCTCACTGACTAATTGAGCATAAAACTCAATAAACTGTATCATTTAAAAAAAAAATCTACAAAAGAAAATCTGTGCGACATAAAAATGAAACAACTTTAAATTTGTAGTTATTTCAATAGAAATGGAGCCAGAGATCGACAGATTTTCCTACCTTCCATGAGGAGAAGACAGAAGCAGGGCTGATGAGGTTGGGATTGAGGGAATTGCGTCCGCCCATGAGCGCGTCGGTGCACACTTCACAGGACTGGGCATTTCTCCAGTCCCAGTATGGGATGGTGAAGTTAAAATCCCCTGTAATTTTCCTTATCTCATTCTCCCAGTGAAGCAGGAAGACTCTGTGCCAGGGCAGAAACGCTGCAGATTCATGGGCAAAGTCAATGTCTCTCCAGACGTTCCCTGGTCCCCCCAGGAAGGCGTCTCTGGAGACATAGTAGTGTATCCAGACGAACAGATCGTAGGTGTTGATGTCAGAGAACATGGGGTTCTCACCATTTTCTCCCATCTCTGCTCTTGTTGCTGTGGAGATTACATAGTCAGGGCTGATGGTGTTTTTAGCCAGGTTGAGGTAAGAGATGAATTTCTGCTGCTCTGCAGTTGACATAGTCATGATGTTCCTGCGCACTGATTCCCTGTACTGGGCACAGTTTCCACCCCAGTACCCAAACCTGCATTCTCCACAGTTAAACCCTCCGTAGTTTCCAGCACAGCGACACGTACGGTTGAAGAAAGCCAAAGGCCAGCGCTCTCTGTCATCAATCCCACTGTGTGGGTACTGTGGCCCGTTGGGCTCATCCGAGACCAGCACCTCGGTGCAGAACCCACGGCCTGACAGAGCTCCACAAGCCGAGCCGTCTCCTTCCCAAACTGGACAGCATTCCTTAGTTCGAAGGCCCTCGGAGTTGGCACAGGGGCGAGGAAACTGGGACGAACAAACCCCCATCAGGTGAAAAAGGACAACAGACCCAAACAGGTTCTTCATGTTGAAAAGTTACTTTGGTCTCCAAACACCGTGGTGATGTTTCACAGAAACACAACCCGTTCAGAAAATTGAGTGGCAAGAAGTCTCTTCTAGATATTGCAATTAAAGGAATCCCAAGTCAATAGAACATCTCAGCATTAACAATCAATTGTACAAAATGCAGAATCTTTTAGAATCATTATGTCAAATGTGGATCTTGTAACCTACCATCGAAGCAGCTTCTAAACCTCCGTCAACTTTCTCTTTCACACACCCAGGCAGCTCTCCCCCGGTCTCTGCCAACTCATTCAGCCGTTTTGGGGGCCGTCCTGAAAAAAGAAAGTGTACAATTTCCTGCATTCACTCACACACACACACAGATTAATACGAGCATCACATGCTCAGGATAATACTCTTGATTCCTTTTTTCACTTTGTCTTGAGACCAGCTGACCTCACCCTTCCCTACCTCAGGCAGAAGAGGGAGGTTTTGTGGTTATGCGTGCACCATTAAGGTCCCACCCCGTCAGCCGCCCTCTAAACTACAACACTCCGAGGCTGAAATTTACGCATGACAAAATCAATGTCTTGCTCTGAAAGTGAGAGGAAGAACTGAGTAAAGATACCAAAGTGGAAAATTGATGTTTTCCACTAATCAGAATTAGAACCCGTGCTGACTCGAAAATAGTTATGCTATATTTCCAAGAATTGATGCAATTTAATATTTGCAAAGGGAAAATATAATTTCCCATTTGATCCAAATATTAACATTTTTGATTGGAGGCTTTGTGGAATGTTTGTTCTGAAATTTGTAGGTAAAAGAGTCAAAATGTCTTTTCATCTCATGCTTTCCCTCCCAGAATCCTCAGAAAAAATGCTCAGTTTTCATTAATCTTCATCAAAGGCAAAGAAAGCAACAAAATAAAAATGCAAGGCTAAATTTTAGTGTCACTCAAGTCAGCCTATCATCAACAATCCCTTTCTAAATCAAATCTGTTTAAGTACAACTCCATTTTCCTCTGCATGCTTCATCTTCTGCAGTGATTCGATGAATGAGCATTTCTTGCCAAATAAATGAAACAAACAGATACAGAGGCTTGATATTCCTCTGCACTGTGACAAATGGTCTTATTGGAAATGACAACAGCAATTCAGACAGACATGTTACAGAATATTAATGCCATGGTTATTTTACTGTGAGGGAAATAAAAACACAAGCTTTGACTATGGAACAGAAAATGCACTGGAAAGACAAGGACACATAAAATACATAAATACATAAATAAATGCTGTGGCACTTCAGTATTTCACTTAAATAAAATAAACATTTACTGATTTAGCAAATTGTTGTTTAATGCAACCACTATTGTTATTCACAACATTTTTGTTATTTTCATACAATAGTAAAAGCTAAACCAACACTTGCTAAATTTAGTTTTAGTTTTCTCATATATATATACATGTATATATATATATATATATATGTGTGTGTGTGTGGGTGGGTGGGGGTGTGTGGGGGTGTGTGTGGTGTGCGTGTGTTTCTTGTTCAGTAATCAACCTCCCCAGTATATATACAACTCATTCTCAGTTCCTCTGTTTATCTCCCTGTAGTGTCTCTGTAGACTCCCAGCTGTTCTTTTATGTTGGATTCCTGTTTTTGTTTGGCTCTGGCTCCCTGTGACATTTGTAAGTTTTGTTAATCTTTTCTTTAAAACATTCATAATCAAACCTTGCTTCAGCCGCTTCTGCAACTGGGTCCAACTTTAATCAACAAATTTTGACAAATAGAGTGAAAAAAAAAAGAAATTAAGTAAAATTTACACTTTAACTTATGTATTAAAATATCAGGTTAATTTTCCAGCGTTACATAAGACAACAAATTAAGTTGTGTAATGAAAAACTCAGAGACCCTCTCCGCATCTCTTCCACCATATGGTACGTGACGAATCAACACACCATGGGTACAAACTTCTAGGAGGAGAAAGTCTGAGATATTTTTTCCCCACATGCTCCAACTCCTCAGGTCCCACAGCCCACTTACAGACCCCTGAATTATCTGCGCAAACTCCAGGATCACAAGCCGCTCACATGCTGCTGCGGTCAGGCACGGGATGCAGCTTAGCTGGCTGCAGGAACGCAGTAGAGCGCACAGGAATGACCGTCACAGGATGAACACCCGGCCTCAGGGTTCCTATGAGAGAGCCGAGTACAGATACGCCGTGTATTTCTTTAAACTTGCAAGGAATTTCACCTTACATAAGCCCGGGGAGTTTTACTGCAGTTCAGAGCAGCGACTCCTGAATATTCCAGACGCCAGATGATGCCAGTGAAGTTAATATTTCAATATTCCCATTCTTCAACCAGACACAAGAGGGCAGTGTGAGCTGTTTGCATGGAGGGAATCCTGCGTGAATTATTTGCACCCAGTTGCTTGTGGTGTAATGTAAGAAAGAAATAACAAAAACGGGAACAAACTACTGATAATAAAAAGAGCACAAGATCCCTTTTGCATAAGAAACAAAAACAGCCCCCCACCCTCACTGATCAGACTGATCATTTCTGCCTTCTTCCCTACATAACTGCTGTTAACAGTTATTTTCATCATCAGGATGCTAGAATCTTAAAGAACCTAAGTAGTTTCTCAGTTTGAGATAAAATCGGTACATAGTTGTGTATCCGGACATTTAAACAAGACCCTTATAAACTTTTCTAATTACATTATATTAACATTATGTTGTTATATTATATTACAACATTATATTATCTCTGACATGATCTATGTTATATTTAAAGTGCTCAACTAGTTCCTTACTGTTAACATAAAACACATTCCACAGTCAATAGTGAGGCATACGTTACTCTTTCATCCACCTTTCATGTATGTGTTGGTTTATTTTTATTAAATGCATAGTTACAGTAAGCACTTCGACCACTGAATGGGCCGACGCAGGTTAAAGTGCTTGTGTCCATTCACTCTTAAAAGGGTTTGAGGGTCATGACCTGCTGACTTTTATGTGCCTCATTTGTATTTAGAAAAACGTCCGGTGGTGATTTTAATCTTTTAAGAAACAAAATTTCTAATTAACTCCACACATCACATATTTCTTGATAAGAAATAAAGCAATAGCCGACTCTAACAAAAAAAAAAAAAAAACTTTTCCCCAGGTTATCACTTTCTTCCTGCTGGGGAGAATTAATACGCAGCTGCAGAGTCCCCAGTCTATGTGCTGAGCGTGTTATCGGAGCGTTCAGGTAGTCTGAGACACTGTGACAGCTTGTCAGGCGGTGCTGACAGTTAACACCAGGGCTGCTTTTTGTTTGGATGCACCCAGACTTCACAACAGCCTGCAGTGATTTTGAGGACAAGCTCTTTTAAACTCTTTAAAAGTTGCCAAAAATACCACGAGTAATAACAGTCCACATGATATTCTGGATATGTAGCCTGCAGGAAAAAACCTTTCAGTAATTTTATCATAAATTAATTTCCATAAGTTATCTTATTTTGAGCTGTGGTGTGTAAAAAGGCAACCAGATTCTTGTAAAAAAATGTAACCGGGGATGCGTTTTTTTGACTTCTACCTTAATCTTATCCTATTGGAAACAGGAAATCAATGTGATAGTCTTTATCACAATATCACAAACCTGTCTAGTTACCATAAAACAAATGGGCATCATTAAAACCCAATCTTCATGTGGTCTGTGAGGCAGGAAGCGTTTAAATTAGAGTGAGTCTTTTATAATTGACGTCCTCATTTCTCCGCTGGCATTAAGCTGATGTTTTTAATTCTCTATTCGTCCCACTTAGAGGGAAAATATCACAGAAAAGTGTCAAACATGTAGATCAGCTGCGTGTCTATGGCAACCGTGGGCATCAACTGTTATTCAGAGTTGCCATTGAATAATTGATTTGCTGAATGACACGGAGTCTCTTGTTCTGCGATTTGTGGAGGAGTGTGGGAATAAGAATATTTTATCCGATGGATGTTACACGTCTGCTGATGTGTACTCTGATATACACACTGATTATGATTATACAAACATAAGGAGTGCAGGTGTTGGGTTACTTCTTGTAGAGTTTATTCTGTCACTGTAATCACATTTTCCTCCAACCAGGGGGAACTGTTGCTATTTTCTCCTCTCCCACATGACCCACAAACTCTGCCCAACAGTGTCAGATTACACTCATATTCTGTTATAATAGGATGATTTCCATCAGCTCTATCATTAAATCCAATCCCCACATCATTTGACATGCTATACTCTATTACATGAGATTGAATTGTCTCAGTTTGATCAATTGCAATTCAATTATTGATACTAATTTGTATTACTGAAGTCTCAAGAGTCCCTTTTTGGGTCCTCTGCTTACCATTTTGGGTCCTCTGCTTACCATTTTGGGTCCTCTGCTTACCATTTTGTTGTGTGTGTGTGTGTGTGTGTGTATATATGTTTGTTTATGAACACAAGGCAACTTGATTGCTGATTTTCTGCTTTACAAAAACAACAAATGTTTACCATAAAAAGTGATCCTAAGGTCATTTGCAGTGTCAGTGGGATGATGTAACACGGCAAGAGAGTTCTTTAAGGTTTGCATGAACTGTGATGCAAAAATATGAGTCAAAACATCAGTTTTTTTTATTTTATTTTTGTTTTGTGAAGGCCTGGTCCTAAAGGCCAGTATTACTGTATGGTAAAAGGCATAAAAATGTACAGGGGGATTAAATTGCATCCTAAAATTAGAGGATGGAGCCTCCAGAAGCCCACATTTTAAGTCCAAATGTGTTTTAGGAACAGCTTAGTCTGCAGCTCACATCTGGTATGCAGTGATTTATGATTTACAATGATCCTGTAAGCCATTACTGGCAGTCAATTCCTTTTTAAATGGTGCATTCAAGTGATCACCAACCCTGTTGTGGTCTGTTGGTCATCAGTCACCTCTTAATGCATGACATAATTTGGATCAATGGATGAAGGTGGCCGCTGCAAGATGTATTTGCTTGGAGTCAGTGGTTTTCCTGACAACCAGCTTACGATGATAAAATGATAAAAACATAAAACAGGAAAAGCCTGCGATGGACTGGTACCCTGCCTCTAGACAAACAGGTATAGAAAATGGATGAATGGATGGATGGATGGTAACATAACGAGTAGACTGTTGTACGTATTACTTGGGACTAAATCATTTAAAAATAGTTATTCAACCATTAAAAAAAAAAAATCCAGATAAGAAGGAGTAAAGCTAAATGATTCACAAACTAAATACTTGACCAGTTACTGGTTTTGATAGGAAAGGAGTGGCTCACAACCCATTGGTGCAGATGATAGAGGCAGCACAAGCACTTAAACATAAAACAGTTTGAATTACAGAAATGGGTAGAAATAAATCTTATGTCTGGAGAAGACCTGGAGAAGATTAATGTGTCTCCTGAGACATTTGGTGGAGGTTCTGTTGGGTGCCAGGGAAGCTTTTAAGGTTTATCCAGTCATTGCTTAACCTCATCAAGAGCTGTGTTCTCATTATTTTCGCAATTCTGAGGTTGTCTTTTTGCCGTTTCCATTTGCTTTGTGAATGGATCCTGCCAAGTGAGGTAGCGAAAGTCCTACATCACTGGATTCTTACAGGGGCAAGTTAGCTTCACTGGTTAAAGGAGTGATGATTGGTTTGTGTGACCAACCAGCTGCAGGGTTTAAAAGCACATTTAAGACTCAGAAATAATTTATAATTATGAGATTATAATTAGGTATCAAACTTAAATGTGTTCTTGATTAACAAGGAACCACTGCCTTGCATGTTTTAAATGTGTCTGTTCCAGAACACCATGATTCGAAAGAAACCATGACGTCCTCGGCATGCAATCAAATGCTGCAGAAGGCTGTTAATCACCCACTTATACAAGTCAGGTGTGTGGCAGAAGGGAAGCATCTAAAACATGCAGGTCAGGGGTCACTGAGGACCAGAAATGAGAGAATATGCATGTAAAAGACATTAACCACTCTAAATTGTCCTTAGTTCTCAGTGTTATGTACCTGCTTGTGTGTCTTTGTGTTTATTTTTGACAACCTGTTCAGGGTGTGCCCAAGCTTTCACCCAATGACCGCTGGAGATGAGCACTACCCCATTATAATCCTGCAAGCATTAAACAGGTATGGAAATTGATGGCTGTTGAGCAAAATCCCTTAACAATCACTCAGGATGCTTGTATATCGCTTTTCTTCATCTGATCCAAGTTCTGGTATACATTTCACTCAAATTCCAAGAATAATCAGGACAATTTTCACTGGACCTGAACGTTATAGACATTGTCACTCAAAATCATTGAAATTTGTTCTCGGATCTCTGTATCTTGCTGCCCTTTTACTTTCTGTTCAGCTCCATTGAGATTATGTCAGTGTTTAAATTCAAGTATCAAAGAAACCTCCTTGAATCCAAAATTAATATTCTGATCCTGTTAATGTCAATTTCTATTCACTTATTGATAGTTTGATGGCTTTCCTGTTTTAAAACGAGACCATAATTGTAAGAAAACATAGAACAGAGATCAGGTTAAAGTTACCACTACGTTCAACCTTCATGTGTTTGCACGACAAGGCAGCCTAAAAATGCACAGCTGTGTATGTGTATGCATATATGTCATGCTCTTTTAATGGTTCACTAATCCCAAGTGCATTTGGCAGACAAATTAATCCAAGCCTCGTCATAGCCAAGCTCTAAACCTGCCCCCCACATGTATCCCATAGACCCATCTCCATCTCTGTTTGGATCTCTCCCCAGGCTTTACTGTACCAGTATGCATCTCCAGATGGTATCATGGAGGTAGGTGTGATGTGAGATAGAGAATTAGAGACAGACAGCAAACAGAGAGATGGTGGGAGACCTGTGACGGACAAAGCCTCCTCATTGGAGCAGAGAGGAAGCGAGACAGAAAAGATAGAGACAGACAGAGAGAGTTATAGAGAGAGAGCGAGGAGGGGTGTTCATTTGTTGCCATAGTGAAAAAGTAGATTAACCACAGTGAGCATGATGCCGTGATGCACTGGTGAGGGATGCTGTCTTTCTGTGGGAGTATTCACCCCTGCAAGCTGAGGTATGTGACTCTTAACTTCTTTTATTTGGTACGCACAGTTGAAAACATTTTGCATGCATTTAGGTGACCTTGTCATGCATTTCAGAGATAGAAGTATTTCCAGATAACTCTCTGCTTCTTGGACACCTTTGGGAATATTCCTTTGCAAAAGAAAAACAAGAATCTAATAATAATTTTAAAAAAGCCCCAACATTTTGAAAATGTTGTTTAGAATCAATACATCCATACATTTCTGAGCTACATTAAGGTGCAGTTTGTAATTGTACTTCCAGACAAAACTGCTTCTGAAATTTTGTTGTCTGCTTATTTAGGCACAGTGGAGGTAAAGCCACACTTCTGGCGTTCTTTCGCACAAAAAGCAAGAAAATATTAAAAAACATCATCGTAAAGTCATATTCTGTATTCATAGGATCTGAAATGAATATATTTGACATACAAATTTTCTTAGAGTCTTAAGAAGCTCGTTGTGTCTGGCAGCCTCTGTCTTTTCATTGCATAATGGAGACCATAGTGAGATGCTTCCATTAGATTTACATTGACTTTTTATCATTAATGATTTAATCTCTGTGGCTTTGTAGCAGGATGCCAAACAAATCCGTATAGGTTAATGGCTCTTTTACTCTCATGCGACCGCATTGAAGCTTCAAATGTTAATCGATCTCCTCCTCTGCATCGTCATCTCATGGAGTCACCTCTGGTGGCTGTCTGATCTGTGAGGAGAAAGAGATACACTAGGCCTATCTTGATCCGAAACATCTGATTAAACGCACATAAATGGGCAATTACAGCATAATAAGCCGACATCCACCTTTTTATAGAAGGCATTAAATCAAGAAATAAGCAAAAGACACAGCTGAGAAAAAGAAACAAGGAAGGCTTTGACTTTTGTTCTGCTTGCTGGTATCCTAATATCGACTGATATCTTGTATAACAAAATTTGACACAGCCTGTTAAAGAAATCAAATTAACTGCTCTTACTGGCACAATTATGCACTTAAATGTGCCATAACGTGCCTGCTTTACTCACATGGTTGAATGTGAGTAAACCAGTTTGCTATGGCAAGCCAACAGTCCAAACTGCAGATAAATACTGTGATCAAGGTCCTGTGTGATCTGCCCCTGGCCCTTGACAAATCACCAATGGAGGAGGCTCAGCCTGAGAGTTTTCGAAAACGAAGAGGAGGCGGCAGAACCATAAGCGGCAAAGTACAGAGTGGCGAGGAGCTCTGTGTATGAAGTCAGTGTCTAACATCTTACCTGCATCATTATTTTTTTTAACAGTACAAAAATTCACTTGGCGTAGTGGCCTCATGTTGGAAAACCAAATCTGTTGGTATGTGCAGCAGATTCTTCAAAACAACTCGTATGTCGTCACCACATCACATCATCCAGCTCTGAAGACGACTTGCCTTTTGAAACACTCACTATTACGATGCTGTTGACTGTGCAATGTTGTGGTAGAGTTAACCTTGAGCATTGACTTGGTCCTTTCTTAGCACAGACATACAAACCAGGAAGATATCCCAGCTCTGAGTGTTTAGTGAAAAGGTCACTATTGTCACTATTTGAATTGCTTATAGGCTAACGGAGTTATTTTTACATCTTACTCGGCCGACATATCTAAAACAACAACATTGTTTCAAAAGTGGCTGCATTGTTTTTAGTAGTCTGATAATTACTATAATAATGTTATGTTTTACTTGAGGTAGTGCTGGGTACTATTTAGTTCAGAAATAAAACCATTTCAATGGTTCTGGTGGAGCAAATGTCAAGAAAGTTAATCTTTTCAGGCTGCCGATGGTGTCAAGGAAGAGTTTCCGTTTATTCATGTTCTCTTTCATAATAATCAATGAAGTTAATATAGAAGAGGCTAAAAAAGGACAAAATTATTTATACTGCTTATCATCCTTAATTCAACTTTAACTTGAATAAAGTTGCAAAAACATCCCACCGAACATCATCAGTATCCCAGTAGTAAGTTAGAAAACCAATGGGATTTGCTGCTTGCTGTCTTAGTATTAGAAATTCTTGCAAATAATATTTCACAGCATTTTGTACAATCAAGCTCATGATGAATAGAGTTTGTTGTATATACTTCAGAAAACAGACTTGAAATGTAGGAGCGTGGCTGGCCTGAACTATGTTCCAGCTTCAAACTTGAAAAATTCTGACATTAGCTAATTAAACTCTGTACTCACCTGTTACCCGGTATTGCCTTGCAGCAATACCAGGGTTCGAAATCTGACCCTGGAGTTTGCATGTTCTCCTCGTGCATGTGTGGGTTCTCTCCATGTACATCCTCCCACAGTCCAAAAACAAGACTGTTTGACTATTTGGTTTGTGGAGTGAACCCTGTGGCTTTCATTGGAGAAAGAAAGGCACCAGCTGCCTTACAACACTGCAAGAATTAACTAGACTGAATGGACCGATTTAAGGTGCCTCACAACAAGGATAACATTGGATGCCAATGTTGTTGTTGGATAAAATTTTCCTCACTAGTCTCTTTTCTAACAATCACAGAATCTCCTCCACTTTGTCTGATCATATAAAAAATATCAGTTGTGGTTATAATGGATGGTGAAAGCTTATTCATTGTGCTATATTAATTATCAGAGAGCAGATTTTTATGCCATAGCTGTTGAAATATTGTAGCCTACCAAATATTCAATTGAAGTGGTCCATTGGACATATTGATATGGCCATTACAATTCAATATGTACTCAGGCGCAATTGTAACACTTGAAGAACAAGAAGTTTGTGACTGATTTAACAAGATTAAGAACAATCTGAAGTGCTAATAAGCAGTTTCTTGTTTAGGCTATTGGCAGGTGTCATATTAGATTGTGTAGTTTGGTTAGATGAGAAAGCTCCAACTGCATCAGAATATTTCAGTAAGTTCAGGTTTTTTCAAATACACCATGACTATTTCCTTACCTTACAATCAGTACCAAATACGGTAGGATGCATTAGATCAATACACACTCTAAAATCTGCTTGTCTAAAAATCATCACATATAGGATTTTCTTGGCAACCTGCTAAATATGCTCAACATGCTAAATATATCAGGTGTAGATGTATTTAATGCAACAGGACTGAGACAATGGGACAATGTAAGGCAAAAACATAGAGCCACTCTCACCTGAAGACAGTTTGGGGTGACTGAGACATGTCTTTGGGGCTGTGAAGCTACAGAGTACCTAGAGATAATCCACACATTCACATGGAAGACACATTTATCAGCAATTGTTTAGAAACCTTGTTCCCCTGTAGACTGAAAAATTGACCTAGTGTTTGGTTAAAAGTGCCCAGACTGTACTCCAACTAAAAGCCCCGGGTACACCTGCACACCCAACTAAAACATAGAATACTCACACCCCATTGGGTCTGTATGGGACAGGAAAGTGGCGCAAGCTAAAAGCTGACTGTTTGTAAAAATTGGAGAAGAATGCTTCACACAAGTGTCTCTGCTGAATGAATTTGAGCAGCAGCAGAGGGGCTCGAGGAGAGGGGGAGGCAGAGGGTTGAAGAGAGGGGGGTGAGGACAATATGAGGGGAGATGTGCAGAAAAGAGGAGGAGCGGAGGGGTGTGTTGGAGGAGAGAGGTGTTTGGAGAAGAGGCTCAGGTGTGCGTGACTGGAAAACGGAGGAAGCTTCGGAAGCTGCACAGCGATCTGCTGCTGCTGCTGCTGCTGCTTTCGGGCTGTTTGACATTGGGGTGTCGGCAGTCTCTTTCGTCTGTGGTGGCAGCATGCATCTTAATTATGAAGCGGGACCGTGAGGGTGATTTCAGAGAGACATGAAGGACCCTGTGAGGTAAAGATCCGAGTTAAGATTTGAGAGAAATGTGCCTGCAATGAAAGATAAACGCAATTTATTCACTGAGGATATACTCAGTGTTCTGTTCTCTGACTGGAAAATATTTTGTCGCACTTTTGCTGGGTTTGCCGCGACTCACTTAGAAGGTAACCTAGTTTAAGAAAACATCCCGTTCCTCTGGTGTGAGTGGGGGGAAGAGGGGGGACACAGTCGTTATCAGGGAGACAGAGGGGGGGACTGAACCCCGCGTTTCATCTGTGCATGCTGCAGCAGCGTTCATTTCAGACGGTGTCTCTGTCATGTTTTTGCGTCCTGCGGTCATCATAAATCACGCTTAGTTAGATTGGGTACAAATGTTGGGCTCTCGTCGTGTTTTGCGGTAGGTGCTGTTGCAGCGCTGCGCCAGTCCTTCTCCTTGGAGAGCCAGGCACTTTGACCAGACGCCGCTGTTCAGTGATTAATTAAGGGCTTGCGAGATGTCAGCTCAGTCTGGTAATTAAACTCAGAATACATGCATGCAAAAAAAAAAAAAAAAAAAAAAAAAGGAAAGGATTGCAGGATAGGCGACAAAAGGTCAATGCTTTTTTTTCGGTGAGTTACGCATTCTCTGTTCTTGCACACCTTTTGTGATGTTTGCATCAGGTAGCGGTGCTGCCTTGCTGTTGATACATGTGGTCATATTACTGAGATTGTGTAACAACCATGTAAAACCTGCCAAACTGTACAGCAGCCTTACAGGTGCGTGCTCTCAGCCATTAATGCCTGATAATAACTCATTTGTAACAGACATTCCCTATTTAGAAGAAAGTGCACACCTGAAAACAAACAAACAAGCAAAAAAAAAAAAAAAAAGCCTAACTTCTGTTGGCAGTAGCTGCTCCTAAAATGTTACAGAGGTAATCCCAGAAATTAAGTGATGATCATTATTGACAACCCCTTAAATTAAAAAAAAAAACAAAAAAACAAAAAAACTGCTCAAATATTGCTTTCCCTGGATCTCTGGAGAAGATAGCCCCCTCACTCAGGAATAAGCACACAGAGACACTGCCAAACGCCCACTCAGCAAAAGCGCAA
Source organism: Poeciliopsis retropinna (assembly GCA_010277075.1). Classification (NCBI taxonomy): domain Eukaryota; kingdom Metazoa; phylum Chordata; class Actinopteri; order Cyprinodontiformes; family Poeciliidae; genus Poeciliopsis; species Poeciliopsis retropinna. The sequence goes on along the minus strand of VMRM01000002.1, from coordinate 13,829,310 downwards.
AAGCCTTCCTTGAATGGGGGAACAACATAAAAAAGCAGAGTGACCTATTTACGTTTTAGAGATTAATTCCAGAAACAACATGATTCAATGTCGGCGTTGCCTATTTTTTTATTTTTTAAGGGTTCCTGTGAAACGTATGCAGCCACATGGCAGTGTACACATTTGCCCTCAGAGAAGGATTCTGTGCAGCAGGAGAGTGAAGTGCTCAGTCCAACAGGGTGATAACAGAATGGACCTCTTTTAAATTCATGTGGGTGGACATGCATCCATTTGTGAATGGTATATTGGGTGCTTGCGCTTTTTCCATCCTGTGTTTGTTTCCCACTTTGGTTAGATGAATAATTGCATGCAGCTTATTGATGTATATTCACCTTTTGATGATCCCCTTACCTCTGATCTGCTGTTAGGAAAGAGCACAATGGGATTTCCATTGAAATGCTGCATATGATGAAAAGAGCTACTCCAGTTTAGATAAATTTTCCAGACACTGCCCACTGTTGCTCTTGGTTTAATTACAAACACAACTACCTTAACCACGCAGAACAGAGAGGGAAAAAAAACTTCATTTCTTCATATCCTGTGGATATCTTGCTACATAAAATAAAGGTTTTCTCAACACGGAGAACAGCATATCAGAACTAATAAGAGGCACTGTATTAAAGTAAGGCTGCAAAATTGGGGAAGATTTTTTGCATCCCTCTTTATGTTGGTGTAGAAGTTATTTCATTTAGGTTTATTGTACACTTGTGAGTAATTTAGATAGAACTAAAGGTGTAACTGCTTCATGGTGTGCAAGAAACGTTTCTTTAGGGAATGAGTTGCCCATTATTCCTTAACAATGAGACAGCAACATGGGAGAGAATGATACAGGAACCCAGTAAGTGACTCAGATCAAAACAGGGATTCTTGTTGGGAGAGATTGCTATAATCCACTTCACTTCACAGCATACCTTCCATGCTGGCATGGAGGTGATGCGTTTGAGTTCACCTTGAAATTTCAGAGGGAAGCCCAGTGGAAAGAGGGTCATTTCAAATAAAAAAACCCCAAAAACATATACTTGCCATTATGTTTCACTCATATAGTTTAAACACGGTGAGGTTGTAATCCTGACTTGTGCTTGGAAAGAGGGAATCAAAAGCAGAGTTGCAGAGTCAAAGGCCAGATTATAGAGTTTTCTCCCTCTTCGAGAGAGGAAACTCGAAGCTGAAGTCAAAGAGACGATGGAGATGAAGCGTCGAAGCAGAGGAAGGTTTGGGAGCCGGCCGAGCTGGAATTGAACAATTAGAATCACCTCAACAAGCCTGAAGTTATTCAGAGGCCAGGACCAGTATCTGAATCTGAAGATCTGGTGATGAGTGGATGTAGAAAAGTATATTTAAGGAAGGTGGTGATTGGAAACAGTTTTGCCAAAGTCCCAAGGAGAAGACCTAGCCAGCTGGCCTCATCATGTCACTATTTGTGTCTCCTTTATATTTAAAACCAAGTTTAATCCAACTGGAAAATTGTAATATGTATGAGTAAACCTGATGGACTACAGTTTTATTCCTATTATTTCTCTAGGGAGGCCTGTATGCCATCTTCAAGGTTGAAATGCAACCAACAACCAGCATTGAAATTGAAATGGAAAAATACTTAAAGGACAATTAAATGTTGTTATAACTCATATTATTCAAGGTTCTCCAAATAGTTGTTGCAGATGGTGATGGCAGGGAGTAGGAAGTATCTCCTAGAGCAGTCTTTATAACAGTGAATTTGAAGTAGACTCTGTTTCTCTGTAACAGCTTCATGAAGGGAATGCTCAGGGTTCTCCACAATTTTCTTGATTTTCTGAAGAATCCTTTCTTACATTATCCTCTCCAGAGGATAGTGTCACAGTGATCCCCAGAACGGAACTAGCCTTCTTTATGAAGTGGTTTAGCCTATTGAAGTTCCTGGTGCTGATGATGCTGCCCCCACAGAAGATGGCAGAGATCAAACTCTCAACAACAGACTCATAGAGATATGCAACATCTTGCCGCAAACTTGGAAGGACCTAAGCTTCCTCAAGACTGCTTCAAACTGAAAAAATTATGAATTCTTGTATACATGAACTACGTGAAAATATTTTTTTGCTTTTGTGATATAAAGATGCGATGATGGTACATCATTACTTGTGTATTCAGATGAAAACTACGGCTCTGACACTCTGACATCCCGCACATTATTAACAATCAAAGTGCCGAAACTCTAGATCTGTTACGGCTCTGGGATGGCTCGAGCCGCTGCTGAGACACGAGTGACACACAGCAGGCCTGTGTGGTCTAATCTGCTGATATTAGAGCCAAAATGAAAATCTGAATGTCATGAACAAGCAACATGCTGCCACTATAAAACTGCACCGAGACCTGAGGTGCCTTTTTAAACCTCAGCACCGGCTTGCTCATGTGTTTCACCAGCAGACAGGGCGAATGGGAAGCAGAGGGAGTGAGAACCAGAGACTGACATGCAATTGCATCATAATTAACTGGGAGTACATGCACAGCACAGTTTAGTTTGGCTTTTTTCATTCATTATTGGAGCAGCAGTGAGCCTTCCTGCCAGCTTGACACGCCCATTTTGATTCAAACAGACTACATCTGGTGATATCTATTAGTTACAGCTCATGCTTTTTTATTTCTTTTGTCTCACTCTGACTTTTATCTGCAGTTTTCGGCAAACATCTTCGCATTCCGACTTATGCTACCTTGGTCCGTAACTCGGTGTTTCTTTCTGCCTTTCTAGATTGGGTGATTGTATTGAAGTGAAGCATTGGTGACGTACTGATGTCAAACCGAATGCTGGAGACATGCAGGAAGATGGCTAGTTAAAGGTTTGCTGAATGGATGTCACTTCTGTTCCCAACAATTTAACGGACTGTTATTTCCCACTCAGATTTTTAGGGCAAGTTAAAAAATTTCTGTTTCAATTCATTTATCACGAATAGATACGACTGTAGCAAAATTTATGTAACTGCTAACTGTTATAGCAATGACCTGATAAGCTGCTCTGTCTGCGCTAACATCGATTTACTCTCCTTAGGTATTGTCTTGCTATCAAAACTGACAGAGCATAATATCTCTGTTTTCAGCTTTTTTATATTGGGTTACTATGTAAAATTGACTTATTTTAGCTTTACTTTGTGTTGTAATGTTATTCCCTCTTCAAAAACATACCTGGAGTTCTCCTTTAATTATTTCATGCATGTTTGAGAAATCTGCGACAGACTGGCAACCTGTCCAGGGTGACCCCGCCTCTCGCCCAGAACGCAGCTGGAGATGGGCACCAGCAACTCCCGACCCCATTAGGGAGAAGGGTGAACAGATAATGGGTGGATGGATGGATGTTTGAGTAATCCTTTAATCTCCTGTGGAAGCCATTTGGCGGGTTGCTCTTACCAAGCACCGCCTTTTTCACAAAACTCCACCTCAAAGCAGCAGTGTCCAGCTGAACCCCATCAGACTAGCGGCAGCAATTAGCAGGAGCTTCTTAAAGAGACAGAAGCCCAATTTGGAAGGAAAGTCAAGTTTCTTTTAAGTAATGTTTGATATGCACAGCATTTTTAAACAACCGAGCGTGCTTTATAACGGCACTATATGCCTGCAAGTTACATAATAATGGTTCTTTAAATGATACAAATCGGAGGCTGTATGACCTCTGATTTATAGTTGAAGTGCACAAGTAAGAGCCATGGCAAAGTTTTGGCCTAAGGATTTATATTAGCTTAACATTTACTTGGAGCAAGCAGGAACAGCCTAAACCCATGAGTTTCAGAAATATTTTGGTTCTTAATTTTTGTGTCTAGTCACAAAGGAGCAAAGCCTAAAGATATTAGCGAGACAAATTAGAGATGCAGAGTGTACATGCATCAGACATCGTTAATGTCATTAGAATGTCTTAGAAATCTTTTCAGAAAAGCAGCAGTTATTCACAGCTGCTTCTGGCGTGAAATGCTGTGGTGTTTGAGATATTGATATCATGTTGACACAGTGATGTAGAACTATTCCCCAGGAAGCACAGTACACGAGCTGGGCCAGTGTTTGTCAGGCATCAATACCTTAGGCATGTAGAGAGCTGGTCTACAGCCAATGATCTAGTCATCACATTAAGCTGCAAAAATAAATGGCTGCACAGGGTGCCTCTGCAGCCATGTGACCATGTGCAAAATCTGAAGGTTTTACAGTCACAGATTTTGTCTGAGACAAGCCCCCTTTGCTTTGTGTTATTTCCATTTGCTTCTAACTCCTTTTCCCATGCAAATATATCTTCACATTGTCAAAAAAGAAAAATGTCACTAAGACACACTGATGCTAAATATTATTTTCAGATTAGATATATTTCATGAGTGTATGATTTATCCAGGGTGTACCACAGAAACATGCCCTGATATAATATTGCTATGAATATTATCTTATCGTGTAATATTTACATAATAATTTCTGCTTGTCTTTGGCTCAAGGAAACTTTATGCTAAGTGATGAAAATCTCTTCGGACTTTAATCAGCAACCAACCAAGATTTGGCACACTAAGGTTTCCTGACTAAACGCTATGACTTTTTCCACTTGTTTAATATGCTAAACACAGCAATTCCCCAAGTGTCTCAGCTGTTCAGCAAACATTTTGCCTTCTCCTGGGCCTTGACAGCAGGAATTATGAGAAAAATGTGCATTTACAACTTTGTTTGTCAAGTCAAAAGAGTAAACATGACAAAATTGCATTAGAACCAAAAGTTTCTGACCTATTTCCACAGATGCTGCAACTCCAGAATCAAATATTTAATATTTAGAAATTATTGGAGCAAATGTTGTGATGTACTGACAGGACCTGAATTCAACACAACTTAAATATATTATTTAAATATCCTAGATGATTGCAAGTCACAAGTCACTTACTATACAGCAGTCCCAGACTGAGCTCGACAGAACAGGGTTCAAACCAGCAACCACTGGTTACAGGATAAACTTCTACAGTCCACCCAATGCAGAACCAAACGAGATTCTCTTCATCTCAAGTTCTATTAAGTGATTCAGTATGTTCTTCTTAAAGTGATAAATCAGTTGATTATGTATTTAACAAGACTTTATGGTTACTGTATTGAATTGCTTTAAGACTAATCGAGTTCTTTCTTCCTACAGCTTTCTGGGAACATGTCTTTCATTGACCTGTTCCAGTGGAAACCGTCTCAGCCTGCTAACTGGGGGATTGTGGAGTTGTTTCAACCATCAGTAAAATCTTTGTCAGACTCTCTCCTGAATCTTCCTGGTTGCATTGAAGCAACTGTCTCAGCTGTCCCACTAATGCTACCGCCTTGACATACAAAAATACCCCGAAAAGCAAGTTGGAAATGGATACTACTGAGATTAGTTTTATTTCAAGCCTTCCACCGTGCCATCAGCTCCTGAGATGGTCACCCAAGCTGTTCAACGAACACTAGTACCTTGTGACACTTGTGCACATACAATCTGAGAGCTGCCTGTGCTTCATTACCTCGCTGGACCATGATGATGCTGTGGCTTCTGCTGCTTTTGTCAGTTTGGGCGTGGTGTGAAGGAGCTGACTCCAGTGAACGCAGAGTCGTGGCACATATGCCTGGAGACATCATCATTGGAGCTTTGTTCTCTGTCCATCACCAGCCTCCTGCTGATAAGGTGAATCGTTGTTTTTATGTGTATCTACAACATGGTGTCGGTTCTATAAAGTTGTAAGCCTGCAGTTTTGTCCTTGCCTGAATTCTACTACAATTCCCAAAGCAATGCAAATTTAGAAGGAAAGGAGCAGGTAATGTCTTATATGAACTAAATAACTCTCCTTGCATCTTCAGTTAGTATAAATCTAGATCTGTTGGTCCCAGAGACAAAAGCTGACAATTCATTCCAGAAGAACAAATCCTAAAGGAAACTTATATCAGTTGAAAACAACTAAAATCTTAATTATATTATTTATGCAAATACTGTACCATTGACATCTGAAATGGATGCATTTGGTGGTGTGCCATCTATATACATCTATATTTATTTAATGTGAATAATTGTCTAAAAGCAAGTCAAAGTGTTGACCAATGACACATATTTCACTTCAACAATTAAAAGTACATTTTCTTTTCTATTGAAGGGAAATGGTTTAAACATTTCATCCTTGTCCTGTCAGTTTGCTCAGTGGTGGTGCAACAACTACCAACTCCATTTTCTGTGTCAATAATCAGACATTTAATGGTTAATTATAAACCAGTGCAAAAGTTATGATTCTAAACCTGTTTAACAGTTTAGAAAATGATGTTTAGATAAACTGCATTTGTGTTTTTGTGATTAGAGTAGTTTTAAAATAGTGTTAGCCTTGACTTTGGTCTCAGATTAGCCATTAGCATTAACCTCCAGAAACAACTAATCTAGATATACACTAAAGGAAAACATAAGAAGGTTATCCAGTGGAGAGATAATAACTGTTCACAATATTTTAATCAAACCTTATTTTAAAAATTCTAAACGGTCCCCTTAATAAAGAGATAAACATTAAATTATTGTCAGTCCATTTACCAGTTTATTTTTCTGGCCAAATATTTAGATATTACTTTAGAGAGAATCCTAACATTGCTGTCAACTTACAAAAGAAATGAAAATGAAACCTTTTTGTCTTCTGTAGCACTATGAGCATTTCATTTCCATTAGTTGCTTCAGTAACCAATATTCACCCATTGAAAATGTGTCTTTCTTCATCCCATTATGAATAATTGGACAAAAAGAAGAAAACAAAAGAAACCTCATAAACAACAGCCCATTAAACAACACAGCCAAGTTAGAGTACAATTAAAATTAGTGAAGCACTAATTGTTGTCTTTTCTTAATCTGGTCATTTTTTCTGATAAAATAAAGCACAGCTCTATGACTCTGAATTTGTTTTTCTATTCTGTCTGTTCAGGTTCATGAGCGCAAGTGTGGTGCGGTTCGTGAGCAGTATGGCATCCAGAGGGTGGAGGCCATGATGCATACATTGGATCGGATCAACGCCGACCAAAACATCCTTCCCAACATCACTCTGGGCTGCGAGATCCGGGACTCGTGTTGGCACTCGGCTGTGGCTCTGGAGCAGAGCATCGAGTTCATACGGGATTCTCTTGTGTCCTCCGATGAGGCTGAGGAGTGGGGCGGTGTGACCTCATGGGGAGGGGGAGGTGGAGGGGGAGGAGGAGGAGCGACAATGAAGTGTGCAGACCCATCTGCTACTCCGATGCGAGGAAAGAAACCCATTGTGGGTTTAATTGGACCGGGGTCGAGCTCTGTGGCCATCCAGGTGCAGAACCTGCTGCAGCTTTTCAACATACCGCAGATCGCCTACTCTGCCACCAGTATGGACCTCAGTGACAAGGTGAGCCAGCCTGTCTCAGAAGAAATTGGTTAATAAATTGAAATATGAATTAGTTAATAAAATTTCACCCCAGTTAATTGCTAATTTATTCTCTCTTCTCTCTTTCTTTGCTTTTATTTCAGAGCCTTTATAAATATTTTATGCGAGTGGTCCCTTCAGATGCTCAGCAAGCACGAGCCATGGTGGACATTGTCAAAAGATACAACTGGAGCTATGTGTCTGCTATCCACACTGAAGGTAAAACTAAACCCTTAAAAGAATCTTAAAGTATGATAATGCTACAGTTGCATGATACCAAGAAGTTACATAAGATGTTACATTTTCTTTATTTAAAACAGAAAAGCAACTATTTCTATGGCTTCGAAACACATTTTTCACATCTAACACATTTTTTGTTGAAGTTATTTTTATCATAATATTTGTTTATTATTATTACTGTATTTTTAGAACACAAAGAAAAAAAAACATATATCAAACTTCAGCTGTATTTAGTGATTTCTAAACTTGTGGCTTTGAAACTACTTTGATCCTACAATCTGACCCATGACACATTTCTTTGCTCCAGTATATGCACAATGTCCAGGGAGCAATGTGAACTATATAATATCATATTAGAAGGTTCTTATTTAACCAAAGAGAAAGGGGAAGTAAAACAAGCTTAACAAATAAAATAGGGTTATTTTACCAGCTGAAAGAAAAGGGTAAAGTAAATAGTTTGCAGCACTGCCACTGCAGCAGAGTCGCTTAAGGCTGACGTTTTCACCTTACGAAGGTGAAGATGGTAGAAATTGAATTGCATTGGCTGGGCTGAAGCCTGCCAGAAAGCTGATAAAGCAGTTGTGTCCAAAACTAGGGAAGTAGATTAGTAGGTGATGCCTGCAGGACAGTCTGAACAAAAAGGTCAGGGGAAGCAGAGCAGCAGCTATGCTCGAGTAGATGGAGTGCCTGGTGATTTTGAGATTTTGATTGAGAAAGAATCGCCATGAATAAATACCCAAAACTCTAGAGAAAGGCTTCGGAGAAACGTGTAGAGACCTATGGGAAGATTTTATGCTATGACTGTATCTTTTTGAAGGAAAAGAAATAATCTTTCAGTTGTGCTTCACTGATTGACATGCTGGGATGTTGAGTTACTCAGTCACCCAGTTTACTGCTGGGAAATGGTGGAGATAGTGCAGCTAGTGGCTAAGGTGGAGGACAAAGCAATCCAATCTCTGCGGATGTCTACAAACAGGATCTGGTGTTCCTGAAAGGCGATAAAAACAGACATTCACAGAGAGATACACCTTTTCACTTACAAGACTTTGTCTTCAGGCTTTTCAGATATCTATTTTTGCTGGAGTTGCCGTGTGTGTCTCTATGAAGGCACAGTATGCTCAATCAACATATGGTGTGACAGCTTTATGAAAGCATTCAGATAATGGGGGGATGGAAGCAGAGTGTATCATTTATAATATAAATGAGGGAAAAACAGCTGATGCTGAACTTTATAAAAAGTTATTTAACAAGCATGATTGGCTTTGCATGTAAAACTGCAGCTCACACATCTAAAATACTTTGATTTATGTAAAATTTACAAAGAATTTAAAACTTTAAAGACTGTTCATTTCATTCTTAGCCCTAGATCAATTTTTCTGCATAAGGACAAAACTGCTTTAGCTTAGTTGTCACCCAATAGAAGTTTGTAAAAGGAAAAGTAGAAATAAAATATGTCACAAAATTTGTTGGGGGACTTACAATCCTGAGTAATTGCCTGCTTGGTGTGCATGAGGAGATGAGAAGAGATAAAAGTGAAACACTCCTCAAGTACTCAGCAAACTAATTAAGCAGTAGGATGTTTGGAATCAGCTAATTAAACATCTAATCCATCACAACCATTTCAAATATAGTGTGTAAAAGTATTTATTCTCTCAATGCTTTTTTTTTTTTTTTTTTTTTTGCTTTTTGTGTTACCTAAATGTTCAGATCCTGAGACTAATATTAATATCAGACAAAGATAACCAGAATAAGTACAAAATCTAGTTTGCAAATAACGATTTCAGTCAAGCAAAGGAAAAAAAATATCATTCCAAACCAAACCTATGTGACAACAGATATATATATTGATGGGATTGCGGTTTTCCTCTTAATATATGTCACAATAATTTCAAAACATATTTCTGTGTTTAAATTGGTTAGTTTTGTCTAAATTTCAAATTTGCTTTTTAATGTGAATTGTTTTAAGTGAAACAAACAAAAAAAAAAAAAGCAAAAACAGAAGAAATCTGTAATAATGTGAATATTTTCCCACTACCATAGGTCTCTGTTTTGTTCTTTACATATTATGCATGACGTCTTAGGATGTCTTTGAAATAGACATATATTGTGTCCATTCAAATAGACACAATAGATGTCTATCTATTGTGCAACAAAGACTGTCTTTGTTTAGTGTGGGGTTGAAAGACTAAAGAATGTCTCACTATTGTGTCTTCTGTGCTCAGTTTTTTTGTTATACATAAATTTGATTGCCACAGAGATAGAGTAACTTTTTTATTTACTAGTGGCTGCTATGTTCGCAAATGTGTACGTTATTCGATGTGTGGGATAAATACCAAATGCAGGCAGACAGAAGCTGTGTCAGAGTGACTGCTCTGATTGGGGAGGATTTTAGTGAGTTCAGACTCATCCTGAAGGAATCGCACCATTTCCATGTTTCAGAATGATTAGGGAAAGAAAACAACTTTATTGAGCCAATTGTTTCCAAGGCTTCACTCAGGAGAATCACACTCCAGTATATTCATGTGATTTCCAGTGACCGGAGTGTTGTTAAAGAAAGAAGAAATATTATTTCATTTCAGGACGTATGGGAAGCAGGGTTGACTTTGTTATGCACGTTTGCTGTCATGTTAACTTTGTCCACTGAGAAAATTGTTTTTCGTCTTGAAGTTAGTGGAGACGAGCTGTCAAGCTGTCGATATTAACATGTTAGTGCTATTAAAAATGGGGAGCACGATCATATTGTAAACCCTTTTGGGCAAAACACACATCCACGCTCTCTTAAATTAAAAAGACCCATTTCAAAGTCACCAGTCTGCACCACAACAGTAAAAAAAAAAACTTTAAAAAAGAGCTGGTCATCACTGACAGCCTTTATATGACAACTTCTGATATGGGGCTGAATTAGTCACATGTGTTTTCAGCTGAATGTGACTGTGACTTCATAAATATTGAGCTAAACAAAACACTATAAATAGTCATTCAAGTTTTACCTCAGTTTCTTGTATGGATTTAGATCAAAACTTTGACTGGGCCATTTTAACACATTAATAGGCTTCAATCTGAGCCATTTGTGTGTTCCAGGAATGCCCATCCCTTGTGTTTTGCATGTATATCAAAAATGTTTTAATTTTGGCCTCTTCCACATGTTTGTTATGTTTCCCCCCACTGCCAGTTGTTATATGTACTTTTTTCTTGCGGCTTGCTTTTAACAGTAGGTTTCTTATTGCCATTCATCAACAACAAAAGCAAACGGGGGTAGTGCTATGTGAGAGCTTCAAAGTTTGAGAGGTCGTCTCATAACTCATCCCAACTCATCAATATATATGCACGGCTGTGTATGTTCTCTTAAATAGTCTTACCTGAAAACCAACTTGCGTTTAAAAGATGTTGTGGTAAATTTATCCCCCTGCATAAAGAGTCAGGAATAACGTTTGCCGTTACCATTTTCCTTCACTGTGACTAATCTCCATACGAACAGCGTTTCTGGGAGCTTGCCTTTTAATTTTAGCAACAAGACGAGACGCATGTGGTGTTGCTGTGTGGGAATTTCAGGAGTGCTTGTTGCATTGTGTACAAATGTGTATGTTTGCCAGAAAAGTGTTGGATTTTGTACTCACACAGGCAAGCTGGTATAACCTTGGTGTGACATTCAATGTCAGGCATCGCCTTTATTTGGAAAAAAAAATAAAAAAATACACAAGCAAAAAGAGAGAAGGAAGATGAAGGAGACTGAAAGGATTAGGAAGGAAAGAGAGGAGGGCAAATGAGTGGAAAGCTTAGGGTAGGAGATCAATCAGCATTCAGAAGATACCAAATGAGAGAAAGATCGGTATGTGCGTGTGTGTGTGTGCACGTGTGAGAGACTCATTAATTTCGATTACTATTTCACATCTGGGAGCCAAAGACAGGGGACACTGATGTACCTGAAGCTGAATAATACATGTAATATTAGCACAATGATTACACTGAAGTAATGAAACACTCCTAGACACGGATGGAATATTTGATGTTCCAATAAATTTGTGATCCTGAAGATTTTGTGTAGTACATGCATACAAAAGTGTCAGGGCATTCTGTTTGTTTCGCTTTTCCATTTAAAGTCTGAAAAAAAAAAGAGAGTTTATGGCTGTTATAGCAATCTCCGGAGACTCAAAACTTATTTTTTTACTTTCACACATTTACTAAGAAAGTTGGGCTGAGTATGATTTGTAGGGAGGATTTTTATGGGGTGAGGGGAAGGTGTTATTGATGCGTCATTCATTCAATTTGTTGCCATTCAAGATGCTTCGTAAAATTTTCTGCGGCTTGTAGAAGTTGTTTTCTGATTTTCTGTTTTCCCTTTTTTGATGCTCATTTCCCACATATTTCAGAAAAATGACAAAAATAAGACACTTTAAGCATTTAATATAAACCAAGTAGAAGTCGCTGAAGCATAGTTCTTAGATTAATTGCAAAGCAATTAATCTAAGAATTACATCTTAGATTATTACATTACATCTTACACCAAGTAAGATGTAAAACAGTAATGAAAAACAACAAAGGACTTTTAAGTAAAAGGTATGAAATGACTTAAAACACATTACTGCATAAATAGATTTCCACGGCGCTCTGTGGGGCGTCATTAGTCAGATGAGTAGAATCTGAAAATTATATTTCTTTGCTTTCTTTCTTTATCTGTATTTAAGGACTGAAGTCTTAGTTCTTCGTATGTGGTCACCTGAAGTAGCGCCTCCTACTGATTAAGATTCTAATTTATTTGTAACTGTATGCGCAATGAAAGAGATGCAGAGTTTTACTATTTCAAATTTCAGTGCATTAACAATTATTAACAACAGAATGTCAGAAACATTTGAACAAATATGTGAAACAAATTCCCTTATTAGATACATGCAATTTGCAAAAGTGTCAATTTGTTTTTGCCACCACAGAATTCAGAAATTAGCGATGGGGAAACTTGCGCTGACTGTCAAGTTTTTACAACTCTGATTTCTAAACTGTGAAATGCTTCAAGTGTGATGAGCCTTATTAAAAATAGGTCTGCTTCATAGGATTTACACAAACATTCAAAGCAAACATCTGTCATGGACGTTACAAAATATACAGTAAGACTTTTGTTTCAAACAGATTAGTCATTTTTCTTGCAGCTGTTTTGATACACAGCAGTTTTCAGATACTAACTGTGGAAAATATTTAACGTTTTGCAAAGGGACCTTATCTGTTTAACAGACGTGCTGCTTGCAGAATTACCATTATAAGAGTGGAGAGTGTTCCTTTGGTTTCCAATAAATAAATATATTTTATTGGGAGTATGCGATTACTTTAACCTGCCTCGAATAGTTGATAGTTTAATGATAAAGCACCAATAATTACTTGCAGTACGAGTCACAATCATCCCCTCCAACAATGAGGTCAGCATGTTGTCTTTTTTCCTTGCCTTTGCCGAGACTCGACTTTCTCTGCTCGGCTCCGTTGAGTTCTGCTCAATTGAACTCATTGACCTGAAATTTCATGTGTCACCCACCCTCACTCTAACCGCAATTGATCGATCTCTCAATTAATCAAGATGCTAGGCTTCTCTCCACCTCTGCTTCTGTTCAAGTGTGCTCTTTTAGTCTTCTTCACTTTTTCTCATTTCTGTCTCTTGTTTCTCAGTCCTTTGGTTCGGGTCCTGTTGATCCCGTCTATGCCTCTGTTCTCCTGGCTTTATCTCTCTTCCTGTTTCCGTTGTCCGCAAATCATTTCTGTTTTCCTGTCACTTTACCTTGCAGCACATCATGGTCTGTAAGCGAAGGTAACGTTGGTATGGGAGGACAGTGTAGAGAAGGACAGAATGCAGAAGAAAGCCCTCTGCCAAATAATTTGTCATGCTGGTAGTAAAACATCCTGAGATGTGAGGATTCAAAGAGGCTCGTAAAAAGATTCAGGCAGGTTCTGAGATTCCTCATTACCTTTGTGTTTCATTGATCACTGGTGACTGGAATAGATAACCACCTAAGGATTTATGTGAAGAAAATCCATCTCTGTTACCAAATTTAAAGGCTTTGAAGCTATTTCGGAATAATTTATGACAAGTGATCAAGTTAGGGAATCCATTTAGAAACGTAAAACTCCCAATCCCATCCCCACCTGGAAACAAAGTATAACGTTCAGTGTAATTAAGCAGTTAATAACGGAAGGTCTCCGTGATATCCATAACTTCCACTGTAACCATTGCACATTTCTATAATCTTTTGCCAACACCATGAATATCTCTGCAATGTCACTGTACTCTTTTAGCTCTTAAATTCACCATGTGAAACCCATTTATTATATTACACATAGATTAATTTTGATTGAAACTTAAAACAAAAATTCTGTCCCCTGATAAGTTGAATACTACGTGTGACCAGTAAAAGATGGATTTTAAATACAAAACTGTGGGCAAATTATTAGAAAAAAGTATATGCTGTACATTATCTGCTGTCAGTATCTGGTTGTTCCTCTTTTTGCATGAATTACTGCATCAATTTGTTGTGACATGGAGGCCATCAGTCTGTGGCTCTGCAGAGACGTCATGGATTTGATAATAGGTTTTGTTGCACTGATGTTCTTCGTCTTTCTTTGATCAGTACTCCAAAGAAAAACTAATGAAGTTTCCACATATATGACGGTAAACAACTTGGATTCTGTACCTCTTCAATCTTCTTACAGACTCTTAGAGCTTAATTTTCCAAATTAAATGCACACCTAATTTTTATTTGAAACCACTTATTTGAGCCACTTATCCACACTCATTTAGTCCAGTTCAGAAATGCCCCTTGTTTTCCAAACCTCCACAAATACACTCTAACACCCTTTCCTTCAGTTCAACTTTCCATTAATATGTTTAAATACTGCACTTTGTGAAAATCCCTTGTTTAGAAATGATCTTTTTGTAGTTTCCAACTGTCCAGTTAGCAATCTTGCCCGTGATAGTGTCGGCCATTCGATGGCTATAACAAAACAATTGTGTATTAAAAATCTATCTTGTTATTAGTTTTATTTAGTATTCAAATTTCCTGCAAAATTCTGTTTTGTGTTTTCAATTTGTAAACCATAATAATGAAATAAAAGATTAAAATGTATCACTTAATGTCTAATGAATTTATAGAATTATTTTTTCATTCAGAAAATGAAATTAATTACCTATTTTGTTGATTGGCAATTTTTTTTTTTATTGCTCATGTATATACATAATTTTATATACGTCTGAGGAAACTTTAATGCTTTTTCGAACACCTCCACTGATGTGATGAACCATTTGAGGAAGTCTGGGAGACGATGGGGGAAGGAGAAAGATCAAGAAGAATGTGAGATGGCTTGGGCCCTTAATGCAGTAAAAAAAAGAGAAAAGAATCACTACATGTTTTTCTCAGAGTCAAGCTTTGACAAGAAGAAGAGGGGAAGCAGAAAATGAGGATGGATTTCAGGGTGGGCTACAGGCAGCGGGGGAACTGAAGGCCTAAAAGACTCAATTCTTTGTATATAACTTACAGCAGAACCTCATCTGCTTACTGAAATGTGAAAGTTAAGCCAGTTTCTATTCAACTCTTTTATTTCCATATTTCTCATATTAATAACAAGAGTGACGCCTCTCTGTTTCCAGAACATGTTTTTGCATTAACAGATAGGACTGTACATTCTTTGTTTGTAAATAATAATAATAATAATAATAATAATAATAATAATAATAATATACAACTGCCAGCTTTCTACTGTCCAAAGCTGGATGCAACACTTGGGATCCAATTTAGACATCCACATCATAAAAAACGTGGGTTTTGTAGAAATAATCCCACAAATGGAAGACATTTTCGATGCAGTAGTCATGGGACTGCCTGGCCCACGCTGTCCTCTTTGTGGTTCTGACCTGTTTCAGATTGATGAATGGATATGCGTGTGTGTTCAGTGTATTTGTGGGAGTATTTAATAGTACCCAGGCATATGTATCTGAAGGACAGGAGCAGAAGAATGGAGAGAGTCTGAAAAGAGAAGGTCTTCCACATTAATCCTGACTCCAGAATGAAGTGGGTTACAAGCTCTATAGATTGGGATAATTGTGCCACAGTGACTGTGTGAGCGAGAATGTGTGTGTACGTCTCAAAGTGCACATGGGAAGGATGGTCTCTGCCATCTGTCTCCCACTCCTCTCACTGAGACACTAATTACAGGACTTTACACTTCACTCCACCACCCTCATCATTGGTCTAACTACACACACAGTGAGCTATAAGGTGGTTTGGGATCGGGAGCCTTTGTCTGTTTCATTTCCCACGGTTCCCTTGTCTTTTCTCTCTGTTCTCTTTATTTTCACATAATGATGAAAAAAATCTTCCGTTTTTCATCTATATCCTTTCATATTTCTTCTTTTGTTTGTTTTTTTTTGTTAGTTTTTTGAAAATATCAGTTTATGCTGAAATAAACTGATATCCGTAATGCCCAGTTAGGAAGTAGTTGTTGTTTGAACATGTTAGAGGTTTAAAAAACAGAGCTAGATTGGAGAGCTTTGATATTTTCTTCAATCTAGTGGGGACAGTTAGAATTAGAAATCAGAGAGGGGAATCCTATCACATTCGCTGCCAGTGCGCACAACCCTTCATTAGCATAAATTTCAGGTCACCCACTTTCTCTGGCAAAGAAAGGGGAGCAACGATGGGGATATGCTTTCATTGGCATGAAGTCAAACTGCTCAGGGTGGTCCAGAACAAATCAAGTTGCTGCTGTCAGTATGCACGGCGTCTGCAAAAGTATTCCTACCTCTTAAATGTTTTCACATTTTTCAAATTAAAACCACAAATTTCAAGATAAATATATTTTTTATATTATGTAGTTGAGCGATACAAAGTATTTTTCTTATATTTGTGAAAAAGAAAAGATATAATTATATCTCGTAATCCCAGTGTATTTAGATATATTTGCAAAACAATTTTGAGAAAAAAGGTTTATTTCTGGGTCTGCGAAGCTGTAAATTGTGACTAAAGTTGGTTCTACAAGCAATGTTTACTCAAGATAGCTCAATTTGCATTCACACCACACTTGCTATACTTTTATTTTAAAAGAATTTGAAAAAGCAGGTATCTTTTTCTGTCTTTTTTTTTCCGAATTATGACCTGTTGTTTTGGCATATCATATAGAATAAAAAAGAGTTGTCATTGTACCATAAAAATGTTGAAAAGTTCTATTAATGAACTATCAATACTCTGCATATATCTGAATAGCTGCATTTTCTCTGCTGTTGTGGAAGTAATTTTATCCAGACACTAAAGCTGTCTTGGTTGTCCTTTTCTTATTTGCCCAGGGAACTATGGAGAGAGTGGCATGGAAGCATTCAAAGACATGGCGGCCAAGGAGGGCATCTGTATAGCCCACTCAGGTAAAGATGACGGAGGACAAAATAACCACAGATCATGCAACCAGACAGAATCAATCATTAAATATATTGACTTAATGTTTGAATTGGGATTAATTTAATCATTTTAATGTTTGAATTTAGTGTTTGTTCAGAAACAAAGATAATAAAGGAGAATACATCTACAAGAGATTGAATTACTATTAAGTGCTGTTTATGCATCTGAAAGAGCACTTCTGTCAGTTATTGTTTTTATTTATTTGCTACCTCTTATGGTGAATATTGTCAACACTAATAAGCCAGCACATTACTTCCAAACATCCACGGTAGACATCCAATAAAAAAGGAAGGTTCATGTAATAAAATGAACCTTATTCACCAAATATTTCCACTTTTTATTTGTGAAGGACAGACATTTTGCCACAACAAATTCCCAGGATCTTCTTTTTAGCCGAGGGAAGAAAAACAAGCACACCACAAGGGTCACAGACTTATTTGCTTTTTCACACATTTTCCTCTAGGTAAAATCTGGAGCAACGCCGGAGAGCAGAGCTTTGATCGTCTGCTGTTGAGACTGAAGGCGCACCTGCCCAAGGCCAGAGTAGTGGCATGTTTTTGTGAAGGCATGACCGTTCGCAACATTCTGATGGCGATGAAACGCAAGAAAGTGGTGGGAGAGTTTCTTCTTGTCGGCAGGTCAGTTTGACTTTAAAGCGACTTTCTGTTGCGTTGATTAATGTTTGATTTCTTGTGGGTCCCCTGAGAAAAAGGCTCTCTTTCTCAACCCACACCGAGTCCAGTGAAAATGAAACGCATAAAACTGAGGCAAAAAAAAAAAAAAAAAAATCATGTCACTGAAGCAATACAGACATAAGAAAACTGGCCAAAAATAATATGGGAGGAATTCAAAAAGCAACCCAAGTTGGTTCATGTTTTGCATTCACTATATCCCATATTTCTGCATCAGATTTACAATGAAAGTTGCACTAAACTAATGCATACATGTCTATCAGGCAATCTCCCTTGCAAAGAATGGCCATTTGGAGATTCTGAATCCCAGCCAAGTACTTAAAAAAACGATGTCATTCATCTTCTTAAAAACTCAGTAGATGTAAATCACAGTAAAGTAACACGATTAGCTTAATCTGTTCTACATCCAGCTCGACTCACTCCCTAAGGATGTTTTAGATTGTGCAGTATCAATTTTTCTCCACAGCAACAGACATGTCAACAAATACAGACTCAGTTTTCAATAAATTCACATTTTACTCCTGTTGACATCCTTTCTTTGAATCAGATGGCAGTGAAAGACTGAAATTGCATTTTGTTTCCTCTCTGTTTTGAGAAGCAATTTGCTCAGTGACTCGATCTTCTTTTGCTCTTAATATGAGAATTTGACAGATGTGTAAACGACAGTTTGTGGGTCATAGACACCTCGTTTCATCAGCATGCACTCATATGCCAAAGATACATTCTTGTTGATTTTGCAAATTAATCAGACATAATGCTTTTGTGTCACTCAGAAATGTTCCCTGGTCTATTTCTTAGTAAAAGAAACATTGAAAATGGACATTCAGTACATGTAAATCTGTGCATTTGTATTTCTGAAAGCTCCGCTGTAGCAGCCTCAGGTTTAGTTGTCATGCCAACTGTTAATTAACAAAGCATGAATAATTATTTCAACACCTTTTGTTACTCAATTTGTAGACAGCAAAACAGGTCTATGATAGAATGGGAGCAGTATTCTGTGATTTGCATTAAAATACCAAAAGCATAATTCTTTTCAATTCTACTTCTCCCCCAGATATCAGTGTTGTGTGTTTCAATCATCGTAGCCCGCATCATTCGTGTTGTCATCGCCAGCATGATGCTCATTGTCATCTCACTCATCCCGCTCTCATCACTCTCCTCATCTCCAGCATCCTCATCATCGTCTTTCTCTGGCAACTGAGGTAAAGCCATTGACCACAATGAATCTGTTGTTTGTCTAGGAGATGAAAGACTCTGAAATAGAGATAAGCATTCTGTTCTCATAAAGCTAAAGAATAGGTTTATGTGCAACTTTGATAAACAAAAGCTTTTAAACAAAAGCTGTATTTAAAAAACAAATGCAATTAGAAAAAACTTCACCTGCAAAATGATTTACTACATAGAAAAAGCATTCTGTGCAGAATAGCATCCAATTATTTATTTATTATTATTTTTTAATTGTCTTTTGGTGCAAAATTAGTAATTTAAGGCTACAATAATCTCAAATAAAGCATCAAAATATCTTGGACGGACTGACCTTTGCTCAACAGACATCTAAAACTTACCCAAAGCTTTCTATAGTGTCAGAATCAGATTCATTTGTTGAGCAGCATTTTAACCACACAGATTCCCTCTCAAAGTTTTGACACACTTGCTAAACTGTAGAACTTTAATTCAGACTCACAGCTTTTCAAAATCTGACATTTCTTCTGCTGAAAGTAAACATGCATGTTTCCTTGAAATAGAGAGTTTTCACTTTGTGTCTGTTAGTCCTCTGTGTCTGTCCAGTTAGAATTGATTCAGTCAAATCTAACTGAATCAGTCCAGTTAATTGAATATTAACCTCCATTAGCATCTATATCATAAACGGACTGCACAAATCAGATGCGGTCATGGGTGGGTACCCACTCATTGGGGTCTGCAGAGTGAAGTTCTGACTAAGCCATTTGAGCAGATGTTCATTTAGCATCGGATAATTACATCACCAAAAGAGCATACATGCCGATGACACAGATTATTAAATTTCTGTGGACAGTTTGAAAATACTTGATGACGTGTTTTTTTTTTTTGTAAGGTTTTAAAATGTCTTAAAATTGTCTGGCCAGTCAGTTTTGTGGCCCGTCTCTTTTTCCACTATTATGAACGAAAGATATTTAATTCTACATGTCTGGATTTTCTTTTAAGCTCCAAGTTTTTCTGAAATTTTGGATTTAATATTGAACCTAATAATGCAGTAATGGAGTAGAAAGTGTGTTGTTTAGTATTCGTGATGTTATATTTAAAAAATCATCAGTTCTATTCCGCGTTAAAATCTGCACTGATCGAGTGATTGTGTTTTACTTACGGCTCTAAATGCCAAAGTACATTTAATTTCTAAATTTTTTCTCGATTCAGTGAAAGTGTAAGTGCCCCAGTGTTAAATTATAACAACATTATGGATTTATTTCTCCCATACAGTTGGCTAAATAAATAATAAATACTGAATCAAAGCACCCAGCTAACACATCACCAGCAGACCGACATGCACTCTTAGGAGTGCAGACGGCACAGGCACACCTATCTGCTTCAGTCTATTGATTGTTTTAGTCCTATAATTCCTTGTGGTGCCACAGGGCTGCATCCTCATTAAAGAGTGGCTGGGTTGAGATATATTACTGTTAGCATACATGACTCACAGCCTGGTCTTTACACACATTAACGTGCATGGCGTTTGAGAGCACAAACTGGCATTCGATCATGTCAAATTACGAAATGATCTGCTATTTTCCTTTATGTAAAATGTGGAATAGTGAGGTCTAACCAGTGGTTGGCACAGACCAGTGTCTCTTCTACCTATATCTTTTAGCTGGTTTGCAGTTTGTTATAATATCTGTGACTTATGTGGTGACATAACAGGGACATTCTTTTCTTTTATGGTCTGGACTGTTATTACAGTGTGATATATATATGTGTTGCTCCCAAGCCTAGCTTGCACCCCCTGACCCATTGGTGTGTGTCATCTCCATTTCTGCAATTTATGATCTGTTGTTTTTTATGATTTGCAGCAGCTCTGCATCGCATGTTCTCCTGATGTAATCTGTGCTGCATATAATATTAGCGTTGACGAAAAAGAAGAAAAATCTCAGCATTGGTTTGTCAAAAATTATTGGAGAATGACTTAAAAATCAAAGCTCACATGCTTTGCAGCACGCCCTGCAGTTTTTGCTGTGTGGGTGAATTGCCATGGCAGCCAGAATGTAACCAAGGCCAAATTTCTACTGAAAGAACGGCTGTCTTGGTGAATGAATGGAATACAACAGAATCAGAAGTCAAGCAGACTCTCTCTGGAGATCATCCCACATAAGTCTGCACCCCTTCTGTCTGCTGTTGCCATGGAAATATCCTCAACCATATTTGGATGACTCCAGCATAGCAGCAGGGTGATACTACATGCGGCGCATGCGCATGTGTTTATGTGAATGGGTTTGTGCATGCGTGGGTGATCTGTGTGTATAAGTCTGCATGACTAGATCCATAAATGTGTTTTGTTTGAAATTGTTTACTTATACTAAATAGATAAACGACCGAAAACACTCTTATTAATAATATGATTATGACAAATTTTTTGACCTTCATGGGCAGCTTTTTTTCCTGTTTTCTTTTTTCTCCACTTTCTCAGGGCTTTATCGTTACATCACCATTTCTCTGTGCCCCTCATTGAATCCACCAGCCTGGATTCTGTCAGACTGGAATCGTGTCTCATGCAGCATGATTGTTTACTCAAGGTCACAGCCTTCCACCTTCCCAAATGACTCAGGTTTTGCCTTGTCGAGGTTTTCAGTTAGGGACAAATTAGGAGGAGAGACTTGAGTGTCTCAAATCAAAAAGTTCGTGGTGTTAATTTTGGTGTTACACACATGTTGTCCAAAAGAAATTAAACCTTTAGAGCAGGAACAAGTGGATAAGGAACAGTTCAGAAAGAAGAGGATGATTGCCACTGAGGGATTATTGTTTTCCTAAAAGTTTCCCGTCTAAACATGAAAAACTGGACTGTGAAATGTGATCATCAGAGTTCTACAATGCACCTACTGTGTGTACCTAGAGAGTCTGTTTCTGGTTGTGAGTGGATTTGAGTCTTTGTTATGTTTACTGGGGCTATGGTAATTTGCCCTTGTCATTTAATAGGGGAAATGATGGAAATTAATCCTGCTCCATTTTTCATATGTTTGTGAAAAAGCATCGCTAATTAAACACTGATGAATTTGCTGTAATGAATGATGGATGCTTAAGAGGGGAGGATGAAGATAAAGAGAATGTTGTTCTATTACAGGAGTTGTTCTGTAGTCTCTTATGCAAATATACTGCTCAAAAAAATAAAGGGAACACTTAAACAACACAATATAACTCCAAGTAAATCAAACTTCTGTGAAATCAAACTGTCCATCTAGGATGTGTTATTTGAGTGTTCCCTTTATTTTTTTGAGCAGTGTATTTCAAGTTGGGTTTGTTTGAGTTATGTCAAAGTGCTGCATACAGTATTTGTTTGCACTATTCTGGCTTTGATTCGTCTTGTTGCTATTTATATTGCAGAAGCTACCATGTTTACAGCTGGACGTTTTTGTTCCACTACTCTGTCCTCCCTTATAGATGTGGGTGTTTATTATGCACATTAGCAAAATTAAGCATGATTGAGCATAATTTTGACTGCATGATGGTCGCAAAGTGCTTCCAATTCAATCCTTTGCATTTGTGGAATATGCATTAACCCGCATTAGGGGGATAAATACAGCATCTTGACAACATTAGGACCAGATGTGGTCAGAAACAAATTCGCAGAAATAAGCAAAGGGACAACTCTACACTTTCCCACAATAATCACAGATGTCTGGAGAACCTTGTTGTTCCGAGGGTCAGGTTGGAACACAAGCCAATCATTTTTTTCATTGTTTTTTATGAGTTGCATAATACTTTTTTAAAAATATGCATTATCATTAATTCTGACATGGCTTGAAATACAAGTCAGCTGTTGACAATTTTAGCAGTTTGCACTTACTTTCTTGCCTATGCAAGAAAGTATCTTAAGTATCTATCTTATCTTAAAGTTGGCACTGGCTGTTGTATGTGACTTTTGTAAAAATATGTTTTTTACATATTGGTTAAAATTATCATTGTGTTGTGACAGTATAAGACAAATAATCTGTGAAAAAGTTAAGCTCCTCTACCTTCTCTCAGGATGCCCACCAAAACTGCAGAAATACACCACTCAGTCAGAAACAACCAATCAGAGCCAGGAGGAAGGCCTTACTGTTGTCAGTCATTCTCATGCTCACGCTCTTCCCCTTGCTTTCTGCTATGCTACAGCTGGTTCACCACAACATAACCTGCCATGAGTCCTCTGACTATTTAGCATGTAGGCACCGATGACTGCAGAAAAATGGTTTTCTTGGAATGGAAAGTCACTTTTCCGTCATTAGCACGTCGTACTCGAGCTTGATTGACAACACTAAGACACTCCCCATGGCTCTCAATGATGGATTTTGATCAAGACTGGTGTATTTTTGCAGATGGCAGTATCAGCATTGGAAGGAGGTGGACTGTGGCTCAGGAGACAGAAGTTTGTCCTGTAATCAGTGGGTTGCTGATTTTCTATCTGTATTGGTAAATTGTTCCACAAAATTGCTCCAGGCACACCTCCCTTAGTAATCCAAACAGTGACATTTTAATCCTGGTCATATTGAATTTTAGCTTTTAGGGAAATGGATTTCTAAAATATAATAGAGCCCACAGTGCTCAGTTGGATGATTTTGCTAGACGAAGGCCCTTCATCTTTCATAGGCTGGTACATTGCTCTGGCATTGACTGTATTGAAATTTGTTTTATTGTTTTACATGACGCCATTTTTTCTATGAGTTTGACAAAAGAAATATTTTATGAAAGTATCTGGGATCTCTTTGATCCCCTGTGTCAAATGTGTCAAAAGCATATCAAAGAACTCTCACAGGAAGTGTATGTCTTCATATTTTAAACCTCAATAAAAGTCGAGGTTGACTTCAAAAAGCTGTTGAACTGAAACTCCCCTATATATCAAAGATTGTTTTTTTTATCCAGCTCACCCGTACTTCCCTGTTTTCTGTCAGTACCTGTCTTTATCTTTTGGCCTCTGTTTCCTTTCTGTTTTTGCACACTCTTGACTTTTTGACACTTCACTTTTCTCTCTTCATGTTTTTGCTTTATTCCACTCCCTGATTCCTTCGTAGAGGGACAAGAGTCTGTGAATAAGATGCAATGCTTTTGCTTTTAAACAAGCACGCAACAACACATGCACTTTGCTAGTCTTTTTAAATTTCAACATTAGAAAGCATTAAACAGTTTGGTACGGGAGTCCAGTGTGGTTGCGTGGTTTGATGGTGTCTGCTCTGTTGCATTCAGGTTTTGGGGAAACGGTGGTATCATGCACAGCCGCTGCCTTGCTGTTGCGGTGTGCTCTGTTCATCGGCATTTTGGGCAGAACTCCCCCTACGGGTGGTAGATTTGTGACATGTGTGTTTATGTTGGGGCTGTTTTCTCATGAGGTTGCTCTGGATGGCTGGTTCGTTTGAGCACATGGACTTTTTTTGGCCCCATCACTGGATGGTGTGGGGGTTCAGGGTCTGGGCCAGGGTCATGCGGACGGCGATGAGCCCTCATCTGGCCTGATGGGCTCCTTCCACTGCTGCGGAGGTTTGTGCTGTCTGCTTTTCTTCACGCTGGAATGAAGGGAAGCACCTCTTGGGACCAGCGATGGTTTGCTCCTCTGGGGAAATGCTACCGGGTCCTGAGAGTTTAAAGTACGCACTTTACACTCTCTATGGGTTGTGTGCGTGGGCGTGCATCCAATTTTGTGTGTTTGTATTGGGTTAGCAGGTACGAATGTCTGTGTGTGAGCAGAGAGTGGGAACTTGTGATTGTGACAGTGTTTGCCTGTTTTTCTGTCAATTTGAGCTGCATCACCTTATCTACATCATCTTGGGTCCGACAACAAATGTGAGTCCCATTTCCCCATCACACTCCCAGGAGATGGCAGGTACCTCTGCCTGCCAGTGCAGGGTTTCTGCATGCTTAGTGATTGTTTGGCTGGTCTCTGTGAAGGGTGGTGTGCCTTTGACGCTCAGATCATGTTTTGCCTACAGGACCTAAAAACTTTCTGCTCTCATCCAGACTGAGATCCGTTTAAGTCCCTTACTATTCTTTTCTTCGTACATTATGGTAAGGACAGTTTCGATCCTCATCCAGCCTTGTTTTACATAGTTTCAGATGCCTAAAGCTCTTTCTAGCTTCGACTGCAGAGTTAGACAAAGTTAGGTGAGTAGCTCTTTTCTTGCCAACATCCCTGTGTTTTGAGATCCAGGGAAAATGAGCAGAAAACGGCACTCATACAGAAGACAAGTAGTACGAAGTAATACTAAAAAATATTGCACGGTCTCTTCAGGTGTGTCATGGGATGTACTATACTTAAACAGTCATATAGCATTTTGGTTTAGTCTTTGTTTAATAAAAACTGTGAGTTGTTGTTGTGAGGGTTTTCAAACCTGAGATTAGATTTAAATAATTGAAGGTTTCAGTGGAGAGCAGATAATTTTATTATTCACTGATAATCTCTTCAAGGTGTATTTTCATTTTAGCATGACTATATGGGATTTCATATATTCTATCTATGAAATTATGAGTCTATATGACACTAAAGAGACTAAAGATGTAAAATATTGTAGTGTACATGAGTTGATCACAGCAGATTGTGTAAAAAATGTGTTTTTGAGTCCTCTGAAATAAGATTAGCCCATGACATCTAAGGCCTAAGTTGGGTTTAATGCTGCACATTACTTGTTTCATATAACAATATATTGGTTTTATATAACAATTTGAGTTTGTGTGACTTTTAACTGCACCAAAATTAGGCAATAGGCTGTTTTAATTATAACTGCATATTTATTGCATAAAGAAGTTGCAAAGAAACTGTCATCAATTAAAAATTGATCATTATACCAGCTTATTTTCCTTTCCGTTTCAAAGGAAGACACAATGCTACAGAAATATAGCACTGCAGCTTTGTTTTTTGTTTTTTTTTTGTCTTATTTATGTTGCCCAAACGAGTTCACTAGACTCTTTTACTTTTGTACACTTTACCTTTATTGTGTCTTTGCACAGATCTCATGCTTGCAACAACAACAAAAAAATCACAGAACAATTCTGGAAAAATGAAACGCAGAACAATGAGTCTCTTGACAGGGAATTAGTTGTTTTTTTAGTATGTAGGGCAGAGCCAGAGGCAAGTGGACCTGCTAACGAACCTCCACACAACACTTAGCCCAAATAACGTAGAACTGTCGATGGTCTCTAACATGCAGAGACAGAGCTACGCATTTCTACTAAAAACACTGTTGCGTTCAAACTGACCAGCATTTGCGTCACCTGGATAAGTGCAGGCATTTGTACATACAGGCAGGCTTTGATATGGGGAGACACACAAATACACACATGATTTATCCTCTTATTGCTCTCCCAGGGAATGGTCTTATCCTCTTACAGCACTCCAATGGGAAAAGTGCTTGGAATTAAAGAGTATAGTCAGGGGACGACATACAGACAGGGATAGTAGGGATGAGGAGCAAAGAGACGGTAGTGCAGAGTAAATATATGTATTTCACTTAGAGACGTTGCATTTATTTGATTGCTTTGATTAGTTGAGCAGATTGTTTGTACTGTTTTTCTGTTTTAAAACTCTTCTTTGGCACGCTGTTGCTCATTTTCCAGAGGGATTAATCTGACGGTTACATCAGTGGTGCTGCGTGCTCAAATACATTAACACATTCACACGCATCCTTACACACATCATAATCCTTTTAATGGTTGTTGTCACAGTAATCCACACCATAATAAATTTCCCTGTTTCATGTTTGATACTTGAATGTTCTTGTGCACGCAAACCTTTTAAGAAGGAAATAACCTTTGCATTTTGTGCTCATTGCCCCGCTTTACTCCCATTCCATGTCAACGCTTGACTTTTTTCTCCTACTACTTTATTTCATAACCTTTACAGATGCTTTGTCTCCTCTGCACAATGCACCTCATCCATCGCACATTTGAAAGGCTATCTGTAAGCTGCTCGGCTATCTCCTGAAGTGCCTGGACAGGAAATAAATGGCTCCTTAATTTAGCTCTGCTTGGAGTTAATTAAAAGAAATGTGAACTTTTATTCATTTGAGGATTGACCGCAGGAAAACATATGAACACTGAGAAAGTGGAACAGCAGAGTTTTATATCTGCTATCATATTACAAGACCAGTCTATTGATTCAATGTGAGGGGCATTAAAAGTAACTGAGGAAAATCTTTACTACATATTTTCATTAGAACTGTTTGCATTTATCTAAGACATCCACATATTGGTTTATATAATGAGCAGGTGCATTTAGGTTTGCTGTAGATAAATGGAAAGTATCGATAACCTCTTGAATCATCTTTAGTCGTGTTACTACCACTAACTAATTTGAACTTTATTGGTATGTCATGTGATGAATCGACTTCCAGTAGCTGGTCATTGTGTTCATATGGGAGACTAATACAATTATGTTATTTTCTTATGTTAGAATGAAACAGTACAAGGTTTGTTGGGTTACTTAAGGCGCATTTTATGTTGTTGAAACTGATAATTCTCTGCTTCACATGGCATGTTGTACGGAGTTTTCAAAGTTCAAGGTTCAGCTCATGTGTTTGCTGTACCCCCTACATGCTCTGTGATAAACTGTAAACAGGATTTATGGCTTTCTCCAAACAATGGCTTCCATCTTAACACTCTTCTAAAAACACCAGAACTGGAAGCTCAGAGGTAATAGTTGACCTGTCAACAGATTATCCCGGATGAGGTGTGATGTGTAATTCTTTCTTTCCCTGACCTTTATCTTTAGTACACTACTTATTCCATTGAATTATATCCTTTTGATTGAAATGTGCAACTGAATATTTTTTAAATATATTGGATGTTAAATTTATTTTAAATTGACGTTATTTTAAATTGTACTGGCTTTCCTTTCTTATCAAGGTTATTCCATAAGTCAACTCCATACCTTGTAATGCTTCATTATTGTGACAGCACCTTGTAGTTTTATATTAAATTGTCCTCTTAAATGATATGCTCTTTTTTCAGTTTATGAACATTTTTGGATAAGGACTTTTAGTAATTTTAGTTTTGAAGATTTTAAAAACAATCTTAGAACAATCAGTTCTTTCCACGGTTACTTTTAGTGATTTAAACACTTGCTGTTTGACTTGGAAAGAAGGACTTGTGAAGTTCACTTCTTAACAGCGCAGCTCACTTTGTTTCGGTAGATAATGCATAAGAGCCGCCAGTCTGGAATTCACAAGCATTCAGTGAAATCCTGAAAGCGTCAAATCGCATTAGTAGCTTTGAAGCCGCAGACAGACTGCGGTCTGCAGGTGTCGGCCAGGTGCAGCATCTACCGAAAGAGGTGTAAGACTAAAATTCACTTCGCAGTTGTTAACTATTCAATCAAATGATCTGACTTTGCGTTGCTACTTAAGTGTGGAGAATATTTCTTTTCACCTGGGGGTCAAGTGACATTTATTCTCTTCATAATCCATCAAATGTTTGCCAGAGACCTATTATCCATTTGTCTCCTATGCTCTCCCTGTCTTCCAGGGAATTTGGAAGACAGGGATGTGTGCTGCATCGTAGCCCCCGCATAGCTTGTTACCATAGCAACGACTGAGACGGAGTGCGATAAAAAATGATGGAAAGACAGAGGCACAATGTATAAAAGAGAGGAAGTTTGCAAAAAAAAAAAAAAAAGGGGGGGATCAAGAGGTTTACTTGTGTGCTATAAATGCTCTTCCAGCTGTGTCCTTGTGCAATAATGGGAGATCCTTCAGCTGACGGCTCTCAAGCAGAATTATGCTGCTTAAGCAGAAAGCACAAGTCAGTGGAGCCCTTTCAACTTTTCTGCTGTGACCCATGAAAATGTATTCAAAATATGTGACATTATTTTCACTTGTTTTCCATCTTCAAAGCGCTCGAACTATAGATTTTAAAATTAATGCAATAAATAAGTCGTATTAATACCAGCAGTGGAATGAAATCTGCCTTTTCTCTGGTGCCAGACAAAGTTTGTCCTAGACAAAGTGGTGGAAGAGGTGATGTTAAAGTAAAAACACCTGTCAGTGGTGAAAATACATTTTTTCCTAGTAGTTACTAAAGTAATTCACTCTTTTATTAAATAATTGCAATGCTTTAACTTGGGAATTTAATTTAAATTTAAACAACTGGATAACAACTCTTTCCATGAAAGCATCAAGTTTGGTCTTTAGCTCAGCTTTTCAATTTACTGACATTTATTTATAGAATGTAGACACTGATAAACATTTTCTTGCACTTGATCCATAATCATGAAAAGGCTAGAAATTTTTATTTTGATTCACCAAATGATTTCAGTGCATATACTTTGTAATCAGCTTTGACAATAATCTCTTTGACTGGATCATCATCATTTTATATCTTTACCATTCCATGCTTTTGAAATTAATTTCATATCTAACTCTTTGTGGATTCATAGAAACGTCTGAGTCGCAGCCATGTTGGTCTCAAAACATCTTTAACAATCAAAGCTTTGTGATAATATTAGCTTGGGCTAAAATTAATCAAGAATAATTGTGATGACTTTAATAATCTCTGCACTAGAAGTAAATGAAGTCCTTTAGTTACGCTAATAGTAAAAAAAAAAAAAAACACTGAAGCATGTTTTGCAAATATGCAAAACATGATTGCATGATGTTTTGCAAGTGGGGAATTCATTAAAGCTCATAATGAAACAGTTAATTTACTGCAGACCTGTCTGTTCCTCCCTTTTCCTCTTTTTCTGATAAGCACACTCTCCCAGATGCAAACATGATTCTGTGGGCGATAAGCTGGATGCTCATTATCGGGCATTAGCTGCACTGCTCACTAATCCCTACTGTCAAACAGACTGACTAGCAGTATGTGTGTGCATCCTTGTGTGAAGGGCCAACCAGTATAATTATTGCAAAGCAGGAAATAGTTCTGACTCCTGTTTCTAAGCCACAGGCATATCATTATGTTACATAAAATTGTTTACTGACATATGCATTTCCGTATGTCAGGAAGCGTGTTCCAGGACTTGATGTTTTACATGTACCTTAGTCTAGACATTTCCATCAAATATGTTGCCACTAGCAGGAAGTCCAGCAGAAAATCGCTTGGCGTAGAAGAAGTTAAAAGGTGAGAGCTTTTAATAAACATATTTTCTGGGCTTTTAGGGTAAATGATGATTTTAAAAAATGTACAATGCTCTGAAAATGTGTTACACATTTCTTCTGGTTTTGCTTTTTTTCCCACACAGATTATAAAACAAATTGTAGTATCAGTGTCTTGTTTTTAACTTTCAAGATCTAGACTTTAGTTAGGCTACTCAAAAACTTCATTTAGTTTCTTTTGAGAAGTTTAAGAAGTAATCTAGCTGGTGTGCTTTGGGTGATTGTTCTGTTGAAGAAGTAGAAAATGCCCAGATCATCGCACAATCACCACCATGTTTGACTTTAGGCATGAGTGATCTTCTACTGAAATACTGTGTCAGCTTTACGCCAAATTTAACAGGACACTCTCTTCCAAAAGTTTCCACTTTTGTCACAATGTGTGTTGGATGCTTTGTTCCTGGTTAAATTGTCTGATCACGTTCACTTGAAATGCCACCTAAATATCACCTAAATAGTGCAAATTTGCCATTGTTGTCTGACTCCACGCTTACAAGGGTTTGGGTTTGGCACAGATATATTCAAATAGAAATCTTAGAGCGTGATGGGAAGCAGAGAGGAAAAAAAAATGATAGCACATGGGTTCAAAAGGCTCAGATTGAGAAAAGGATGAGGGAAGAAAAAGACCAGAAGGCCACCATGGTGATAAAGATGAGGCCGAAATAAAAAGACTCAGGGAGGAAGAGTAATGGTACGCTGGAGGTGTATTACCCCAGCAGGTGATATTACGGTGTCTGCTGTGTCGCATATGAGAGACCACACTTTTATGTGTGAAGCAATAAAAAGTAATGAGGCCGGACCTGAAGGAAAAGATGAAATATAAAGTCTGTGTTTCCCGCCAACTCTTTCGTTCTAACATCAGATTTTCAACATTTGTCCCACTGTGAGTTTGGGTGTGTGTGTGGGTGCCTGTGTGTGTGTGTGTGTATGTGGGGGTAGGGGGTTTGCTGTGGCTCAACTCAAATCTTCTCCTCAAACATCTTGGTCTTTGTTCCTCAACATTGCAAACATACTCCAAACTATGTAAAAACTGAGATCCCTTTTTGATCTTCTTTCCTCTCAGCCCGTAATTCAATCTCTTCCCTAGAGATGTGATCTATGTCACTTTATACCTTCTCTGCCTTGACAGAGAATATTTTGTTTTTAACCTCTTCGCCTCCCTTAGTCTTTCATTCATAAGTCTAATTGTCTCTTCTGTGACCCGACTGCTCTTTCAGCTGTTTCCTTCATCCTCCACTCTCCTCAGCTTGCCTTTCTGTGTTGACCTGTATTTTGTTGCTACTCTTCAGTATTGCTGTCTTGTTTCCTCTTCATCTTCAGCAGACAATATATTTTACCTGGTTATCTGTGGCTTAAAATTGATGAGCAAGTAAAAAATGTTACTTTCATACAGCCCATTTTTTGTGAACTAGTGTCTTCAATTTGTGTGTAAAAGTCACACACCCGACTGCATCCAGACAAAGACCCCAGCTGGAAGGGAAATAATGTCTGTTATCTGCACTCATTCATCTGTTTCTCCTCTTACATCTATTTATTTTATTGCACCTCCTGCTTCGTTCTATTTAATTATTTTTCTTCAGCTTTGTCTTTTAGGTAGAGTGAAGATGGGTAATTCTGCTGCACTTCTAATAATAAGAAAACTATGGACACCTGTTTGCTCATTCCTAGAATTTCTGAATCTAACTATATATTTAAATAAAGTTTAGTTTATTAATTTTATAAAGCAGAAGAATCTGATTTCACTCGATTTTGGACATACAGCTGATATGAGTTTAAATCATTTACTCCCAGATAATCTTCTTGCTTTTCTTCACATAAGCAAGAAGGGTTACTAATTGAAATGGAAGAAGAAATTTCATCCATTGAAAGAAGAAATTTCTTCCATTTCTATTAGTAAACAATGGGACAGTGGTGTCATTTTTTGCTCTTCAGTAGTGTTTTAGTTGCTGGCTGAGGCACAGTGCACATCATGAACCTAGGACAGTAGTGGACGATACGTCCACCACCCAAAATCACCCCACTCTGACATTTAACAAAAATACTACAAACAATTTATTTAAGTTTTAGGTCAAACAAATAAATGGGTCCCGTAATTTTACTTCTCCACTAAATGTTTTTCTCTAAAACTGATTTCGGTGTTCTTGCTTTAGGAATTAAAACCTAATTATGACCTAAATGAAGAGAGAAATATAGAGAATAATGCTCTTTTTTGTCCTTTTTTGAAGAACAAGTTTTTTTTTTCTTTAGACAAGTGGCAAAGATGGAAACATATCAGCTCAAGGTAAAAGTACAGTAGACACTGTGTTTTGACAAAAGATTTTGTGAAAATATTTTCTAATCAGTCAACTTAAATAAGGTCTAACAGACACATCTCTGAACTTTTAGTGTAGAGTAGATCACTCTTATTCATCAGAAAACTCTTCATTTAATATCTTTATTTGACAGACAAGGACAAGCAACACTAGTGGGAATTTTATGGTCCTAATTCTTATTACTGAGGTCACATTTTTCTCTGTTAGAGCTTGTTCTGTAAATAATTGCTTCTTTCTCCCTTTTATCTTCTCTGTATACAGCATCTGTAGACATAGTTTGGAGAAGGCTTGTTGGTGTTTTTGTTAACAAGGTCAAACAAAAACGTCTGCATCATATTTCATAATCAGTCTTGATAAATTTAGAGAATTGGCAGAAATTGCACTTGTTAGATTTCAAAGTGATTACTGTTATTATCTGTTTACATGAAGCATTGATCTTGGCAGAGGACACATTTTCTCAGTAGAGTTTTTTTTCTTTTTTTTCTTGGATTTGGTAAATAATTTTTTCTTTCCTGATAACTCGCACCGACCATTCATTATCAAAATTATATTTCATTATTAGGGCCTGCCATAGCAATGCATAGGAGAGCAGTGAAATGCCTTACAAATGCCTTGGGTCTGACTGACACAAAACAGAGTCAGTCAGACTCAAAATAGAGATATAATTTTGTCTGCCCCTCTGTGTCTGAGCTCCCCTTTAGAACTACAGTAATGGAGGACAGTTAGAACTGCAGTGATGGAGGAAGGTTAGAATTACAGTAATGGAGGACAGTTAGAACTGCAGTGATGGAGGAACTCTCAGTTGCTACAGAAGAGGGCAGAGCTGGCATTTAGAAATAAAGAAACAGCACCTTCACAGAAAACTTCACACAGACAAGATGGGAGGAGAGCAAAGGAAGTAAGAACCATATGACTCATGAAACTGATGCTCTTAAATAGGCAACCTCAAAACTATGTCTTGGACTGACAAAATAGGAGCAACACATACCCTACAAAGTAAAAGCCTTCACATTTTTCACAGCAGGTAATTGCTATTTTGAGCATTGTATGACTGGTTTAACCCAACCACTGTTCCACATGGGATTAGTGTGGCCCTTCAAAATGAAACTTACTGAAAATTTCAAAATAAAAGACTTCAAACGGTTTTCGGATCAACCTTAAAGATCCTGAACGGGAAGCAGTTGTTCGGACTGCTTTTTTCAGCAAAACTGACTGGAGTCAACAGATAGATTTCTGTCTCCCCCTGTGTGTCTCACTCACATGACAGTTGCCAGAGAACAGAGCTGCCTTTGGGAAACTACAGTGATGGCGGATTGTCAGGAACAGACATAGTCGTTCCTCAATTCCTACAGAGGAGGGCTAAACAAACAAACATAACACTTTGGCAATTCCAAATGTACTTGGAATTGTGATCAGTCTCAATGTACTAATCTTCACTATAAACACAGACAACCTATTTGCATTTGCACTGTGAGAAAAAGCTGAAGCAATAAGTCATTCCTACCGCAAAGTGGAAACATCCACCATTTGTTTCTTCTAATGGAAAAAACTGTTGTTTTTTTTTTAGTGTTAAGCACAAACAAATTTACTTTAATGTATGAAAATAAGCAAAGAGTTAATCACATCTTATTATAAAATGGCTACATTTTCAAGAAATTGTTGTCATAGAAACAAACGTCCTGCTGATGAAACGCCAGCAGGAAGCACTCAGCATCGCCTTGGCACCACTTTCATGATCTTTATTTAAATCTACACACACCTTTCCCCTTCAAGATTTCTTTGAATAAAAACACCATTTGCACAAAAGTAGCTACATAATGTAGTTGTTAGTGGTTTGAAAGAAAAAAGAAGGCAATCAGCATGACTAAGAAATGTGTGGAAGAAAAAAAAAAGCAGAGAGTGGATCCAGATGTGGGAAGAAAAGACAAACAGGAAACTGAGCTGGGCTGAGAGCAGCTGAGAGCAAACAGAGCCAGAGGGTAATGAGGTCTGATATTGATAGGTAAAAATGAACCTGCCGCCACGGTAAGCAGGCTCAGGCTGTTCTACTCTCTGTCTCTGTGCGTTATTGAATGACAGGCATGTAAAGTGGTCCGATCACTCACTGAATTACACCCTTGAATACACACATATGTGTGTATCTCTGCCTCTGTGGCACACACACACAGACTCGCACAGTGTCTGTGTGTGATGCAGTTCCGACATTTGGCTAAATGAGTTTTGCTGTTGTCACAGTGACCCCTGACCTCTGTTTGGCTGGGGTCCATGATAGATGAGCTGTCATCGTTCAGTAGTAGTCAGTTCGTCTCCACGGTCACTGTTTGCAGCGAGACCTCAGATCAGTCTTGCTTCAACATCTCTTCATCAATCTGCATATCAAAAAGCTTGTTATCCTTTCTTATGTCGCTGATGTTATCTGTCCAACCCTCCAATAATGAAGTTGTTACTGTCAGAAGTCACAGTGTTTGCTAATATAAATGTAATTTACTTTTTTTTTTTTGCTAATATGAAAGTTGTACTTAAAAGCAAGATTTTTTTTAAAGCAGTATATTATTATATGCTTATAATTATTGTAATATAATTCATGCTAATTGCAGGATAATACTGGAACCACATGTCAGAGGCTGCAACAGACTGCAGATTGTGGCAGAGGTTCGCCTTCATACAGGAAATGACCAAATATGCATCTAGATTTTTTCTTATTTAACAACAGTTTAAAAGGCATGTGTGTGTATGCTACAAGCTTCAGTCACATTGAAGTCAGCTACTTACAAAACTAAGAAACCACAAAAAGTCTATTTGAGTGACAGAGTCATGGTCTCCAGCATAAATAAGAAAAACAATAATGACAAAAAAATTGAGACACAAGGAGACAATGCTCATGTTTTGAAAAACAAACTTAATTTTCCAGCAGGCTACAATGCAGAAAATTGTCTAAAGGCAGAAGAACATCAGAGAATCCGTTATTTGATAGAAAACCTTTGTGATGAGTCAATTTGACTCAGACACAACTGAAGACACATTTTTAATCTATGTTGTAGGGAAACTGCTGCAATTCATTACGAAAAAAATCATTTTAGTTCTCTTTCCATGATAGCTGAACAACAACAGCTTATATTGTTGATATTGATGTCTCTTTTTCCTCCAAGAATTAATTACTACAAAGACAAACTGGACTGGCTTTTTCTAAGATGATCACAGATTTCTAAAAACACAACTTCGTCATAAAAACCTTTTGTGGAAGCAAGAAAAGCAGAGAAATGTGAATTCTCTTTTTTTTGTCACATTTCATTACCCTGAATTATTACTGTGACCGAGTACACTATCCGCATGAAAGTGGTGGCAACCTGTTTGTTTTATTAGTTATTAAAGCCCAACAATACAGTTTGATCGATCTTTCTTCTAACTCCCTCCTCTCTGCCCATCATCACGTCTCTTTAGTTCATGCAATGATGAACTGAAAAGGATTAGACACAACACTGCAGCATTTATTATGGAAGAAATAAAATTTAGTGATCATGTTGGCATCTGTGTTTTATATGTTATTAGCTTAAATGCCGTCTGACATGTAAAGTTGATTTGTTGGACGACTCACACTTATGTATCCATGTTACTTTGTGCACATAGTGTTGAAGCTTTTTGCGTGTCTTTTATGTCCAGCTAATCAATGGTTTAAGGTTTTTTTTTTTTTTACTGTGCTGTTTGTAATGTGTAGACTAGACTCTGTGTGTTTGTGGTGTTTTTGGTTGTAAGCAGCAGATGCTGATGTGGAATATGTGCCAGGTTACCATGGCAGCGACGGAGCAAGTGTGTTGGGATCGAGTGGCATGTTATCATTGAACATGGGTATTAATTACTAAAGTGACCTATTGGCAGCACAGCTTCAGATCCAAGTCAAATATTTTTACAGATGATGACCTCTTTTTACTCAACTGGTGAGTTTTGATACGGTAATTAGAGAACAATGCAAACATGTGTTTTAAGGGAACTGATGAGTTTCTTTTATCTTTAAGTGAATGGCTTAGCTTTCCATTTTCTCAACATGAGCAACCTCTTCTTCACCACAGGACTTGAATATGCGACAGAAAATTTCTCTTTCTAATTGTAGTTTAGGGGCTTTAAGTAAAAATCAGAGAAAAAAAATGCCTAAAGATTTGATAACTCCTACAGCAGAGAAAGAATAACTAGGGATGGGTCAGTGGCTGGAACAAAGATAAACCGTTATTCTATATGTTATGGTTTCAAAAGTCAGAGAAAATAATAATAAAAAAATTGTTTCCACAGATTAAATTCTTATAATTCAGTTGGAAAAACTGCTGTGGAGTTTTTGGCTGTAAGGAGAACAGGTTAACTCACCATGTCCTCTCTCTAAACTAAAAGCTACATGTAAGTCTGGCCTTCTGGTCTTAAGTCACTGACTGAAGGCTTGTTACAAGAGCAGACCAGCTAATAAAAGCTTGAAATTGTTCTACCTGTGTAACGCTAAGGCACAGAAGCTTAATGGTTAAAAATTTAACGAGAATTAACGAGGGCTTAATCTGGACTTTTGCTTAAAGTCTTTGTTCGCAGTCAAAATAACAATAAATGGATGATATAGTAATATTATTAGATCTACTAATTAATGTTATATAATTTTAGGAGATGCCGGAATAATTGTTACTTTTCTGTTTTAATTTAAAGAAATGAATTTAAAACAATTGCTTTAATTGTGCAATTTGTGACACTTATTTTGAGTTAAGCTTACTAGACTGAAAACCTCAAACTGTTTCATGCCCAAGAGTCACATATTATTATAGAGTCACGATTTAAGGTACATAGAAATCTACATAACCTATTTTACATGTGGGTTTTTCTCAGTAAGGATGCATGGTACAGTTGTCTTCTCCAGTTTGCATGTTGTCCCTGTTCTCTTCTTCCTTTTCTTTAACCCTATTGTAAAAGTATAAAGATTTGATTAATTTGCCTCTTTCTTTACCTCTTTAGGATTATGGTTGTTTACCTTTTGTGTGTCTTATGTTTTCTTGTGATGAACTGATGGCCTGTTGAAGGTGTTAACCGGTGAATAAATCATTTAAAATGTGAATTTGTCTGGCTGTTTGATACTGAAGACATACTCAGTTCTTTTCAGGTTACTGCAACTGTGAGCAGAATAAATCATTTTAAAGTAGAAGGATTTATTTTTTATTTTATTTTATTGAATTTAGAGTAATCAAAATCGCTGTAATCTACTTATTTTTTAGCATCTACATTTAGTGAGGCAAATTCTTCTGTACAAAGTAACTCTGTATGTAATATTGTGTAATACTGACATATAAAGTAAGAAACAAAGCCTTGGGTGTCTTGGGTGTCTGGATTCTGACTGTCTGAATCCAGACAGAAACTTCAGCCTTGTGATAGATTTTATAACCAAGAAACAGCTAGCTAAAAATTAATAACCATTTGCAAATGAGTTCTAGTTTCTATTTATACCCTGAATGAACAGAAAGGAAAGGCAGGTGCCTCGGGCCCAGCTTTTTAGAATTGATTTGCTTAAGTTACGCTTAAGGTATTTTGGTGGCCTACAACACTGGAATATTGTACGGTTACTCAAATAGCATTTGTGACATTGGTGCAGGGCATCAGATGTTAATTGAATAGTGAATAGAAAAGTAAGAGTGGAGGTGTGTGTGTGTGTGTGTGTGTGTGTGGCGTGTGTGTGGGGGTGTGTGTGTGACAGGGGGTGGAGAGAGCGTGTGTGGGTGTATGAGCATACACTTACGATCCAGTGTGCCTCTAATGAGACACAAAGTACAGACAGCAGATTGAGCGTGGGCTGGAAACCATGACAACGGCCTTGGGTTTCCAGACATGTGGAAGGAGACTGAAAGAGAGAAATAGATGAAATGTCATTTATAACACTTATTTTGATCCAGAATAGAAAGCGATTGATCTGTCTACTCTCTGATGAAATAATAGGTAAACAACTGCAGCCTTTTTTTCGTCCGCACACTCAGCTTATCCTCATATACGGTACCCTCCTCTTTTTGCATCGTCACCCACACTGCTGCTTACCTCAAGTGTTGATCTTTAATCTGTAAGAACCCATTTGTCTTTGTGTTTGGCTTAAAATTCAGCATATGTATTTCACAGAACATTCTATAGGCTGTGCAGCAAAAACTGTGATAATCAGTTTCACTGATAAATACAACCTTTCCTTTTTAAATTTTTTCATATTTTTGTCCTTGAGGAAGGTAATTTAATTGTTGTGAACTTCAAAATGACAGCAGACCAAATGCATCCTTCTAAAAATCAACATAAATCAACACCTTTCAACTTAGAATTACTACTAAAGAGTGATATTTACAGGCTTTGGACAATAAAGTTGTTTTTTTTTCTCTGTTTTTACCCTTTTTGCTGTTCTGATGGTAACATCAACTTCCTGTTCTGTGGTTTTCTGTAGAATTGTGTAATGTCATAATGCTGGCCCTCATGCACATGTACACATTTCAACATGCCGTAAATCTTACATAGTCACTTTTGAACCGACAGATATATTCAGCAACAACAGGTTAATTTAGCTTCCCTGCTCTATTGTGTTTATTTGTATGTACAGTGTCTGGGTTATTTATTTTTTTCTTCCTGGAATGATAAAACGACTCTAAAACCTTCACGAATCTTGTGACATTCAGTCACAAGATTGGTGACTGAATGTTTACTTGGGGTTGTTGATATGTCCCATAAATGCAGGTTTTAGTTTTATTTTCTTCTGTTTAGCACATCTTTCCATCCCATCTTATCCCAGGATGCTTTTACTATCATGCCAAGGGATGAAATGAAATCAGTTTGCAAAACCTTTGCACAACTAACTACTTTGGGTGTGGGGAATAGCCTCAGGTGTTTAGCATCTAGTTGAAATTGACACCAGTACACGGGGGCCAGCTTAGGTAAGATAATCATTGTCAATAAAGTGGATGGGCTGAGATTTTTGGCAGAAAAGCATGAGCAGACCCTTGGGAGGTACTTTACCCCTACACCTGATTCCAGCTTGTACTGGAACACAATGCTCAGCTACAATATTCAGGGTAGTTCAGATTGGCTTCTAACATCCCCATGTTTTAGTTTTGTCTTGCTCTCACTGTACAGCAGCAGTAAAGTTCAAATGTTGACAAAGAAATGAAAGATGAGAAACTTTGAGATGGATGAAAGATTACACAAACTTCAGTTTTCTTCCTCTAGTACCGCTACCTTACCAGTCAAATGTGCATATTGCATTACTAGTAAGATTCACTGCGGTTGAAAGACAGGGCCTTACGTCTTAACATTTAAAAACCTACCGGCTTTCTGCATAGAAATACAATAAAAATGGAAACACATTTTTTTCTTTTTCTTTTAAAAGGCCACCATTATGTATTTTCCATGCACACAGTCCATTTTATAGCAAAATCAATAAAATATGTTTCCTTCAGTTGTTTTAAATATGCTGTACACATCAAACATGATGTGTCCCTTCTTAAGCTGCTACCGCCGCGACCCGACCCCAGATAAGCAGAAGAAAATGCATGAATGGACATCTGACATGACTTAAAAGACTTTTGACTTTGTAATTTGAAGCCTTGAAATTGGCCTCTGTCACTTTAAAAAGATGCTGTTCTTTCTCACACTCGCCCTTCAGAATGTCATCACAACAGTGCTCCTCCATTATGATATCTACAACTGTATAGGAGCATCGGATTGAGGATTATTTCATATGATAAGCAGTCACGCAGTTCCACCTGGTGTTTGCTCATTTCTGCTGCCGCTAGTCTGGTGGAGCTGCATGGGGTCGGTGCGTGGGAGGGGTGCTCAGTGATGTAGAAGCTCAGCTGGAGACTGCAGCTTCAGTTAGAGTTTTATGGAAATAGCTTTGTGAAAGCAAGTGCTTAGGCAACCCTGAATGGCTTGCATGGGAGATTCAAGGATTTCTCAAACATGCATGAAAGAGCAACTCTCCAGGTATGTTTTGGATGAGGGAATAATCAAAAAAGTCAATTTAACACAAAGAACAAATTTTCATAGAAACTTTAGAAAGAGCTAAACGAGTTTCAGTGGCAATATTGTAGTCTCTTATTAATTGCATTGACCTTTTGCACCATACAAATAAGAGGCTAAACCTTTATTCATGCTAGATAGATTTATGGTAATTGAAAAATGATTTCGCTATGATTTCTGACAGCTCAGTGACAGAGGGTGACAGTAACTGTGACAAAAGAAAGGGACAAATCGACAGAGGTGAACCTTGTGGTCGGCAGAGTAGGGGAAGCAGTTCACTTCCACTCTGGATCTCCAACGTGACTCAGGGTGCAGGGACTCCTGTAGGAGAAAATTAGTTCTGTACTCTGGAGGCTCTGAGACAGAGAGGGGAGAGAGAAAAGAAACACTGGTAGAAAAGGCTAAAATAAACAAAAATGATGCAGAAAGAAACTAATTTTCACTGGAAGAACTGAGGATCATTGTTTTGGTTGTGACAGGCTGGCGAGAATCGAGGAAGGAGAAGACATTTGTCATTCAATTCTCTTCCCTCCCTTTATCTCTGCCTTTCACATGCAGACACATCCACGTTGCCATCTGTTCGTTGTAAAGGAGCGGAAAACCCGGGTGTCTTTCTAAAGACGTAAACTACAGTGTATAAATGTGTTGTGGGGGTGAATTGTGAGGTGCTTACATGCATATAGCTGACGTTTTATCAGCAGCATCAGACAAACTCAGTTTGACCTAGATCATTTCGAGAGTCTGGCGGTGCGTGTGTGTGGGTGTGTGTGTGTGCCTAGTGGTTTTAACCCTTTTGCAAATGATCGTTGGATTTTGGACATGGTCCGACATTACGTAATCTCTTCCTCCTACATGTCTTCTGACTCTCCAGTGATGGCTCTATTTTTGTTTCCTTTCACTCTATGTCTGGTTATGTTTCTTAGTCTTTGTGATGCCGTTTGTTCACTACTTTGCTCTACGATGTGCACAGAACCGGTAGATTTTGTTAAGACGAACAATTAAATCGTACATAGGTGGGCTCTCTTTATTTAGACAACCACTGAAGACAATTGGTTTCTGCAAAGTATTCTATGTGGGGTTAATAGAATAAAGATAGATGAATCCAAATGCATGCCATACTTTCAAAATTTTTATTTGGAAATCATTTGGAAATAATCAACCCTATTAGCTCCTGTTCCCGAGGATGTGCTACATTGTGTTGGTCTGTGTCATAACATAAAACTAAAGTACATTAAAATATGTAGATGTAGCATTAAAAAATATTAAGCTCAAATAATTTGAATACCTTTGTAAGGCATTGTATGCTTGTATCCTCATTGGCATACAGATTGCACTCATTTGAATGCTTAAGCTTGGTAAACATGGCCACTTTTCTCTCCCTTCCTTTTATTCCAGCGATGGATGGGCAGACAGGTACGATGTGACAGAAGGCTATTCCGAGGAAGCAGCCGGGGGTATTACCATCAAGCTGCAGTCAGCGGACGTGAAATGGTTTGATGATTACTACCTTAAGCTCCGTCCTGAAAACAACCACAGGAATCCTTGGTTTCCGGAGTTCTGGCAGCATCGGTTTCACTGCAGACTTAAAGGTCACCCACAGGAGAGCAACAAGTACAACCGCACCTGTGAGAGTAAGTAAAAATAAAATACCAAAACAGAAAGCACTTGAATGTTTCAGGCCATCAAAAAAGTTATGATTTCAGAATATTGCTCACATTTAGGCCAAGCTAATGCTTTAAGCCTTTGAGGTGATACACCAGGGTAGTTTTGACTCGCTGATTGCTTCCTTGTCAGATGAATTAAGGTCAGATCCACCCCTTGATCATTGTGAAGGTCATCTATTTATTCTTTACATCTCCTGTCCACCTGTACACCAAGTGGGTCGCATATTCATTTATCATCTACTCCTACACTAGGTAAACACAAAAGACTGTAATTTTGATGCTATGTTAATAAAACATTCCAAACCACATCTTTTGCTTTGTGAAACAGTAATTGGTCCCTAAACTAAAACACTGACACTATCCTTGGCATCAGCAGCTGCCATCAAGTGCTTGTGGTAACTGGCTATGAGCCTTTTATATTTCTGTGGAGATTTTTGGCCCATTCGTCTCTGCAGACTAGTTTTAATTTCACTGGTTTTGGAAGTTTTTTGGAGCAGC
This sequence comes from Poeciliopsis retropinna, assembly GCA_010277075.1. Taxonomy (NCBI): domain Eukaryota; kingdom Metazoa; phylum Chordata; class Actinopteri; order Cyprinodontiformes; family Poeciliidae; genus Poeciliopsis; species Poeciliopsis retropinna. The sequence continues at coordinate 13,786,776 of VMRM01000002.1, read as the reverse complement.
TTGCTTAAGGCCATGCCACGACGATCTAAGTGCAGCGGAGTGTAAAGTCACCCACTGAAGGTCAGACCTTCTTCTTTCATTTGTATAGAGCAGAATTCATTCTCGAGTATTGCTGAGAATGTACGTAATGCCCTCCAGTGTAATAATCATGGTTGATGCCAGATGTGAAATAATTTGAGGACATGCCAATATATGTTTTGGCAAATGTGTGAGCATCCAGTAGTTTTCATCTGGTGGAGCAGGTCCACCCCAGTTCCACAGTTTCTACAATGGTTCATATTGATTCACTGTGGAGTCTCAAAACCTTCGATGTGGTTTTGTAACTATTTCCAGTCTATTTCTAACAGATGTCTGCTTCTCTTCGTTTTTTTGGTGGTGCTTGTTAAGATCTTTCATCCTACTTTATGTTGTCAGAAATGTTCTATTTAAGTGATTTATTGATTCTAGGGTTGGATAGTACTCAGGCGCAGGTGTGGCAAGAGAAATGAAACTTTGTTATTAAGTACTGTTAATATGAGTAAATTTCACCCAAAGCAACAATTCCTTTCTTGCAGATTGGGCCGGATAACATTTATCCATAAAAAATGAATTGATGAAAACTCAGGGTACCTTTGTCCTGCATTCAAATTAGCTGTGAGGGGCAACTTTTTGAAAGGCTGAACACACACATCTACAAACAGACCACATGGACACACACAACCTTTAGGTTCATCTTGAGAATGAACCCTCCATTGATTTTCATATATTGATTCAATGCCATCCCCGTCTCTGTCTGTTTTATTCACTTCATTCATAGGCTAAGCAGTACTCGAGAGCTGCATCAAAGGGAGTTATTTCTTATTTACTCTAATGAAATGGGACAGGAATTACAAAAGAACAGGACACAGACAGATGCAGAAATGCAATGTGGAGGTGGGGAGTGACTGATGAGGAAGAGGAAAAAGGGCCCTTTGATGTTAGAAATAAATTATTTAGTTTTTTTCCCCCAACCACACTCATCAATACGATTGTCAGTCCTCTTCTGCTTTATTTATCTATTTATCTGTCCAACCTTTACAGGAAGGGATTCCCTGCAGACTCATTACGCACAGGATACCAAGATGGGATTTGTCATCAATGCTATTTACTCAATGGCATTCGGCCTCCATAACATGCAACGTTCTCTATGCCCAGGCTATCAGGTAGGTCCAGTCGAAAAAGAAATACACAAGGGACCAGTGCAGCAGCACGGAAAAAGCTAAGTGGGTAGCTAATTGTGATTCACTGTCTAAGCTCTTTCTCAAATTCCAATTTGGCTCTGCAACTACATTTAGTTCATGCAGAGAGTCCAGCAGTGTCTCCTTTGCCTCTCTACCTTGCATGGTCGCGCAAAGTGGACTCATCAGTCATGACTTGAACAGACCGTGCAAAGGTCTCTCTAGAGTCTGTTCCTATGTTTCAGCAGACTTTACTCCCATTTTTGACCTTTTTGTCATGTTGCATGTATGACAAAAAAGTCAGAAAGTATCCCAATACAATGAGGAAGAGCTTTTCAGATTGTAAACGATGTCTGTGAAGAGTGAAGTGCGACCAGATTAAGCTCTATCAGTGAGTGTTCTTCCTGCTTTCATGCACTGTAGTAATATCATCAGAAGTTTTACATACACAGGCTAAACATCCCCAATTGTATCTAATTAAACTGGATCTTTTTCTACAAGTGGCGCTTTCTTTGTGCACCACCAGTTTGGTTCACTTTCCTACTTAGGAGAAGCTTAGAAGTGATGATTGACAACAGAAAGTTGTTTCTGTTTTCTTTTTCTTGTGATTTAAGTTAGTTGAGCTGCACTTTGAGTTTCCTGTTCTTCGTTTAGTAAATTGCTGTCGACATAGGTTACTTCTTCTGCTCACCTCATTACAATAATGTTTATTAAACAGCTAAAAGTGCTACTCTCCTCTTTATGGTTACGGGAGCTGTTGTCACACTCTCTTACATCGCTACTAATTGCATTTCCTAAAAATATCTATTCCTGTTGCATCTATAACCTGCATGTCTCATGCTCAAGATTTAATGACAGTGTTATAAAATTAAACATGTTTCAGTATTAGACGTATAGGATAGCTATAGTGGAATGTTGTTTGCATTAACTTAATACATAATTTAAACATAAAGCAGAAAGGCAATAGGGTAGAAGGAAGCATGTTCACCAGCCTCATAATGTCTTTTTGTAAATAAACTTTTTGCTGGAAAGATGTGCAGGCGGATTTTTAACAAGTGACCACACACTGGCTGTTGATTTAATTTCAACAAACCTCCAGTTAGTCACAGAGAATCTGGTTGAGTGTCACAGATAAAATGTTTATTTCCCTTGAAGTCCCCTTACTTAAACTATTCAACTACAAACAGCATTGTCATGATTCTTAACTTTAAATGAGTTATAATCTGCTTCAGTTTTATGGACAAATAGGTGAAAATGCTTCGTCAAACCAACGACAATGAGAAATCTGCCTAAATGTTATCCTTTGAATGTTTATGAAATAGCCCACATTTTCATCGATCATTGATCTTTTAGATCATTGACCTCTGGTGAGATCAGTGATCGCATCTCTGATTTTATTTTATTTTTTAACTAATCAATTAATAATGCTCTATTATTTGCTCTATTATTACTTGGTATTTTTTCTCGTTTTGTAGGCATTATGTTTGTGCCTCATTGTAATTTGACCTGAAGAGCCTAAATAGAAATTGTAGGAACCTGTGTTGCCATGTATTTGTAATTTTTTTGCATTTCTTCTTTGCTGGGTGTAAAACAAGTTGCCTCTTGGGGACAATGAAGTTTATCTTTTTCACATTTATTAAACAGTATATTAGAATATGTTTATGTTTGGAAATCGTTCCATAAAGTTGAATAATTACATACCACCATGGTTATTTTGTGCATTAATTTGAATTCATTTGCATACTTAAGGCTAATGGCTAACATTTCTACAGGGCCTTTGTGATGCTATGCGACCCATAGATGGTGCTACTCTGCTGGACTTCCTGATGAAAACCAACTTCACTGGTGTGTCTGGGGAGGGAATTTTATTTGATGAAAATGGAGACTCACCTGGCAGGTAGGCAAAGTTGCTGGATGATTTATATCCAGCATAATTTCCATAACCCACCTCTTTGATCTCTCCGCGAGAACTTTGTGTCATATGTCATAAACAGGTATGAAATAATGAATTTCAAAAAGATGGGGAGGGACTACTATGACTACATCAATGTTGGTAGTTGGGACAACAGTGGACTGAAGATAGCTGATGATGAAATCTGGTCCAGCAAAGATGCCATCATTAAATCGGTCTGCAGTGAACCCTGTGACAAAGGGCAAATTAAGGTAAGACGGGAGATATGCATTAAATGCTTTTTTTGAAAGAGTTAAATGCGACAAATATTGTAAATAAAGTGTTCATTTTGCATGGTTTGCAGTGGTTGCTACTCCCAATATTAAAAGGCAGGCACAAGTAATTTTCAATCTGCATCACAAAATCTTACATCTTAGGTCATAAAAGTGATTTTCAAACTGCCTCATGGAATCATGTGCAAATTTCTATATCTATAATCAACTAAGCAAATGGTTTATAATTGTATCCAAGCCTCTGGTTTATGTCACTTTTGCCCTTACCCTATACTTGCATCCCTTCCTATTCCTATGTGTGATCCTTATTCCCAGATTCCCCTATTCAAAGGAATATGATATTTTCTGCTTGACTTGACACAAGCTCAATTTGACATAAATATACTGAAGCCGCTGCATACGAGCTGCAATGTCAGCAAATACAAACAACTTTCCTTCCAACACAATCCCTGTATTTAAACGGGGACTTATTCAGTCGTGAAAAAAAGAAAAGAAAAAATGCTTATGGTTTCTGTTTCAGGTGATCCGCAAGGGTGAGGTGAGCTGCTGCTGGACGTGCACCCTGTGCAAAGAAAACGAGTTTGTGTTTGATGAATACACCTGTCAAGCCTGTAATCTTGGCTCCTGGCCTAATGATGGCCTCACAGGTCAGCATCTGTATGTTTGTGGTTCTGCATTTGCTCAGTTCTTGAAGATACTAAAATAACAAAGAAGTCCTTGTTCAATGTGGGGGTGCAGAAAAGATTAAACAATTTAAATTAGAATTACGCTGAGATGAGAGTCCTCTCATCTAGTGTGTTGTTACAGTAAATTAAAAAGTTCTGCACCAACTACACATTAGACAACCCTTCTTTTTTGACTCACCTCTGCCTCTCTCATCCGCTTTACTTGTCACAGACATTGTCATGAGTGTTTTAATTATCCTGCATTAAGAGAGGCTTTCAATGTTTTATTCAAAAACACCATGTGAATTTTACTCCACCCGTGAATTTTACTTCACCTTTATTGCATTGGAAGCACCGGGATTGTCTTGTTGTGCTCTCAGCTGCTCATTATAATGTTCCTCACTGAGCTTGATGATTAAAACATGAATCAAGCCCTGCTGAAAATTCAAATGAAGTATCACTGTCACAAAAAGAAGCATCCTAAAACTCAAGTCCTGAACCAAAATTGAGAGTAGGAAACTCTTGCCACTTGCCAATTTATTTGATGTCACATTTCCTCCACTCTTGTGGGGTGACGTTGACAACGGTGGTAGGAGTTCGTCCTGTAGACGGTGGGGAGTCTTTTCTTATTGTCCTCCCTTGACCTTTAATATTCATCATGGCAGCTGAAGCCTGTAGGATCTGAAAAGAAATATTTCAGATCTTACAGGCTTTAGATGTTGTATTATGTGAGTAATGTTTCTCAATATGCAATCATTTGCTCAGATAGGGTGAAAGTAGCCTTTTAACCCTGTACTGATTGCTAGAAGGGCTTACGGAGCTATATGCTTCATATCACCAAAAGGTCAAAATGCCTGTTTTACAGTTAATTGCTCTTACATCCTGAAAGCAACAAGGATGGACTTTTTCAAATAAATGTCTTGACAGTGGTGGAAATGTTATTTTTCCCATGACTGTAAACGGGGGCACTTCAATCAAACCAACACACGGTTTTCTAGTTTCAATTCCACACATTTTGATCCTTCAAACTCAGACAAACGGAAAATAAATCCAAAAGACTCAGAAATCAAAAGGCGGAGCAAAGAGACAAGGTAGAGCGGTCAGATACACTTGAAACCACGGAGAGGTGGAGAATAGGTTTTGATACAACAGTTGAGGGAGAGAAATAACAATTTAGAAATGAAATGAGGATAAAGTGAAGTGAATGGAGGCTGTGACATAAGAAGAACCCAATGCAGGAAAAGGAGGATTTGCTGTGAGACTTGAGTCTCTCCAATAATAGCTAAGCCTTTTAGACTGTTTGATTGAGTTTATATCAAGACGTTTGATTCAATGAACCCCAAACCAGTTGAGTTTATGGTCCTGCAACTCTATGAACTAAATAAGACGGTGGCAATTGACATAGCCAAAGGGAGGGCATGTCGGAGGACTTTCATCCTTGGATTCAGAGCTACATTATTTTTGTCACATATAAAATGTTGTTTTCTTCCAGATTATTTTTGAGACAGAACTTAGATACATTCATTTTTATGCGTGTGCTTGAGCTGTATTCTCATATGTTAAAATAAAATTTAAATTTATGCTTATATACAGCTTTTCAGAAGACTCTTACTTGATTTTTTTTTTTTTTTATCACTCTCTTGCTTTCATTATTTCATTATTGATTTTATGAGTGTTGTTGACCATGTTGAAAACATTGAACCTAAAATAACAACAAAAAAAATGCCTCTGTAGAAATTGGGTTGTATTTCTAGAAAGAAAAAGCAAGACAAGCTTGAAAGTCAAAGAAAATAAAGTTGGTTTTCTACTCGTGGCCAAGAAGTACCCAGATAAAGTCCACCGGCATAAAGATGGAATATAATTAGAGCTGTCTCTTTAATTAATGCACCTTTATCTCATCACGAATGGAGAAGACAGCGATAGAGAGGAAAAGAATTAGGTAACAAGGTGGGATGGAAGAGGAAGTGAAGAGATAAGGGAGATATTAGGGGATATTTAAAGGCCAGAATAATTTATGCAGGAATAAGGGAATAAATGGAGGAAGAAAAATTCATGATGAGTCTTCAGGAGTAAGAAGAAGATTAAGGTTCTATTATTAAGATGTATTTGTATGTCACAAAGAGCAGCACCATTCAGTTATTTTGTTTACCATTATTTTTATACTAATTCAAGCTTACAGGAATGTCATATTTATGACACAGTTGTAGTTGCAGAAATATTTGTTGAGTCTTTTCTACTTGTTGGTCAGCTGGTTGAACAGTCTTAACACCAAGAACTCTGCTGAATTTCAATCAGGCGCAGATTTGTTTAAACACTGATAAGCTAGAAAAAGAAAGTTAGGGGACGTGCTATGCAAACGTAAACCACCAGCACATCTAGAGACAAATATATTGGCTAATTTATCTTTGCAAAGTAGCTCAAGGTCATTCAGATTGACAGGTGAGCACCAATGTTTAATTCTTGCCACAGATTATTAATTAGATTTCGGTCTAGAGTTTTGCTGGGTCTAAGTGCTTGGATCTAAATCACTTCATCTTAGCTCTGGCTGCATGTCGCTGGTGTTTGTCCTCCTGCAATACAAACCTCTTCCCTAGTCTCAGGACTCTGGCAACATCTAACTTTTTTTTTTTCCAGCATTGCCAAATCATCAGTTTAATTATCTTCAGGGTAATGTAAAGTGGTGGTTTTGCTTCATTATAATTTTTGCATGTAGGTCAAGCAATAGTTGATCTACATGATGAGAAATATCAAGCCAAATGTGAAAACAGAAAAACCTGTAAAGTTCTCTCATATTCATACAATTTAAAGTTTGCTTCTAATGTTCCATCTTCACATGCCTACACCCTTTTTCTCCAGGCTGCGACCCGATCCCTGTGGAGTACCTACGATGGGGAGATCCAGAACCCATAGCTGCTGTGGTATTTGCTTGCCTCGGACTAATGGCTACCTTCTTTGTCACTGCAGTTTTTATCTAGTAAGAAATGTTTTTAATGAAGAAATATTTCAAACCTAAAGATTTTTTTCTTTCACTTTGTTATTGTGCATCTTTGTATATTTTAATTGCTGTAGGGTTTTGTTTCATATCTAATGTTCATTTGACTGTGTCTGTAAGTTTTCGGGACACCCCTGTTGTGAAGTCCTCCAGCCGGGAGCTGTGCTACATTATACTAGCAGGGATTTGCCTCGGATATCTGTGCACCTTCAGCCTCATTGCAAAGCCCCATGTGATCCACTGCTACCTCCAGCGACTAGGAATCGGTCTGTCACCTGCTATGAGTTACTCTGCACTTGTTACCAAGGTGAGAAATAGGACGGAGCCACCACTCCTCCCATTGAAGCTGAGGCAGTTGTGTAGAAATACTGAAAGCAGATAGTTTAAAAATAGCTCCAGTACAGTAAATGACATATGTATTAATGATGTTTGGGATCCAACTGCAGACGAACCGCATCGCTCGGATCCTGGCAGGGAGCAAAAAGAAGATCTGTACAAAGAAACCTCGCTTCATGTCAGCCTGCGCCCAGCTCATCATTGCCTTCCTCCTCATACTGCTGCAGTTGGGCATCATTGTGGCACTTTTCCTAATGGAGCCACCAAATGTAAGTTTTCAGGTTGCAGATGTGTGAACTAGGAGCACGGTAACATGTTTCAAGAAACTGACCTCGGGATCTTAAGACTTAGTGAATGTGTGTATGATACAACCCAGATTTAGCTTAGTCCCGTCTCTGTCCTCTCACTATCTCCAGGTGATCAACGACTACCCTAGCATCCGCCAGGTCAACCTTATCTGCAACACCACTAACCTCGGAGTGGTGGCCCCCCTGGGATACAATGGCCTGCTGATCCTCAGCTGTACCTTTTATGCCTTCAAGGTATGTCTTTGATGTTTCCTGTCTGTTTCTTTAATTTAAAAAAATATCATTGGTACCTACTCTGTTGTGGCTATTCATTTGAAGGTATTCAGATGCTTTACTATGTTGGTTTCAAAACTGTAGCGCAGACAGAGGCGAATGATAAGTTGCACATCAGCAACACTTGTACATCAGCAGACTTTGCTCTCACAGAACTATTTTTTGACCCAAAATATTGAGAATATTTTGGTTTATTGAATGCATTGAAAAGTTACAACAGCCAACAGTCTGAACTAGTGTTGCTAGTGGATACTGTCATATGACATCATGCTCTTGTAGAAAATAGGTCACTGCTTATTGAAAGTCTGTGTTATTTGCACCAAACCGGGTTGTGAATAAGCCATATAAATTATATATAAATTACAGATGGACACATTTTTAATTATAATTGCATTCTTTCCAGATACATTCTCTTTTTAAGGCCAGTATGCAGTAGAATATGCAGCATGGTTCTGGAATAAGTTAACTCCCATTTTAAGGAGTAAGCTGACAAAACGTTTTGAATTTTTAGTGTCGTGGTGAAAAAAAATCCCTTTTCACGGATAATTTTGTAATGTTTTTTGGGGGGGGTGGGGGGTTTGTTTACTTTGATATTTACTCATATTTCTGTAATGCAGAAAGATTATGGAACGTGTTATCAGGTTGGGTATTAATCTAATTGACATATTTTTCTGCATAAGTCTGAATTTGAATTGGCTTTTCACTAAGACTTACATTCATATATATTAAATTTATCCCCTTAACTGTCATGAGACACCAGTGTCCTCGTGGTGTCTGACTTGTATGTAAGTGACAGTTCAGAGCAACATGCTCTGGACTGTCAAGGAGACTCTCCACTGTTTGCCAAATCTTCAGTAAAAGACTTTAATCAAAGATTCCCTTCCCAGTTGCTGGTGTTATGATGTTATGTCAGACATAAAAAGTAAACAGAAACGGTGAAGCACTCTGAAAGTTTGGTGTGTAAAACTTTATCAACAACAGTGAAGACACTTAATTTTACCACGCTGTTTATGTGGGCAGAGTTTGATTTTTTTTTTTCTGTGAGAAAATAGACACAGATGGGCAGAACAACTGAATACATTATTGTGACAAGTGTTTTAAGTTTATTGCCACTTGATTAACCTCTCTCTCCTATAAAGAGTTTTCTAGATGTTCATTAAGTCTTAGAGCCCATTATCTTTAGTACCAAGACATTGGGCAAACATCTTGCATCAATATTCATTCCAGCTCTAAAGCTTGTTGACAAAAGCTAACAGTGGCTATTAGACTTCTGCATTAAAGAAGGCAAAAAAAAAAAAAAACCCTGATCGTAAACAGTTACGACATTTTTACTGATTCTTGATTTTTTTTTCTCTCTGCTTTTAAAAGACCCGCAATGTCCCAGCTAATTTCAACGAGGCCAAGTACATTGCTTTTACCATGTACACCACCTGCATCATCTGGTTGGCGTTTGTTCCCATCTACTTTGGTTCCAACTATAAAATCATCACCATGTGCTTCAGTGTCAGCCTCAGTGCCACTGTGGCTCTATGCTGCATGTTTGTACCCAAGGTAAGGTTCAAATGAAAATAACGGTTTACCATTTTAATGGATGTATTTTTGGTTTAGTTGTGCCACCCACAGCTACTGTTGCCGCTGGTAAACATGTATATAAAAGCTTTGCAGTTGCATAATAGAGAGGGAGCTCTGTTAGAGCTTTCCTGCTTAATCTCTCCAAGTTGTTCAGTCATGGATTCCTTGGTTTTTCTGCTAACTTGGCCACCATCATTCTCATGTCACAATTATGACCCGTTTCAGTTTTCTGGCAGATATTAGATATTTATTAAAAACCTTCCTGGTAGTTCAGTAAATTAATTGAAATACCAGAGTATAATGTCAGCAGAGTAAAACTCCGTACTCTCCCAACAACATCACAGGTCTGCTTACGAATCTGCTTATTGATGTGTAAATGTGTGCATGGCTGTGAGTGTAACTGTGTAAATGTGTCTGTAGTTTTGAATGGCCACTGTGATAGGAAAGACATAACAGGTTAGCATTACATTAGCTAAGTGTTACTAACCTTAAATAAATGAAAAGAAAATCTGTTCATTTAATCTAACCCTCTAATTTGTTTTTGCTTCGGGAAAGTAAGACTTGAGACTCCTCAATATTTACGTGAAAATAACAACAACAACAAAAAACAACTTTAATTTGAAAAATGGCATTAAACTGAAATAGAGAGTTATGAATGCATTGCTCTGTTCCATTTTAGGTGTACATCATTCTGGCCAAGCCAGAGCGTAACGTGCGCAGTGCCTTTACCACCAGCACCGTGGTCCGGATGCATGTGGGAGATGGGAAGTCATCCTCAGCTGCCAGCCGCTCTTCCAGTCTGGTTAACCTGTTTAAGCGTAGAGGCTCTACTGGAGAGACCCTCAGGTATAACTGTGTGTGAGAGTCTGCTTTCCACCCCCATCCAGAGCCTTTCTGCCCAGGTTAATGCTGCGGTACTCGTGAGTTACAGTCCAAGGTGCCGTCTCTATAATAGTCCCACTTAAGAAAGCTTTCCTGTTGTGTGAGAGACTGATTACCTGTATTCACCTGAATCTGCTTACCTTTTCTTCTGACCTCATTGTGAACTTTGAAAAATTGCCTCATGGAGGCATGACAAAGAAGGAGAGACAGCACACTGAGAGGGAGAGGAGTGAAAAGGGGAATATAAACAGTGAAAAAGATGGATGGTGAAGAAAATGAAGAGCTGAGGTGATGGGAAGAAAAAGAGGACATTATTCCTCTCACTTCATGCTCTTCTGGCCATCCACAGTGACAGGGAACCGATCAAAGGACTCAAAAAGGAGTGACGCATCACCCCCTGTCTCAGAGAAAAGACTGGGACACGTTTTCATTTGTCAGCAGGTTGCTCCAGCTCACCCTGCTTGGCAAGCAAGATCTCAATCACACCCCTGTATAAAAATGTCTATGTTCCTCTCTTTCCTCTCTTCCCCTGCACGTCTCTTTTGGTCCTATCGTCCTCTGTGGGTGGTGGTAATTGGCAGGGCTGTCTGTCTCCTCAGAAAAGGGCTGGAAACTGTTGTGTTTGAGATGCCGTTGTTGTCAGAGCAGGCAGAACAGACATAGACGGAAAATAATTTAGCAGACTGGAGGAATAAGACATGTTTGATCAATATTTATACCAAATGTTTGAGCAGCTGAAAAGAAGTTGGTTTACCTTCACCAGACGTTAAAGTCCAACTTTGAGCTAAACAATGCAGGTGCCACAGCAAATTGATTGTCGAGATCAGTATAAAGCATGTATCTCTATAAGCCCCGTCCTGCATGTTCATTGAAAGGGGATTTGAGTTCTCCCATCTCTACCCCTGTCATGATAGTACAGGGTTTAATCAGGGTTTAATCTTTTTAGATTAATCATACTAATTAACCTGACAAAAAGACGTAGGAGCAACGAAGGACAGATCTCTTGAACTCAGGTGAAACAGGGAAGACTGAAAAAAAAAAACCATAGGATCTGGCAAATAAACATTAAAAGCAAATTTAGAAAGGCAGGAAATTAAAATTGATATAACTATGTGTATTATGTGTAATATATAGATAAGTTTCTTTATTCAAAGTTGCAAAGAACATTATTATTTCTAAAATCCATGCAAGTTGCAAGCTATCTTATCATTCCAATTACTCAAATGCATCAATAAAAGTCCAAAAGTCCAGAGTGTATGTATACCTTTAAGCTCTGTGTAACTGAGGCAGAGCAAAGGTGATTAAAGAGCAAAACAAAACATGAGATCTTGTAAAGAAAAAATGTAAGACAGAGAAAAGTAATAACATTTATGAGCATATAAAGTGAAACTGATTCATGCGGTTGGCATAAAGCTCCCGCTGAATGTTTTATTTATTATCCGTAATTATTTTGCACAATTATTAAATAGGCTTGGAAGGCTCATGAACAGAATATTGAATTTGCTCATCGAGATCTCAGCGCTAAACACTTTTTCCTCTTCCTTCTCTCTGCTTTTGTAATTTTTCTCAGCTCCAATGGTAAGTCGGTGTCTTGGGCGCAGACAGAGCGCAGCAGTTCTCGAGGCAACCACCTGTGGCAGCGACTGTCCTTCCACATCAAGAAGAAAGAGAACAATCAGACAGCAGTCATTAAGCCCTTCTCCAAAACCTCTGAGGAGCGGTACTCCGGGGGATCCGACCTGCCTCCGCATGTACCTCTGCCCTCCCTCTCTTCCATGTCCTCCCTGCCCACTCATCCTGACTGCGGCACAGACAAGACTCTCTATGAGCTCTCAGAAGCAGAAGAGCACTACTCAATCACCTATCGGCCGCAGACGCCGTCGCCGATCAGTACCGTCAGCCAGAGGATAGGAGCCAGTTTGGGGGAGGAGTCACAGGTGGCCTGCATTTCTAAGTACTCCAGCAGCGTCTGCAGCGGTGGCAGCAGCAGCAGCTGCGGGCCTCCGAGCAGTGGCTCCGTTGCTGCTGGGAGTGATGGGCGTCTGGTGGCCCTGGACAACCGTCCACCGCCACGCCAGAATTCGCTGATGGATCAGATCAGCTGCGTGGTGAACCGCTTCACCGCCAACATTTCTGAGCTCAACAGCATGATGCTCTCCACCTCGCCGACGCACACGCACAAACACACTCCCCCCGCCGCTCATCCGCCTGATCCCTACCTGCTACCCCGGGAGATCCCGATGCCCCCGACCCTCACCACCTACGCTGACGTCCAGCCCCTTCCCCACATTGAGCCCAGTCTGGGCAACCGGGGCGGCTGTCCAGTTCACTCCATCCCTCGCTCGCCCTACCCCCTTCAGCCTCTGCCTCATCCCCACACATCCCCGTCGCTCTCCCCCATAAGAGGAAGCCTAGTCGCCTGCATCTCCGACTCCCCACTCAGGAGGGTTGAGCTGGAAGAGGAGCTCATTGCTCTTACTCCTCCTTCGCCCTTCCGTGACTCTTTGGGATCTAGCAGTGGCTCCCAGATCTCAGAGACTGGTTTGTTTGTTCCTCCTGTCCCCAACCACCCGCCCCCTTCTCCTCCCTCACCTAGGTACACCAGACTGACTCTCAGAAACTACAGTCAGAGTTCCTCCTCACTGTGAGGGAGAGGTGATGATCCGGGAAAAGTAGATCAAATCGGACCGTTTGATCACCGTTTGGAGTCAAAACCCGAGGAGACGTCGTCATGGAGGGCTGGTTGGTGAAGACACCAACCTGTGTTTGTGTTTACATGTTTACAGTGAGATGCGTGTGCTAGAGGCCGGCAGGATGTCGTATCTTCTCTCCGTCTTTATTGGGTGAGAATTGAAAAACGGCCGCTCTGACTCGGATGTGTTTCAGTAACAGCAGAAATTCTTCCTAGAGGTTCTCTGTCATTTAGATTGGGCTAGTGGCCTTAAGGTAACTTGGCTGACAACTAATTACAGATTCTGTGTGTGCGCTTCAATGGGCCTGAGTGTGTTTTTGCTGTATCTTAGAGGAGGAGAGGTGACAGGAATACGGCAGCAGAGAGTGCCTGTCAGAACTACAAAGGGACAAGCTACAAAGGGCACATACCGAAATATATTTGCTAACACAAATCACAAAAGTGTGAGCACACGATTATAAATAAAGCGTGTGAGGAATAGCAGTGGATTTATAGGACATATAAATTTTGTCTTCAGTGATAAAATCCAATTAGTGTCTAATTAAAGTGCATTGTGTGAACAGTGTTAACATTCTAAAACAGTGTTAATCTAGAACATTTTGTTCCAAAAGCTTAGCTTATTTTGTTCAGCTTTCATCACATCGGTGTGTTTTTATATTTTCTACTCTTCCAGTAAGTCTGAATGTATATTTTCTACATTATTCCTGAGGCAGTTGGGACCAAATCTTTTGTAGCTCTACGCCTGTATCTTGAGACAGGGAGAACAAAGGAGGTGTGGCGAGACCAGGCCTCGTTTTTACTGTGAACATTTCCAGTATTTAGCTCTCACTCAGGTGGATCATTGGGAAGGATCTGTCCTTAAAGCTTTTCTGCTCATATGTGGCATTCAGAAATACGTTCTGAAAGGCTTAGCTGGATTCCAGTCATGACATTTTCCAGATAAAATATGTCAGCAGGTGGCAGTGACCTGTTTCATCCAAAACAGATTTAAATGGAATTAGAATAAAAGTCATTAACATTTGCAGTGGAGTACAAATTGACGGTTGCGCTGGCGGTTTCAGTCTTATAATTTGTTGAACAACCTCTTTAAGTTTAAAAGACAAATTATGATGCATTTTTCCATTTATCCAATGAAAGGACATATTTTATCACAAGTTCAATAAAAAAGCAGTAAGAAATGACTGGCATGAGCAAATGTTCACAATCAAGAGTAAAAACACTGACATGAATATAATCTGAAACCATGATATATATTTTCTTATTTGGGGGGAGAAACTGCTATCTTGCTGAGAGTGAGGGGGAGTCAAGGCTGGGTTGGTACATGCTGTTGTTGTAATTTGGAAATTTTCTGGGATTTACTCATTGGTTCGGCTCTAACTGTTATTAACTATATGAGTTGCTAGTTTATTTGTTAACATCTTATTTGCTCTGACACAAAAAGCTGTGTTCACAAGTGGATATTTGACAACACAATGTCAAATTTTTCTCCTTTGGGAAAATGCTTTTTGTGTTTTTTCCAACTGGGAACTCAAAACAAACAAACAAAAACTTATGGACTTATGGACTTAAGGAGTTAACACTTGAAAACTAACCAGTTTTCTAAGCCAAGGTTAGTCTGTGATTCTGACCCCTCCAACATGGGTGACAATTGCAACACCATGCAGCCTTGGGTCAATACTTACTGTTTTTGTCCATCAAAGTTTCATCAGTTGTAAAACAAATGTATTGTTCAGTAGTTTGTATTAATTAATAGCATAACAATATGTGATATTACAGTGAAATCACTTGAATAAATCAGAACTAAAAGAATAATTAGACAACCTTAACCCTAACTTTCACATTACTACTTTAAACCATAGTTTTTTTTTGTTCCAGCTCTTCATCACACCAACTCATTCCTAATCATATACCAATACGAAATTTAGACGATTTGTTTTCAGTCTTGTGACGACCCCTCCAGTCATCACACAGTATTCTGTGTGTATCAGCTCCTGTTCTCTCTCTTGCTCTGTCGGGTAACCTCTTCAGATGATGAGTAGAACATAAATTAATAGGTTGTAGTTGTAATCCCTTTGACTTACAGCTTAAATTCTGTTTCAGTTGGTTGTGCCTAAAGAATGCATGGGTTTCTCTGTGAGTTAATTGAATTTACCGACAAAGATAACATTGAAAAAACTTGGCCCAGTTTGCTTATGAAGTTCTTCAAAACAAAAGTTATCTTCTTTTAGCATTTTTCAGCGGGCAGTAAGTACCTCTCGAATTTTTGTCTGGTGAATACATGAGGACACTTTCAGGATGCTTTTATCAAGGGAACATAAATCAGAGTTGTGTAATTATTATCAGCTCACTCTCAGCGAAAAAGCAAATCTCTTCTCTTACATTCAGATCTTATGCCAGTTGCTTTCAACTCAGGCCTGGTCCTGTGTCATACATCCTGAAGAGTCAACTGTCTCATAATCGGACACGTTTTTGTAGATGTCTGAGCAAACTGGCTTTGTAAAGAACTGGGGATGCCTTTAAAGCGAATGTATTTACATGTGCCAATGCTTGCTTTCTGGGTTGCAGCAGGAGAGATGTGCAGATGAATGCATTCCACACAACCCCTCTGAGAGACGAGGCCTTTGCTTGTGTCAGCGTCAACAAAAAAAAAAAACACAATACCAAACATCCATAGGTTCAGATACACAATACATGCATTTTTACCTTAGCTTGGTTAACTGCGGTATGTATGTCTCAGTTTAAAAGAAATTTGAAAGCAATTCTCAAAACAAAAATAAGTGCTTCAAAGTGTTTCTTGTGACATATTGTCCACTACCGTCTCCATGTATTTTCTGCACCATGTGCATTCGTCTGCCGCGAGGGAGAAGCTGTCTGATGTTTGCTTAACATTTGCGCTCCACTGTAGCCGGCAAGAACAAACTCAGACAAAGTGATCTTGTAAATAACAAGGGCATGCAAAGACAGACCTGTTTTGTTTAAATTAATTGAATCAAGATGAAAGACAATTTATTTACATATCAACCAATGTTAAAAAAAAAAAGAGAAAAAAATCTGATGTTTTTAAGCTGTTATAACATACAGTACAAATATGTGTTACGACTAGAGAAACTGTGTTCCTATGCTGAATGTGTGAGTGGCAAATCCTATTCAAATGTCTCGTAATTGAACAATATTATGATACTTGCTATTAATATGATTATTGTGCCAAAGGGGTAAGAGGTGTCTAGTTTACTAGATTGTGGGTTAAAATATGTGGTTTCATAAAAATAAAAATAAAAAAAATAATGTAAATTGTTTCTATTGTTTTGGATACATTTTAGATAAATATTTCATATTTTTCAGTGTAGAAGCAATATTATCTATATGTATACAAAGTCCACATCTGAGGTTTTATAAATCATACAAAATCACCACTCTTATTACAAGCCCTTTTTGGATAACTCTAAGGATGGTGGATTGATAGCTTGAAACTTTGCTTTGCTTTGTATTGAATCTGTATTTGTTGAAATTCATTGTTATTTTCTTACTCTTTGCTTATACTTTAATCACGTTTTTACTGCTCCTCCCTGACTGTAATCATATTTAATTGATTGAATAGTATGTAAAATTATGCCATACTGTTAAATAGGACAAAGTAATGAAATTAATTGGTCCAAAGAGCAGGGGGAAGCTTGATAAACACAAGGTTATATGATTTTGCTTAGAGAACACATAAAAACAAGGAATGACATGTGAACTGTTGTCAAAACCATCATGTTGGGTACCTAAGGATTTTTGAAAAGTATGACTGTTTTAGAAAATCATTTGTTTTTCCATTAATTTTTATGTTCTGTTTTCTAAAAAAAAAAAAAAAACATGTTTTTTTTTTTTGTTTAAAGCAGTGAGCACATATTCAAAGTCCATTTCACCTAAAGCGGCAGGTTCAATGCTGCCTTAGGTGGAATTGCCTTATAGTCGACTGGTACTTTTAATAGTTCTGTCTGGTTGTAAAACATAAAAACTTAAAGATACTTGTCAATGAAAAACATTTTCAAAATTATGTTTGGTAAAGTGCAATTTAATTGCTGACTATTTCTTATCGGTGACATATTTTGTATAAAGGTGACAGAGGTTAGCTTAGCCCTTATTCATAAGTTGAGTTTGATTTTACTCTAATTACAAATTCACAAAATCAATTCCTTTTTTTCTTGAAGAGTACTTTGACCTCATAGTATATGTTTGTTTTTGTTTTTTTGTTCTTTTACATTTTATATTATTTTTAAAGCATGCAGGCAATGCAAGCATATTGCTATTCAAACAATAGCTGTAAATTTGAAGTGAAGGTTTTTGTTCGGATGTGAAAAATTGTTCTTAAGAAATATGAAAATACAAGTCTGGAGAAGAATTAACCTTTTAGACAGAAACTGTGTAGGAATCCTGCACCTGCATTAATGTTGAACTGATCTGGAGAAAATGGTTTGTTTGCTGCTGTCACTGACGGTGCTCAGATTGGGTTCACAAACAAACAAAAAGCTTACTGCAGCACTTCAGCTGTGTGGAGCCTCCTGGGTGAAGCGCTGCAGCCTCTGCAGAAAGCTAAGATTTATCTCACTCTCTGGCAACTTGGTTTAATTTATTGTCGCTTTAATACCGATCGTTTAAAATGGTGATTATCGAACAAATACAACTAAATTATTTTGTTTGGGAAATAAAATAATTTATTTCTTTATCAAAATGAGATTTGGCCATCAGTCTAAACGGTTTTTTAATTTTTGTTTTTCCTTTCAAAATGCTGTTGGCTAACTCACTTTCATAAATACACTCTAATAAATTGAGCACATAATCCCTGTGCTTTAACATTTCTTTAATCCGGACAGGCTCGTCTGTTTAGTTGGTGAAAACATGGAGATTCAGATATTTTGAAGCCTTTGACTGAACATTTACAACCATTTCAGTGGTTATCAAAACATCTTTCCTGACTCGCACTAAAAAGTCAGCCGGTCCTGATGTCATGCCCTTTGCCTCCCCCCAGCATTATTTCAACAAGCTTTAGGCTTTTAGGTTTATTTGATGATATGGTGATGACAGAGGCTTTTGTTTGTCACGAAGAGAGAATCTCGTTGAATTGCTGTTGCATAAAACATAAAACATTTTGTAAGGTCCGACACTAATGCACTTAAAGATCATGACTTCTCTACACAAGAGAAACAAACAGATGATAAACCAAATTTCACAAAGATCAATGATGGGATTCGTAGTTTTAAAGTGTTTTCTTTTTTGGTTGCTCTGCAAGCCATCAGTTGTTCATCATGCAAATCAAGTCTTTCTTTTCTCGTTGTTAATCATTTTAAAACATGACCTTTGAAAAGCCACCAAAACATTATGGAAATAGTTGCGTTGGAAGAATTGAGCTTGTATTTATACAAATGTTTTCAATGTAGGCATCCAAAGTTTGTGTCTAGGTTAAAGTTAGATGATTGCATTTCAAATATAGTCAGGATTCTTTTGAATAAAAATATTTTCTAAAGTAAATTGTTGACTGCTTAAAAAAGAAAAAGGGCATTTATTTTCGTTTGTTTGTTTCAGCTGTTGCCAGTGTCAGCCCTCACTTCAACAGGGCCCACAGTGAATGCTTTTCTTTAGGGCCCCAGCAACAATTTCAAGTGTCCCTTGAAATTGTTGTCAAAGCACTGAAAGCACTGACTAAAAGTTTGATACCTTTCAAACTGTGCTTCGGAGACTCAATGTAAAGTGTAAAATAGTCCAGCTCAGGTTTGACTCCGACGCGCCTGGATTTGAGGACTCTTGCTTTAGAACAAGAATGCCCTCCTTGCTTATTATTTTTCAGAATAAACAGATTTGCATTTATTGTGTAGACACCACTTAGACATCTGGTTGTGCACTTTGTCAGGACAAACCCGGAGAGACATGTGTTGGATGTTCCACTAAACACTGACATGTAATTATGATAATGAACATTCTTATGAGGGTAATTCGGCCATTAGATTATTATTGTTTGTGTTAGACTGTTATTGTTGATTAATTCAGTACAACCCAATGATATGCTCATTTTCTCAAAGTTACGTGGCCTTTGTTTATGTCCTGTTTTTAAAAGCAATATACATCACAAATTGCACAAACATTTGGAAAATAATTCACAGGACTACAGGTATGTCTAATAAATTGGAATGTTATTGAAATGCTATTTTTTTTAAAAAACAAAACACTCATGCATTAGATGGATTATTCACATACGCAGTATTAACACTTAATTATGTTCCACATATTAATCTAAAATAAATTTTCAATAATATTCCAATTTTCCAAACCTGCAAACCAACAAATCAGATTTTAATATCACCATAAGAAAAATGCTGGTTTTAAGGCACTTTTACTCTAAACTGTGCTCGAGAATACATTATGAGATACACGTAAACGGCCAGAATGTTGCTTTGGTTGTAGACTGTGGATGAAGTTGCTGCATTTAGTAAGAATAAAGAAACCCAAAGCTCTGTGGCAAGAGGCATCTTAAAAACCATCAAAAGTATTTTTGTAAATGTGTCTAAAGCTGCTAATTTATTTAAGTGCTGATTTTGTTCCAGCAAAGCAAACGTTTATTATGATGTATAATGGATCCCCTAGAATATGATAATGTGCATGAAGACAAGAACAAGCAGTTTAGCCTGTGTGGTATATTAGGAATAAGAAAGGAAGCTGTATTTATTAATTTATCTTCAACATATGTAAAAGTGATAAGTTATCTAACGAGCTTGTGTTGAGTTATTTTGTTAGATTATATAACAGATAGTTGCAAAATTATATCAAAATGGTGTGTGTATGGCTTATGAAATTTACTTTTTATTGTTTTTTCTTCCCATTTAAATGCAAAAGTAAACCTTAACATTAAAGAAACACCAGTTTGGCTGTTGTACATTCCTCACACACAGATGATCTGATTAATGCCATGAAAAAGATATGAATGAAAAATCCTCATTAATATCCCTGATCAGAGTCTTTTAAATAGCAGAGCATTAGCTAAATAAATAAAATAATGTTGCCTGTAGAAAGAATGTTTATCCTCTCGCTGCTCCTCGGAGATAATCAAAACTGTCCACTTTAATTACCGACTTCAGCTACAGCGAGATTGTACACACTTATGAGCAAATGTGCTTGTTTACTTCTTTTTTTTCCCAGTGCAGATGACCTGAGCAGAAAATCAAATTCCAGTCACAACAGCAGCTCATCAACATATGAATTACCAATGAGTGCTGCGTTCCAATCTGTTTGCAGCTCAGATTTATCTTCAAAAACCTAATTGAACCAACGCTCATCGGAGTGGCAGTACTCAGGCTTTCATTTGATCAAAGGAAAGTGATGATGAGTTATCATAAACGTATTGAGAGAGAATTGGAATGAGTTAAATTCTCTCTACTAAGTGGGCTGGATTTATTAGTCTGTGTTACTACAAATTTTATTTGGAAGTACTTATTCACTCCAGACAGAAAATGGTTGCTGCAGTTTTTTTGTTGTTTTTTTTTTACAATAAATGTTTTTCATTTAAGGCTTTACTCTGACTCTGCTGGTGTTCCATTAATGCAGTGTTATCATCAGTGCCTCTCTTCAGTGAAGCCTGTAAAGTGCTATGTTTTTATGTAAGCAGTAAGCAGAGAATTAATTAAACTCCCAATTACATCTAAAGAGGACAGTGAGAAATTAGGAAATTCTTGTATAAATTGTATTACAATTCAAAAATCCTTAAAATGTTACAAGTTAGCTCATATTACTCAATTTTCTAGGGATATGAGAGATTATTTAATAATTTATATTACCTTTCATTGTATTTGATTTTCTCCTTAAGAGCTGTGCAATATAATTTGGTCTTATACATGCTTATTTGTTTTAAAAAATTCAATTGCCTTTGAACATTTTCAAATCTTGTAATGTCTTATAATTAAATTACACACAGGTATTCTCTGCTTACTAATTAAGCAACTTTTTAAGGCAGTTACTTGGGCTGGATTTTATTCAGTGATATCAGATTAAGACTCTAAATACAAATGTTTGTCACACCTATATCAGTTTTTTTTTATTTAATTATTTGGAAAATTATGTACTTTTCCTTCGCCAAAACCATTATGCTGTCCTTTCTGCTGTTCTGTCTCATAAGATTCTAAGAAAATACATTGAATGTTTAAGACTTAATAAAATGCGGGGGGGGGGGGGGAATCAATGGGTGTGAACAGTTGTGCACTAAATGTTGCATCCTCTCTGCTCTGCTTCAGCCATCATTTAATCTGCTCTTTTTTCACTAGTCACTCTGTGCTAAAAATATAGTTAGAATCTATGAGGTTCAGAAGCCTGTGCAAAATTAAACTTGGTGGACCAGAAGAAGCATTAAAATGTTGTAGTGGAAGGACAAGTAAATTCTGTCTTTTGTGGGGCACTTTTTGCTCACAGTGTGGTGCCTTTGTAGTGTGGCACTAACAAAAGTCACCGCAGTTTGACTCCCCACAGTCCGACACCCCCCTGCTGGGCAGTAAAAGACAGCCGACTTGAAATGGAAGAAAGCTCATAGAAACCTCTTTATTTTTAACAAACAACTGTGAAAACTATGGTTATCGTTTTCTTCTACCGCTTCTTGGTTTTGCGACCTGTACAGAGCGGTGCTGGGGAAAAGAACTGGGATTTGGCTTTTTGTGGTGGGGAGACTGAAATTAACGTCCGGCCTTTTTGTTGCCACTGATAATCATTGTGTAAGTGAACAACAAAGTAAATTTGAATTAATATTATTATTGTTATTAAAAAAAATCTATGTTTGACTCACTGTTTTGTCAGATTTTTGATTGTTTATAGTGCCGAGCGAAAGCATATAGAACATTCATCTTCAACACAGATAAAAGAGGATTTTAAGATGCACTTTCAAATGTGATATGGCTTATTAAGCCATCCATGCTAAACTAATAAGCTTAATTTTATGTATTTTTGGTTACGTCTTAACATTTGAAAGTTTTACCAAAGCAGATTGAAACATTTTACTTTGAAAATACATTTTTTTGTAGGCCAAATGAACTTGAACTTTTCACATTCTGTTCATTTTTATACAACACAGAATTTATGGAAAACATGATTTAACTTTATCAGCTCTTCTGAACTCACTTTAAATATCTTCAGTCCTACATTCAGATGACATAGATCATCTGAATGGATGAACGCTCTGCTCATCCATTATTTATTAATGTTAAAAAAGAAAAAAAAATATGAGATTTATCGCTGACAGTACTTGGAGAGAGTTGTCTGTCAATTTCTGGCCAATTTGCTGGACACAGTCAGTGAAGGCTGCTTGACAGCACCGCAGCACCCTCTGTGATATTTACTTCCCCCTCAATTTCCTTCCACATCGTATAGAAATCATTATGACATGGTAAAATGCTTTCAATATGTGTACTGTATATCCTGAAAACAGCCACCCCCAAAAAACATTGCATTCATCTATCTTCGGGTGTACAGGTCAAGACAGAAAAATTATCCTGCTACAGTTTATCCACTCTCCCCATCATCTGCTGATCTACCTACTTCACCCTCTTTTATGTCCTTCTGTCACTCAGTGCCACACTTATCTTTTTCTATCTCTTTGTGCCTCTTGCAAAGAAATTGCTCTGAAACCACAGAATCGTTGCAAATGAGCAAATGATTCATGTAGATGAGAAGCCTGACATGCAAGTAAGCAAATAAGAATACAAATTAAGGCTATTTTTTTTTACTTTTGAAGTTATCTGGACGTGATGTGCTTGTAATATGGTAACGGGCTCATTTGCCAGGTCTGTGCCAATAACAGATTTGAGGGACTATCCATTTTTCAATATGAGCCTTACGAGTCCCTGGAAAGTTCCCTCTATATATCATGGTCTCTAAGTACATCCAGTTTTATCTTTTCAACCTGAAAACAAAACTGAACAAGTTACCATCTGTGAGTAACGTGTTTTACTCAAAGATGAACATTTTGCTAATAAATGCTACGTTACCCAGAGCAAGCCGGAGGCAAATTATGACTTAGCCACTGCTTAGGTACCTATGCTGGGTGGGGCCCCTGAAGTGCCCTTAGATTCAAACATAGAAATAGTTGTGTAGTTATAAGCCAACTTTTACATTTGTTCATTTTTAGAGAAGTTCGAATTTCTTAAGTAATGTTAACACAGCATATAAAATATTGTAAACTTCTGATTGAAATTAAAAGCATACCTGTGCAAACAAATGGTATTTTGTGTGTAGTTATATTAGAAGCTTACTACAAAATATTGCTTTTGTAGTTTATTCATTTATTTACTTGTGTCTGAGCTGTGGTCACATTTCATGCAAACTGCAAATGTAAAAGAAACTATTTTTTTCCTTTATCATTTCCTTTGTCTGCTCAGCACAACCAGTTAATCTTGAGTCTTTCTTTACCGCATGGAATCAATATTGAAGCTTTGGAATTACTGCAAAAACAATTGAGTATGTCAGA
Organism: Poeciliopsis retropinna; assembly: GCA_010277075.1. Lineage (NCBI taxonomy): Eukaryota > Metazoa > Chordata > Actinopteri > Cyprinodontiformes > Poeciliidae > Poeciliopsis > Poeciliopsis retropinna. The sequence continues at coordinate 13,763,196 of VMRM01000002.1, read as the reverse complement.
GAAACAACCCAATATTTACACAGTTTATTTACAGCGGTCACTTTCAAAAACACACTTTCAGAAGTCTAGAATGGGATATATAAACAATTCCAGGTGCCTACCTTCATCAATGGCTCAATTATTAATATTAAAATATGTTATCTTAAATGTACAGTGTGCACCAAATGAAAGAACTTCCCGGTATCTGTTTATCGATTTTGGTTGCCTGAAGTCATCCATCAAACAGCCTGTAGAAAATTGGAAGAAATTACTTAGATTTTAAATTTAATAAACAGATCTGCCCTCTTTCAGCAAAATGTTATTCAGTTATTGTTGTTATTAGTGTTATTAATTTATTAGTTATTTATTCATAAAAAAGAAATCCAGTTGAAATGTAAAACATTTTGAAGAAAAATCTACTGCATATGCCAATAACAAAAATGTAAATCTTGCATATAGTGCATCCTAGAGTAAACATGTCTGGTTTTAATGACCAAGCCTGGCATTCGATACAATCTGACCGGGTCCTGGACCCAGCCTGACAATCAATCAACACAACTAAATGTGTTGATTTAGTTTTTTAATACCAGATATTTGTGACTTTAAAAAAGGTTGAAGAAACTGGATTTTCTTCTTCTGTAAAGATTTATGGAGGATTGCAAATAAAAGAGATCATGTCTAAATCAGCCGTTGTCCTCACGTTATGCTGTGTAGCAGGTTTGAGACGTTTCTGCATCCTGTTTCAAATGGACAAATTATCTGCAGATTGCATTCTCATTCAGCAGAGACCTGCTCAAGAACCATCATTTATTTTTAGGATTTATGCAAAATAATGTAGAAGTAAAAAATTATGTGTGCTCTGAGAATCAGGTTCAGGAACCACTGATGTAAACAAAATAAGTAAAGTTGCATCTTGCATTGGGAAACATGAATTACATTTGTACAAAAAGGGTGAAAATGTTTTCTCACATGCTATCGAATACTGGATCAGCCAGTTATTGTCACTGGGGACTGTGGGAGGATTCCCAACTTGAGCAACATCATGACACTGGAAAGTGTTTCAGTTTTCAGGCCAACATTTCTTTCATTTTCTATTTTGTAACTTCCCTGTCGAGCTGATTTATCAATTTAATTGAGGTCTATGTTATTTGCAAGGGCTGTGTAGGTGGAAGCAAACTCCTTTAGAAGTCATTTTTGCCCATTTGTAACACTCCTTCCTCAGTCTGTCAGACACTTAATTACCAGTCTGACCCTTTTTGTTGACCCTGCCGGTAGTTTCAGAACCTTTTAATTAACACTTCATTTCCCTTTGTTCCTTATTTTACTTTAAAAGTAAAAAAAATTCATTCCACAAAATAGGAACTCCCATTGTAAGTTTTATGACTGACATAATAGTGCATAGGTCCAGTTCATTTTTTATGATCCCACCAGGAAGATGTGTGAGTCAGCGTGATGTCGTGATCCCATCCTTCCTTTAACATTTGCCATTGTAACAACAAAGTCTCTATTCACACATTAGTGTTTTTTAGATTATTAGATCTGGTAGCGTAATATCAGTTATTGTCTACAGTGATACTGAAAAGTTTTTTAACTTTAATTTGCCCATAAAACAATTCTTCTACTTCATTGTATCCTTCTTTCCGGTTGGAAAAACCCTGTGATGAGTAATCCTCACAAATTGTCTGACAGCCTCCATTTACTGCTTCCAGTTGTATGTAAATGGGATGAGATTGGTTTAGTGCAATCAGGTGGGGCCTATATATAAAATCTGAGTGGGCAAAGGGGTGTCATGACAGCATGTGGTTAACAGTGAGTGTCAGGCTGTGTTTTTGTTTTTCTATTCCTGTGAGGATTCCTAACTGATTGCACACCATTTGATGGAGACCTCCGATCACCATGGTGATGAACCTGAGATCAAATAAAATCATGTATTTTCCTGTTTTTAATAGGAGAGGACTTGGTTCAGAGCTAAAATAAGGCTAAGGTTAAGATTTGTTTTTCTTTTTTTTTTTTAATAAAGATATTTGTGCAATATTTCCAAAGTATAAGAGAATTATCATGTTCATGGTGTAAGAACATACATTTTATCAATGTGAAAACCTTTTGTTGCAATTTCTTCAGGTGTGGATGTACTGCATGGATAACCAGCCATGATGTTCCACCAGATGAGTCCACGAAAATGCAAACGATGTAAGATTAAAGTGACTAACTTGAGTTTCTCACTTTGTCAAGAGAGGCTCCACATAAAACACAAACTTGTTCTTGATTTTCTTCATTCTGATCAATCGGTATGGACAACAAACAATCGAGGAAGTGTAGCTGCTGAGAGATAACATCAGACACGCTTCGGACAATTAAAAACCCTTAAGTACTAAAATGATCATAAAACTCCCATTAAGGCATGCTAAAACAACTCTAAAATGAGCAGAATGAGTAGGCTGATGCCTTTCAGACATCATGCTAAAGCATATTCAGTCAAATCTCATCAAGTATGTAACAGCGCTGATGATGACTCAACCACTTTGAACTGTTGACTGCTTCATAAATTACTCATTCTTGCATAAATGCAATAATAAATTAAATTAAATGCAGACAGGGCCAGACCCCATTTCATGAAATGAACCGAGAAGGCATCATGGCAATTTCTTCCCAACTATCATCATCACTAAAAATAAATTGAATGCATTTACTAGGCATTTAATGTTATCAGTCAATACAAATGAGTACATAATAGTGAAATGGAAAGGAAATAATGCAGCAGAGACATTTTTTTTTTCCATTTAGTGTTTGTTTGTAGAATGGTGAGTAATTAGATGTGTGGTTGAAACATGGCCTTTCCCTTTAACCTATATTAACATCTTAATTTAGAAGAAAGCATGTTCTTGTGTTTGGTCCAGTCAAAGTTCAGACAAAAATTCAATTGAGAAACTGTGACAGGACTTGAAAACAAATGTCTATAAAAACTCTCCACCCAATCTCAATAATTCCAAATTAGTTTTTCAAAAAAAATTAAATAAATAAATAAATGAAAAATGTTTAAAAATCAGTTTGTCATAAAACCGTAAGTTTGTGGTTGCAATGTATCAAAATATCAGATATGAATGCTTTTATAAGTCAGTACAAACACATAAATAACACAATTATTTACTTATGAAGCATATTTTAAAACAGCATGCATGTTCACGCAGTGTTGTACAACAATAAGATAATGGGGCAAATGGTATTGAAAAATTTGTTTTTAAGAGACTTAAAAGCAGGAAGTGAATATGCCTGTCTAATATTCAAAAACCATTGAACCATTGAGGATCAAAGTTTGGGAGCCACAACAGAAAAAACTTGATCTTCTCTAATTTTCTGCCTACTTTTTGGAACACTTCAGACCAGCAGGTCGGCTGATTCAAGGACCTATGATGGAAGATGAGGCTGAAATAAACCAGAGAGGAATGAAGGAGCAAGACCATTTCAGCATTTATGAGTCAACATTAGGATTTTGAAATTAATTATGTGATTCACGGAATCAAGGAAGGACGTGACTAGTACAATGGGCTCTTATCTTAGTGAACCAGTTAAAAGACGGGGGCAGCGGCAATTTCAATAAGCTGACGATGCAAAACAGTTTTCTTGACAGACACCATCATTACGTGCATTGTAATAGTTGAGACAAGTTGACATAAAAGCATAAATTATTCTCTTCAAGTCATACCTTGGCAAAACTTGCTTAAGTTTTGCTATTTACCTTAAAAGGAATAACTTTTTTGCTAAACAAAGCTGATCTGTTTATGACATTTAAAATCTGAGGCCATAGTTTGTTACGTGCTGTTTGATGAATGACTTGAGGGAACAAAAATTAATAAGTGGGGTCTTAATCTCTACATTTCTTTCAAAATGCTGCAATAAGATCTCAACGAATCACAGAACACTCCGAGGTGATTACTGAAAGGATAGCATTAAAAATCCTGAGGCTAAAACAGTGCTGTTTTAGTACAATGTTAACCTTTGCACTGAAAACCAGGATAGAAAACATCCATAATGTGATTAATGTCCATAAAAGCATTTATTTGAGGATGGGTAGAAATAATTTATTTAATATTTAAAAAATTATTCTTTGTGTTTGTGTAAGCTGTAAATGAAGCAACTCTTACATATATGGGGAAATAACTAACAAAGAAGAACACTTCAGTGAACAGAAATTTAGGAATAAAAAAAAAGGCTTGAATGAAGAAGAAAACATGTAAAAGTGGCAGAGAGGAATCAGGGCAGGCAGAGAACAAATCTCTGGCTGCCAATAAAGGCGAACCCAGAGTTGCTGGAGTTTTAATTTCCTGCCTGTGAAAGCGAGAACTGTATCAAGATTGAAACACGACTTTCAATGAGTCACTCACTGAGGCTTAGTGGGTTCAGCCTGTTAACATTCGAAACATCAACCCTCAAGCTCCCCACTCTTCTCTTAGCTTTATTGCACGCATGTAGGTGCTCGCCTGCAGGCATAAAACCCCATAAATGTAATAGCCTACACATGGTCCCAAAAGCAATGCAATCACATGCATTCGCACCTCTGTGCAAACCTAGCGTAATGGCACTAATGAGACTGCGTGACTAATTCCTCTTCAGTCCCTTCTTCAGATGAGTGCTTATTATGGTCTGTCAAGGAGATGAGTCAGTCCATGTCATGGTTACCATGGTGATAAAAGCCTCCAGCACTTCCCTTAAGTGCCCGCCAGCTAAAATAAGCTCTTTAACCCCTTTAATAACAGAGCCATCAGCAGGCATTGACACCCACACACAAACATGATAACAGGCAGGCCGACTTTCTGACCTCTTTCAGTGGACAAGTGAGGAGAAAATTCTCCCACAGAGGTTGTTAGAATATACCGTTTTGGTTGTGATGGACAAAGACAGCAAACATGGTCTAAACAGCAGCTCAAAATCTCAGTTGACGTCTGACTTTGTCTTGCTTCGAGATCTAATCTTCATTGTCATGTTGCCTGGTATTCTCATTGCATAAGGCATTATGGTCTCTTTTAACATAACAGCAGCACATAAAGCACAGACTTGCACTCAAACTCATTTTTGAAAACATACTTTTTACAGGATTAAAAATGTCTGTATAGAAAATATACTGTTTGGTGCAGGCCAAATATAGTATAGCCAGGTCCTGGAAGTCTGTAACCAGACCCCAATTAAAAACTTGGTTGTCTACATTATCAGCTCTCTTGCCTTGGAGAGACTCACCTTTATGATTAAAGGTAAATTTCACGTGTTCCAAAAGATATGGGGAAAGTTTTTGCTATTCTTGGAAAATATAAATACTCATAATGATGATTGAATGAATGTACTCTGGCTTATGTTGTTTTATTCTAACAATGGCTGTAAGTCTGTTATTTTCATGCTAATTCCAAATGTACTCACTTGCTCAAAAGTGTACGAAACTGAAACACTAATGTCTGGATGCCTCGATCCGCTACCACCTCATTACTAGCTTGTGGACTGTGATTAAATTAAAAAATCCACGGTGCACCCAATACCTCAAAGTTCCCGATTGATACATTGTAATAAAAGTTTGCCTGACTCTTTGAAATACTGTAGGTTTCAGCGTCTCTTCCAGAGTTTCTTGTCGGGTCTTTTTTTCGCTTTCCTCCGGGGTCTGTTCAATTTCCTTAGATTTCTCTGTCATCCAGGATTTCATCCTGTCCATCTTGACTTTCAAAGTAATAATTTCTTTGTTAAGCTCGTCATTCTCCATTTCAAGCCACTCCAGTTGTTTGGATTTTTCTTTCAGTGAATCCTGTCCATTTTTACTCATCGTGACCTGTGTCCGTTCCTGCATCATATTCAACCTTGACATTGCATCATAGTCACATTTGAGTTGCTTAATTGTCGCCCTTTGAATGACTTTGACTTTGAATTCAGAATTGAAAGTCCTAATCTGTGTCTTGTACAACTTGTTTGCATTCACCAGCATTTCATCCTGTACCTGCCAACTTCTCGAATTGTTATTTCTTCTGCCGGTGAGATGCTCGATTTTTACTCTGAGGTTTTCTACTGTTTTCTGAAGTTACTCTTTTTCCTCCTGAAGCTTCCCGCAGCTCTTCTGCAAAATGTCTACATTCGCCATCAATAAGTCCTTCTCAGCCATTCTATATGCGTTTTGGGTGAATCTCTGTTATTGTTGGCGATACAGAACAACAATGTGTTCAGCGCTAATTCACTGTTTATAAATGGTTGATTAATTCGTGTCTGTAATTGAGGTCACACATTGATCACCTTTGATTATACTTCACAATACCTTTTCTGTTTGTTTCCTCAACCAGCGTCAGCGGTCATATGACTACATAAAACCACCCTGGTTAAAGTGAAACTAAAAAGGAGAAGAAGAAACAAAGGACACACGGCAGCAAGAGGATTGCTGTCATGCACGTCAATCTTTGTAGAAAATTTGATTTACTGGGTTTTATTGCGTCTCGTTTGCCTTAAGTGTATGACGTCTTGCACTCACAAGGTTATTATTGAGTTCACACAGAGTTTACTCAGGCTATTTATCAATGAATTATCTATAAAGTATTAAATAGAAGTTAGCATTTTGGGTTTCACGTAGCATCTGGGATACACAGGAAGCCGTTTGCCGCGCATGCGTATTGCGACGCAAGCTGTGGCGAACCATCTTGACAGAACAAGTTAAATTGAGGGTAAACTTTGAGTTTGCGCCACTTGCTGTCCGTTAAAAAGGCAGAATAGCAGGACAGGTGCCCGACAGTCAAGGTGAACGCTGTTGTCTTTATACCTGCGTGGGTTTCCCAGTGTTTGTCTGTGCAGGTGAGCTGGCAGTGAGTGAATATGAGGTTCAGCGCTGTTCTCGTGTGTGTGTTCCTGCTTTGGTTTGAGGGGTCATTGGGGGACACACCAGCTAACTGCACCTATGAAGACCTGCTGGGGACATGGGTGTTCCAGGTGTCCAAAGGGGGCCACGACAAGACCGTCAACTGCTCTGTTGAAGGTAGGAAGCTAAGAAGGAAATAGCAGTTGATTCATTTTTGATATCATGTGATACGCTGAGGCCTTTTTTCAGATAAAGAAAGCTTAAAATATCATTATAATCTGTTGGCTCAGTGTTACATTTCTGTAATTATAACTGTTATGTTTCAGTAATAACATAGGAAGTAAAATATTAAAACTACATTAGGCACTCTGATAGTTGAGAGGTTACCCAGACTGTTATGTGATTTCATGTTAGTTTTCTCTTCAGCCACAGGTGAGAGCACTGTGACTGTGACCCTGGAGAAACTGTCTGTAGCCACAAATGAGCTGGGAACCACAGGCTTCTTCACCCTCATCTACAACCAGGGCTTTGAGGTGGTGCTCGGTGGCTACAAATGGTTTGCCTTTTTCAAGGTAACGGTAAAACAAATTCAGTGTATTATAATTTTTTTTAGCTCTAATAATACTCCAAAAGACATCTAATCTAATATTGCATGTGTTGCTCTGCTGATTCACTCATAGACAAATCTGTCATTTAGATACCGGTAAATGGAAATGTGTTGGGTTTGCTGTTGAATATTTTTTTTTAACTCTCTGTGCTCTCATTTCCTACTCTCATGTACTCTGATCGTGTGTAAAGATCGGTGGACAATGTAAAAAGCAGCAGAGCTAAAGTTAAGCCCCTGGTCATGTGCTGCTTTCCTGTCACTCACATGACAACGAAATTTGGGAAGTTTCCCAGCCGTTTTATTTTCCAGCCTCTATTCTGATTTGTCCATGTCTGATTTAACTTCCTCATTATCTGTTATGACTTGCAAGTTTTTTGGTATCATACTGTCTTCTGGCACCTCTGATTCAGTAAGCACCTGATTTATTTATTTTTTTAAAATCCCCATCAGTGCCAGTAACAAGTGTACAGTACAGACATGCATTCTTGTGGGTTTGTGCACAAACGTTTACTGTTCATTTTATCTTATCCAGACAGGGTCGCAATTTTTATACATTCTCAAACATGTACATATAATACTTTCACAAATATTTGTCACTATCATCATGGTGGATTTGGAGACACAACAGAGCTCTTTTAAATTTAGTCATGTGCGTGGCATTTAGCATAGTCCAGAAAGTTTCAGAAGACTTGAGGTCTGTAGCTACCCTAAACGTTTAATGTTAGCCTGCTTTATGAGTTCTTAACCCAGTTTGATGTGTTTTCTTCTTATAGTGTTCTTATAAATTTTATGGTACAGCACCACCACTGGCAACAAACTGTAGCCTCAGCATGACAGTGCTTCTACCATTCCAGAGAGTTTTAATGTTCTTTGCTTTCTTATCACTGTTGCCAATTAGCTTAATCTTTGGCTTCTCTCACCATAAAACTGTTTTGAATGTCATATCTAATTTTCTTTCATCTGAGGTAACTGTTTTTGACAGTTGCCTCAGAGGCAGGTTGATCCGAAATACACAAACTGGTTTTGAAGTAGATTAATAAAGCTGCAAGATTTACCCTAAAAAATAAATTTAAAAAAAATATATAGACCTTCTTGTGTAAAAGTAGGGTTTGTAGCAGCAAATCATCTAATTTAGGTTAATTCAGACAATTCTGATAAGAGTGGCCAAATATTGAGACATAGTAATGCTTGGACCTTGCTGTTGTTAACAAAAATACTTTTTTGTGAACAACTTTCTAAGGAACAATTATTTAAAGATTAGTTGGGGAGTATATATACAGATAAATATATATGCGTGTGTATGCTAATATACATGATTATGCATATGTTTAGACAAAAATTTTTAATAAAGTCAAAGGTTTGCACCACGTTATGTATAAAATTATTTTAAGAAGTTTGCTGTGTCAAACCATCTGAAGAACACTTCAAATGCTTCACAAAAAGCCCAATTTTTGATTATATGTGAAGTTGTGACTGAGTTTGTGTCTAAAGACCTCTATTTAAAGTTACTGAATAATTTACCTTTAAAAGTGTTTTTTTTTTTTCAGAGAAGTACAGTGTGTGTTTTTGTGTATAAGACTAGAAGCCATGATTTGTCTGCTGACTCTTGCAGTACACCCAGGAAGGCTCCAAGGTGACCAGCTACTGTGACCAAACCATGCCAGGATGGGTTCACGATGTGCTGGGGCGCAATTGGGCCTGCTTTGTGGGCAAGAGGGTGAAGCCTGTGCCGCCCAGAGCAGATTCTAAGCCGGTCTTCAGCAGCGGGTACCTAAATTACGAACAGTTGGGACCATTTTGGCAAAGTGCAAATGATAAGAACTTGAACTGGTAATCATAATCTGCGTGGGATCCAGAGGGATATCAGAAGAGCTAATGTGCAATTCTTACATTCCTGCTTCACATTACATCTTCTCTCCCTCAATAGTACCCTTCATAGTGTGTGAGGAAACCTTATCTAACTGTCTGACTTTTTTTTATGAAAGCCTGAGCATACAGTTTCTGGTCACATGAAACTGCTTTCTGTCAAGGCAAGAGTTTTGTTTGCAGAAAGTTTAGTAAAATGTCTCCACTGTTTTGTACTTCTAACTGAAAATTTTATTTCTATTGTTTTCTCACATGCATTCTCAATTGCACACAGAATGACGTTTGAAAGTCTTAACAATATGTTAGAGATTAGAGTATTACAGGATATCAATAAAAACACTTTTACTACAGAAATGTGGGCTTAATGAAAATAATGATGAATATCTGCTTGAATGTTATTTTAATATGAGAGACGAGCCTAATTGGCTCCTATGTGTTATGTCTTTTTAAATTTAATTGTAGATTTTATGTTAGCACTGTACACGTACCTGAAATGTGCAGTATGTCCTTAAAGTGATTGCTTTTTCTTAGTTTGTTTCCTTGGATAAAATCTCTATCAACTCTTTCATTACTCTTTCCCCAGACTGCTCCCGAAGCCGTATAAAAACAACGGGGACTTCATTGATTTAATCAACACCGTTCAGAGCTCCTGGAAGGCTGTGGCGTATCCTGAGCATGAGATGTACACTTTGCAAGAGCTGCATTACAGAGCAGGCGGCCCTGCCTCTCGTATCCCTGTGTGAGCGCTTCGTTCCATTCCTCATCGCATCCTTTTTGCGTGATAGGCGATGTATAAATCTGATTTCCTGCTGAATAACATCAATTTATGATTATCTTTATTGATTGAATTGCCGTTTGCTCGCCACAGATGTGTGGCGTAGGTTTTCCCCTTTAAAACTGCCTCTTGGTGAATTCTTCAGACGTGTTCGCCCTGCGCCTGTGGAAGCTGGTTTAGCCAAGATGGCGGCATCCCTCCCCGAACACTGGGATTGGAGAAATGTTGATGGCGTCAACTTTGTGAGCCCTGTGAGAAATCAAGGTGACCTTTCATTACAATCATATAATAATTTTGAAAAGGTGTTCTTTTGATCAATTCATTTCCTTTTTAAAATTTTCAAAAAGAATTTTTAATGAAGTTTTTAAATCTCTTTGAAGCTAGTCTCAGTCAGAAACTCAAGTCTTATTGTTTTAATTCAAAGGAACTGAAAATTTTAAGCACTAATATTAGAATGGCCGGAAGACTCGGACGCAGGTTTACGTTTGACAGCTGCCAGTAATAGTTTCCACTCAGAAGCATTTTGACACTCGCTTTGCCTCCTTTCCTCTTTGCCCTTCTGGTTCTGCTTGCTGCTCTCTTCCTGTTTTCTGCACACTGTTGTGTGTGAGTGGAGAGATTACAGAAGCAGAGTGCTTCGAGTATCTGAGAGAGCCTCTATGAGGTGGGGTGTAAGCATCTAGAGAAACCCAAAGTGCTTCAATGGAATAGCCCTTCAAGGTACTGTGGAGGGCTATGGAGCTTATTTTATTTTTATTGCACGAGTCGAGTCCAGTTTTTCACAAAAAGTTTGACGTATCTACGTACCAAATGTGATCTACGTTTCTTGCATTTGAGTTATCTGAACAAATTACATGAAACATTTATTTCCTGCTTTGCTGTGTCTTTTCAATGAGCAGATACTTCTGCTAAGTGTTTCCAGCTGAAGAGAAATTACATGTTGCAGCAGGGTTGCTAAAAAGAGCAATGTTCTCCTGAGGACTTTGCACTGCCCAGTGATAACTCATTTAGTGAAAACAGTTGCTCGTGCTGATCAAAGTATTGACTAAATTCTCTTTCCTTCTGCCCCCCTTATTTTTTAAGTAAGATAGTGGGATTTCAGAGATGAGGCATTTACATCAACACGAAAACATTGAACATTAACAGTTGGAGAAGAAGCATTTTGCCTTGTAAATGTATCTATAATGAGATGGATGAAAAATGTTCCTACATAATCGAGCTTGGAATCTATTGTCTCCCTGTTGCTCTGTTTTTATAGAGCATTATTCTGCCTCTTTTTCTTGTTAGCTTTTGTGAGCCTTAAATTTGAAAAATTTAAGGCCTGGAAATCTTTCCTTCTACCCAACTCCTGACAGCTCTTCACCTCAGGGTTAACTTGCTTTGTAAATAATTTATCTCTACAATGATCTGGATTTGAAGGGCAACTGTTTAGAACTTTCCAGGAATTTCATCACTTGCAGAATCTCTTTGTTCTGCAAAGCATCATAAAAAAAACAGCCACACAGATGTCTAAGTGTGTGATCTATAGGCTGTGCCTGTGTGCATCACTGGAAGATGGCTCTCTTTGAAAATCTCCTCTGCCTGAGGAAATAAAAGTCTGAATGTGACACTTGTCAAAGAAGTAAAAGAACATAGAGGAATCTGTGACCGACTCCGAATCAATCATATCAGTTTGAGCAGCAATCAGGAGGAATATAAAACAATCTTATGATGAGCACGTCCTGCTGATAACAGATTAGAGACACATGGATGTGTTTCCTGTAATGTGATGCTCTGGACTAAAAGACACTATGGACATATTGAAAGAACCAAACATATTTGTGATTTTTATCTAATCAATTTCATCATGTCCTATAAACCCTCTGTAATGCTCTGTTTTATGGGTTAAATGGGTTTTTTTAGTTTTTATTTTGTTCTTGCTTCGAGTCTTCTCATAAACTGCAGAACTTTGTGAACCTTTGGATCAAAACGAAAGTCTGTCTTACCTTATTGCTACTAATAAGCCAAAGGCTTTAGTCCCAAATATACTCTCCACTGTCTCACCCTGAATCATTACTGCAATTAAATTGCTCTGCACATCCCTGTGGCCTCTGCTCCTTACCTAATTTGTTGCTTTAGATTATTTTATTAGCAACCTAATGCCCGACTCATGTATACAAACTTTGTTTAATCTGTTCTCTTTGACTGCCTCATTCTATTGGCATGCATCAATCACCACGACACACTTGCCATAAGTGTGTTGTGGCAAAGAGTATCAAAACATTTAGCGCTGAATTTAGTCCAGAAAATGCTGTGAACTATTCCATGTAATAGGACAAAGTGTCTTTTAAAAAGTTGTCTTTTTACTGTGCCATGTTATTTCTCATGGCAGTGTTTTCTCTCCATCTTTGTTATGTTTTAGCATCCTGCGGCAGCTGCTACTCCTTCGCCACCATGGGAATGCTGGAAGCTCGGGTTCGGATCCTCACCAACAACAGCTATGGCCCTGTCTTCAGTCCTCAACAAGTGGTCTCCTGCTCCGAATACTCTCAAGGTAAACTAATGCTCTAAAATATATTATTTCCAATACAAATGAAAGCATTTTCTGCTAAAGCCGATGTAGATTATTTTCTGTTTGCAGAATAATATCTGCAGTCTATTGTGAGATAAACAAACATTTAAAAAATGTTTTATTTACTTAAAGATTTCTACTGTTTTCAACTTTGTAAGGTTGCGACGGCGGCTTCCCTTACCTGATTGGGAAATATGTACAGGATTTCGGCATTGTGGATGAGTCTTGCTTTCCGTACACTGCAAAGGACACTCCATGTGGTGTGCCTGCAAACTGCGGCCGAATGTACACTGCAGAGTATGGATACGTAGGCGGATTCTACGGTGGCTGCAGTGAGACGGCCATGATGTTGGAACTGGTCAAGAATGGACCGATGGCTGTTGCTTTGGAGGTACGACGGCTGCTTAATGTCTGATGTTCATATGCAAATCTTAGCTCTTCTACAAAATGCATTAGGTGTCTCTGCAAGATGGAGATCTTTACTGATGTATGCCAAAAGTTTCATTTTAAAAATACATATTACTGTGGATTGTGATATTACTCTAAATGAAAAGATAGCATTAACCTCAGATAACAAAACAAAATGGTAGAAAAAGGTGAACTAATATTGATTAGTGTTTGTCTACAGGTGTACCCTGACTTCATGAGCTACAAAGGAGGCATCTACCACCACACAGGCCTTGCAGACTCCATCAATCCCTTCGAGCTGACCAACCATGCAGTGCTGCTGGTGGGCTACGGCCGCTGCCATAAGACCGGACAGAAGTTCTGGATTGTCAAGAACAGCTGGGGTGTCCAGTGGGGCGAGGACGGCTACTTCCGAATTCGCCGAGGAAGCGACGAGTGCGCTATTGAGAGCATCGCAGTCACAGCTAACCCCATCCCCAAAATTTAGATGCTTTTAAGTCAAAATCAGAACAAATGAGTGTCTTGATCACAATTCTGAATCAATTTAAATTGAATGTCTTTAGTTTCAATCTTGATTAAAAATATGGAACTGCAATTGATCACAGGGAACGCTGTGGTCTGGCTTCCTCTCGTACTAAAAGAGGAAGCCTTTTTAGTACGAGACGAAGCCAGACCACAGCGTTCCCTGTGATCAATTGTAGCACATGCAAACATGCATGAAAAGTTACTGATTGAGTTTTAAAAATTACTGAAACTGAAAAGGGTAGGATTGATCACCTATCTGAAATGCTTACAGAAGTCTAAAATTATGAGATTGATACCTATGAATAAATTAAGCTGATGTTGAAACACTTCTGTATAAAAAGCTGAAAAATACAACCACTGTATTTGATAACTAATTTGTATCATTCTTAAAAGTTTCACCACACACTCTTACCTTATGTCTTCTTAGTCTACATTTTAATTACCTAGATAGAGCTGATTTGGATCTTGACGTTGAATGTGAGTTCTTTTTTTTTATCTAGTGTTCCTTCATTTCTCCAATTATGTTTGCTGATTTTTATGCTGTTCCTAAATCCATGCTGTTACTGCCAACACAAGCCAGAATGGATTGATCGTCCTGTAACGGGTTGTAAATTCTACATTGAACATTTAAAAGGGAAATGATTTATCAGTGTTTTTTTGCCAATTGTCCAGCGCAGGACTTTTTTCTCTGTGTCAGGGAAGCACTGCAGAGAATTGATGTGTCTTTAGTCCTTGCTTCCAATTTGACATCATTGCTGCCATGTTTCACAGTGGATGGCTCCCTGTGGAGCATTCAAAGATAATTTATCTAAATAAAGGGATGCATCACTTTGCAAAAAACAAAATGTGTTTATTTTGTCATTTTTTTTGTATTGATATCTTTGTTTTTGTTTGGTTAAAGTAAAATGCTTGACTTTGTTTAGAAATCCTTTTAAGTGATTTGCCACTAATTTTTTTGCAAGGGCTTTATGTTGATCAGTTTAAGCACAAATTTGATAAAAGGCAACAACAAGTAAATATTCTGTGATCAGTGCAGTGGGGATCCATTATTTTCTCCTTTTTAACACCTTTTAGTCGTACATGAAAGTAAAAAAGGTTTGAAGTTTTGATGTGTTTATTTTTAAAAGGATAAGACAAAGAAAAGAAAACTATTATGTATGCATTTTTCACATCCTTTACTATTCAGTGCAGGCACTTTCAATACGCTAATTTTGACTGAGATGGTGTGGGAGAGTGCATTTAACAACAAGATGTCGAGAGTTTTACCTGCTTCATCTCATTCAAACTGGGTTGAGTTCACTTAACGTTCAGGGATTTTAAGAGAGTTCACGTCTATTTCATTCTATATTATCCTGTGCTTGACTCATCATTATAAACTTGATGTGTTACTTTTTTTTTTCTTTGGATTTTGGTGATCTCTGTTTTATTTTGATGGGCTTGTTTTTGATGCTGTTTCATTGCCAAAACCCTGAAGGGAACTTAATTAATCAGGTGAAGTTACAGTTCCATGTTAATGTACTGTAATTGAATTTATTAAATAGTACGCTTTTGGGTTTTAACTTGTAAAAGGTGATAAAGAAATGCAGTTTACTTACTAGTTGTTGTTTTTTTTTTCATTTTGTCACAGTGTAGCCATGAAGTGTTTTGCATAATCTATGTAACAAACCAACACAGAGTGGTGCATAATTGGACACTGAAATAAGAATGATTATAGTTTTTTTTTTTTTTTTTACAATTTTGTATAAATTGAAATTTTTGCATCAATGTTCAGATAAAAGCACTTATATGTGTCAGAAAGCCCCAAATGCTACAAATTCACATCACACTTTTCAGATTTTATTTTATTTCTTTTTTTTGTATGAATAAATTCTAATCTTTTATCCCTTTCTTCACATATTATGCTCTACATGTGTTCATATTGGGTGGAGGGGGACAATTATAGACTTTTCCAAGATTGGGGAGGTCCAGACCCCCGACCCGATTCCTCCCCGGAACATCCTATGATGCATTTTCTAGAATAGATTGTACTTCTAACTAAAACCATCACTATTTTTAAATCTATGAACAAGAAATGTTAAAACCAAGGAAAGTGTAAAACCAGAATCCTAAAGGTCACGACATCTCATTTGTTTACTTTTGAATTCAATTATCACGCTTGCTATTTTAACTTGTGTAAATGCTCTTGGTGCTTTTTCCAACCCTTGTTAGTGTGGAGATAATCGTTTGTACTCGCTCCTCGAGGAGGATTTCCGTAAATCCCGGTTTTGTGCGTTTCTACTGTAGTAAAAACGGTCACTCCCAGGCAGCAGCAGCAGCAGCAGCAGCAGCGGCGGCCCTTACTCAGTCACAAGGTCCAGACGTCTGTTTCCACTTCTCTCGGAGGGGCCAGGGCGTTAACTACCTTCCCTCCTCTTCTCATTCTCCGCGTTTCTCTCTGTATTCTTCCCTGAGTGTTTTTATTTTTATTTTTTTATTTTTTCATATTCCGAGTCCTCTCCGTTACGGTGGATTCATGCTGAGCTCTCGCCCTCCTCGGTCGCCATGCAAAATAACCACCACAAGGAGCACCTCTACAAGATTCTCGTCATAGGAGACCTCGGGGTCGGGAAGACCAGCATCATCAAGCGATATGTGCATCACAACTTCAGCCCCAACTACCGCGCCACCATCGGGGTGGACTTCGCCCTCAAAGTCCTCACCTGGGATCAGGAGACGGTGCGACTGCAGCTGTGGGACATTGCAGGTACGGCGCCAACTTTTACGCACAAAGTATACGGAACGGGAGGAACACACACTGGAGGCCAGCAGCAGTCAGACTTATTTTAACGTCTCAACTTGGCTTTAATAAAGCCAAGTTGTTAAACTTGATAAAGAGAGTTGTTTAAACAAGTTGTTGTTTAAACAACTTGGCTTAAACTGTTTATTAAACTAACTATTAAAATGTGCGGAATGTGGTGGAGGAGAAGCTGCATACTTAAGAACAAGTCATCTTTTTATCTCTGGAAAAGATAAAAAGATAATTTTGTCTGTGAGCAACTCAGTGAATCTGCTTTATGGGCACAAAATTAAATAAATAAATAAATGTATGTATATATATATATATATATATATATAATATATATATATATATATATATATATATATATATAGAGAGAGAGAGAGAGAGAGAAATATATATATATTATGTTATTTTTAAGCATACATTCGATAAGAAACATTTCATGTCATAAAAAAAAAAACATTTTAAGTTATTTTAATGAAGGAGGCTCTTCATTTCAGATTCATCACATGCCAGGTTTTCAGGACGGTGACAGCTGTTAGTATGGATGATGTGGCTCACCACCCAGGGCGGCATTCTGATGGAATTAGATACAAGCAGCCAGGAGAATAATCTTAAAAAGAGAGAATTATCAGTCAGCTGCGTTTCAGATGAGTTTTCCATTTTTTTTATTCAGTTTTTATACATGTTTAGTAAGAAAATATTATATAAAAGACATAAAAAGCTATTTTTAAAAAAATATATTTTGGGCATCAGAACAACCTTAGCTTAAAACAGACATAAAAACGGAAATGTAGAAACTGATCTGACTAAATCATTCTACCTTGCAGATTCTTTAAAACACAGAGTTGTGATTCATGAAGTCCACATATATATGTACGCAGTAGAAAAAAGTGATAATTCTTCATCAGCTAGTGCATTTTTGCCATCACATCGTAGTTGCTGCACCGTGAAACGGATGCATGTTGATATTTAGACGCTGTCGACTGGTGACATGCATCTTTACGTCCTGAAAGAGTTTATAATATCATCACACTTTTGTTGCCCACAGAAATGAGTAATAATTCAGCCTCTTTTTATTTGCGATTGTACGCCAGTGGGCATGATGACAAACCTGAGGGCTACAACTGTTTCAATGTCACATGAGTGTCGGCTGAGGTTTAGAAGAATCCTCTGACCTGCTGCTCTCCCCTCCCGTGTGCTCTCTCCAGTAAGCGCAAGCAGTCATGTGGCTCAGACTCGTGAGGGAGATTTGAGGCCCAAGATTTTGTGTAAAGAGAGCTTTTATTATGAACTGAAAACCTTCTCCTTCAGAGGAAGAATAGCAAAGTAGTGTGAAGGTTTCCAGAGGTGGGAAAACCTCATTTGTTGTGCATTCATTTTGGACCATAAAGCTTTTTTATAATTTGCACTGTTCATAAATCTGTTCTTAAAATCATAATTTAAAACTGAAAATTTAGTTGTCACATCAGAAGGCTTTCCCTTTGTGGGAAAAAGGTTTTTGTGGTTGATGATAGACTTCAGTTTCTCCAGTCAGTGGCATGATGAATCACTTGCTGTTTCTGTATATTTTCCCAGGATAAACAGCTTTGACTGTTCTATTTTGGTCGGCCATCTTTCAAAATATTGGGGCTCATAGGATGGCAGAGCTGGTTTCTCTGGCATGTAAAATAAAATCAGATAAGTTTATGTCTTTCAAAGTGATGCAAATGCATTAAGAATTTGGAGTTTAGCTTTAAAACACAAAGTACAAGTTTTGTTTATCCCACCTAAAATATGTATTTTTCTAAAAAAAAGTCCATTAATATTCTCTAAAAAAAAATGTTGGCCGTTTTCTTCTTTATAAGCCTTTGTAAATAAACCTCCAGATTCTATGTTCAGATGATTATTTTACCTTGCATTGTCCACAAGACATGTTTTGATTTATACTTTAATTAATACTTTATTGAGCACGTAGTTTTCAAAACTGCTTCTGTGAAGTACAACATTTTTAAACTTTAATGTCATTGTTAAACTCTGATTTGTATTTTTCTCATTTTGCATCTCACCTTAACCTTTTATAAATATCACAATAAAAATAATTATTGTAACAATTGTGTAATGTATCTCCCCGAGTCAATTTTTTGTGGTTCCTACAAAAGGCCATTAGACAATATATTCTCTCTATATTTGGACAGACACTTGGACTCTGAACAGAATGATATTTTAAATTCCTCACTCATTTATAAAGCGGTTATCGCCAAAAAGTGTGACACCAAGGTCTCCTGTAACTTAAGGTGCAACTTTCTGCTTTGAATCAGCACTACTGAACTTAGCAGTATGGGGAAGTGCTTTGAAGACAACCTGCTTGTCTGACTTGTCCTTGAGCTAAGTTGACATGCTGCCAGCTGTTCTCCAGCTAACACTGTGCTTTTATCCACCTGTTCATGTCAGAAACACCACAGCAGGACTCATCAAACGAACGACCAATCTTTTCTTCTTCACCCATTTGAAGCTTCCTTTATTGGTCGGCCAATAATGGAATAAAGATGGAGCTTTTCTAACTCACGTACTGAGTTAGAAAAGAGCTATGAATGAATTATTGCCTAAATTTACCCAACTGCTGCATGAAAACACTTACATGTTTAGTCTATTCTGAAACTAACTTTTGTCGCATGTGTACCAACCACAGGTACACAGAAGACACAAGATCTCCCAGTTCTCCCAGTTATGGTGTTTTAAAACTGATCTCATCACTCTTCCCTCTTTTTTTGTGTCTTTGTGTGTATTTTTTCAGGTCAGGAGAGGTTTGGTAACATGACCCGTGTGTATTACCGTGAAGCCATGGGCGCCTTCATCGTCTTTGATGTGACTCGGCCGGCCTCCTTCGAGGCCGTCACCAAATGGAAGGAGGACTTGGATTCCAAGCTCACGCTATCCAATGGGAAAAATGTAGCCACTGTGCTTCTGGCTAACAAATGTGACCAGGGTCGGGAAGTACTGACCAATAATGGAATAAAGATGGAGCAGTTCTGCCAGGAAAACGGCTTCGTTGGATGGTTTGAGACCTCTGCTAAGGTGAGAGAAACAGAGACGTGTGTACGCGCAGAAACATTAAAGGCGGTCTCGGTGGTTACAGCCCGTTTCAAGGCCTGTTTTATGAAAATGTCCTTAAGAGGCAGTTGACATCCTTGACACTGTCTGACCCAACAACCAATTATCTTGCGAGGACATCACTACAACGACACATTCAAAATGGGATGAGCTGAACTTCACAGTTTTAGTCTTCTATTTGTATTTGAATAAATCCTCAGTAATGGTGCAATGTTCCTTTTCCACTCCAGACTCCCAGCACACACTAAATCTGTGTTTTTCCAGGTCAGCTGCACTTGCATCAGGTGCTTTGTCTTCCAGAAAGGGTTGTCCACGAATGCAGTTGGAATACATTAGCTCTATTCTCTAGCGGCTACACAAACTGTGAAGCAGTACTTTCACATTTTGTGAGTCAGTCATGCAGACATTAAGTTTGATCAATGCCATATGAGGACTTTCTACTTTCTGACCATCCAAAATTTGTCTCATGCGAATACATTTTTAATGCTAAATTATAAGTGACCAAACCTGATGTGGAACCTTTGAAATATATGTAATATGCTAAAAGTGAAAGGCCAATAATATGATATATAACTTGGAAAAATTTACATTAGCATGGAGAACAAAGTCAGAGCAAACATTGACAGAAAGTCAGTATAAATATTACCAGTCTATGATCAGTCTGTAGGTCTGCAAGTCAATGGTTTTGTAAGAAAAATCTCAACATGTACTGCTGTATCTTATCTGTTTTTATTGGACCAAGAATTAATGGTCCATGGATGTAAAGTCTGAGTGAGAGCAGAGATGATCCATCCCTGAGTGGACAACAGAAACGTTGCACATGGATTGCATGGCAGCTCATGATGATCCAAACTCATGATGGTGCAAGCAGTGGTGTGTTCAGGGCCAAAATCATGTTCACAGTTCAACGGTCAAATTTTTCTAAGAGAACTCTTACTAATATTCCCATCTGTGGTTTGAATTTTGCCAACTTGGTACTTTAGTATTTTCATTACAAAAGTATTTATTAGGTTTTAAAAGAGCTTGCCATCTAAGCGACTCATTACATTAATGATGTTTAGTTATTACATTGCTATGGCAGTACTTTTAAATTTGATGATGTGTTCAAGATTACTGTGTTCAAGCCACATTTGCTGTTAGCTACAAGAACGTGGCTCTGGAGGAGCAGCAGAGACCTACAGCTGAGGTGAAATAATCTGTGGCCAGCTAGATGTGCTAGTTGTGAACTTTATAGCAACATGGCAACAATAGATTGGCTGTGTTAGCAAAGTCATGTGGGGGCGTAGCAAATATTGTTAAAGTGCTTGATAAGAGCAAAAAGTTGTGGGGAATGTATGTTCGGACTGAACTGGAGCTGTTTTGCAATTGCACAGGCACTTTTAGATGTTATACTTGTAAACCTTTTAAAAGTATGAATAGTTTTCCATCAACAGTTGTTCAGTATTTGTGCAGATGTATCACATAAACCCCCATTAAATATATATATTGAGATGTTGGGTTGTAACAAAAATTGGCAAAACAAACAAAAAAAAAGTAAATTGATTCAACTTGTACAACCAGTTAAAAATAAAAACATTAAAACTTTTTATCAAACAAATTCGTCTTTAACCTAAATCGGGATAACATTACAGTACGGCGTAATAGCAGATAGCAGGAGTTCAGTCAAGAGTTTTTTAGTTTCCTTGTTTATTTTGGAAACATTTGTAGTTGAAAGAAATAGGCACAATATGATTCAAATTAAAAGCGAGTAAATGCTAACTGTAAGGTGAAATACACATTAACACTCTGTTCACACTCTCACTACAACAGAACTGGAATGTCACAACTGGATGGGAGAGATCAGTTTTCCTCCCTCTTTCCTCAAACACCTTCACTGCTATCCAAGAAGCCCCAGCTCTCCTTTTATCAGGGCAAGTTCTGCTCCGAGTCAACACTATCTCTATTTACCTCAAACAATTACTTTTTTGACAAACTGCACGAAGCACAGCAGATAAAAAAGCAACAAAAGAAACGTGTAAACTTTGTGTGAATAAAGTGTGGTGTGTTAGCAGCAAGCTAGATGCCTCACAAGACTTGCAACAGGCCAAAATGCTGCAAAACTCTGAGTCGGTCTTTCCCAGAACAAATATTGACTTTGTTTTTGTTGTAAAAAGAAGAATGACTGTGTTGTTGTTGTTGTTGGTTTCCCTCCCAAAGATTTTTTAACTGACATGTTGCAACCTGATATATTGCATGTGCAGCTGTTACTTAAGTAGTAACAGGCCATGGATATTTGGCATTTTAATCTACAAATGACATTTGATAAAGAACACAATCTCCCATAATGCCTTGCTTTATCTGAATGATTATAATTGCTAACACATGCTTAATTCTCTGCTTAAATTACCTTCAAAATTATTAATCAAACATTTTATATTGAAATGCTAAAATTAATCATTGGGATGGTTTTGAAATTGGTAATATTACATATTAATTACAGTAAATATTTCAGTAATGTAGCACACAAGCATGCAGGCGAGCACCAAAACTAAATGTGTCCTTTTATTTCACTTGTTATGCTTTCAGTGGTATTGTTGGGATATTTTAGAGTACAGTACTGTATAGAGTAGGGTAGCATTATGTAACATTGTGTAGTATATCTCACTGAATAATGTAGCAGTGTGTTGTACAGCATAGGATAATATAGCATAGCACAGAACAAATGAATTGAATGCATGCCAATGTGACAAAAGAGGGGCAAATAATTTTTCAGGGTATTGTAACCTTAAAAAAGCCAATGTAAATGCACAATTCAGGAAACATAAAGTAACCTTTTCCTTCACATACCTGTTATTTTTGCTTCACTTATTTATTTTTACGGTCACATGTAAATGGATGAGCTTGCACACAGATCACTTGCAACGCATGTGAATGGAAAGGTCAGACACAGATTGTTTGTGTATTATTGCTGCTAACTGGCTCTCTGTCAGCCCTCTCATTTAGCCCTGGTCCATTTCATTAGCTCACTTTCTGTAAAGATTTACATTCTGTGAATTGTCCTTAGCCTCACGATAACAGTTTGTCGTCTCTCTATAGCCATCACTTTGCAAACCGCATTGTTGTTTTCCCTCACATCACTGTCTCTTTTCCATGTTGTTTTCAGGAGAATATCAACATCGACGAGGCAGCAAACTGCTTGGTGAAACACATCATCGCAAACGAAAATGACATGCTGCAATCAGAAGTTCCCGACACAATCACCCCTCAGTTAGAGGATAAAGGCGGGACTTGCTCCTCTTGCTTTCGATCTCAGTAATAATAACGTTCAGCTGTCCCTGTTTTTGAGAGTAGTTTCACACAGACCTATATGCATGTGGACTGTCATTGCAGGTGGAGGATACTGGCACCAACTCTTTTCTTGTCTGCATTCCTGGGGGAGTGTGGCGGGCTGACAGAGAGCCAGTTGGCTCATGATCTGGATCCGACTGAAAAAGACAGATAGCTGCAGCTGTGTCCACTTGTCAGAGGCAGGGTCACCCCCAGAATGTCTTCAAGTGTTGGCACGAACTCTTTGGTTATCATGGTGACACATTTAACAAGCAGATGCCCAGTGAGGTTTCAGTAAATCACAGGATATTTGTTCTAAAGATCTGTGGAGCCAATCATTTCATACAGACCGTGGTGACTCTTCTGTTCTCCCTCCCTCCTCCACCCACGGTTTCTCTTCATCTGTTTTTCCTATCCATTAACATGTGGGACAATAATACAATTTTCACCATCTAGCAAAAGCAAAATTACTTCAAAGTACACAAAAGCCAGCGCCCTAACACAGTAATCTTTTTATTTGGTTTATATCTTTCTTTTTCATGTTCCAGCAGAAATGGTGGCACCAGGAATGCCTTGTATAGCATATTAAATGAATGTAACTAAAATGCCTTTTCCAACGCATCTATTTAATGTTTTCAACAGATAGTCGTCACTTTGTTATTTATATGTGAACCGATGATGCACTTTTTTTGTTTTTCTCACTGAGATATACTTTCAAGCATTATTATAAGGAAATATGTAAAGTTCTGTGTAATAAAGAGATCTGTGGTACATCAAAAGCTATTATCTGTGTTTAATTTGATGGTTTTACATAAAATGCCTTTCCCACTGTGAAATGGTTGTAACTTTCTGATGCAAATACGTATGTATATAGTACATACAACAAGCTAAGGCAGATGGTAGAACTGAAGATGTATTTGTAATTATCAAACTGTTTGCACGAAATAAAACTTTGCTGGATTTAACTTGTAACTTTAACTTTTCAATTTGTAATTTCTAATTTCTCTCCCAACATAAATAGAAATCATGCAAATGTAATTTGCATCATTGCAAAAACAATGTTGCTGTAATAATGTTGCCTACATTTTATTTTAGCTGAACTGTTGTGAAAACCTGTTTGTAAAGAAAACGAAACCTTTTAAAAATCGCTATAAGCAGAAACCCATTAAACCCCTTTACTGTTTGCCCTCAATACAGTTTTTTGTTGAGTAATGTGTGGCACTCTGAATAGAATATCCTGCCTCTTTAAAATAAAAAGCTAATGCTAATGTTTGCACTAATCCCTTTATGAGAATATCTCCTACCTTTTTAAAAATATTTAACATAGGGGCCATTTATCTTTTCCTGTGTTTATCGGGCGTATTTCATTTTGAGTTCTAAAAAGGGGTTGGGTTATTTAATAAAAGAGCGTTATTAAACTAAAATATTTTAAAATATAGGGACAGGGTCATAAAGCCAGGTGTAAATAACATAAACATAAATAAAACTTAACTGTAAGGTAAATTTTATATCAAAGACTGACAAAAATAGCTATTAAAACAATTGAAATCTGTACTGCTTTGAATGTACTGTTGGGACCTGAAGCCCCTTAGCTTTTTCTTGAATACTATATATCTGTATTGGTTTTTCTTCAGGCATAACAAATGTTTCACTGTTGTTATACAGTGTATCTGCGAATAAAGTTAAAAAAAAAAAAACATCCTCCTACCACTCTCTGTATTCCCAGATTCCACAGAGAAATTAATTTGCAGTTTTAGGTGTGATCCAGGCAGCAAGAGCAAAGGCTGAAAAGAATTACTTTTTCACAAAATCAGAAGAAAATGTAATGGCGGAAAAGGAGTACTTGTTGGAAAAAATGGACATTTTACAGAGGAGCCGCGGGACGCTGAAGGCAGAAAATGAGCTGCTTCAAAATTTAGTGGAAAGCATGAGGACGAAGGTCGAGCGCAACGAAACTACAATGCAAGGAGAAGGCAAGAAGAAAATAAGATCCTTAAAAAACAAAGCAAACATTATAAAAAGCTGATAAGATCTGTCAATTTTGACTTGGAGTAAGTGAGATCTTTAATTCAGCAATTGAAGACCGATTATGAGCTCCAATGTGCTACTCGAACGGACACAAGGCAATAAGGAAAAACACAGAGGCCTCAATGACAAAGAAGTCTGAAGAATTGGAAAGGCTTGAAGTGGAGAACAAAAAATCTCTTTCAAGAAATGTTTGCTTTGAAGATAAGGCTTCAAAACATTAATTTCAAGGTGGCAGAAAAATCTGAGGATGTCCTGCCAACAGAAGAGACCCCAGAAGAGATCTCGAGATCAAATATGTTCCAAAAGGTAAGGCGTGTTTTTATTAACATGTATGAATCAGGAATGCTACGCTACTGGTTGCCGGCTTGGATTTTTTTATTTCTGAACAGGATCTTTTGGGGGTCGCAGGTACCAGGAGTCTTGGGGGACGCTGGCAGCAGAACAGGAACTATGGAGGACATCGGCACCAAGAGCATAAAAGGAGTGTTTTTCCACTGGTTTAACAAGTTGTCCAGTAAATAAATGATTTGTTAAATATTTTTATTATAAAACTGATTTAAAATGTATTCAGTTTACCAGTTGAAGGCTGTTGTGGCGCGTTTGACCCTTCAAGAACATCCAAGGCAAAACGACTGCGTCTAACGCGCCCTCTACGCGCTTCCACGTAGTCTCTGAACGTGCAGCAGATGGCGAAACGCTTTCACATCAAGTGTCTGCATTCAAAGTGAACGCGCATCGGACGCGTTTTTGATGCCCGTGTGAATGCACCATAGAATTCAGGCGCTTGACATTTTGCTCTACACCAATCATTTCGGGAGACTGGATTGCATTGAAAGTCTATATGGCGGCTCATCGAGGGGGCATGAGACACTTCAGCTTTATGGCTAGAATGTAAACGCACGAGGTAATAACATTAAATACTGTATACAAAGATATAATCATGCCACCACTAAGTTTAAGACCTTTAATTAATGCATTTAAAACTAATTGATATTTTTCAAATGAATTTAAAATATTCAAACAGTGTCTGACTCAGGAATCTTGGGCCCCATGACAGAAAGTTTCATTGCCCCCCCCCCCCCACCCAGCTGCTGTTGCAATTTTTTGGGTCTATCTGATTCATCAAAAGCTTCACAATTTTAAAGGCTTGCAACTGCCTTGCTTTCTTTGGTCCAATACTGCTAACTAACACAATATTTATTGCTAATGAATTTCACATCCAACGGTCCACATACACTATGCAAGTAAGTTCCTTAAATTTTTTCTATTAGTTTTAGATTACTGAAATGTCTCTCCCCACGAACAGTCATAGGCAAGATGCCAAATATACATGAAACAATCCAGACTTCTATGTAGTTGCATTTTATTCAAGCTGCAGTATATTTTTATCAAAAAACATGTTTTCTCCATATTTGTTAAAGCTGGCACTGTGTCAGATAATCTGTGAAAACAATCAATCTCTTCCACCTGCTCCCTGAGCTACAATTAATGGCTGAAGTAATGCAACGTTCCGACCAAAACAACCAATCAGAACCAGTAGGAGGGCTTTAGCGCTGTCAATCAACTTCATTCACTCACTGCTAAATGTGCTAACGGTGGAAAAACAACTTATCATTACAGGAAAAATGTTTATCTGCCATCATTGGTAGCTACGCTACCAAGAATGAGCATTCACAACAAGCTGCAGGAGCTGCAGCATACGGATGAGCAGCCACATGAGATTGGTCGTTTCTAGATAGCACTGGAAGAAGGCAGAGGGAAACAGATTTTTCACAGATTATCTCTCATGCTATACTATCACAACATAATGACAGTTTTAATAAATATGTGGAAAAAAAAAATTTTAGAAAAGTTACATACTGCAGCTTTAATTTTACTTAGGAGAGGGCAGGACAGGAGGGGCTCGAACTGCTGCTGAAACTCGTCTGTCAGCAGAAGGTTAACCTTTTGTTAAATGGTAAAAGGTATATATATGAGTATGTTGGCTATTTCTTTTCTTAATTCATTAAATGTCAGTGAAATGGAGGCCAGCAGTAGCTAACCTAACTATGCTAAATGGGTGATAATCTCACACTCTACCCACCTCTCAGAGAAAAACTGGGTTATAAATTGGCACTCTTACCTTTTTCTCCCTCTGTCTCTCTATTTTTTGAAAACCTGATTTTATTATTTTTCTTAGCAGCATAGTAACTGCCACAGTCATTCTTGTTTTCCACTGACCGCTGCTGGTCACTGTTAAGCTCCAAGGAGGAACGAACCATTTCGTTCAGGGCAAATGCGAATGTGTGTTTTTGGTCTGGGAGTGAGAACATTAAATTTTTACTGCTGAAAATAATCTTCAAAAATAAAATATGATTAAATTTGTAATTTACAGGGCCCTGATTTTTTTTTTTTTTTAAATTTCTATTAACAAAAAATACATAAGTAAATTGTGGAGGACACCCTGTTGGTCAGAGGCCCTTAGAATTGTCATAACCTTTCCCCCAGTTTACAGCAGCTATTAGGAGCAGCTACTATAATCGCTGATCTTTCTGTCCACAGGTAAGTCGAGCTATAAATAATACACATTGATTGTAAGCTCGTGGCCTCTCATAAGTACCGTCTGGCAAAAAAATGGTGATTCAATAGGACCGAACTGTTGAGCCAAATGTGAAGTAATTACTTTAGCAGAAGGCTAAAGTAATTATTCCAATGGTTCGTGTTCGTTGGTCGGCTGTAATAGGGCCGCAAAATATTTTCCACTTTTGTATTTGAGTTCAGTTAATGAAAGTAATGTTGGAGTAGATTTACAGTGACGTCAGTAGTGAGTGTATCTGTTTACTGTTGTGCTGCTCTTTGATTATTGTGTTTGGCGGTTGACACTCTGGCAGGCTGAAGAAGTGCGCCGTGGGCTCGTTGCACCTACGTCACTGACGTCACATCCGCATGCGCAAATGCCGCTAATTTCTTTCAGTTGAGTGACCATGACCCAAAGAAAGACAAACTCGTATTTCAAAAGCAATTTAAGCAATACCATGAACACTTTTGTGTTCCAAGGTGCGCAGCGTCTTCCAAATATAACGACCGTTTAAGTTTTCATAGATTTCCAAGCGATCCTGACTTAAAAAGACGATGGCTTGTAAATATTCGTCACGACAAATTCAAGCTAACACCGCATAGCAAAGTTTGCAGCCTTCACTTGCATCCGGATCAGCTCCTTCAGCCTAAAACTGCTGCTGGGAGAAGAATGGTAAATAAAGAAGCCATCCCTGTGTTATTTCAATGGAACAACTTCTGTGTTCAGCCTGAAAGAGCCAGTGAAACAAGCGAGCAGACGAGAGCTGAAGAGCCGAGCAACTGATCCGCCTGTGGGTTGCACTTCTGCAGATCACAATTATTGCTGTCCAAGAACCACCTGGCCTGGACATGGCAATAAATGAAAAAGAGAAATTAAAAGAAATTAAAAACCTAACAAACCAGATCGAAGAACTCAAAATCCAATCTACGTTTGGATTACAAAGTTTCGCAGGGTCTGATGATGACATCCGATTTTACACAAGGTAAACTTGTACACTGCAACGAACCTTTTTCTTTTTAAAATTGGGGTTACTCGCTCCACCTCTGGTTTCTTTATTAAATATGTAAAATAGCAAAATAACGTAAGAACATTGTCCATTAAAAAGAATAAGAATGTTTAAATATTTAAATAGCACAACTGTATAAGTAAAATGTCTGAGAATATTCCCTTTTAGCATAAGCTAAAGTTAATGTTGCCACGAAGTTTAAGACTCACCTTCGTATCCATAAATGTATGACGAGATGTACATCTTGAAACCTTTTTCCAGATTGCTTGATGGGGCTTTGGATTGGAAATATGATGTACATCGTTAATTGCGAGCAAGCCCTGCAAACACCTAGTGTAAAATTACATTTTTAATGGACCTGAAAAAAACGAGCCCTTATCCCCAAACACGGAAGCTGACGTGCAAAAAGCCCATTCCTGTGAAAACAGCTTACAGCAGATATTAGGAGCAGCTACTATGACTGCTGTGCTTTCTGTTCACAGTCTATATGAAATAAATATCCTTCACCAGAAGTGACCCGGCCCATCATTTTCTGCTGTGCATCAAATACATAGACAGTCTTTATGCATGCCACTTTTAAAAGTCTATCCCTCTCTTCTTCCATCCCAAAACTCATAGCTGATTACCACATAATATTGTGGTTATTCAGCTTTGGGTCTGAGTGTGCCACCTAAGATTATTTGCAGATCCCATTCAGGTGCCCCTGAATTCAAACCACGTTTATGTCTTTGAAATATTCTGAAGAAATGCTGAAAAAAATATCAACAAAACTAATGACTCCTTGTGCCTTTTTTAGCTGCCCTTAGCTTAGGACATGACTGCATTCAGGAAAACACACTTCCTTAAATCTGTCTCTTCTTTTATTTTATCCCTGCCAAAAACTTTAAAGTAGACTTTATTAATACTTGATGACTAATTAGAAAAGCGCTTTCAGGCTTCAAGATTGAAATAGCCACAAACACTAATTACCAGATCTCTCTCTGCATTTTGTGCTTGATTTAACTTTGCGGTTTGCTTCCCTTCTTGTTAGGCAAAAGATTCTGTTCTGTGGCAGAGTCAATTAGACATGGCTGCACAGTTTGCCAGGCCTGTTGATTATTAGTCATTAGTAATGACTGGATGAGACTTTTTTGACATTGATGTCCCCATTTTTGATCAATCACAGTGTGAATGTAATTGGACAGCAAGGTTAGGCAAAGGCTAGAGTTGTGTGGGGATTTTCCTCTGCTGTCATCTGAGTCAAAACACTCTTCTGAACACCCACACAGACAAAAGAAAAAAAAAACCATACACCGATCATCAGAGCAGTTTACAGATTCATATCTCACTCTCTTTTGGTCTAAGGCAACCCACTACCAGCAGAGACAGTTGCTCTTTGTACATACTCTGTCCTTTTTCCTTGATTTTTTGTGTTGGCGTGTAAAAGGGAAAATGAGTGATGGAGCAATACCAACAAGGGACTATGATCACAAGATCTCAGTAACACAGAATAAGAAGTGAATATACTGCATGTGATTTCAGGATGACATTTTTACCGTTTCTTTACCTCTTCCAGAACTAAGTAATGAAATATAGACATTATTTTACATTCACCAAGTTTTTATTTCCACTACTAATAAAGTGAGGTTGTATATTAGTTCAGATTTTTATTATTAGTCATAAAGGGTAAAAAAAAAAAAAGCATGAATACTT
This sequence comes from Poeciliopsis retropinna, assembly GCA_010277075.1. NCBI lineage: Eukaryota > Metazoa > Chordata > Actinopteri > Cyprinodontiformes > Poeciliidae > Poeciliopsis > Poeciliopsis retropinna. Next base: position 13,733,207 of record VMRM01000002.1, on the reverse strand, counting down.
TCCTCAAGTTTCAGCCTTGAGATAAAAATCAACTACAGTTAAATACATGCATCTGAATAATAAAATATAACCATTTCGATAAACCAGCTGCAGTAAAAATACAGACTCTGAGGCTGGAACGAGACTTACTACACAGTCGATAAATTTGGAGAGTAGTGTTGAAAGGGGAGGCTGTGGCAGGTTTTCTCTGCCTCTGAAATGAATACGCAGTAAAAGAGAATCGATAGCAAGAGCCTGGAGACACTTAGGAGGATGAATGAAAATAGCGTCTGCGTCCTGAGCTTTGATCGATAAATGTGTGTGTATAAATGCTGCTGCATGCCCACTTGTTTTTCTTTGTGTCTCTTGGAAAATACGGAAAGCGTAAGTGTGAACACTTTCAGTGCCAAAATTTGCCATTAGAGGGATATTAAGAATAAGTTTAACGTAGCCCTCAGGCTGAGACTGGGGGTAAGCATTTGCAGTGCATTTAGCCTTCCAGGGACTACAGAATCACCAAATATGCAGTTCATGTGTTTCAAGTCAATGAAAAGCATCTCAAAAAGATCCAAGTTCTGGGCTTTGAATAGGCCCAAAACTTTTTCATTTCTTAATTCTCAATTCATCCTTGCTGGTCACTGTTATGTTGCATAATGCAGTTCTGATTAAGCTTAATTTTTGTCTTCGAGCCACCTCTACTGCAAGATATAATTCATTGTGGAGCCCATGACAGTGAACAGAGCAGGTCCTGTTGCATCTCAAAACCGTGAAATGTTCAAACCGTGATATGTCTACCTCCACGCTTCACAGTTGGTGCTTTTAATAGAATGCCGTATATAATTTAAGTCGAACATGTCCCCTTCCTTCAGTCCAAATAAGTCAACTTTAGGCTCATATGATATTCTGATATTACTTTACAATACAAGTCTGCTTCTAAAATGTCCTCCACTGACTATTTTCTGTACAAAGGAATGACCCGTTTCAACAAGTCTAAGAGTCAGAATTCATTATATCGTTACAGAAAAAAAATAGGTCTTCTTTGAGGAATTTTGAATTAATATGAGACAACAGCATTTATTTTCAAATAGAAATCAATAAAGTATTTTTGAATTTAATTTGAGTTAGCAGTCTTAGTTGTGAGTTACATTACTTCAAAATTCTAGGATTTGTCAAAATTAACATTGAACACCCATATCTAAACATGTTAAATGGGCAGTATGATGTAAAATCAAATTCTTTTGGCTTTACATGAAGTCGAAATGTTGCTTTGATACTTACATGCATGTTTGAGAAATCATTTAATCTCACCTGACAGTCATTCTGGCTGCAGAAACGTGTGGTGTGACAGAGCGCTGCCTTTTCAACCAAACACCTTTATGAAGCTAGTTTCCAACCAAATTTTCCGCATCACAAAGCACTGTACTGGCTCCTTCAGACTCGGCAGCAGCATTTAGTAAACACCAGTTGGAACTGTGCATCTGCTGAGATCATTATTAAACAAACTACTTCTCAGTGAAATGCTGGCAAAAATGTTGCTGAACCTGAATGCCCGATTGAAGAGTGTTGTTCTGAAGACCTGCTGAAAACGGCGTGTCGGAAAGAGTACAAGCTTCTTAAAGAGATAGAGGCCCAATTTCAAGGCAAAAAATTGCGAGGTCAAATTTCTTTTAAGTCATGTTTGATTTATACAGCGTTTTGTAACAACTAACTTGATTATGCTGTACTTGAAATGGAATGGAATATACACAATACTGCACCTTTAAAAGACAGACTTTTTTAACAGTGTCTATGTGTCTTTATGATTTTAGTATCGTACTTTTGTACACTGGTTTTGTCCTGTCTTTTTCTAATTTGTTCTCTTAACTCTACAATAAAAACTGAGGGGTTTTTCCTTCAAAACTGATAGGACAAGAGAAATTGATCCTTAATGTAGGGCTCAGAGTCGTAGGTGTTTTGCCATTTTCTACTTGTCTCTAACCACTGCACCTGTAAGTACGGCCAAAATAACTTGCATGCTGCTACCTCTGCATTTACTGCTCGGAGGCTGTGTACCATTACTCGGTCTGTTTTAAAACTGATTGCAGAGTGCTCATTCCTGCATACTTTATAATCTGTAACCCTCATTAAGCCTAATGAGACTACAGCACTAGTGAATATTTTCATCTACAAAGTATGCTGAGCAAACTTTCTTGTTTTTCAGGAACTGTCTTAGCACCTTCAAACACTTCCTATGCATTGCAGTTCTCAGTTAGACTTCTCTTTAAAATAGTTTATGAAACAGTCTTCTGAGTGCACGAAGACCTAGTGCCTTTGTCCCAGGGAGCGCTTTAAAGCTCTTTTGAAGACTTTTGTAACTGAAGAGTGTTACTGTTGTTCTTAAACTGGACCTTTTGCCAGTATTTTGTTCAATGTCACTTATGATTTCCTTGTTTTTTAAACTTAATGTCATACTTCTAAGTTGGCACCAGCCCTGCAATCGGCTACAGAATTGGGTATAGAAAATAAGTGGATACTCTACATGTTAATTTGAGAAACAATAAATTATTGACGTATCTTCATTCTACATGTCCTGTCTTGCTGAGGTAAACATTATAATAGGTCTGGTTGCCTTTGTAATTTCAGGGTATATTTGTTCTACAACAGGAGAGTAGAGGAAAGTTTCTCCTGTTGCATAACTGACTGCTCGTTTTAGGAAATGATATTTGTTGGGGCAACAAAGTGAGGAGACTGTCACAGTTTGTAACTGAAAAGAGATGAGACACATGCATGTAAAAAATAAAAATGAATAAATGACCCTGAAGCTTTTTAATATTGAAACGTATAAGCTGAATTTTGAATTGGTTCGTGATTAAGGATAAACTCATCATCAGTTATTCATCCCCATTCATACACACACACACCTGACACTGATTACACTTTAAGATTTGTTTTTAGATGAGCTCCCCCTGAATGGCGTCTGGGCTCATCTTCGAGGACAGGATCAGCATGTCAGACCTTTGAGAGAGTCCCAGAGGAGAGCTGTGGACTCCTCCACATTAAAAGGAAGCCTGTTCAAATGGATTAGGCCTCTGCTATCTTCTTGATGACACCCAGATGATCAGGTTTGGATTTGTCAACGTGACACTTGCTGGAGAGTATTTACTTCTCACATGGCTTCAACTAGTTGTGTCTGGCTGAAAAAGCCAGGGGCTGGTTGGGAGAGAACGGTGTGAGTGTTGCAGATCGGACAGTTGTGACAGCAATCCGATTACAGGAAAGTTGTAAATTTCTGTTGAGTTGTTAATGATGATGATAAATGATTATGGATGTGATGAGCCTTCAAATTTTTGTAGGATGCAATTATTGGAGCATTTTTCCAACAACGACTATCACAGTGTGTTGTGAACACAATTATTTGTGTAGTGGTTGGTGTCAAGTTTGATCTGTTTTCAGTGAATAAAGTTTTTTGAAAAGCTAAAGAGGAAGAGGCTTGCATAAGCCTGCATATTTATAAGTTTTTAGTGTGTTGTTCCTTTAGCTAGATGGACCTCACCTGCTTGTGAAACTCATGATTAGTCCACATCAGTATGCGAAGACAAAATTGCTGATGTTTTAATCCAAGGAAAAAGTCATTTTCAACTTTTCTGTGATATCAGTAAAAAGTCATAGAAAGTAACTTAAGTAAAATGACATTCTATATTCAGTTCTCAACAGGATGTTTTTGTTAGTGAAAATAAAGTAAGGTTATTGAAGATGCATGAGCCATGGTGAACTAGTTGGGTTATACACGTACCCAGTTACTTTTCTGCCTGTTTTTGTGGAAACATCTAAATTTTTGTCTTTAAGAAAAGTCTACTAGATCCCTGTCACAAACAAACTGACCCTTTTATTTATGTGACTTTTGAATTACTTCAAATTTTGCTATATATGAATCAGTATATTTGTCTCATGAAAGATCTACTTCTTTTCGTTCTTTCTTAAATGACTAACAGTTGCTTAAAACAACAATAGCCGCTGCTCTTATTAGCTGGTCTTGGTCAACTTTGTCTAAATTGCAGAGAAGGTAAAAACAAAGCGGTAAATAGTGTGATTTGAGTAAACAAATAGCATTAGCCTTCATTGTGACTCTTGATATGAAGAGCTGGGGAAACTCTGTAAGGTTGTGCTTCAAAAGGTCTGCAAGTTTATTTCACCGATGATATTGGGCTGCATATGACGAAAATGACCAGTGCAAAAGGCAGTCAACACTTTTCTTCATGCATCAATTGAAACCATGTCTTCTGATGCTCAAGTCCATTTTTTAGATGATCATGGAGCCTGCCAGGCAGAGAGCCTTTCTTCAGGACGAACTGATTGATTTAATCAGTTCGTCAAACAATTCAGATCTCAATATTTATCATGGGAAAGAAATCTACATGCCAAGTCTGATTTTTAATCTTGACTCATAAAGAATATTGACTTCAAAGAATCTTAGCTGTCACACTAACCAGATGAGACTGGAAAAAAAGCTGAATTGTATGTTATCTCCTCAACAGAGTGATAGCAAGACTTTTACTTTAGTTGATCTGAAAAAAAGTGCCATTATTTAAAATAATGTTTTCCAAAGTCTGAATTTTTAACGTAAACCAGTTTAAAAAATGTGTAAATCCTCGTAGTGTCACGTTCATATTCTTACAAGAAGGACTACTTTTTCTGATAATTTTCCAATAACTTTCCAATTTACAAACACTGTCTGTGGCAAGAAGTCAAGACTAAGGCTCAAATATCAACATTGCAAAGTTAGAGCGGACAAGAAGGTTGGGTTTATGCCGATTCCCAAGACTTCCTCACAACCCTTCCCTTCCTCTAGTTTCACCTAAGGCTCTTCCAAGATCAAAGTCAGGTAGATATGATGCTTATGTTGTCCCACAGATTTGTGTGCACATGTTACCACTGAGGATTACTGATATCTTAGGGCTATATCTGAGTTTCTCACAGTACTTGCTGGGAAAACATTGACCTTGCAACTTGCAAACACTGGAGCTAGAAAGGAAAACATTCAAGGACATTTGTGAGTGAATTTTGAAGATATGCATAATGGATCTTATCCTGCCATCCAAATACCTGCTGTGCATTATTCTCTGGAGGACAAAAACACCTACTGAGGGCAGTGCCGAGTCAAATACATTTTAAGATAGGCTCATATCTTGCATATGCAGTTTTTTTGGGTTTTTTTTTTCGATTACACAACTCACGGTGAAATTCACACCTCTGTTGTCTGCCACCGTCTTCTGCTGTTGCTAGGTCTTTTTCGATGAAGTGATTTTATTCTGTATGTTTGATGCTGCACTGCCATCTGTAGAAACGACATGGATGTTTTCCTATCACATCATCACACAATGACATCTTATGTGTACGTTCAGTCCTCTTTCCATTCCAGAAAACCCAGGGAGGACTTGTCGTAGTAATTCAGTAAAAATCTAATTGCTCTGTCTTTATATCAAGTGTCTCTCTGCTTGGGAAGTTAATTGCCTCTGCAGTGCGTTTGTCCCTGGGACAGATCTTATCATAGAACCAACAGCATGTGTCATTGTGAGTTTGTGGGAGTGTGTTTGCTGGCACACTTTGCCTTGGCAGGGAAAAGGCAACACGGGATATTGGTCAGCGGTGCGCTCAGCCTCTTGCAGATCTATAGAAAACCTAGTCCACACAGGATCTCTGCAGTGATGTGACCTTGTTCTATGTGTCTGTGTATTTGTGTGTGTGTGTGTGTGTGTGTGTATCAATGCTGTATCCTCCCAGGTATTTACAGATGCATTTAGTTGGTCATCTCTTCTGTTATTCACTTGAAATGCAGAGTGTGAATTTGTACTTTTGGAATCAGTGACTGCAGACTAGGCTGAGCAGCTGTGACTGTGCCTAGCAGCGCTCTCTGGTAATACATATCTGGCGCTGCAGACGCTGCATACCAACAAGTCTCTTATTGTTTCTCACTCCACCTCCCATCACATTAAAAAATAAAGAAACAACTGCGACAATATGTCTTGGTGTTAACACATAAAATGGGAAAACCTCGGCATATCATGTGACAAGCATAACTTTTGACTGGAACCACAATGACGCACATGGCTGATGTGTTGGAGGCAGACTCCACGGATGGACGGCTGCAGAGCGAGAGTGGGAAGATGAGGAGGCGGGAGGTGGGCGGATGGGTAAGTTTCCAGCCAGTGTGGGAGTTTCAGGGCATGTTTACGTTTTGTCCTGTTGAGTGAAGGCTTGTGTGTGTGTATGTTTGTGTGATTCTCCTCTATGTGGGCGAACAAGCATGGGACCGAGTGATGGCTCACAAGGAGGCAGTTGTCATGGCAACAGAGGATGTCGTCTCATTCCACCGGTTCTTGGCTGTCCCACAATCCTACAGACCTTTCTCTTCCCGACGGTCTTTATTTATTTCTTGCTGGGATTTTGTTTTCATAAAAATAAAACATGTGCTCACTTGTTTTTATTCCTCCTTTTTTCTCTTTCATTCATTCTTTCAACTCATCCTTTACATCTTGCTCTTCAGTTTTGCTCACAGTCTCCCACTTCTTTTCATGTGTTGCACATCTGAGGGAAAGAAATTGGAATCAAGCTGCCAGGATGTATATTTCTGTCTGCGTGTGTGCGCTTAGATGTTTCTGCTTTAATGGATTTTACGTTCCAAAGCAACGATACCCGGGGAAGCTTTAAAGCCCCATCTTTAATGTTACACACACACGGCCCATTAATTTCTAGTTTAACTGCTGCAAATATTGCAGCAAGTTAATTCGGTCAAAGCATTCCTCATATTCCACAGACACTGAAACCTGGATGAAGGCAAACCAGAGGAGATTATAGGATCCTGAAAGATTGGGGGATTTTCTCCAGTCTCAAAATAGTTCACCAACAGCTTTATACCGTGTAGGAGGTTGGATTTTATTAACATGGGAAAGGTTTTACCCATTTTCTGTTTAGTTCTCATGCTTTTTAATTGTTACATTTCTCTGATTTCATGTTTCCTCAGTAATAAAATCACACAAAATAAAACTAAAAAAAAAAGAATCCTAACTTTTTAGGACTTGATCAAATTATTAATCCCTTAGAATCCATATATTGTTTAATAATTTGTTTATTTTGTCCCTGGTTAGACATTAAGAGTTACCATCCATCCATCTGCCCGTTGTTGGTTTGCGTGGTGGTATGTATGGTCCAGGGATTTGATAGAGAAGCTGAGTGATGAAGGAAAATGTTGGAAGCCTGGACTGAAGAATCGGGAGATGAAGCTGGAGACTGAAGCCTCTAATTGTTGCTTTTATTAAGAAAATGAGCAAGTCCAATTTTTATTATCAGTAAGTACAGATGTTTCACCAGTAGTGCCTCCCTCCAAAGCTAACATCATAGCAAACTAAACTGCACTACCATGTCAGGAAGAAGGTGAATGGTCTCTGCAGGATTGTCAGTGTTCTCCCTGTTACCCTCTGAATTGTGAGTTGGATGAGAAAATGGTGAGACCATTGGGGTTGGATTAGAGTAACGCGTTACTGACGTGTTGATGGCACAATTGTTTATGACATTTCTGCTCAAGCTATTTACTGATCTGTCAGGTTTCCGATATGCGACCCCCCCACCCCATTAAAGACTCGTTCCTAAGCCCTTGTTTGTTCCACTGCAAATAAAAGCCATCAGTGCCAGGAAAACCTTTTAAAAAAATTAATGAGCGCTTTAGGCTTGTAATAATGGTGCTTTTGAGACATTACCGAATTAGAATCTCTTAAACACAATCCAAGTTGAATACTAACAAATTGGTAAAGAAACATAAATTAAATAAAAAAAAAAAAAAAACTTGCCTCTTTTCCCCATGTTAGTATGTTGTGACTGTAATAATTCCATTGTTTTGACACAAGAAAGAAAATGACAAATGAGCTGTCTCAGGAAGCAAAGGTGCAAATTTTTTTATGTTCTTTAATACGGGATTGTGAATTATGTCACAGGTGATCTGGTCCTCAATGCTGTCAAATGTCCAAGAAGAGTTGAATGTGCAGCTGCTGTTACTGTTTCAGCACACCATTTTCCCTCATGTGATGTAATTCCCTTATTTTCTGCTCCTAAATAAGCGCTCTCTTGCACACACGTACACATCAACGCAGACGCAAACATAAACGCAAGTGGTGTAAATTACAGCTATATCAGCAACAATCTCAGGCCCAGGGGGAGGGGATATGGAAAAACGGGACAAACACATGAGACCCCCAGGGAACAAGTCATCTGTCTTTATTTACAGCTAGGGCATGTAGATAGAAGGCAGAATGCAAGGGCACAGAGAAGGTAAATAATTTAAAATATATCTCATAAGGTATTGTGATTGATGAGCAACATCCCTATAAAAACGTGGTTGTGAAATCCTTGTCATGTAAACTGAGATGGCTTATATCTAGGAAAGCTTTATAAGACAGAGTTTTTCTGTATGCTTCTTAAAAGTATTTTAAAAATGCTTAGAAAAAGATGCCAGAGCCTGAAGAACTTAGCCGGACTTATTAGATGAAGCTGTGATGAGGACATAGTGATGAAAATGATTGGGGGAAAGCAGAAAATATCATTAGAGAAAGGTTGGATGAGCTCTTAAAGTCCCAGTGAGGAACTACAGCTGTCTTTTGCTCCCACTGGGGTTCTACGGTTGCAGATGCAACAGGGCATGTTGTGAGCTCACCTCTCCCCTCAAAACAGAGACATCTGTCTCCCCACACAAGCCATATGCTGTGTAACGCAAGCTCTCTCTAGTTTCCAGCCCCTTGTTTCACTTTCATGTCTTTTTTTCTCTTTCTGTCGCCCGTCTTGCTGTCTTTGATGTAGTGCCAGAAGCTGGCAAAAGTTCCTGCTCCAGAGCTTCCTGGGGATGCTGTCCGTCTCTGTAACTGTCCGCTCTAAACCTGCTTATACCCACAGACACACACACAGAGATGTACATTATTAAACAGCGCATTCCTCATGATCCAAAGTTTATGTCGCCAAAATCAGATGTGAATTTCCACCAATCAGCGGGCAGTATTTCTTCTTTGTGCCTTTGAAATCAATTATGAGACTGGACCTGTCATGATGTCAACACAGCGAGCGCCAATATTATACTTTATACCAATATTATCATCATTGTTTTAACAGTTCTGCCCATCATGACTGTGGTTCACTGAATGGGTGTAGGTGACATAAAATCCATAACTGAGTTGAGCCTATTTCACATTGATTTAAGCATTAACGTCGACTTATTTGTTCTCGTACAAGCTTTCTCATTGTGCTTGAGATTTCTGCTTTTGAATTCATTGGGCACCGGAAAGTAGCATTCTCTGCCTTTAAGAAATTTTGCAGACTCAAGAAAATAGTTAATTATCTAACAATGTTTCTTATGATGTCATACACATGAAGCAACAACACAATTTGCTGTATCTAAAATGTCTAAATCTTTTTGTTGGATCTCAGTATTTGTTGAGGGTGTTTTGTGGTATTTTATGTTTTTCTTGTGTTCTCTGACTCATGGACATTTAAGGAACAAAGCTGTTGAAGTGAACTCAGGTGATATTTAACAGTGTAGCTTGAACAGCCAGTCGGAGGTCTGCGGAGTTACCTGAAGTAGCGGAGAACCAGATTAGTGCTCTTCATGTAATAATGAGGTAAGTTCATATGAACAAATGGTTGCTTTTTGTATATTTCTTAAATATCTGTCTTTGTGTGAACCTCTACGCCTCAATGCTTCTGTTATACCTGAATTTCTCCAATTAATCGTATTTCTGTTTTGTTCTTGTCCCATCCAGGATGTACCCCATTTCTCGCCCCATCACTGGAAATAGATGTCATCTACGCAATGCGTCCGCAAGAATAAGCAACTGCAGAGCATCAGTGTGTGCATGTGTGTGTAAATGGGTAAATGACTGAATGTAATATGAGGTGCTTTGGGATCCTCTGGACTTGATAAAGAGCTCATCAAGAACAGGCTCTTTGTCGTTTTAAATGGACGATTATTACTCATTGGTGAAATGGCCATGACTCAAAACATTTACTATGGATCCAAGAGTGGTAAAGTTCACTGCACGGGAGAAGAGCTTTATTTTTAAGATAATGTTTGATTGTCTTTTTATTTGTGATTTTCTGATGCATGGGTAGATTTCTGCCTAATGGGTGCACTTGTCATTTTTTTAGAGTTGTCCAACGTACTGCAGAACGGGAAACAATAACATTTGCAAAATGGATGAAAAACTTATCTCACGTAAACATATATAATTGGAAGCAACTAAAGCATGTAAAACATATTGCTTTGATGTGATTTACATTTTTAAAAATGTATGTAAATCCTACATTTACATACAAAATCCCACAAAAACCTTGATTTTTCTGAAACTTATTTTATTGTTACATTTGTTTAAATTGAATTAAAATTTCCTTCTGTTCCCACAGGAACCCAATCTTAGTGAACTCCTCTGTATGAACGTTACTCTGTGTTTCCAGATTACATAACTGATATCAAAATGAGTTTCTGAAAACAAATTGGATCACAAACATCTGACCGAACAAACAAGCAGATGCCCAATTATTACCAAACACAGATTCTTTATTCACAGACAGAATGAAGACAGAGCCACAGATGTGGCTTGGGCTTTCATATTTCTCTATCTTAGGAATCCATTTAAGCCATGCACCTGCCCACCAGAGGATTTAGACTGAGCATATACAGCCTGTCTGTCACACTGCACTGCCCGGCGCACATCACACACACACACATGCACACACAAAGCCTGTCTGTGGGTTAGTCTATTCACATTCATTCATAAGGCATGCAACCAATTTTTGGTTATCGGAAAGTGAGGGTGCATGTGTGTCCCGCTGTGTGCGGTTGTTTGAAAGGACAGCCTCACCTAATGAGATAAAAAGTTTCATATAGCTCCATTTCTAGGTAATCTGTATGTGTTACAGAAACTGTTTTGTGTTGCAGTCAGTGCAGCTGTGCACATTGCCGTCGTAGTTCTAAGAGAGTTGCAAGAAATGACTTCTGTACCAGTCCAATACGTGCATGATCAGATAGCATTGGCCTCAAGCTAATGCTATCTGATCATTGGCCAGGATTTAAAATGTTAAAATTGATGTGCAAAGGCTTGCATGAGATCAAGCCTGCAAGCATTTGAAGTGGATTGTTTCTGTTCACTTGTTCAGATACTTTCCTACGCTTTTATTTGTTCTGTTGCTTTCTTTCTCTTTGATATGCATCTTTGTCCAGTGAATCCATTTGTCCTTTGCTGCAATTTCTCTGTGGGCTCAATCAGCAGTGAGCTCTGGAGGAAAGAACAGCCATGGACAGGATGACAGGTGCTACAGGTGGAAGAAAAGGTTGTGTTTGTGGGAAGTGGAGGGTGATTGTGGAGCGAGGTGAGTAGTTGAGAAGGAAATAGGATGAAGAGGAAAAAATGGTAAATAAACCTGCTAATGAAAGGCCATAAGAAGTAGGTGGGAGAGTGAGAAACAACATTCATCTATCCACTTGTTGACGCAGGGTTGGAGAGGGCCTAGTGTCTATCTCCAAAAATCATTGACCAAGAGGTGGAGTAAAGCCTGGATTGGTTGCCAGAGAAATAGACAAATTATTTTTCAATATCACACTTTTTTTCCCCCATAAAATAAACAGTAATACAACAATAATAAGAAGTAATACAAACAAAGAAAACTGTTGTTGATCGTATCATAGGCCTGGCAATGAAAATAAAAAAGCGAACCAAATAGTTTTTCATATTTGTATACACTTATCTGTCCGTCAGTAAAGGAACCCTGTAGATGTGGCTTTCTTGACATTATAGTAATGGTGACATTAAACTTGTGTGTCTGACATTTGAATCACCCATCAGTTTTTGTAGATAGTTACCTTCTGGCTGTAAAGCAAGATGGCTCACTCACCTCATTGTGGCCAGCTTATGCTGAATGCATGAGATTTTTTTTATTTAGGAACTCCTATCTATCAGTGTTACTATGTCCTCATGTTATGCTCGTTGCTCAAAGGTGTGTTGTAACATAGTAATAACTAGTGGGTAACCAAAACACCTGGAGGGCAACACATCAGCACAGGAAACAGAAAATCTACCTTTTCTTGCATAACTGTCAGCTTCAGGGATCACAAATTTAGGGTATCTGTGAATTTTTCGAAACACAACAGATGGAAAAAAGAAAATTGAAACTCTACTGACGTGATGTAGGTCACACCACAGACCGCTAAAGAGCAGCCAGGCAACAGGTGGCTGCTGGCTGAACAAAGGGGAGGAGCAGGTGTATCCTTCCCTCTGCCTGTTTCTCTGCAATCACATCCAGTGATACAGATGCCATACAACACGCCACTTGGCAACAGAGGATGACATATTATTCCATAGTTGTGGCCCAAAAAAATCCCTTTCTCTTCGTGTCTGAAGCAGGTGCTAAGATATTTTCAGCTTGGAGGATACTTGTCATAGTTTGACATGGAAGCTCAGTTTGTCTACCTTGTGGTGTTTCCTTTTTGTCTGCCTTTCCTGTCTGACTTTCTCCCTTTATGTCCACGGAGATGCAGCTCTCCATTCCTTGGAAGTCACCTGTTAGACTCATCAGACTCATCACACAGCAAAATGACCTTAATGGCCACTTTATCTGGTGCCAGTCAGTAATCGGGTTGGACTCTTTCACCACGTCTAGACACTTAAATACGTTAAATTGCTGCCATGTGCTTGCCTCAATCACTGATTGTAATCACAAGCATTTGTAAATGTTTATGTAACAAAGTTGTAGTTGACTTTAGCCTTTTGCTACTTATTTCATGTATAAAATCAAGTCAAATCAAGTTTCAAGCTTCTGGTTGATTTTGTTGACTGTATTTTAAATATAAATAAAATACATGCAAAATCACACAGAGAATATCTTTAAATAAAAATCATTGCCCAGTATAGCCTGGGAAAATAGTGTCCTTCACTGGAAACAGCTACTGGTTGTAAAAATGAGGAAAATGTATTTTTCTCTTCACGTTTGTCCAATCACAAAGGGGTAAATTATATAAAAAAGAAAAGAAAACACTGAAATATGGAAATATTAATTATTTTACAACACTTACAGCTCATTCTTACAACTTCCTGGACATTGGCGTACACAGATGACTTAGCTAAGTAGATGCTTGCATCTTGGTAACAAAAAGTGCGAATGACTAAATAAATACATTCAAAGCAAATGCTGCTGTAGACATTAGCAGATGCTGAATTCTGTACAGTATTTGTGCGTTGTGCTTGAACATGTCTCGTGGACATGAATTAGACTTCATCTGATTAGTTCAGCTCTTTGCTTATTCATTTACAAATCTCTAAGTCACAAATTAGTAGTTCGGGGTTAATTTGCTTGGCATTTATCACATTTACTGTCATCTGCTCAATAAAACATTTTTACCGGAACAAATTAAGAGAATCTGCTGGAAATACAAACTGCCACTCTGAGGTACACCTTCATGTGTCTGTACAAAAACTCACGTTAAAACATGTTTTGATTGCTCTTGATGGAAGGTGTGAAGCATCAAATGAATAAGACCATCACTCTGCAGTCCTCTGCTCTGCTGTTCCTGGAACTCTGCTTTCCTATTCCTTATCTGATGACATTTTGTTGCTTATTTAATTACTTTGCTTGTTTACTTTTGTGTGTGTGTGTGTGTGTGTGAATGCATGGACATCTCTGTCTATGTTTTTTTTATTTTCATGAGGGTGCCATTTGATTTCCATACAAGTGTGACAGGTGTGCAGCCAGGGTGTTTTGGACCGGCCTTAATAAGGAGCACACGGTGAGCCCTGGATCACAGGCTTCAGCTAATTGTCTCATTCCTATTCAGGATTGCAACAAAGTTTAAATCTGACAGTGAAGTGGCTGACCGATGCAGGGACAGATGCACCAACAAACCCTGGTCAGGCAGAGATGCCACACACCATCAACACATATGTTCAGACACACATTCAAAATTAAAGGATTTATGAACATGTTTTTACGTTAAATAGAATTATGTACAAGTCTTTTTTTTTTTTTTTTTACACCTCAACAAACAATTTAAAACCTCTTGCTCAAGTCTCTGTGCAACCCTTATACCACCACCCTTTTAACAATGTTTTCATTTATGTTTAAGTACTGAATGCTGTAAATTGACAGTATTCCTACATGCAAACTTCACTTTTGATATGGTGTTTTTTGGGGTGACTTGCAGAACCGATGTTCCTCTGAACAGTGAGAGCGATGACAGCTCAGCTTTATCTGACCAGAATATATTTTTCTCAATTCCCTGGGCTCTTTGAGAACTGTTTCACAGTTATTTTGACTCCTTTGTCAGAAATTTTAAGAGGGTCACTTAAATAAGGCTGGTTTATGGTGAAGTTATGTTGTTTCCACTTCCAGATTTTGGCTCTAATGGTGCTGACAAAAGAGTTTAAAATTGTATCTGTAGCTTCTGGTATTAGCTTCTTGGTATTATTCTGGTATTAGTACATTATGCAACATTAACATGTTTTGTGAATGTCTCTTTGCTTTACCTCTGTCCAAAACTTTGGTAAAGAAACACTTCTTTACAGGCCATTAGTTAATATTAAGCAACCTAACATTGAGCTGTACAGAAATGTATTCTAAATACTGACAAATTTCAACTTCAGGTTTCAACATTTTCTTCATACTTTCAGTGAAGAAAATGCCAAGAATTATGCCAATATAATGCAAGTGGGCTAAATGGGGGGGAAGAACTGGACAAACTTTAAATTGCAAAAGAGTTCAACATGAGGAAAGAATAAGTGAAAAATGTGGAGGACCAGTGAGCACCACCTGCTGCCAAGTTTTCTGTGTCCTCTATTTCTGTTCTCTATGAATGCACAGATGCGCAGAAAAACACAAACAGGAAACAAATCCACACAGGCTCCTACAGATGAATTATGTTTGTATGAGTCATTTCCAGTCATTTTGTTTGCCAAGCTGGCTTTCGTATAATGTGCTCCAAAAGATCACCATTACTTTCCTCCTCCTTTGTCTGCCTCTTCATTTTTTCTCTGTCATGTTTTGTAAGCTAGCGCCTCTTCCGTCCATTAATGAATGCGAGGGACTGTATTGAAGAGCGGACATTTCTAAGGATGACAAATGTCTTGCTGAAATAGCATGGATTCTGTTGGCTTCTTAGCCACATGAGGCTTCGTTATCGTTATAAAATATTGGTCCTGTAGGAATACTTGCATTGAAATATGTTAACATGGTTGTAATTATGATGATTTTGCTGCTGATAATTACATGAGCACATTGAAACCATCTCTATCTGTGTGATCCTGTGGGACTGATAGCTTAAAAGTAAAGTGTTGAGATGCTCGTTGTTGGTAGAGCAGAATTATTAAAAGCAAACGTAACATGAACAATGCAGTTAATGCACTATGTTGACCTTGAGTTCTGAGTGGATGATGAGAGAAAGTGTCTGCATTTACCGCATGCGTCAGCGTTATGGATACAACCTGAACCTGTACCTCCTGAACTCAAAGTGGAGCTTGATTTCTCTGGAGATGAGTCTAAATGATAAATCGTCTACCTCCCAATCTCATTAGAAGCTTTAAAAGCTGAAATTATGCCCGCACTCTGGCAGGTAAGAGAGAGGGGTCAGTTTAGATTGGACAACGAGTGCCATCTAGTGGTAAAAGAGGCTCAGGGTAGCCTAATGCTGCAAAATGTAATAGGCTGCATTTGTGTGATTCAAGACATTTGAATCAACAAATGAAGAATCACACAAATTAAGAATTAATTCATTTTATGGTGTTAACCCATTCCTTCTTGAAATGTGTAACTTATGATTGCACTGACTTTTTGTTATCAGTGCAATCACATTTAATATAATAAGAAATAGAATAACTAATAATAATCATTTTTATTATTAGTAGTAGTAGTAGTAGTATTGTTATTATTTATATATACTTACTGTGTCTACACAACAGAGTTTTTTACATGGACAAAATAAAAGAAAAAGACTTAAAAGCAAAAAACCTAACAGAAAATAGCCACAACTGAATGCAATAGCATTAAATAATCTCTCTCTTCTGCTTTTGTGAATATATACATTAAAGCAAAGAATATTATGCTCATGTGAAAAAACACTGTATTATGCAATTGGCCTAAAAAATTGTCAAATCATTTATAAGTTCTTTTTTTTTTTTTACTGTTAGAAAAATACAACAAAAAACAAAATATTTTTGCCTGTTGGGTCTTTTACCAGTGGTATCAATAATGCATCGGTGTTTAACACTAAAGTAATTTTGGACTGTTAAAAAGGTGTACATTGAGAAAACAATGTTTTTTGGGAACACATTTGCAAGTGCATTTACTAGTGCTTAATCTCCAAGCGTTTCATTGTCAAATCTCTGGTCTGGAAATATTTGTTCTTTAGCACCTCCTACAGACCACAGGACAAAATTAGGACACCTTATTCAATGGAAATGTGAGGTTAGATCTCAGAATGAGGGATAACGAGGAAAAAAGGATTAAAATCGTTAAGCGACTCAAAGCTTATAAAGCTTATAGGAAAAACAAAACCTGACATTAGAATAAAACATGTTTTGAATACCAATTTCTTCACCAATGAACCAAAAGAACAAACCCTTAAAGATTACAGACAACTCAGGTTGAATGAAACATATATATCTATATATATATATATATATATATATATATATATATATATATATATATATATATATATATATATATAATATATATACATATATATATATATATATATAGATATATATAGTATATATAATATATATCTGAAACATATCTGACCAATCAAAGCTCATATTTCATAGCTTCCGGCATAACAATTAACAATAATTTCACTCCTCTTACCAAAACACATCAAAACCTTTTCAAATATCCAACCTAAAAACTGAGCCTTTCTTTGTCTTGGACAGAATAATCTCAGTCCTTCACGAGTCCTGCCAAGCAGAAAGACCCTCTTTGTTTTAACTTTATGGCGACTAATTCCCTAATCTCTCTCTTGGCCAGGCTTTTTTGGAGGTCGGTCTCAGCTCGTTAACATGTTTGGCCTGAGAACCAACATTTTTAAATCCTCCTTCCAACACACTGGCTCTCAGGCCAAGACAACTACGTCACCCAGAATCCCCCAGTGGTGACCGTTGCTTCAGAATACCCATACAACATATTCACTGAGCAGAACGGGGGGAAACGATTTCAACATTTCTAAGAGGGAACAGCTGCAACATTCTGCTGCTGGATGATGAGAGATTTCCTTTACACCCTCCTTTTCTCACTCAATTCATTTCCCTTTACCCCATACATTTTTTCCCTTCAGCTCTTGTATTCACTTCGCTTTTTTTGTCCTTGGGTGCTCATTTCTTTTTCTCTCCATCTTAAAAACTATGTGCCCAAATCTCTTAGCAGTCCTTTTACACACACACCCCTGGCTGTGTATGCTTAGCATGCACACAGGTTCACACACAGAGGTCCAGCTCTGAAAATGCAATGCTGAAAATGTGGTGTTACACATTTCATCCTTAGTGAAACCAAAATACGACTAGAAGGCAAAAAATATACAAGAGAGAATGAGTATTTCTGTGTATATATTCCTGTGTTTTTATAGCGTACGAACTGGATGTGTCCAAATTTGACCACAAGAAGCTAGTAACCAAAGGTTGTAATGTAAAGCTGTCACTTATGGGTATGTTTAAGTGTAATTTTTTATTTCATTTCTGGGATGGAAAATCAGCATTTAGTTTGAGCTGTTAGCTGTTAAAGATTTGTGGGTGTGTGTGTGTAGCTAACCACATAAATGTACAAATGCCTGCCTCGATGGAGAAGCCTGGGCATGGAAATGACCTGTGGCATTTGCTGGAAAATGTTTTTGAGTCCACATTAATAAAAGCAGACACATAAAGCTGAAATAGAAGCTACACTATGTAGACTGTGCAGTTTGGAAATGTTACTACTCTATCTGCATGCGTGTGTTAGTGAGCTAACGCACACATGAACTAACACACGCGTGCGCGTGCATGCGTGTGTTAATGTGGCCACATCTGGAAACAATAAAGCCGTAGATGCTGTCACTTTCCCTTTACCTCAGGCTTTTGAGCGCGCTCTTAAACAAACACTCAATTCACTCCGAAAATTACAGGAAGGCAACTGGAGCTGCACGGTTACATATTTGGACGCTTTGCCTCATCTTCTCTGCTTACACACGCGTACAGATGCACACACACGTACACACGCACACAAATATGCAGGCAAAAATACAAATTAGTTCATTTTTTCCTGTTAAAAATACCTGGACCTCCTAATTTGTACGAAGCATTTCTGCAGAAATGAGACCTAACTTTGAATGTTTAGCATATTTTATTTGTTACAAATATTACTGTGTATGCTACAGTGTGCATTTGAGGTTGAAAGTCTATTGCTGAGTTACTCATGGAGACACAGTAGCAGCTTGTGCACCAACAGATTTCAACAGCGCATTTATTGCAAGTGTACTGGGCATTTTCTAATCTAATTCAAAATAACAGGGAAACATTTTAACACAACTCAAATTTCACAATAGAAGTTCTCTGGAGTTGGACAGAGGCCTTTTGGTGCTGCAGCCTTGAAGGAAGACGGACATACGTATTTCTGAGATACTTCTCAAGTACGAACGATTCAGATCCCTCGGGTTGTCAGAGACCTGCTTACTCAGCATTCCTTGGACCAGATGTAAACTGGTTGAGGTCAGGATTTAGTTTTTATGCTCCTCTGGTCTAGATCAAACTCCCTTTGAAACCTCAAATGTACCAGAATTGCTCGTTCTTCTAAGTCAAGATTGAAAATATTTTTGTTAATGACAGGTTTGATCAATCTAAATAAAGTCTCTTTGTTTTATGCCTTCATGTAAGTGTAACATATTTTTATGTCACATTCACAAATGTCATTGTATTTTAATTAATTTCTATGTGATAGAGTCTATCAGACAGACTAACACAAAGTAGCACGTAACTCAGAAGTGGAAGGAGATGATGCACAGGTTTCAGGTTTTTTATACAAGAATCTAAAATGTGTAGAGGACAATTGTACTTGTCTGCTTTTATGATAAGCTTGAATAAACTCTCAGACCATCAACAGTGGTCCAGTGACACTTGTGTGTAATTTCATCTCAGGATGCATACAACTATTCTGTGAGACAACATTAGCAAATAAATCGCATCATGGAAATCGATGAACACAGCAGATAGTTTGGGAATTATGAAGAGGCTTAAAGCAGGATTAGGTTATAAAAGATAATCCTAAACTCTGAACATCTCAAGGACAAGATTCAATACATCATCTGTCAATGCCAAGACTATACTGCAACTATTAGTTACTGTATGTATGAACACTTTGGTGAAGCACTGTATAAGCAAATACTGGCCAACATAGAAAGCAGGACACATACAATTGTATTTTGTATCTCCCAAATGCCTAAAGGTGGACATTTTCACAGTAAGGGACATCTGGAAAATCAGTACAGTTTTATCTACTTGTTAAATTGTCTGACAAGCTCAATGTAGACAAGGATTTCATTTTTCAGCAGGACTTTGCACCTGACCACACTGCCAATGTGTCACCATGGTACAGTGGTACTTTTAAAGCAGTACACAACACTGATGTAATAATTTCATGAACAGTTCACCAATCATTGAGAGCGCATGCTGCACAGTACATGACGGGCTAAGATATCTTATTTTTTATTGGTCCAGTATATTATTTTCCAAAGAGAAAATGGGAAGATTTAAGTGTTTTTACTGATAAGTTTGGGAGAGAGGAAATTGCTTCACGAAGAAGCATCAAAACTTAATTTGTCTTCTGAGACAAGAGGTGGCAGCATTGTCCAACCCAAAAAGTGGACAAAGTTCATCGAATGTGCAGAACATAAATCCTTTCACTAAATTATTTTTTGTGCAAAAGTGTCACAATGTGGCTTTTTGTGGAGACTCTGAGATCTCAGCTCACATCTTTACATTTTTTGTACCAGGGTAAACACAAAATCAAATGTTCAAGAATTAATTGGCTTGAGAAATTAGGATTAAACACAAACACACACCCAAACTTGCAGATGTAAAGCACAGGCCACTTAGAAACCAAAAAAAAAAAACATTTATTCATCTTCTGATACAAAAGTGTTTTTTAAATAAACAAGTTTTTAAAATTTGTCACATTATTTTTACAAGGATAAATTAGCATTTTATAATACATTGATGACATTGCAAAGAACACAAGTGTTCAACACAACAGGGAGCATTATAAACCTTAAAGGTTACTATCTGAGCTGGCTAATCGAGCTCGCTGGTGATTCACAACTGGGTTTCTAAAAGAATTTACAAATCGGCACTGCCAGTGGTTTCAGTCCTGAACAAACATTCACTGCACGGGGGGTTAAGGCACATTCAGTGACTGTTTAGAAAAGTCACCTTAAGCTCAGAGTGGTCATAAGAATAGGATGAGGGGGGAGTGCTGTCAAAAATGTAGACGGTTTAAAAGGGAAACTACATTAGCTCAGAAGGGAGGTGGTCACAGGTTAATTTAATTCACTTTAAGTGAAAGTAATGTTTGTTTGACTTTGGAAATTCAATAAGTGTACCGAGGTATGCTGGTCTGATGAAGGAGGTTTGTGTAAACGGTGTCTGTTTCACCACAACAATCGATGCGGAAAACATCTTTGAGAAAACACGCAGCCAAGAAATGCCTGGTTCTTATTGCCTTACTGCGTGAGGCACTGTCTGGTTATCAATATTTAAAAAAAAAAAAAGAAAAGCACAACTGCTTGAAAATAAGTCTGAAACACTGAGGATGTGACAAGGATGAACGTATGCAGCATTGCTAGATAGATAGATAAAGAGTCAGTTTCAGAGTATCGTAACTAAAGGACTAGATTGGCTTCAGTTACAATCTGCAGAAAAGACAAAAATTGGGAAAATGTTAGAAGAGAAACAACCTGAAACTCTTCTTGACATCATCCATGACATTTTCAAATGTACAAGACTGTGTTCCAGAAAGGAACTCTGATTGTCTGAGGACATGAGCTGAGATGTATCAAGTGAAGCCAATAGGTGGGAAGGCGACCAATAACAGCATCAGGGGGAGAATCAGTTGCAGTGTGCTGTCTCTGTACAAATAAACATTTATAAAAAGCTTATTGTTACTGAAAAGGAGGGCTGCTGGATTTGTTGAATCTTGAATGATGCATCTGTAAGAACAGTTTCAAAGATACTTTGGCATCGTAGTCTTGCAGTAGATGGCCTTTAGTACTCTGACCTCAGAGTTCTGCAAAAGGTTTTAGCATCTGATCCAGTCCCAACTTAAGTATCAAGTACAACTATCTAAGTTCATGAAGAAGAGCATATTCTCTGACTGATATTGCTGTTGCCTAATGTGTGTTTTGGCAGCTGATTGTCCCATAACTTCTTGCTCTGAAACCTTCCTGGGTTCCAATGTTTGGAAAAGGGCAGGGTTAATAATTAAATTTCCTGAATTGTATGGTGACCCAAGAGCATATAGAGTGCAGGGTTTGCAGGAAGACTAAACATCATTGGACACTAGCTGAGTTTCTCACAGACTGCCAAAGTGACGCACAAAGGCGTGTTCCTCTGCAATTTACACCTGACAGAGAAAGTCAAAATAGATACTCAAAGTTACAAATTATGTTCGTCCTGATTCTGATGCATTGGTGGAAGTTTTCTGACCTTCTGCACCATTTGCTTTCACGTTCTGTCAAACCTTACTAATTTAAAAGTAAGGTTCTGTTATTTTATAAGGGATAGCTCTCTCTCTCTTATCTAGAATAAATTTAGATTAGTTTTCCCAGAAGGCTTATATTTACAACTAGTCTGTTAAACCAAAGCATGCTCTTGCCTCAAGAAAATGCAGTTTATGCTAATGTTAATTTATAAACCTTCAAACCATCATCACATTTTCGGGGGGATATTTAAATAAAAACTAGGAATATTTATAGCATTACTAAAGTCGGAACCAATGACCTTCCTATATCAAACATACTGAGAATGGAACATTTAAAGCACCGTGAAGTGACAATGGTGTAAAAAGGTTTATAACTTGGTTTCACATAAACCACTGTGATGCTTTTGAGGTTAGATTTGCTTTTAGATTGTAGATTGGGACTTTACTGGTCTCATCCAGATTAGCCGATAGCTTCAGCCTCAGGAAACATCCAATTTAAATTTATACAGAATGAGAAGACTAAAAGAAATATCTACTGAAAGCAAGATGATAACTGCTCATAACCTTCTGGTGACACCTTATCTAGCTTTAAAACAATGCCTTTGTAGACATAACTGAATTTTAATAGTTTGCTCTCATACTTTACACTTTTGTCTTCACATTTCACACATTTATAGTGCAATAATTACAGCATCGAGACTCGTTCCCACAAATCCAAAGCAATAAAATCCACCTGCACTAGTATCTGATAAAAAAAAACGTCATAACCTTACAGAAATGCAGACTGTTTGTCTGTAAACAAATTGTAAATTTAAGGCAGTATTTTGGGTATTTTCTACAGTTGGTCTGGTATTTTAATGTTGATTAACCTGCAACATTAACATTGCCTAGGTGACATCAGATATTTCT
The DNA here is from genome assembly GCA_010277075.1 of Poeciliopsis retropinna. Taxonomy (NCBI): domain Eukaryota; kingdom Metazoa; phylum Chordata; class Actinopteri; order Cyprinodontiformes; family Poeciliidae; genus Poeciliopsis; species Poeciliopsis retropinna. The sequence continues at coordinate 13,710,602 of VMRM01000002.1, read as the reverse complement.
GGGAAGCCAAATATCTGTAAATCTGTTCCAGTGTCAAAGTGTAAAATTTAAAAGCCCTTTAAAAGTCGCAATAGCACACAGCTTTACTTGTATTCAGCAGGGTTGGTCTCTTCTGCTGATCACTTAAAAAAAAAAGAGACAGAAAGGTAGAATCATTGCTTATGTGCATCTTTTCTGCCTTTTCAGCATGTCTTCTTTTTGATTGATTTTTTTGCTTTCTCCCACCTCTCAATGCAACAGACATCTAATGAGAGGTAGAGAGGCTACTCTTGCAACATGTATGACTCAGTCTTCCTATTTTCTCCTTCATAACTCCTATTGGAGGCAGGGAGTTCATGCAATGGCGTTATATCCAGTGGCTTCTCTGAGAAAGTCTGGCTACAATCCTCTGTTCCATTTCTAACCAGGTTGCTGACTCTCTTTGTCCTTCATTTGGCAGAGCAAGTTTCTTTATGGGAAAAGAAAACCAACGCAAAACTTATTTCCCAGCTATTTCCTCTGCATCTTGTCACACCACTGTCTCGTTGCCTTTTCCTGGTTTGATCCAGCTTTCGACCGGCGCCCTCTTGCCGCCCCGGCTTGCCCGGCTGTCTCTCAGCAGTCGGGCGGAGCAGCGCTGCCAGGTGTGGAGGGTCTTCGCCGACCAAATCCACATCCCTGATGTGATGCCTACGAGCAGCGACATGAAGATCCGAAGCATCTCCGACGCCACATATGAGTCCCGGGGGCTTGTCTTGAACTCCTCCCAGTTAGACAGCTGGTAGAGATAACATCCGATGACGGTGGATGCTGGAACGGTGTAAAGAACAGAGAACACTCCGATCTTCACCATTAGTCGCTCCAGTTTGTCTGTTTTAGCTCCGTCCTTTTGCAGATTAGAGCGGATCTTGAAGAGAGCAACCAGGCCTGCGCAGATGAACAGAGTGCCTGTGGGGCAACAAGAAGACATGCATAAAAGAACAAAGAAATAAAGAGAACGGCTACAGCAAAGTGACAAAATTAGTTTATAAATAATTTCTTTTCCAACCCTGTACCTACCTATGAGAAGGTATGTTGCTAATGGTGCAACCACAAAGCCTGTGAGAGCCTCTTGCTGCTGGTTACCAACATAGCACAGTCCAGTAAGGTCGTCAGCATCTACCAGTCGCATTATAAGGATAACGATGGTTTTAACAGCTGGGATGGCCCAGGCTGCTATGTGGAAGTATGAACTGTGCATTTCAATTGCTTCATGACCCCACTTCAGTCCAGCAGCCAAAAACCAGGTGAGGGTAAGGATCACCCACCTGGAAGAAAGCGAGAAGGACAGAATAAAGGAAGCTGTAAGTGCCTTGTGTAAACGCTCATAAGCCACAACTGAGGCAAACAATTCCTTCTGCAAATTTATAGTGGCCCTTCTTTGGCTCACATGCAGGATTTTAGAGTTTATCCAACTTTAATGTCATGTTTACTTTTACTGACACGTTGTGTTATCGGCATTTGTTCCTTGCCCAGGAAGCACAAGGAGAGACAGAAGTGTCCCAGAACCGAGCCCTTCTGGCAGAAAGAAAAAAAAAAAAAGAAGCAAATTTTGTTTTTATTAGTAGATCATGACTGGAATTGTCCTATTTTTCACTTAAACAACCCCAGCTGGTAGCCAGGTGGTTGGAAAACACTGATTTATTTCAGATCAGCCAACCAACCATAATTTAAGAGCTGACAGCACCACTCTTTACAGTGGCAGCTGTTACTGAGGTGTTTGTTGTCTAGAAGATTATTGGGTATGAAACCTTATTAGGTATGAAAAAGTGATACAGGACGCCAATTCATTTTTGTCTTGGGAAATTTGTGATATTTGACCTGGAACAGCCTGCAGCAGCTGTCAAGGAGACTTCAAGTATTACAACTATTTTTGTGCTTTATTTAATTTTGGCTTTTAGTTTCTGTTTAGTTTGCAACATGCTGGGTTTGGAAACAATGGCAGCCTTTTAGAAATAAGTCTACGTTCTCAAACAAATGCACCACCTAAAGTTAGTAACATCGATCGGCTAATTGTAACCACAATGTACAGAAAACAGATTAAAAATGTGAACTTTACATACCGCCTTTGTTTTAAAACATTAAATCCCTGTTTTATGGCATCTACTTTCTCACACATACCGATCAGGGTAGAAGGGCTTAGAGGAATTACTTCAAATAATGTTGATAATAAATTGGAACGGCGCAATAAATTCCATTGGTGCTTTTGTATTTGTGATAGATAAGAGTCATATGTTTCAGAAGTGAATCAAAACTTCATCCCTTGTGTAACATTCTTGTAACAAATCAACTGACCATGTGCCATTTTAGTGGTAATTAGGTCACAAAAGAAGCCACTCGCCAGTTATATAACAGAGTGCAGTGATCGTAGCTCTGGAGATTGGAGTTTCTGGCCTGCTGCCGTTTCCAAATGGCAAATAAAAAACAGGAAAACAAGAACTGAGTGCGAGGGAAGAAAAATAGCTGTGACAGCAATGTGGGTTTCCACTGCAGCTTCAGGGCAGCATGCACTTGAAAAGTGGTGGTTTTTACCAAGGCTACCCCAACTCTGTGTGTGTGTGTGTGTGTGTGTGTGTGTGTGTGTGTGTGTGTGCGTGGAAATAAATCCAACTAGTGCAGAGGTTATGAGACAGGATAGTTTGATTTTTTTTTTTTTTTAAGGAAAACAGGATGCAAGTCTCGTGTTCCAATTGTTCCACCACAAGGGCCATTCACAGCAGCTGATGACAATGGGGAAACTGGGACGAACAGAAGGAGGAGAGTGTTTGAACTAACCACAGTGAGGACGCCATGCCAAAGAAATAGAGGAGAAGGAAGACTATGGCACAGCCGGTGCTCTTTAATCCTTCCTGGACCAGAATCGGAACGGCAGTGGCGTCCAAGTCACAGGAAACTCGCTCTCTTCCAAGAGTCAGTCGTACCTAAGGAGGCAGGAAAAAGTCAAATGTACCAAGAAAAGGCGGTTAACTTAATAACAGAAATAGAAAGTTCTCTGAGTCATCTCGACTTGAACAATGGTGCCTTTATTCCATTACTCACCAGGTAAGCAACACTGTACAGATTGCAGCACATTGAAAGAAAGATGATTGGCCTCTCGGGATAGGAGAAACGCTGCGAGTCCAGGAGAAAGGTCAAGACTGTCAGAGTGGTCGACAAGAAGCACAGAACGGCCCACACCGCCATCCAGGCATCTGTGAAGACTTTGGCCCCCCGTCGGTAAAGGCCGCTCTCGTAGCCACACTGGAGGGTACAGGTTTCGGTTTGCTTGAGCCAAGTGTACTGCTCAGGTGCCGATCCGAGGGCCTGACACTCCTCCTGATGAGGAGGGTGGCGGACCGGCTGGTAAGGGGGGTCTTCATCACCTGGACCCTCCATGCACATGTGGTTGTGGTCATTTAAAGGTGGGAAGAGGCTGCAATTAAGCACCTGGAGAGACATTACACACACACACACACAAAAATACTTTATCCCACTCACTTTTACAAGGTTACCAGACTGCAAAGTAACAGTAATCAAAATTAGGGTGAAAATTGATTGATAAATGCAACTAAAAAAGTAATTGCCAGTGTCATTAATTATTAACATCAAAAAACACATCAGGATGAAAAAAAACAAAAAAAACAAGAGCACTGATAAGAACTCATGATTTTACCATCTTACTAGCTTCTACTGTCTTTGACACTGTTTACTAGTTTTCATCAATCCTCAACCTAATCTATATTACTCTATATCATAATTTCTCAAGATTTGTTTCTAACCCTCCAATCACTGGACATCAATGGAAAGTTCCTGATGACTATTTTTAGTTTGACCCTGAAAAAATATGCAAAAGTTTAACTTTGTTGTCAGAATGGTGTTCTCCAATTTTAACCTACTTTGTCACCCATGAGAACTATTCTACAACATTTAGGCAACAAGAGAAGGTCACATTTTTATGTGAAGACCTTTTCACCATTTTCACCTTAAAATTTTCATCTTGTGTAGGAGGAACATGTCATCCAATACATTTTTTCAAATACCTTTGTAGTAAAGTTTACAAAATGCATCTAAGTAGCACTTGTTTTTGTTCTTATAAAAAACATCTGCATGTGAAGTCTAGAAGAATGATATTTAAACTGGGGATCTTAGTTGGAAAAAATGATGGCAATATTTCTGCGCGTTGGTGTTAAGCTCGTCATGGGAAATTGTTGTAAGAGAAAAAAGCAGTCGGCTGTAAAAGCGGCTATGAAACTTTTTAACTATACCCCGAAAACTTGTTTCCTCCCCCCCCACTTTTTTTTTTCTCTGAAAAAAATATGCATGCTTTCCTCACGACAATGCGACTCACCTCAGGCCAAATGAAGCCAAACTCATGAAGAACAGGGAGGCATTTTCTCTTGACGGACAAACACATGCTCTTACACGGCCCGATGGGGATGGGAACCTTGTCTGTGCACATGGGCACATAAACTGAGCAAAGGAAGAACTAGAAGAAAAAGAAAATTATTTGTTTAACATCTTATTTGCACGGATTGTAAGGTTCTAAAAAAGAAAAAAAAAACATTTTCTTGTTTGGCAAATCACAGCAAAATCAAGTGGCAGGGGTTTAAAAACATGTAATAAAAGGTTCTACGACAGAGAGATGACAGAAAGAAACACTGATTTAACATGACTAAATCACAAAGATAAACTAAAAAAACAGCTTTAATGCTTTGTTAGTTAAGTTAATCCATGAGGTAGCAAGTAAAATATGTTGCAGGGCTCAGTTTGTTTATATTGCTTGGATAAGAAGCAGAGAATGGCAACACCCTGCTCTCCCACATGGCTCTTTCATAAAATTGCATTTGCTTCTTGCTTTCACCTTTAATTTTCTGAACCATTCCGACACCCTTAATACTGGTAGAATCTCCATTTTTAAGAAACCCCATTACCCACCGCAGCAATGTGGTTTGATGTCTTTTTGCAGCTTCTTAAGAAAAAGAAAAGATCACCTAATAAAACACCAACTTTAAAATAGATCCTTAAGACATGCTTATGAAGACAGAGCTGCCAGATTCAACTGTGGAGATAGTGATGCAAAAGAAGAGTAACTCCAGGGTCTCAGAAGTCAGAAATTTTAAGCGATTTCACACATCTACTGTGAAAGCTCCTGCCAGTCAGAGTGTAAAATTGGACTAGGCTCGTGAAATGAAAATTTATAGAATAGGAAAGTATGTTTCACTCGGGTCTCCTGACCTGTAGGTAATCAATAAGCACCCTAGGGCATTTGGGAAATTGATGAAGTGAAATGAAATTTTGCTGCTAATTTTTTTAGATAAAAAAAAAAAAATCTCCCAAAAACATTTTTAAGTCTTGGTGCCAGGAAAAAGTTATTTGTAAGTTCCCCCTCCAAAAAAAAAAAAGGTGTTTCAGATGTAAAAATATGTAAAATAAGATTTGCTATAAAAATCCTAGTATAACTCAAATAACTAATCTGTTACTGTTACGCGATCTGGAATGGCCTCTAAGTTTTAAGCTGAGCAGAATTTAAATTCCTCCAATACGTTTTAAATAAAATGTGTCATAATTGTGAACAACTCCGTATGTAGACTCAATTCAATTGCAAAAAGTGTGCACAATCGGTGGGGAGGGCGAGGTGTAAAATTACAGACATTTGGAGATCCTTCCTACAGTGGGCTATGCGTGCTCAACCGGTGACAGTAATGTAACACTTTCTGGGTGTTTTCCACAGACCGTCTGTAACCCGAGTGCTGCCACGTTAATGCTAAAAGCTGCTCGGGTTACCAGTCAGGAAGCCTCCCATTAGAGCAAATGTTAGGCGATACGGTTTCTCCCTCCCCTTCCTCAGTCTTTGGGTGGTGGTATCTGTGTTCATCTCTGTGTGTGTGTGTGTGTGTGTGTGTGAGAAAGAGAGAGGGAGAGTTAGGGGGGCGGAGGGGTGTGTGTCAGCTAAACTTACAGGACAATTTACAACTGGAGGCAGACAGGTTGATTTTAAGCTGCAGTTGCTCCTTGTTCATGCATCTTGAGGCGCTGCATTAACGCAGCAGATCCAGATGCGTTTTGCAGGTAATTTCACGTGACAGCAGACACAAATAATTTATGGCAGAACCTAAGAAAAGGGTTCATATTTAAGTCTAGATTGTGCATGCTTTGGCAGGAGAGAGGCAGGGAAAGTTTTCACCCTGCTATACATCAGACATGTGAGCCTGACTGATTTCAAGGTATGACATTTTCCTTCATAACTGTTCCTTTGGGTTATTGTCCACTTTCAATACTATTCAAAGGAAGGGCCATAATGACTTCAGTTATCTCCAAAGCCACAGAGCTCAGAGTAACAAAATACTGCCCCTCCCACACCTGTTTCTGTGTAATACTGGTCTGCTGTGTGATAATAAATTACTCCTATGAGAAAAAGAAGAATTAGCTGTTGTAAAATATTTACAGTGACCAAAAAAGACAAACGATACTTTTTCTACCATCACTTTTTAAATCCTGGTTTAAAACTAGAGCTGACAATTTGGGCAAACAGATGACGTTATATGTTTCTGTGCTAAATGTGGCATTTTTTTTTTTTTTGCTCAAGCTTATCATTATAAATAAACTGATCGCCTTTTCCATGACCAATACCAAATTCTGGGTTTTTGAGGTTGGACATTCCGCTTCTGATTTTAGACTCTTTATTTATTTATTTTCTTTTCTAAGAACTGTAACACATAAAGGGATAAAAAAAAAAAAAAACATGCTGGAATTCATTGATTGAGGGTTTGAACCCAACTGAGCTAGAAGATAAGGTAATCCCTTGTCAGGTTTCTCAAAGAGTAAACTTTTATTTTAACAGCACATCAAAAGGTCGCTTATGTGTTTATACATTGAAAATGGAATAAGACGATAATAAAGCTGATTGTGCATCAGAAAAAAACCCTCTCTTAATCAATCCTTAATTTTTTTTTTTTCCCCCCAATTTGAGAGATGCATTATGGGCCCAGACAATTTTTTTTTCTTCCCTGCATGGTGCATGAGTCAAACAAGCAGCATTTGTCTTAGGACACTAAGGGCACCATTGTTAACAGGAAGACTGTACAGTATATGACTGAAGATCCAGCTGCTGCTGCTGTGTGGGGCAATGGATGGAACTCAGAATGTCAACAGACAGTGGGGGGCATTTTCAGCCAAATTAACATGACAGTTTTTGGCGAAGAAAAAGAAATCGGGAGGGAGAGAATCAGCGGGAGAGACCCTTCCACCGCCTGGGAATCAACCTATAACATTCTGATTATTTCTGGCACCGTCAGTCTGAGCCGCTCACAGAACAGGCAGTTATTGCGAGTGGTCTGGCTCCCTGTCATGTGCTCTGGGACCACACTGTTTCCCTTTGCGTACACACAAATATAGCACACTTTCAGCAGGAGCCAGGCTTCTTTTTTTCTTTTTTTTTTTAAGAGCCAGGGCGGCTGCTCCGAAGTTTGAGCGTGGCTTCCATTCCGTGCGCTCCGCTTTACCTCAATCTAACCTAAATACATCGCCGTGCCTGGTCCCCCCCTCCCGTACCTTGAGCTGACTGGAGCAGCCGTACTGGATGAGCGGCGTGAACGTGGTCAGCTGCAGCTCTGCGTCCGACTGCAGCACGTTGCCCACCAGGTTGGGCATCTTGGTGACGTTGTAGCCCAGACCCTGGCACATGCCGATCCGGATCGGGTCGCAGGTCATCTCCTCCTCGTCGTCTCCGCCGCCGAACGCGTCAATGGCCAAGAAGAGCGGACAGACCAAGAGGAGCGCGAGCGACACCATCATCATCCTCATTGTCCCGGGCATGTTGACAAAACAAAACAAACAAAAAAAAAAAACCCACCAGAACCGACCGAGTGAATAATATTATCTCCACAGACTCTGGTAAGGCGGGTCGCCTTGGACACCGAGGCACGTGGGTTTTAAGGTTAGTCCAGCAGGAGCGCAGCGCGTGTCGTCCCGTGCGTCTTTTTGAGGTTACAACATCCCACTCTGAGCCGTCCTCCGCGGTCAGATATCCAGAAAATATAGGCGGCGAAGCATTCCCAGAGCTGCGCCTTGGAGGGATTGGTTGGTTTCCCGCAGCCTGAAGGTCCCTCTACATGTCTGATGTATTCCCGATTGGTTACAGCCGATGGCTTCTTGTCAGGGAGGAACGCGCTGCAGGTCCTACTTTGCGCCCGCTGCCTTTAAGCGTCCAGTGCTAAACTTTCCTGTGTCTATGAGGGGAGACTGGTTTCACCCGTCCGGAGGACACCAGTCCAATCACAGCGCTGGATTTGGGTTTTCCTGACCAACCCACGGCCAGAAAGGCGGACCTGCAGCCAGCCTCCTCCTATATCCCCAGTCTATCCTTTCTTTCCCTGTTTTGTCTAGTTTAAATGATGCTGATCTTTTTCTTTCATTCCACTTAGTCAGAATCCCACTCCTTAGACAAACTCCTTTACACCCATCCCATGGTTCTTATTTCAAGTAGTGGTTCAAATATTTTACTGAAATGGGAGTGTGTGCACCATCAATTGTCACTGGAAGCATGCAAGTGCATCTCAGTAATATAAAATATAATTGAAAAGTTTCCCTAATTCACTAAAAAAGCTAAACACTTATAATTGGTAGATCTAATGTAGAGTTATTCATTTCACGGGTTTATTTCTGGTCATTAAAAATCATTGTGACTTCCTCTCGATAACAGTCCACTGCTTCTCTGCAGGGTTCATATGAGGCCAGTTAGCTGGCCAATCAAGCACTGTGATATCATGTGCAGCTAATTGGTCGTATTATCAGAGTGAACAGGTGCCAAGTTCTGCTGGAAAATTAAATCAGGAATCATGAGGTGCTCTATGACTCTCCATCCCGCCACAGCACTTGAGGACATTGATTTTTAACTGAAATGCAAAATGCATTTTCATCTGAAAATATATTACAACAGTGTAAAACTTTTTCTCCTTACCCAGGTTAGAAGCATTTGATGTCACTGGCGCAGGAATACCTCAGCATGAAGAATCCAACATTTGCAACTCTTGTCTTCACATATGCATTCTGGCTACTAATGCATTCACTCCAAGTTGTTTGTACACCTTTTTTATTTACCATTCTATACCTCCACTTAACTTTTCATTAAAATGCTTGATACAGTGAGCAAATGTCAAGCAGCCAATTCAGGTAGTTAACATACAACACCGACATTGGACTTTAACGAACTGAGACAGCGTCGGTCCATTTTCAGTAAACTGCTCCATATTTATTGGCTTTAAAATCGCAGAGCTTAACAGTACTGCTTTTCAAATATACTTGAAATGTAATGTTGTAGTGCAGCCATTTTCTCTTCGGTGCAACACCCAGGTCTGTTTACCAGTTTCAGGACTCGACCAAAACCCCTCGGTGTCACTACCTTGAGACACAATGAGATTTGGTAAAATATGAAACGGGCTTTAATGATCAAATGTTAGAAATCATTCAAGTCATACAAATGGAGCAGATAGAGTGACGTTCACCATCCAGAGTGGGGCTCCGCTCAGCACAATGTAGGGATGCAACCAAAGCAAAGATTGCAATCCGGGGTCTGCTTTCTTCTTCTCCTCATTCTGTGCCCACTCTAATAGGTGTTGGCCTGCTTAATCAGTTTTTGTTTGTGTGACTGTCACCAGTGTTATACATGTCATGGTCATGTAAGCGTGCACCAATGTGTGTGTGAGCAGATAAAAGAGATAGAGGAAAAACACAGAATCATACATCCACAGCAGTACTATTGATAAGTCTGACTACAGGTACTTTTAGTATCTGAAATCGTACTGCATTTATTTCTCACCAGGGCATTACATCAGACTACAGAAAAGGTTGGGGTTTTTTTGTTCTTTTTTTGTGATCATTTATTTTAAACAGAAAAACAGTAACTGAGCACCGTGGCTTTTGTTCGACTTAATAATTGAGTCTAATTGAGTCAGTAGCTGCATCCTTGGGTGCATTTATAATGTGTCTTGCCCTTTGTTTTCCAGTGGCACCTGAAAAGCACAGTTTTAAAGGACAACAAAGTTCTTTCCTTTCTCCTCCCCTTACCTGTAGCAAACAATTAGGACACCAAACCCCTCAGAAATATAGAGTCTCACCTAAAAATGAGGGGCAAGGAGAGAAATAAAATTCAGTCGTACTGTAGCCCCTGTCTTCTCCAAAAGAAAAATTATGACATATCCAAAGCTGTAATTCATATTGCGTGGTTTAACTATTTTTAGGTTAGCATGCATTATGGTTATGCCAAAATTTGCAGGATTTTATTTTAAAATTTTAGTCCCTAATTGTCCTTTTGGGCAGTCTGGAAGCTCACCACAAACTCCACTCCCCCTCTCCAATAGGCCCATCAGCTCTAAGTGTTCCTGACATTGTAATTGAAAGTAGGACCTTAAGTGATGCTGAAGCATTGGAAGTCTGCTTTGCATTGCAATGAATGCACATACGGGACAGGTTTTGTTTGGTTGTGGCAACCTGGGAGAGGCCTCTCTCTTTTTCTTTTTTTTTTTACAGCATGAAACTTGCATTGAAGAGTGTTGTTTTGGTTTTCAGTGTTGTAAGTGGACTTGGATGAGAAAATGCCGGGGCTTGTTTTGTAAGGCTGGAGAGGCTGAAGGGGAACTTGATTTGTGCTTTCCTGCAAGTGTTTTGTACAGTTTAGAAAATCTAAAAGAATGTGACAGACTGAATGAAATTGAACTTGAGAACTCAGCAGATTTTAAAATGCTCCGAATACCTGAGTTTCAAATGAGTTGCAGTCTGAGACAGACTGGAGGCATGAAGTAATGAAGTAATAACTCTGCCTCTGCAGGCTATATAAAAGGAACATTTAACACTATTAAATTAAGTTAAATTAAAAGGTTACACAAAGTTAATGAATTACTTGTCTTAGTTTCTTCATTTAGTTTAAACAAGTTAGCTGGTTGTAGAGGGTAAAGCTAATGGTTAATCCATCTGAGGTCAAAGCAGACTACAACCATCTTTAAACAACATACACCTTAAAATATCTAAGCAATTTATGCCCATGATCTTTCTGAGTAAAAGAGTGAACATGTTATGATCTCCAGTAAAAGTAACGGTTTGTTTTAAAGCTTCAGCCACAAGAAAAATAAATATTCTTTTGCATTTTTGCAGTTTTTGGAAGTTTGTTCTCGATTAGAATCTAATCGAGAAGTAGTTCTCGATTAGAGAACTTCTCTAATCGAGAATCAGAACCAAACCAGAATTTGGTTCTGATTCTGGAGATGTACTCAGTGATTTATCCAAACATCCAAGTTGATGGGGATGAGCAATAAAGACTCCCACCATCCTCGGTAACAGAGAGGATTTTGGTAAACCTGCAGTCCACCACTGCCCTGGTTTATAAACAAACAAAAGTATTTTAAAGTCTGTTCTCTGAGCCACAGGGTGCCACTGTAAGGATTTCAATTTCAGAAGGCGAGCTTTGTGCTCGATTTTCCTAGTTTTAGTGAGAGTACAGTTAATGCATTACATTGTGATGTTTAGACAAACCCAGATTGGGTTGATTTATTGATTATTGATTGGCAACAGCAACGACTTCTCCACACCTCCACCCCATCACATCATCTCTCAGCATACACATACTTACATACAGTCCCCTCACTCCCTCCACCCTCCCTTGGCTCTTCTGTTGAACCTGAGGTCAAGACCTGAAGTAATTAGCGCGTAGCTGAGACAATAGAGTATGCTTCTGAGCTGACGGTTATCAGATGAGAGGTTTGTGTGTGTACACATGCAGACCAAAGGAGAAGGTCAGTTGCCGGTTAAGATTTAAGTTGTTGCTTTTTAGATAAGAATAAAGGCTATAAGTTTCTGTTGTATTTATCAGCCATTGGCACAAACTCTCCCCTGTTTATTTTAGCAGTAGTGTGAAAAAAGTGTTTACACTGACAGAGAAACACTCATCACACTGAGCAGATAATGACCAAAGATGATGTTTGAGCCATAAAACTGCTGAGTTAATAAACACAGAAAGCAACAGGCTGTTTGGATTCAGATCTTTATTCCTGAACTGACATCCAGATACTAAGAAAAGAAGATAAAGTATCAGCTTCTAAATTAGCTCGTAAGTTCATAATGGTGGCAAACTGATGAACGGCAACAAGGTAAATGATTTGGAAGCCTTGCCCAATGAACACATTATCTGCCAAAATCCAGTGATATACAAGTAGCTCATCTTCAAAAGCGTCTAGTTAAACCAAGATTTAACAACTTTTTAATCTTTTGTTTAGCTCAGTTGTGATGGAAGCAATACACCTTCCCATTCTCTTGAGTGAACATTGCCTTTGAGCATATTTTAAAACAACGTCTAAGAGCTTCTGGGTAAGGTTTCTCAGAATTTGTGGTCCATTATAGTCCTCCTGACAGTCACATCCTTTATATAATAGTTTCACTGCTTAACGTGGGATCTTGTCAGAACCAGATCTTAAATGGCTCTTTCAACAATCAAAGAGCCAGTTACAAGTCACATCATTAAACCACTATAAGCATCTTATTAAATGCCTCTATGCAAGTCTTTATCGTCTTTATTCAGAACTTTTGTGGAGGATCCTAGAGCAGGTGGCCGTTATCAACACACCATTATTAATTAACACCGTCCACAAAGTGATGTTTGTGAACAGTTCACAGTTCTGCTGACAGGCCAATCACTCTAAGAACTGATTTAAACTGCCCTATTTAAACTTTGTGCAACTCTGACTATTAATGCTGGTGTTGAGTGTTTTGTTTTTTTGTGTGTGTTACATTATGCAGATGAAAAACAAAACAAACTGGATTTTATACATAGGAATCAATATTTTAATTAGATGGGGGAAGAATCCATACATTTCCTAAAAGACCTTTTAAAAAAACTAGTGCTAGCGCTGGAAGCACAAGGGTATCTAATGAGTTACAGTTTCTGCTTTCGAATGAGGTAAAGAAACATTTAATGTCCCCCCATTTGACTGGATTTGTTTGAACAGAAAAAACACCTGAAAAGCGTAAGCTGACCATATGACACAAACATGAGTACTAGATGAGAAATGCAGCATAATAAATCACAGTAAACACAATATGTGCCTTTTAATTAGCCACTCATCTGCTCCTTTTATATCTCTTTGAGGCTACAGATGTATAAATATGAATAAATCTGTCATGCGGCACGACATTTTGAAGTGAAATACATGTATGATTATTCATGATGAATTATTTTTAGCACTTTAATGCTGGGCATTTTTTGCCCAACTTACTTCAGTGTGCAAACCACTTTATGACCAAACCAGCAATCAGAAGTAAGGAAATGAGGCTGCCAATATTGAGTTAGCCCAGGCATAAAGTAAACATTTACACAGTGCAGTTATTTGATATTGACTCTATGGAAAGAGTGTGCAAGCTGCGGAGGTTGGACCTGCAGGGCTGTGTTCTATTTTTTTTTTTTTTACTTATAATGTTACCAAAAATGACATATTTTATATTCTGATACATGCGGCCCAGTGCCTGGGTTTTGTAAGTGACTGTTTTGCAGAACAGTTTATAGCTTATTTTCACTGCTGTAGGCCAGAAAATGTCAGAGCTTTCCAATTATCTATGCGGCAAAGTTTTCAAACACAGAGTTCATGTGATTTCTTGGCATGGTGCTGCCAACAGAAAGAACTCATTGGGGTGGTTTCCATTCCAAATTACAATCTCCTGCTAACATTTTGATGGTTTAATGCTTGTGAGCACTGCTTTTAGAGAAACCTGTGCTCTGCTTGGTCTCAGGATAACTACCCAGGATGATCTGCACCATTGCAACCTATAAAATTATAGAGAAAACCCAATAACAGTGGAAATAAAAGAAAGGCAAACAGCCCAAATATATAGATATAGATGACTAAGCAGTCAAAACAATGACACATGCATTGAACGTTAGTCAACCAGAAATCATAATTAGTTATATTTTGTCCACTAAATTCTTATGTATCTGGTGTTTTTTTACAAGCTGACATCTTTTCTTGCAATATTAATGAGATGTCTGTGACATCCTTAAGTCAAAATATAAAAAAGATTACATGACCACACTATTTATGTGGAAACCTGGTTTTAATAAGAAGCAACGTTTCACGGCAATAGATCCCAATTACCCCCATTAATCCTTAAGCAACCTAATTTTTCTGATAGTTCACAAATGAACTCATTGCAAATCCAGCAGAAAATGTAACAGAAGAAATACACAGACACGATGCCATACGGGCACATGCCCAGGGCGACAATAGAAATCGAGAGGGGATTTAATCCCACTATACTTGAGGACACCAAAAACGTTGAAGGTTAACTTTAATGTCTTATGCCTGCAAATTCAACATATATTGTCAACCTTAACAGTGGTTACAAAAGAGTTTTGTACTCATATCACTTGCTTGGTTTTCATTGGTAGGGAATTCACTTTGAAACTTTGACACAAAGCACTTGAAAAACATTTTATGTGTTTTGTGCTTAAAGGTATGGCTTTAAAAACCCAAACCATGCAGCCATGCCAAAGAAAAGATTTTCTGATACATATGTTGAAAACAAGTCTGACTTGCTCAGTCAACTTTTACAAGATCCCATTGTCAAAAGAGTTATGTAGATTTAGCAGAGTTTATTTGCAGAATTTGACTTGCAGATTTTGATATTTCTTTGTATTTCTTTTGAGAGCATTGTGCTCTCTGACGTCACTATGAGCTAGTCACAGTATCTCTTGTTAAAACTCACAACTGTTTTTAGCTGATCTTTATACCTTTCCAAATACTAATAAGCACTATGACACCAATAATGTAACAAAAACATGCTTGTGTTTTCTATTATTTTTTTTGCAAAACACATTGAATTAAAGAGCACCAGCAACTTCTTTTGCAAGATCTTTGGTGATTTATTTTCTTCTTGGTATTTTAACACACAATCAAGTTCTTAGTGGTCATTTTTATGACATTCACTTAGCCCTCCCACAGGTTTAGGAGACAGGCTCATTTAGACCCCATGAGATTTTTACTCTGTACGCGGTCCGGCAGGGTCACACTGACCCTGTGTGTGATTTTAAGATATTTTTTTTGTGTGTGTAGTCTTGGAGATTAACAGTCTGATGGAAAGATTTCAGTTTTTTTTAAAGAATAATGACATAGTGTAATCTGTATCTTAATGTTTGACAGATGTACTTTCCTGATTTTGGACCAAATGTTTTTTGTATTGTCCTGACATGTTACTATATTTTTTAACTCACTGGCATAGGAGAGCCTTTACTGAATGTGAACTCTTTTTTTTTTCATGAAAAATAATCAGTGGGTTGGCTACCGCCTTGCTCAGGCAAACTTATTCTTGCTGGGATAATTTTAACCATTCTAATCTTTCAGCTTGGCAAGAAAAGTGAAAGGCCGGGTTCTAATGACACACATACACGCACACACACTTCCAGAGACACAAGTGTGTATCCGTCACCAGATAGCGTCTTATGGCTTCGTGCCCAATCCCCTATCCTTGAAGTGTAGGTATTAATAGGCCTGCCAACTCCTTGGAATGGCGTGAGTATGCATAACTGCGAATGTTGTGCATACACCAGTGTGTTACTGATGTCTGAAGGCTTAACTTGACTGAATTTGGTATTTTAAAAGTGTTTAGGTAGGAAATAGGTTTTGAGAAACTGTACAATTCACAAATAGGCGTGAGAAGATGCTTTTATGGAGTTTGTGGAGTGAGAATAACTTGAGTCCAAGTTTATAGAAGTTATTTTTTCCTTATGCCGGGGTCACATTACTGCACAGTAGAGCCCAAATAGAAATCCAAGCAACCACACTCTCTTTGTGTATCTGCTATCCATCATATTATAATCTCTGAGTCTATCTCTTACAATTTCTTTGTCACTCAAGAAGTGACCAAGAAGCTGCTCCATCTTGTTTTTTCCCTACTGTTTCTAATCATGCTTTCCTAGAAGGGTGCTGAAAGGTAAATATGTTGTTTAAAACAGGGTTTATAGATCTAACCTATTAATCTGTGCCAAAAGTTTTTCAACAGAACCAACTGAGCACCAGCACTGAAGGGTAGTGAGTTGTTAAGACTGTTATCTCGCAGCAAGAGGATTATGAGTTTTTACATCACATGTTCTCCCAGCAATAGTGTGGTTTCTCGCTGGGTACTCTGGTTTCCTCCTTTCCCCTCCATGTTGTCTTGGGTACAGAGAGGGACATATCCAGGATGTAGTGTACCTCTTGCCACCCGAATGCCAGCCTACCTGCTCTCTGGAATAGTACAAGGATTATTTGAGTATAAAACATGAAATGCAAAATAGATACTTGAGAACCAGCTTGTACCAGTCCTGGTTTGGTACTAGAACTGATTTCATGGAAAGCAAAACAAAATGTAGGGAGTCTTGTTAAAATAGCAGGTTATTCTACACATGTGAAACACCATTGTACCTGCTATAATAATCTGAGGTCCACACATCTGAGTTAATTTTCAATATATGCTATTCGTCTCAACAATTGAAACAGGGAAAGGTTTGGTATTTCAGAAACATATCAAGCTTATTGCAACATAACGATGGACCACTTATCGGGCATCATCAGTTTTGTTCTGGGGTATGTTGTATTTCAAGCATAGGCGCAAAGCATAGACTCCGGAAAAATCTAGTAGAATTGCCCCCCTCGCTCCCCCCAAAAAACAAAATAATCGAAGAAACGTTTACATTTAAATAATATCAATATTAAAAGGCAAAAGAAACAAAACATGAAATAAATCTGATATTTATCTAAGAAATAAATAAGAATTAATATTTAGCCCCCCCCTACCATTGTTAGAAGAATGGTTCAGTCCAAAGTGTGGGAGGAGAAACAGCAGAACTGAACGGTACCGCTCTGTTGGAGTGAGGAGCTAGCTGTTAGCTGTTAGCTGTTGCTCTGCATCACAAATAAAAACCCCTCCAGTAAGTAAATACTTACAGCAAAAGACATGTAGCACCTTTTATTTACTTTCACTGCTCGGTTTGAAGAAACACACTAACGATAAAGATCAGACTGCAGTTTGTTGTTTCATTACTTTGACTGAATCATGATAAGCTGCGCTGACTCATTAGCAAAACTGCTACACTGCTTTCATAGACTTAAGCTTTTTTGACAAACGTAGCAGCTTTTAGAAGTGTCTACTTCATCACACCTGAGTCAAATAATTGGGTCATTAGCAGCACTCAGGAGAATTTGACTGCATGCTCAGGAGATGAGTCAGCCATTTGATTAAAGTGTGTTGGAAAAGGGAGACATCTGAAAGTAACTGAACACCGGACCTTAAACACTAGTTAATTTTGACCTTGTTCTTTTGAAATCGTGTTTGAAAACCAGATTATGCAAAGAAACCAACCAATTTAAATGACCTCTACAAAATCTGACAGGAGTAGTCCAACCAGAATCAAATGCCGTATCTTCAACTCATAAAGTTCTGCAGAGGCCTGATAACGAGTCGTTCATTTGATTCATAGGTTATGGATGAATCAACCTATGAATCCTTTTAGAGGGATCCCTCTAAAAGTTACAACTTCAGGATCGGAGTTGGAGACCTCTGGTTTAGACAATGTGATGATTAGCATAAATTTAAATGAAGCCAACTTCTACTCTTGATTACGATTCTTACCTAAAAGTTATTCATGAACATGATAATTACGTTGCGTCTTATAATTTCAAAAATCTAGATTCTGGATGTATTTTCTTTTCTTCACAACTTTTTAAAAAAAGTATAATGAAAACTGAAAGCTTGTTTTATGCCTGACCATTTAAAATAACATTTTTGCTTAAAGCTAATGGAAAAGTCTCAAATTTTGCTTTCGCATCCCAAAAGTCTTTCTTTAATTCACTCATGCATAGTGACCTGTCATCTGCAGGATACCGCTATGCACCAGCAAGTGTCCTGTCAATTCATTTAAAATTCTATAAGCCACTTCTCTGCGTAGTGGATTTGGCTCTAGGCGCCTCTGTCTGGCCTGTTCGGTGACAAGCAACAGAGTGCTGATAGATGGTTCCTGTTCCTGGTTGTAAATCGGCCTCTTGTTGAGAGTTAACCCCTGTAGCCCCCAGTAACATCTCTAACAGCTAGCAGACTCCTCTATCGCTGCCTTGGGCAGCTGATGAGCTGTTCCCAGAAAACTGATGAGCAGGTGGTATGGCAGTCTGGTTGGGAAGCTGACAAATTTGCTTGCTCTGCAAACCATGTGCCCTTTTTGCTTTGCACCCACTGCGTGGGTGAGAATTTGGATCACAAAAGGAAAAACTGAAAAATAAATTCGTCTCTCATCCTGCGAACATCTGCTCCGCCAGCTGAAGCCAGCTTCCTGTGATTATAATGGCATGCATAATGAATGAAATAAAGATATCTGAGCAGAGTTTTAGTAAAGGTCAGCTATGTAGGCTGACCACTTAGGGAGCTGTTGGAGCTGCTGAATGTTTCTCTGTGTTATGACTGTGCTTTGGGTGGTCATTATTCCAATTAATCACTAGTATATAGTGGAAAACCTGCAAGCTGACTGAGAGAGCACACATGCTTGCTTGCTCTCACAGAATTAGGGAGTAGTTCTCCTCCTTCTGCTGACCTTCTGCATTCACAGCTGTTTCTCCTCTCGGCTGACTGGTGACTGGGACGGGTTTTATTAATGTGCTGTAACTAAGTAACCACATAATATGGATCTCTGTATCCCTGCTCACAGACTGATTTATTTCCCGCGTGGGTGTGCATGCATTCTGTATCTGATTGTGTGTCTAATGTTTGCTTGCAGGTCGTCTTCTATTTAGCAGCAAGGACTGTTAAATTGAAACATGCACAGAGGTAACTAACGTAGCAGCTCCTACAAGTCTACTCAGTATCGGGGATCCTGAGTTCAACAAACAAACAAGCAAGCAATAACTATGTCAGATAAGTGCAAAAGAATACCAATTGCTTTGCTGGGAAACATATTTTGGCCCTACTACCCACGGTGTTGTTTACAGCTCACAAAACTTCTGGTAAGCTTCATAGCGTGTCTTCCTTCACAATTAAGCAGTCTCATAGCACTCATCATGGCCAAACTTTAGTGACTGTGTAAAATTAGATACAATTGTTTCCAGCAAGCAATCGTTTCTCAATAGCTGGGGATCCAGACCCTCTTTACAATGCAAAACAAAGAACAAGAAACTTATTTTTACCAGGCTAATTTACACTTATAAAAAATTTAAATAAAAATAATGAGTGGAAAAATCTTTGTTGGCATTACAGGAATTAAACTCTCCTCATTCCAGACTATCTTTTTGCATGTTTTCACTGGTGTTTTGATTATTAGTCTTTGGTGATAAGCTCCAAGTACGGTAATCACTCTGATCTTTGACTCCCACCACAGTTTCACTATCATATTCAGGTTGCGTCTCAGTCTGGGCCACTCCAAAAACACTTACATCATGTCCTCTCAGAAGACACACGTTGGCAAAATGAACAGATTATTTTAAACCTAAATCTGTCAGGGGTATAAGTGACTATGGGTCTGATTCCCCAGGTAGCATATCGATATACAGATCTGATATCATTTGAGAAACGACATACAAAATCAAGAGTCAGGGAAATGCATGATAGGTCGGTGGGTGAGCACTTATAGACGACGAAGTGGGAATGTTTTGCTAACTGCTGTGATAAAAATGTGGAGCGGCTGACATCCAACATGCAGCTGTGTATTAGGAAAGAACGAAAGAGGAAAGTAAAGAATGATCTACTGTACTTCTAGAGGGGAGCTGGTCTCTGTCCAGATTTCCCTACTGCAAATAGGAGTCATTGCTCCTTCAGTGGGCCAGAAGGAGATTGAATCAATAAGTCGTTCTTTATTTTACTGCAAAAGTTACAAAGTGATCAAAGAGTTTCCATGCTGTTTTCCATGTTGTGTGGTCTGCGTGTGCTACTTTCCACTGCAACCCCACCATCATCTAATTCTCCTAGAGCTTGTTATTCATAGATCTCTGCGCCGACTTCCTTGGCACCTGTCTTTTCCCCATCTTGTTGCTCAACTTCTTTAAATAGAACTCATGTCTCCAGAGAAAGAGTAAACACTGGCCATGCCGTGGGAATACGGACAACCACACATACACACACAGGGATATCTCTATGGTGATACACTTAATATTTCACATACAGGACATGTCCGTAGCATATCAGGTTGCACGAATAAAGCTTTTACAGCTGCTCGTCATTACATGTGATTTGGGAAACCATAAAATAAAAGAAGCATAAGTAAACGGAGTAAATTGACGTAAAAACCCTCAGACTTGTTCGGTAATGGTAGAAAATTATAAGGGTTTTACTTGTTTTGTATATGCCTAGTGTGTACTTATTTTCACAAGGTATTCCGTACCATTAAATCTGTACAAATAACACAAATTATGGTGTTGTAGAATCTGTGGTGTGTGGTTTTGAGCAATTGGAGTTAAAATTAAATAATTTTCAGCTGTTATTCTTAACAGTTTAAGAAAGTTCCTCTACTGCAGGCTTAAAGATAGACAAGAGTTTTGTAAGTGAAAGTGATCACTTACAAAACAAAAATAAGTTTGTTTTGTAAGTGATCAGGTACTTGTTAACATAAGCCTTTAAATAGAAATACGTGATTGTACAGTTATGTATTTCCACTGAAGCAAATGAAAAGAAATCAGACTTTAAATTAAGTACATGAAATGAATAGAGAACACAGCAGTAAGAAAAAAAAATACAAACATGTAGAAAAAACACAGACACACACACATACACACCCGGGGCCTATACCTAAAAAAAAAAAAACCCTAAAATTTCCTAAAAAAAAAAAAAAGAGAAAGAAATGTTACTGAAGTACAATTAACTTTTACTTTTTTCATGAGCTTTGACTTTAGATTTTTTTTCTTCCTAATATTGATTATTTAGGTCTTTATTTTCTGTTTGAGTCTTTGACTATGGTGATTCTCTGTAGATCTTGGCTTCTGCTTTATTTTAAAACCTGTCTTCCATGTTTCCTGTTGCTTGTGTTTCTTAATTTTTTTATCATATTTTTTTTATCACATTTCTTAATATCTTTATAATCTTGCCCAATTCTTATGTTAGGTCATAATTCATTGCTGGTTTACATTTTTTCTTGGTTTCTGTGTTTTTCCTTCCTTCCTTCCTTCCTTGTGTACGCCAAGCCATTTCCCTTCTTTATTTCCTCAGTTTTACCTCTGCTCTTTTTACATGTTCCCTCACAGCTGACAATTATTCTGCTAATTAGATCCATCTGTGTTCATTCCAGTACTCCCCAGTATTTAAATCTCTCAGTTTCTATCATTCTCTGCCAGATTCTACTGTTGCACTTACATTGGTACTGATGCCTTCCTTGTGCCTTTTGTTTTTGTAAGTTTCCAAGTATTAAATCCATAATTCCACATTTCCTTGTTCATCTTTCCAAGGTATGCATTTGCCCTTTGGGTCCTGAAACCATGACAAGCCCACTTTTTGACTAGAAACTTCAGATTTCTACATATCCAGCTGGAAACGCATGATACATCACCTCTACTGTCAGATTTTTGACAAGAAAGGTCAGATGTAGTTTATTTAAAAAGCATGTAGCTTATATAGAAAGTAATGCAAGTTGTAGCAAATTATATATTAGCAATTATAGTCATACTGCCATACAATATCTATTTATTACATACACTATGTGCACAATTATTAGGCAAGTGATATTTTGACCACATAATTTTTAGCCATATTTTCTGAATCGAAGTTCTATAAAGTTGAATGCTTAATAAATTTAAGTATTCATGTGATGTATGTGTGTGTGATGATGGAGGGTGTAGCCAATGGAGTTGGCGACACTCTATATCGAAGTGGGCATAATTATTGGGCTTTTCTTACTGACTCTGAAGAGTCAAAAATGACAAAAGTCTCTCAGAGGCAAACACAATTCTTGAAATTTGAGATTTTGGGTGATCACAGAACCATCAAACATTCTGGTGCAAATGTTGAACAGGGTCAGAACCCATTATCTTTCAGATTCTTCATACATGTAAGTGCAATGTAGCTGGAGAAGCTAAAAGAACAAGATGTTCAGAGCTCAGACATATAGCCAAGGAGGTAAGGAAGGCTGACCCCCGACCACCACTGAACAAGACTCATAAGCTGAAGTCCAGAACAGGGCAAGAAATATTTGACAACTGATTTTTCAAACGTTTCATGGACTGATGAAATGACAATGAATCTTGGAGGACCAGATGGGTGGACAAGTGGGTGGATCAGTAACAGGCACAGAGGAGGTAGTGTATTTGTATAGGATAGTAATAATTAAGATGAGCTGGTTGGACCTTCCTGGGTTGAAGATTAAAAACTCAAAATGAACTTCCACACCAATTGACAGTTTTTAGAATACTTTCTTTAAACAGGGTTTCAGGAAGAAGTCGGCATCTCTCAAAGGACAATAATTTTTCTGCAGGCCCAAATGCTCCATCACATGCATCCAAGTACTCCTCTGTATGAATAGCCAGTACAGAAGTTAAAGATGAAAAACTTGAGGCCTGGCCCCCTTCCTCACCTCACATGAACCCAACTGAGAACTTGTCGGCAGTTCTTAAAGGAGAGTTTTTCAGTGAAGGAAAACAGTCCACCTCTCTGCACAGTGTCTGTGGTTGCTGCTGCATTGAAAGGATGATTGTTAACAGATCAACAAACTGACTCAGTGAATGAAAGGATGATCATTGCTATTGAAAAGAAGGCTGGCTAAACTGGTTACTGATTTTTCTTGTCTTTTTATGTCATAGATGTTTATTTGGAAGTTCTGAGTTTTTCTATGAGTTTGCAAATTAATGCAAACTATGAACTGGCATCACTCAATAAAACCAGCATTTCAGTTTTTATTTTTGTTTTATTTTGCACATACCTTTACAGTCTGATTGATTGTAGTTTTCAGATGCTGTGGAAAAACTTGGAGGTATCACAGAGAGACTTGGCAAAACTTTAATAAACAATCAGTGCAAAGGACAAAATGTCACCACTTGTCTAGTTATTGAGCATAAACATCCATATATTCTGTGCCCACTGCTACTTTTAACATGTTTATGTTAAATGTACAAAAAGTCTGCAAAGTATGTTGGGTTTTTTTGTAGTACAAAAATTCAGACAGTCTTTTCCTCAGTTTACTGCTCAGACACACAAAAACCTTTCATTCAATAGTCAAGTTCCTGTTTTCTTGCCGCTCATTCAGAGTTTGTGGACAAGAATAACCTCAAAAGAATACTCACGCATTCGCAAACACATGGAAAAGTACTTTATTTCCAGAATAACATTCTCAAACATCATAGTTCAATCTACCTGATTGATAAGAGGTTTACAGTAAATATGTCACCCTGCATTTGTGTGAAAGTTTTCCTTGAAAATGTTTCATACAATTGACTTATTCATGCTTGTTGCTGCAGTGAGAGTCTGCAGAAAGCATTTTCACCATACCAGGTACGTACATGTAGCCAAGTTCTGGCTCAGCTTGCGCGTGTGTGTGTGTGTGTGTTCATGTGTGTATTGTCTCACAATTGCTAGCCCTCAGTCACACACAGTGGTTGACAGACACGATGTATGTGCACACTGATAATACACACGCACACACAAGCAAGGGCTGGAAGACAAATGGACCTTACTGACACACAGGCAGAGATGTGGACAAGCTGCTTTTCCGTTTGAATGCTCAGCCAAACCGCAAGCCACAATTACACTTGTCCCTGTCTGTTTGACTACACCAGAGATAGCACTCTGTGTACTCACTCTGATGCAGAATGACGATGATAGACAGCGGGAACTTGAATTCTGTGCACGCATGCTACTGCTCAAAAAACAAAGCAACTGCTTGACAAACTGTTTGGAAATGTGATCGGTTTATACATGTAGCTTGTAATGGAGAAAACATTGCAGGTATAAATATCATAGAACCATTTTTAGATGAATCAAAATGACCAATTGAGATAATTATGCGGTTTGTGCTAAAAAAAAAATTGGCATTTGTATATTTATTGATTACATGTATTAATCTGTTCAGTAACATACCTTTGAATGGACCAAACAAAAACAAAATATATGTTTACAAATATATTAAAGAAAATTTTAAGGTTAAACTATTTAGGTTTTCAGGCCAAAAGTTAAAAGCTCACCGCAAGGATCAGTGGCTAAACCTGGATTTCACAGCAGTGTTACATGAAGAGTGCAAATAAGGCTTAGTTTTCAAAATGCCAGGCGGGAATGATTGTTTTTCTGCACAAAGCTGTAAGGCTATCAGCTATGATGAATAATCTGTTTCATGCTAAAATCCACAATAGAACTGCCATGAAACCATGCACCAAAGACACAACTATGGAGAAAAAACTGGAAATTGACACAGTGACTAGTGATCGTGAAGAGACTCTGTACTTTAACCTGCCACTTTCTGCTTAGTCAGGACCCTTCTGATGGATATTTGGTGAGTACACGTATAAATATCACAGTACATAATTTGACTGCAAAGTATTGCTTTTGCTGTTTCCAGTCCAAAATCGTCTTATCTTTGACATTTCCTAGTAAGACAAACACTTGTGATGATAAGGATTGTAATAATACATTTAGGTCATGAGTTATAATAATGCAAAATATGTGGTTTATTAAAAAAAAACAAAAAAAAAACAATAAAGTTTCAATAAATAAAGAAAGAATCTGTAATAAATATAAAACAATTTGGTCCAGGTTTGAGCACTTTTTCAGTTATGGTTTCCATAATTGTCTCAATATGTAATAGTTATTGTTAGTATTATGTAAAATAGTCAGAACTTTATATAATGTTGTAATACCTGAAGAGTTGCTTTAATTATTTCGTGCATGTTTGAGAAATCCTTGAGTCCTTGAATGTCCTCTGGCCTAAACTCTTTCTGTTTTAATGTGTTAGTAGCATAATGGCATAATAAGGAGCATTGTTGTGATGATGTGCTGAAGGGAGAGTGTTGTACAGAGTAGGAGCTGCTCTGAGTGCATTCACATTGTTTAGTCTGCTTTAATTGAACTCCAGCATGATTTCCTAGAAAGTCTGGTTTGTTTGGAGACCGCACAACCAAACTCTGATGTGCAGGTTGAAGTGAATTCTGGTGTGGTTCAAATGCAAATGGAAATGTCAAGCGAACTGAAGATCACTCCAAAAGTAGACTATAGCACAGGGGATTCTGGATCAATAAAACCAAAACAAAAGCACATCTCCAGTTCTAGATGTAGAAATGGCTTGTGGTCTTTTGCCAAAGACAAGATAAATCCTACAAGTTTGGTAAAGTGGCAATACTCATGGCGACCCTACTGAAAGTAGAATTGTGCCACCGCGACAACTGCTCTCACCAAACCAACTTCACACTTCCAAAACCGTAAACGGACAAAGATGTCTTGTCGCCTAATGTAGTTCTATGTACATTTTATGATTTCCAGAGCAAACATTAGCACATGGTGTATCCCCCAAATAGCCATGGATAAAGAACGTTTTGCCTAAACTAACAACCCTGGCATGAGTTGATACTTTGACCAACTCAGCCCAGCCGCACTACATCATCTAATCAGCACGCACAAACACATTTGTCTCCTGCTCACCACACTCATAATCTTGACAAAACAATGTGAGCCCATGAGCACTAATTACCAGAGTAGAACAACAATCAGCCCACAATTGTTGTGACCTGACTCGCAGGCTGCAACAGAAACAAAGCACACCATTATATCAAAGTTACTGAAATGGGAATTTATTTAACACAAACTAAGTTCAAAGTCAAAGCAAAAGGCAGCAGCACACCTGTGGAGGAGAATAAAAACAAGTTGGCTGGGATTGAAATGACTGAAGGCCTTAACAGATCTTCAGGTGTCCTAAATTAGTAATCTGTGTTGCAAAGGGAAGGCAAATGCCCAACCTGACCAGAAGTGCAGCAACAATTATGGATTATCATTTAAAACTACTTTTAAAACTACTTTTCAGTTTATCCTTCTTTCTGTGTACCTGATGTGTTTTTCTTTGGCTTTAGGGAACACTAACAGCCTCAAAAGACATTACTTGGAAAATTATGGACAAGAAAAAGAGCATGATTTTTTTTGTTTGCATGCATCAACACTAAGTGAACCATTTCATCAACATTTCTATATTTTTTGACTGCGAGATTGTCATGCACGTGAACAGGCACAGTCCATGTACATAACAGATGTTTTCATTGAAGACAAAAAGTTTTCACATCAGTTTTGATTTAGAGAAATATTTACCTTAAACAACAATGTTTCAGTGTAACATTTTTTAATCTATTTCTTCTGCCCCTTATTCTTTTTCGGATTTTCTCAGGGTTTGTGACACTTGACCTCGGTGAGGTCACTCATGGCAGGTCATCGCCTTGTTTTCCTGTCTGCTGTCAGCAGCTCCATGATTTTATATTTTTCCACATCCCTCCTTTTCCCTCCAGGGACAAAAAGGAAAACCGTCCATATGTATTTCAGGATGTAAAGTCTTCAACTTTGAAAAAAAAGAAAAAACGAGAAGACAGTCTGTGCGCGTGTTTGCATGCAGTATGTGTTGTTGGACGTGCAGTGGCCCGGAGGGATTTTTGGGCCACAGATGTAAAAGTCATTTCTGCGTCATTTCTCTCCTTTTTCTTGAGCTTTCCTCTATCCATCTTATCCTAACCTTCCATTTCCCCCCCCCCCATCTTCTTATGCTCTTTTTATATAGCTTTTCTCTTTTTCTCTGTGATACACATTTTTTACACACACCTATCTTTCCATTACCACCCCTACCTATTAAAGTCTTTCCACAACTATTTGTTAAATTATTACTGGCTTTGTTTCACTTGTTTTCCTTTAGTCTTTTACCGGCCCAATTTTTCCCTCGGTCTCTGTTTTTTATCTTTCCCTCTGTGCTCTGTTCTCTCTGAGGCCCAGTATAAGTGTTCGTACCTGGCAGAGTATTTTATTGCGCTGTCAGGGGGCTTGGAGAACTAATTTCACCCATAAAAGCGGCTCACAACAAGAAAAAAAGGGCCGGCAAATTGGGGGTTGGGGCAGATTTATTGGAATAGTTTTTTTTTTGTTGAAAAAACTGTGAACAGCTATTATTTTCCTTCTTCTCTTGCTCTTTTTTCCATCATGGAAGTTGTGTACATTGTTGGCTCTTGGCAGTCCTGCACACCCAGAGATTTTGACACATGCTTATGCATTAATAATATGCAATATTACTGTGTTTGAATATGTCAAGAAACCCAAACATCTGAGTACATGTTAGCATAAACACACAGAGGCACTCTGTGGTTCTGTTTGTTTATCTTGCTGCATATTACCACTTCCACAGACCACAGTGCATTTGGAAGCGATGTAGCCATATTGTCTGACGATATTTTGGCAGGTGGCCTGCCACTCTGAACTCAATAGTTATGCTGTGCAGGTATGTGTGTGTACTCTGTTACCCAAATTCCCATCCTATTGTCCAACCATAGGATCAGTTTCAAAGGAAGACACAGAAACTGGCTGATTATTAAATAAAGGTACCCATTGTTAAGAGTAAGAAACATAGTTTTAAGATTTTTCATTCTGGTTCACACATTTCTTGTATCCCAAAAATAAAACCCTTTCATATGCCATTGGACATACTTTTATATAATAATATTACTAGTTTTTCTTGTTAATGGCCTTTGGAATAAATTTGCATTACACATAAAGGATATATAGAATAATTACTGAACCACCTCTCATGTCGCATGATCTATGTGGTTTTAATGTGACATGATGAACTGTAATTTTTCAACTCAGAACAGGGAGTTGATGCACTGAAGCTGTGACTGCTCTGAAGTGTAGGTGGTAGAATGGGATTGTGGAAAGACTGACTTTGTGAAATGCACCACGGTAAATGAAAGTAGCAGTGGCAGGAGACTCACAGCATGTGACTGAAGCAATTTGCTTTGAGTAAATGAAAATCATGAAAAATGCTAAATACAAAAGCAACAGGTCATTACAGATGATTACCTGCTCACTGTGTTACATCTGTCCTGCTTTAGAAATGATTTTGTGCCATGTTACAGTGATTTAATCTAAAACAACATGCATCTAATTTGAAGAGGTTCTGCAGATGAAAGATTTTTGGTTCCACAGTTATTTTTCCAGTCACTTTCTCATCATTTGTGCATCATTTGAAAAATCTGTGCATTTCCTGAAACAATGAATACAAACTGTAGACCTAGTCAACCTGCAAAAGTGCGTTACTAGTTCTGAATGGATAGTTCATTCCTCAAAAGCACATACTAATGTCAGTAATAGTGTAAATGTCCTCTAAATGAAAAGTTCTCACACCATGTTTTTAAGAATAACATTACCATAAGGTTTGTCTGACAGAAACTGTTCACATAGAGACACTCTCAAGGAAAAATTGTAATGAAAAGTATGCAACTTACAGATTTTGAAGACAAGTTTAATATTCCTGATTGTATTGACTAAAGCAATGAGATTAGTATAGTTCATTTTGATTGACATGATGTAAGCAAACGATAATATTAAATTGGAGAAAAAAAGGAGGCAATTGATGTGGGTCCTAAGGGATTACAATTTGTTGGAAGGAATGAGAAACTGCTTCTATAATGAGCAGAAAGTCCTGGATGTTTCTTTATGATTTTGATTAAATTTGAGAAATGCATCAGTGCATTTCAGAAAGAAAATAGAAAAAGCTCCTTGTAAATGATCTTCCTCAGGAAAACAATACTTTTTAGGACAATGAGAGTCAGTTAGCTCCTTGAAGGTCGACCGTTTTGCTGTTCTGAGGGATTTGGATTAAATTAATACAACATATGGAAACAGCACAGAAATAACTGTTATTCTAACAGCACTTTTGTAGGATGAGTTTGAGTTCTGCATTAAACTCCCTGCTGTCACATTTCATGCTTTGGACTTTGTTGTCTCATTTTAGTTCCACTTAAAACATATTTTCTTTGTGAGTCTTTAATTTTCATGTAAATCATGTAAATGAATCAGATTTAAATAGTGCATTGGGATTGTGCCACTGTTCACATTGGCTGTGCTCATTAGAGTGTTGAAATCATGAACTGAAAACACATAAATAGTCTGAAAGATATGTTTGTTTCTTTGCTTTATAAATCAGTCCTACCATAAAGCGTTTTAAAATGATCCATATAAAGTGAAACACTTACAAAAGATCAGAGCATTCAAACAGCATTTAAATGGACTTAGGAATTTTCCAAAACAATAAAATGGGTTCCCCAATGCCAGCTGGAGCAAAATGAGAATAATGCCACCCATCTATTAGATAATTTACAAAGAGTGTTTATATTTACCTGGAGGCTTGTTTTGAAGAAACAAAGCTCTCTGTACCAAAGATATTCGTAACATAAAATTCCATAATGAAGTGATTAGTCAGAGAAAGAAAGCTGCAGACGCCAACAGGGTTATTTTCTGCCACCCAGAAGGAAAAGCGTTGTTCTCAGGGTAGGAACTTGCATGCGTATGCCAGTATGAGGTTCTGTTTGGGTGGATGTGAATGGAGTGCTTTGGTTTTAGTTTTATAGATTATTTCCCTTAATCTGAATTAGCACATGGAAGTCTGATGACTTTTTTCAATAGTAAATAACTGATGAGCAACAAAAAGTCAATGTTTTTTTCAGTCTTTTTAAAGTTCAGTGGTTGACGTTCTGTTTGTCTGCTGTCTGTATACCTGCACTGATAGGCAAGTCAACCTTTTTATATAAAACCCTTGAATAACTTGTAAGTTTTTGCAACAACTTAAAGCTACACAATTGCACTAAAAATGTCTTGAACATCCTCTAGTTTTGGCAAAAATTTAAAAAAAAAAACCCTGCAAAACATTTTTAGTTGTTTTTTGCATTTCATTGCATCAAAGGAGTTGAACGTTATTATACAGATGACTAAATGAAGCTACTGTCTCAGTTGTGTGTATCTGTACTTTGACTCACAGACAAAAGTCCACTCTCATAACAAATGTTGAATAGGCATGCTTAAAACCAAAACTATGACATCATTACAGAGGTTTTGTTGATTTTGCATTAAAACCGCTTATCAGAAAAATCAATACTAGCCCTCAGTAAAAAAACAACAAAAAACAAAGTAAATGTCAGACTGTTGAATCCCTGCAATTTTTTTGTTTTGTATATCAATTAGTGTTCTTTTGTATTGAACTGGTTTCCTGTTGTTTCCTTATTTCATCATTGTAAATGCTTTATGAATTGGGCACTATTCCCTTCTTTTATTGGAATATTCAAACCCTCCTGAAAGCACAATAGCTCCACTTTTGTAGTAGGAACATAATTCTTTGAAATATGGAAAGTAAAGCCTGATCTTATCCTCCTGCAAATTACTTCAAAGCTTGAGCTAAGCCTGCAGCCTACGGCCTATTTCTGAATGTGTGCATGTGTGTGTCTGTTTGGGGATGAGAGTGAAAGAGAATATCTTATCCTGCAAGGAAGTTTCAGGAAATGCCGCTATAGGAGCCTGATGTAGCTGCAGGGTAATACTGTGTACATACGCACTGATTCTTGCAGATGCAATCTCAAAAGCTGTTTTTTTATTTTGATGTAGAATTTTTCTCTATTTACTGACAAGTGTTAAGCTTAGCTACCATAACAATGGAGATAATACACAGCTCCATATTACGATGTCACTAGATGACTTTGCATCCCCAGAACCAAACACAGAGAAGCAGCATTCAGTTTCTGCGCTTCACTGCGCTGAACAGCTGAAACAATGACTTCCTTTAAATCAAGATTAAAAACCCACCTGTCTAGAGTTGCTTTTCATTCATGACTGGGCCATTGATCAACATTGTTGACATATATTTTCTTGATGATTTTCATGATGGCATTTGACAAGATCCATCCATTTTCTTACACCCTTTTCCCCAGTGGGTTCGGGAGGTGCTGATGCATATCTCCAGCTAACGGGGCACACCCTGGACAGGTCAGCATTCGACAAGATGTAATGTTTATAGCTGTTTCATGATTGATTACTGGAAGTTCAAAGCACTTTGAACTTCCTTGTTGCTGAAATGTGCCATACAAATAAGCTTTACTTAACTTGAAGAAAATCCTGGAAGCCTAATTACAATTTAATCCAACATACCTCCTGTAATCCTAGAAATCCAAGAAATTACAATTCATCAGGACCAGAATTGCTCTCCTGGTTCCTACAGTTTTACTGTTTATACTGGGAAAACTCGGTGATGCATACCAGCCCACAGAGTGTTTGACAAACTGGTGTTTTATGGTCCCTATATGGCCCACTCGTGAATGTTTAGAAATAAAATTTCTTATTTTCCCCCCAACATACTTCCATCCATCCATGCACGTGCGTGAGCGCGTGCGTGTGTGTGTCCACGTTTACCTATGATGTCATTAAAAGCAATTAGTGTTGGAACTGCGGGGCTAGTTAGAGTTTTGCTGATGGATCAGAAACATCCACAGGGCAAACTCACACTTCTTCAGTTACATCTTCTCTCCTCATTTTTCAAGTCTCACACTGAGTAAAACAGCCCATCGGTTTGCCACTAGATGTGTGTATGTGTGTGTGTGTCTACAATTTTTGGCAGAAGTGTATCCTTGTATGGCTGTGTGTGTGTGTGTGTTCTTTGTGAGTTTGTAAGTGGATTTGATTTCAAAGGTATGTCTTAGGCCCATTTGAATCATTAAGTGTGATTAGTGGACAGAAGTAGGCCTTTTACTTGTTCTTTATCCACAGGAAAAAAAAAAGAAATTCTGTACTGCCATCTTCCTTGGCCAAAAAATGGGGGGGGGGGGTGGATTGTGGGAGGGATTCCCGTTCTTCACTGACTTTTTCTTTGCTAGTTTTGTTTCTTTTTTTCTGTTATTCCATGTTTTTTCTGAGCTTGTTTAAAAACTATCAGCTAAAATGCAATTTGAACATGACTTTAGTGTACACTAAAACTTATCTTACATGTATTTTTCTTCCCCTACCAGTCTGTACTTCAAGTTATTATACAGAATAACCTGAATTTTTGATTTAGGGTCGTGGAAGTTATAGTCAAAGGTTTGCAAGTCGAATCCTGTCCTCTGATCACATTAGGACTTTTTGTTTCAAACAGAAATGCAGCATGATTCTCAAAATGTTATCCACATGAAGGTAAAACTGATCAGACCTGGTCAGACCTATATAGCAAGAGTCTTTTGTGTATTTTACTGAATGCTTAACGTTATTAAATACTTGTGTATTTCAAAGGTCTCTGATAATTGATGTAAAAATAAAAATAATTTGTTTAGCAAATAAAAACAAGTTGGAGATTTGTAAAAATGAATACTGGAAGTATTGGAGATCCAACGATTTTATCTTTCTTTCATTTTAGAGCTGGTGATGGATTGGCGACCTGTTCATGGCGCGACCATAGGCGTAAATCCCAGTGGGCCGGCGGGGGCCACGGGCCACTAGCAATCTTGGAAAAGTTTAAAACTGCTATACTGCTTTCATAGACTTAAGCTTTTTTGTTAAAGGTAGCAAACATGTCATTCATATTTAGCTCTTTAAGTTTTAAATTAATTTAATTAGAAGAGTTTGAAAAGAGGGAGAGGCTGAGGAAGTGGACCCAACTTAGAGTGGGGGGGCCGAGAACAGAAGAGTGAACAGATAGAAATTTACAAAAATTTATGCCTTTATTTCTCACTTTCTTCAACATAGAGCCTTTAAAACCACAAAATAAAATCAGAATATCTTTCGATATAAACTCTTATGCTTTAAGTGTTACCTTTAAATTATGATATTCCCCTGATCTACTTATTTCTCAGTCACCCAGAACATAGCGAAACTAAAAAAGGCTTAAAAATAAAGAAACCTAACAAGTTATAATGTAAATAGCCCACAACTTGTATTATGAGCCATATTAAAAAATCAATGTTTATGAGAAATTTTATGAAGAGGTGTTACTCATTAAGAACCTTAAATTTTTGTAAAGGTGTAGCAAAGATTAAATCAGTCAGACTGAACAAAACTCATATCTAAGCAACATTTGAGTTTTAGTTTTACTTCTCTGCAGGCTGCTTACTAAAAAAAAAACATGGTCGATGTGCATTACTTGTCATTTTTGGTCCTGCAGCTTGAATGTGGTTTAAAAACTTTTTAAACCGCATTTCAATGGAATTTCGCCGACCCCCCTCAGAATTGGTCTTAAGAAATTTTCCTGTTTATGGTGACTGAAAATTTAAGCGGGGTTTCTTTTTCACCTATAGTAGGATGGCAACCAGCAACACAAGCTATCAATGGACTGAAACGGTGAGAACGTGTTAGAACTTTTACTAGAAAACATGCTGTTTCTATCAAAATGGCTGGGGCTGGGTGTTGGTCATAATGACCACTAACCACGATTACCCTATATATAGGCATGGGACAACAAGAAACCATTTATAAGGTCAAAACCTCAGTTAATTTAACTGTTTTCTATTCCACTTTTCCTCTCTTCTTTTAGTTGTTTCCAGTCCTGTGTGTTGTGTTCATTGCCTAGAGTTTGTTTTAGGTTTTAGCCAGCACTTCTCAGCACTTATCCCAACACCGCACACCACAAGTAATAACTGTTTTAAGATGCTATCAGGCAGCACTTAGGGAATGTGTTTTTGCAGTTCTGTGCATGTATATTTTTTTTTGCCCTGGAAATGTGTGTGTGTTTATGTGTCAACAGCCGCAGACATGTATTCCCAAATTAGTCTGTGGTTTCGTCTGAGTTTTGGAAAAAGGAGCTCTCTGAAGCAGCTGAAAGATGTGATGGATTTGTGTGCGCGTATACGTTCCTGTGTGTGAATGTGTGTGCTTGTGTTGCATATGTTTGTATGCCCGCTGGCCTTCCTGTTAACTTGATCCACGCTTGTGTAGAGCTGTGAATGCTGAGAAATCAGGAAAAGAGTGAAGTCATAATGTGCTGAAGGCCAAATTTCTCATATCAGTTACAAGCTAAAGCAAGCACACGCATAGCCACACAATATTTTTTAACTTGAGATCCCCATGTTTTTACCAGTTTCTAAATAAATATGCAGCTTTTCATTTCCTCTGTCTTCATGTGAAGCATTATGTTTTTAATAGATTAGATATCAGTTCTGGTCTTATTGTTCAAATACGTACAAGTCTTATTTCACATTAATCTGTCTATTATTTTATAGAGGAAAAAGGCTTACCATTACTGGGTAATTATTTATCAAATGTCTCTTGCAATTGCCAGAGTTCCTCAGACCGAACACTTTTTGTTTAAAGGTTTGTTTTTTTTTATTACATAGTTCTTTTGCTGAATGAACTCTGTAATAAAATGAAAGTGTGTTCTTTGAGCACACTTGAGCCCTACAGGAGCAAGAAGTAAGCAATATCACACTCGATGCTCCCTGGAAATGTGCAGAAACAATGGAAACACTTCTGCATGCTAACAAATTTCTTAAGTTTACAGCCTCGTAACGAAGGAGTAGTGCTGCTCCTCCTGCTGTGTTCGCACTGTGGACAAGCAGATGGAGAGAAACATAGCTGTGGTTGCAGCTTCGG
Organism: Poeciliopsis retropinna; assembly: GCA_010277075.1. Lineage (NCBI taxonomy): Eukaryota > Metazoa > Chordata > Actinopteri > Cyprinodontiformes > Poeciliidae > Poeciliopsis > Poeciliopsis retropinna. Next base: position 13,676,075 of record VMRM01000002.1, on the reverse strand, counting down.
ATGAAGCATGTGCACAGGCTTAAGTCTGGTGTGCAGCTTTATATATCTGAGCACATGTTTTTACTGAATCTCATAGCCTCTTCATCTGGTCTTCATTTGGTTACAAATGTTTCAGCGCTTCTGTACTTCACTGCCTCCACATGTTTGTCAGACAAAAGGCCAAGATGAGTTGGAAAGAGACATTAAGATGTGTGAAATGCAAAGCCGAGTGCATCAGTGCGTGTTGATTTTACAAAATATGTCACACCGTCTTATAGCTACAATATGTAGCAGGAGCAACTGAGATGCTTTGTCCATTGCTGGTTTATGAATGTTTTAGAGCTACAGGACATTTTTTAAATTAATAAATCCAGACATAAATCGATTTAGGCATGTCCCAAATGCAACCAAACTGCATTAGTGCAGAGAGAACTTTAATTCTTTGTAAGATAATTAAAAAAGTAAATCTCACTTTGCATGAAGTCAAGGAGTTAGACAAATACTCTCAAAATCTGAATTACTGCTGCTTTGAGGTCACTAATCTTGTGCAAAACTTTATTTGATCAAAGAGCAAGGCTGGAACAAAAAAGTAAATTGTTACATCACTGAAAAATATTTTCTTCTGGGGGTAGGGCAAATTAACTGCAGGTGAACATCTCTGCAGTAAAACACACGCAACTAAAATGGATTCAGAAAGTCACATTAGGATATGAGTATATTTAGACCATGCACTGAAAGCTTTTATTTTCCAAGACAAAATACCTGCCAAAACTTTAGATACACATTCTCATTCAAAACGTTTTGTGTGGAAAATGTGCTGTCGACACTTCATCTTACATCCATCAGTTGACTTTTCTGTTGAATATAAGATGAAACTAAATCTCTAGTTAGTGAATCTCCAGAGAGATTTAGTTCCTGTCAAACTAAATTTCTTTACCATGACAGTACATAAACAATGCACCTTTATATAGTAAACTGAGCTTTTTAGAAACATTTTCCACAGCGTCTTAGTACTTGTTGGTAATAACTTACAAATTATTTGAAAAGATTCTCTCTAAATGATTAAATAATTGCTAGTGAAAAGTTACACGTCTTCATCAATGCTTTGACTAATAACCAGTACATCCCTTTCCATTAAAGCTCAGAGATCCCATGTATTTACCTACTAAAAACTGACTTGTTGGTGTCAAATGTTAACATTCACATTGAGCGTAAACTGAAGCCTTTTTGTTTAAAAAGCGGAACATGTGCCCCGAAAAACTGATGTTTGATCATGGATACAATTGGCTGTGTTTTTCTGTGTAGATGCCACCTCCTAACACTTCCAGAGCACAGGACTGGTTCTCAGGCTCTGCAGTAATTTGGGGTCATGGTTTGGGCCCCTCGTCAATCAGCAGGTCATTAGAGCTCTTTAATGAGCCCCTCCTCCTCATCCTCCTTCATTTTCTCCTCTACTTTCCTCTCCCTTCCTTCTCTTTTTGGTATCCATTACCTCTCTGCATGACATTCTGAGATATTTCATCTATTTCTCCTTACTCTTACATGTATATGTATGTCTGATCCATTTCTGTGTCCTTTCAAGGAGACAGAAAAAAAATAATATTCTTGTTCCCTCTTTCCAAGATACCTTTGTATCTCCTTGACTTTTTACTTGTTGCTTCCTCACCCTGTTCTGATATCTGCTGCAGAGGAAGGGAACTGGTTGGGAGCCTTTAGGTCTGCACTACTTCACATGTCTCGGAGAACTATCGTCTGTGTTTTCTCAGATAACAAAAAAACCTGACTCACTTCATTCCTTTTGCGCTATCTGGTTTTCTTCATTCATTCTGCATCCACTGCTTTAACTCCCATGTTGACGTCTACTAAGCAGGCTTGTTTTAAATAAATTAATTGGATTCCATCTTAACCTATTCCTTTCTATTATTCACTAAAAGAATAACAATCTGTCACAATATCAGATTCATCCATGTTTTTTTTTGTCATTTCTCTAGTGACATCATTAGCTATGTAAGGTCCAAGTCCCAACATCTCACAAGACACAGATTTAGGCTCTCAGCTGACAGTTGCTCTGAAATAATGTTGAATATGATTGATTAGTTGTTGGAGGGCGAGTCACCCAAGAAAAGCAAACTTTCCACTTTCTGTCTCAATGATACTAAAGATTTGTTTGTGACAAGATTTTAGAGGTAAACTTCTACTCACACAAAATGTAACATATGGACAGTGTTTTAATAACCGTCTCTTGTATTGACTGTAAACTTATGTGAGGATTAGTGATTCTTTGTCGTTTTAGCTGGGACAAATATTTGATTTTCATTTTCAAAGTAAATCCGGACTTCATCTTTCCACATGCAAAAGCCCCGACACATTTTTCTCCATTTATGCTTAGCGTTTCACGTAAACATTAATTATTCAAAATAGATTTGGTATACATCATTGTACACTTTATCCAAAAACCGTCATCGCTGTTTGTATTTACTTATGAAGCGTGTTCTTTGATTACACCAGTGCTTTCAACATCATCCAGTCAGAACCTCAGAGGGGCGAGGCGGGACCACCATGCGGCTTGAAGTGGTTAGCTAAGCTCACCAGGAAGGTCAGCTTTGCTACATTGTCCCCTCCAACAACATGCATGACACTGTTGTTAAACTGGAAAGCTCCTTCAGTGACAGACTGTTGCATCCTAAATGCAACTTTTTTTCCTTTTATACATTTTTAATAGCATTTTGCTTTTATTTCAAGTGTTCTTCCGCGCTGATATACTTTATTGTAAATAATTTGTTGTGGTTTTTTTTTTAGATTTTAATGCACGTACACATTTTAAAAACATAATCCAATTAATTTGCACATTTCTATTCTATTTTTTTCATGTTGTAATCTTGTACAGTGTATTATCGTTGCTGTTATTATTCCTTTTATATTTTAACACTTTTGTAACTGTTGTATGAAGCTTTAAATATCTGATGCTGCTGTGTGACAGTAAATGGTAAATGATGTGCTTGTTCACTTAATCAATCAATCAATCAATCAATCAATCAATCAATCAATCAATCAATCAATCAATCAAATTTTATTTGTATGGCACATTTCAGCAGCAAGGCATTTCAAAGTGCTTTACATCATAACAAACACAAAAACACAAAGTCATGCAACACAGAATCAACAATCAAAACATGACATTAAGTCAAGTGCCAGCATTAACTTCATAATTGATTTTCTGGAAGTTTGTTAGTCCTTTGGACCACAAAGCATTTTACACTACATTCTGTCATTGATCCATTCACACACAGATGGTAGCAAGCTACTAATAGAGGCAGTCAGAGTCGAGGCTGCCGTGTCCCAGCGCCACTGGGCTCGCCGGCCACCACTGGCAGGCAAAGCGGGTGAAGTGTCTCGCCCACAACTACAGAGGCAGACAGAGCGGAATCAAACTGGCAACCTCACTGATTGTGAGACAAACTCCTGCAAATGTCGCTACAAATTCAATCAAACGTGTTCAGATGCATTTATGTTTGTATCCGTAAAAGTATTTGTACATACAGTGCTATTAGAAATGCTGCAGATTTGCTACAGAACAGAGGCTTTCCAGGCTAATGAGCGAAACCATTTCTCAAATGGTGGAACTTGGATACAATTCTGTAGCTGAATGTGAATCTACGTCTTTTTTCGGAGTGTACTTGTCTAAAATCTAAATGAAACAATTAGCTTTAGCAAGCATTTCTAAAATTAGCAGCTAAACTTAAATTAACATTAATTTAATGTTAATTTAATTAACATTAATTTAACTAATTAATGTTAATTTAATTAACATTAAATTATGTTAATGTTAATTTACCCTTCGCCCTCAAAAGCATGTAAACGTATAATTATGCCAGACAACATTTTCCTACTTTTGTCTTTAATTTCTGTCTGGAGATTAAAAGTAAGCACAATAATTAATGGCAATGAATCTGCTGTGAGTGTGCAACAGATGATGTATTTTCTGAGAGTCCCCTTTGTTTCTCCACAGCATGTGGAAGTAATATCAGTCTGAAATGTGTTTGTCATTAAAGCAGCGTCAGCAGCGCTTACGAACATGGTCAGGATACACAGACAAATTAGCCCATTTCCCTTGACACGAACAGGCGCACTAAAGTCTCGCGCACGCGCATGCACGCACGCACACAAGTGTTTACACACACAAGCAAGCATATCAAAACCAAGCATGCATGTGTCCTTTTTTTTTAACGAGAACATTTCTGCCCAATAAAACTCCAATAATGACTCTTTGTGTTACTTAGTGTATCATGTTTTTACGGCAAGCAAATTAATAAATTTAGGCTAAAATGTGCATAATGCTGTGTTTGTGTAAATGCCTGTTTATTGGGAAGTCTGTGAGCGTCATGTGGAGACACACACAGAGCACTTTGCATAAGTACAATTTTGACAATTACACTTTCAATTGTGCTGGTTTCCTGCTGGGTGTATGCGCAAGTCTGTGTTAGTGTATTAAACGGAAGGGTTTGGTTTCCCATGTCCTGATTGGACAAAGTCTGAGGAAAACCCCCTCTGGTCCTATTCTCTGTTGTCACACTTTTCCTTCATAAATCTGCTAATGAACATCACATGGTTTGTTCTGAATATAGAAAGGAAATACAACTGGTAAGTGTGTATCTGAGTTTGTGGTGAGAAAAAAATAATTATTTTGATATTTTAAACATTTAGTTACAATGTCAAGCTTTCATATGTAGCATTTTTGTGCAAATATTCCCACTTATTTAAAGATTTTTGACATAAGTCTCGTCACTCTTTAAACTTCTAATAAAATACATTTTCATCCATCCTGTGAAAAAATTGATCACAATGGATGGAGGGCTTCTGTGAACTGCAAATTACACATTTCTGGCAAGGTATTCTCAATTTGATTTAGGTCTAGACTTTATTCAGGCTGTTTCAATACAATAATATTAAATGTACATCATATTTCCATTGCAGCTTAAGCTAATGTTTGGGGTTGTTTACTGAAACATGAGCCTTTGCTCCAGTCCAATGGCTTATGCAACCTTTGTTTCCTTAAGCACAGCCCTGACTTTGGCTCTTATTGATTTGACAATTGCTCCACAACGTCTGATGCACGTTGTGGAGGACCAAAGGCCTCTGTTCTACTTCTGAGACTAATGATCTTTTTGTCCACACTGATAGTTTAGTTGGAGATCCATGATTTTGTAGGACTGCAGCAGTGCAAAGCTTATTCTGCTATTTTCCTGATCTGTCTGCTGTGTCCTTGGTGCTGTTTGTCCTCTAACCACCTCAGATCCTCACAGAACAATTATACTGAGATAAAATTACACACAGTTGAATTTTAATTTTAAAGCATTTATCCTTTTGCTTCCACTTCACAATCGGACATTATTTTCTGTTGGTCCATCACATAGAACCCCTTCGAAAAACCTTGAAGATTGTGGTTAATGCCTGACAAAATGTGGGAAAAGCTCAGGGTGTATCAAGGCAAGTGACACTTTTAAACATCTGCAGTACTCTTTTCAGTTCAGATAATTGGCTTGAGGCAAGAATTAAAATACCATAATATCATTGACCTGAGACACACAGAAACACTCATTGTTGGCCTTCTCACAGTCACTGTTGATCCTGGTTCTGATCCATGCAGGATGAGCGATGGTTGAACGTTCTGTACGTAATATTAAGATAGATATGTAAGTTGTCTGGCAGGGTGCTGCCGTAAGCATATTTGTGCTTGTGGTAAGATGTAACCCTGGCCAGAACTGCTGAAACACAAAGACCAGAGTAGATTAATGGCTTACTAAATGTCCATTTAAGGCCCTAGTCAGTTCTTAAGAAGTACAACTGCGCGATTTGGGAAAGTGGAGGAGAGCACACTGTGCTGCTGCTGGATAACATCACTTAAAACTTTTTATTTCCTGGAAACCATCAATGTTTTTATCCTAATTGTTTGCATAACATTTCATTCACAGGTGGATTAGAAAAAGTTAATACATAGTAAGAGTTTTAAGTCTTCAGTGATTGCCTAATGTTCTAGTTTACCCCCACCCTCACACTTCATTTGGATTATCAGCTGTGGTCACTGATCGTTTTCGTGTAAACAGATCCGATGTCTGTTTGACTGAGTCCTCACATACTCAGTCAAAAAGTTTTAACTAGATGATAAAACTAGATTTATTATCTCGTTTTAAACGGACACTGGCTTACTTACATTAGTAATACCTCATAACCCTTTCCACATTTTGCTACATTTAACTACTACAGTGTGCTGCGTATTACAATAAAATGGGACTGGAGAGGGCTGCAGTTCTAACCGCCAGAAATAGGAAAGCATTTCAAGTTAACAAGTGATTAACCTTTGTGGCAGAAAAAAACGCTCCCACTTCTCTTTGTCAGATGGAGTTTTTTTTTTGTCTGTATTTGATGCAGACATTTATTTCATCTAAATATATTTACCAGAGTTTAAGTAGAGTACAGAATTGCCAGAATTTCTTTTTAAGTGTAACGTATGATCACATATACAGTAATCCCCTTTTTTAAATGTCTTCCTAAACATAATGTGAAGAAACAAAGTCCTGGCCCTTCTTCTTCTATTACGATCCTGAGGGTGGCGTTTCTCTTAGTGGACGGTGAGCAGCAGCAGAGCTATAGACTTTAGGACCTCTACTGAAAAAGAGATGACTGACAAGTTCATGGACAAAACAAACAGACGGTGCTGTGCAGAGAAGATAAAGCTCAAAAAGTGTGAATAAGTACAGATAGAAACAGAGGAGGTTTGACAGCTTTAATAGCCATGGCTAGATGACTGAGTTAATGATCAGACAGATGTTGGAGCCAGGTCCCTCTTTGTCTAACAAGTTAGGGGCACTCAGCCTAAACTAATGCTCTTTTTTTAAGCTTCCTCTTCTCTTTTACAGAGTCTGTTGCTGCTTAATTAATGACTAGAGAGAGAGAGAGAAAGAAAGAGAGAGAGTCGTTGCAGGAGGGAAGTGAAGGGAGTAAAAGAAAGAAGCTGAAGTTAATAACTGACATATTACTTGTCGGCCTCTCTGTTCCTGTGCATAGTCACTTCCTGTCCATAAACTTGATTGAAATTAAGAATACATACTTATAGAGATCGAAAATTGCTCATACAATGGGCTATATAGAAATGAGCCATGAAGCCCAGTGAAGAAGATCTACTGATGTTTGTCAAAAATAATAACATGGACGCCTTTCAAGAAGTTTTTTATGTTACCGTTTAGAAATTCAGATTATTACTGAAATATAAAAAACGTATTACTTCCTTTGACTTAGAGGAGTTAATTTGTCATGTTGCAGTTACTAATGATGACATGGAGTTAGTGGGTCATGTGGCAGCTCAACAACATGACTATAATTGAGATAAAGTTGCTCCATAACCTCTGAGAAGCACTGATGAATACAGGACTGTTTTTGTTTGTTTGTTTGTTTTACAAAGGAAAACAAACAAAAATAGGATACTTTGTCTCATACTGCGTACAAATGCCATAGGTCCACATTTTATTGGAGAGTTTGACAGAAAATCCTGTAATGTGGGATTTTCATGAGCTTTTCTTTGAGCTTGCTGGAAAGATTTTACAGCGAGCAGAAAACATAGAAAAAAGGAAATTGTCATGCAGACTGTGAAGAATTGCATGATAATTCTTCATCTGCAGTCAGATGAAGAACTGATTGAATGCCACACAAATGAGTTTGATGGATAAAATAAATTTATGGCAACACTGGACAGACAGGACAAACAAAACAATCTTTAATTTAAATTATTTTTGTTTTATTTGCACATAATCACCAGGATTCCAATGGGTGAGGAGAGTTCTGTAAATTGTGGCATTATAAAAATATCTAACCTTTACAAGTTTGCTTGTTTTAACTTTTTAACTGTTATAAATTTATTATGTTTCTAGAGGTAATGTGTTTCAGGAACTATAGCTGGATTTATATAATGAAGAATCATAAAGAAAAGCCTGAATGCATTTCATTATACACGTTTGAAACTCTGGTGAACAAGCTATTGGACAAGTTATTTAAGTATAAGTATGAGAAAAAACAATGGTAATTATCTTATTCCTTCCTTTTTTTGGCCATCCTTGGTCTTCCCGTCGCTTTCTCCTCGTACTTTTCTGCTCTGCGGGACATCAATTGGCCAGACCACCTGTTGCTGCTAGCAACGGGACCCTGGCAGGAGAATGTGATTGGACGGCAAGGTCATTAACCTCTGCATACAGAGAGTCGTGATCCCTGGCAGGAGGGGGTGACGAGGACACACACCATCCCAACATTCTCACACACACATACATGCAATTTCCCCCCACTGACACACACAAACAATCCTTCAAACCAAAATTAACCCACACCACAGACATCCAGACAAACACGCGCATTTAAAAGCAATCCCCCCTCCCCCCTGCTCCCTACTCTGCTCTCCTCCTACTCTGAAGAAGCATTTAGTAAAACAGCGATTGGCTCTATTGAGGACCAGTCTCTTTTCTCCTCTTCTCTTTGTCCTCAGCTGATTGGCAATTTGTCTGGAGATGAATTAGTTAGCTGGTTTCACATGGGGTGGCTGAATGGAATAAACTTCTTAAAGCCGAAGAACGACAGAGCTAGTTAAGAGAGGAGGAAAACAAGAGAGAGAAAAGAGTTGGAAAAGACTCAGAGTAAATGAGAGTCCCAACTGAAATGTTAGATCTGCCTCTCAAAGGGCTTAAACCACAGACTGTGTGCTTTAGCCAATAAAAATGATTAGCTGCTACTTGGGCTCTATTGTCAAAGGGACAGAGATTTTGCTCTAACAAAGATGCCTGTGTTTTGGTAGGGCTCACATTTCTGTAGTTGAAATTGAATCTCATGTTGGAAGCAGGGATGTTGGTTGTGACATTTTATATTGGATATAAGAGGAAATCTGAAAGTTAGACACATATAATCTCAGTTATAGTATCTAAATTTATTTTTTATGAAAAAAATTAATCAAATGAGAACATGATAATATAAGTATCTTTTTACTTTGTCTTATTGGCAAAGCATATCTTGGTCATCATTATAAGGCTTAACAATGATTTGCTACTTCTGTTTCTTTTTCTTTGACAATTCATAAAACATCGCAAGAACCCTCATTAAAAGCTCACACATATATCACCCAAAGTGCCAAAATTGGCTCTAATTGGCGTTGACTCGTGACCAAAAAAATTGTCGTTTTGTTTGCAGAGAGGCGTCCCTTCAGTGTTACCAACTTAGTGACTTTTGTCACTAAATTTAGCAACTTGTCAGAACCCTCTTTTTATTCGAAACGAGGGTTCTGACAAGAGACAAATTAGAAACTCTTTTCAATACATGAAAGCGCCAATTGTACAGCACTTACAGCAAAGCAGCAAGTGTTGCTGTGAGCCCCTTCCAACTTCGAGTGAAAGGCCCAGCATGAAGACCAATCTGAAGCGAAAAGGATTAACAAAATGTCACTATTTATATCATATTTATAGAGAATCAGGCCTTTATGCTGGGAGATTTCAATTTTGATGCTAACACACAACAGTGATTTAAAAAGTCCTTCTTCATGTTAATGTTCTTTTTTTCATGACCAAGCCATACTTTAAGTACCAAGATAAGCTGCACACACACACACCCCCCCCCCCCCCCACACACACTTCCTCTGAGATGTCCCCTAGTTTTGTTGGCACAGTTAAAAATATAAACCTTCTTGACAATAGCTCTTCCTGAAAGGCAGCATTTGATATCCTGCCTCTCTATGTCACTCACATGTACTGTTACAGAGATAAGATCCTCACACGTTTCCGTTTAGGATGCCATCTTTTCCTCTTTTTTTTTTTTTTCTCTGAGTAGGGTGGATATTGCACCACTGCGGACACACACACACCCACGCACACACACACACATACTGTGTGGTACTCAAAAATCTATACAGCTCTTATGTTAAGATGCCCTTGTTTCTTTAATTACTTACATTTTCTACATGTATTTTTTTCTTTGCCTGATTGCAATAAAAATGATTTTCAGCTATAGTATGGTGCTTTCAAGACTATTTTTTATTATTACTTGATCTCTATTGTGACAGAATAATAAAATAAAAAAAATATATATTAGCAAAATTCCTCAGCAAAATGGAAAAAAAACCCAAAAAACTCACTATACAATTCAATTGTTTGTTGACCTACTTTTGTCACCAATAGAGGTAATGATCCTAGATGGATTATAAGTTGAGGATGCTTTTATTTATGCCACAATCAGGATTTGTGGCAGATAAATAAGCAAAAACCAAAAACCTTCCTCAGGGTGACGGATACTTAACATGTGATACATTTTTGGTATATTGATAGGTTTCCTGTTCTCAAAGGCAGGTGAAATGCCCTGCAGACATGAACGATGCAAGCTCATACACAAACTGTGTGTTTGAAAAACACAGAGTGTAAGTTATCGCTTCGTCCGCAAGGAATAACTAGACACAAAAACAAAAAACAAAAAAAAACCCAGAATAATAACTAATGTTGGAAATAAAGTAAAACAAGGCAGATCTACAACTTAGTTTGCCATAAATATATTTTAATTCATATCAGGGACTTAAAGACGACTATTAGTAGTCTGCTATTATTAGTCTTAATAGCAGACTACTAAAATCCGGCAGTTGGAAACATTGCTGTGTTTTGTTGTCTTATTTATTTTTAAGTGTCATGTTGTTTCAACACTGTAGATCAGGCACTCTGCTTCTCTGACAACATCTAACCTCTCTCTATGCTTTGTGATCTCTTTAGTACACTCAGGTGTTAAGTGTTGAAACTCTAAGTACATGTTTCTCAATGTTGGAATTTGGTTTTGTGTGTGTCTTTGTCCACATTGGAGCGGTAGTAATTGCTCTAGTACATTTTTGAAATGTCTGTCAGCAGACCACCTCATTGGAGCTGTCAGCACATACATAGCCTTAAAAAGCATACAGCTAAAAGGGCAGAGGAGGAGAAAAGAGGGAGGGTGACAGCAAAACTAGATGAGTGCAGCATTAGGGGAGGTTGTACATAAATGGGCTGAGGTTGAGGAAAAAGGCCTAGACAGATGGAGAGGTGAGATGGACAAGCAGAAGACAGCAAAGGATGAGGAGAGAAGAAAATGTAGGTCGGCAAGAGGCGGTGGAGTGGGAGGCTGGAAAAGAGAGGGACAGGGTAGTTTAATGGAAAAGGCCTGCTGTCATCAAGGCTAAAACTCAAGAAATATCATCCACGCCCCTCATTATCTGTGGATTAAACATGGACACACACAAACCCGCACACTCACATCAAAAAATTGGTTCGGCAACACAAACAGGCCACTGCACACTGTAGTGCACACAAGAGAGTTCTCAGGGCCAAAGCATGGCGGCATGCCCCCTGTTTCACTGACCTTTGCCCTGCCTGCCTCGGAGACATATTTTGCAAAAAGTTCCCGTCAATTTAACCCGCAGAAATATGGGATGTCAATGAGATACACATACACACTCGTAGCTTTGGCATGATTTATGATTCCTCTGCAAGGGCCGTCCCTTTATATAACATATTACTTTTTCAACATCGCATTCAGCTGTTTCTCATGAACAGATGGATGGATGTTAAGAAGAATTATCCTTCTGTCAGTAGCACTGCAAGCTTTAGTGGAAAATTGCTGAGTCTTTCACAGCCTCTTAGTGTTTTCCATCACTCTGTGAATATTCTGTCAGCCTAGAGTGATATTCTGATTGTATGGCATTTTTGTCCTCAAAGATTTCCACTCAGTTTTCATTCAAATAATCCAGGAGTACCCTCAACACAGTTTTTTCCTTCATCGCCATGGGGATAAGGATAGGGCTGGATTGGCCTAGTTAAGGTTGAGGTAATGACTTCTTTCATAAATCAAAAATGAGAGACAATAAACATATAAGTAAATAATTTGAATATACACCATATACCTTAAAGAACACTGACAGCTGTTTAAAAGGGAAACTGATCAATCGATCAATCAGTCAACTTTATTTGTATGGCATATTTCAGCAACAAGATGGTTTGAAGTGCTTAACATGATAAAAACACAAAAATAAAGTCAGAAATCATAGTTGATGTCAACAACAGCAGTGATTCATGCTTATGTTTCCAAACTACACTCCTCAGTCTCGCCCAGTTTTCAGAAAACCTACCTGAACTGTACCTCAAATGTCCCAAGAAATACATTTTTGAGCTTCGAGCTGCTGCAAAACCAAACCTGCATTATAAGCTCGACACACAGAGAGCAAAGAGAAACAGCAACAGGTGAAAGTCTCCGTCATTCAGGGTGAAACCCAATGCATGGGAAGCCATAGAGATGGCGGCGAAAGCTGAACATCTTTCAACTTGTGTTGCAAGCCCACATGCACACAGCTCAAAATTTCCCCAGTGTCTTGGCTGGAGGAGGTCAAGTGATTGGTGCGACGTCACATAAGTTTCTTATACGAGCGGCGAGTATGTTGCCTCCTGTGTTTTGAGGCCTTTGCTTCCCTGGTATTCCTTCTCTTCCTCCACAACTGTCTACCACAGAGCCTTCACACTAGTCAGTCACTTCCAATCTATAGAAGAAATGTACAAAGCCACTTTCTCCAGATGATGTTCCTCCCTTTTCCCAGCTGCAAGGCATGAATACCTACAAGCAAGAGACTTTTGTTTTTGTTTTTGACCGTCTCCAAAGTAACAAATTAAGCTGGATATACCAGTGGTGCTGACAGCAAATATGATTAAAGTTCCCTCGATGTTGTTGTGAATGTCAGATTTAAACCTGATGCAGAAATGAAAACGCTGAGAGCTACCACCAACCATTGAGCAGTTTGTCATCATGAAGACAAAACGGATACTGGCAGATTATTGCCAGCCCAGAAGTCATAATGACTGCTCTGATTACTCTACCAACAATCTGCTTGTGACTGATCAAGCTCTCCTCTCTTGTTCTTTTGGTGGTTTTGTTAATGCATATTATTTATTGACCAGCATTTATAACACCAACCCTAGAGTGAGAATAGAAAAGGTCGTCAGTAATTCCTCCATCTTTTTTCTCCTCCTTTAACTTCTTTTCGTGTGTGTCCCCTTCTTGCTTATTGCCTGCCTGATTGCTTTGCAACTTCTTTTTCATACAGCCCTCTTCTCCAACACCTGGCCTTGTTTCGCTCTCACTTGTGTGTGCACAAACGCAAGCAGTCTTTTTCTTTCTACCCCCTCAGAAGGAAACAATGCACAGGAATGGGCGTGCAGGGTGTAGAGTGGGGTAAAGTTACTTTTGAGAGATGTCAGGGACATCCTGTTCAAAGTACACACACACACGCACACACGCACACCCCCCCACACACACGCATACACACGCATGCACACGCAAAGAGGATGTTGGCTGGACAATGGATAGGTCTCAGGAGTGCAAGTATGGAATGGGGCCCTTCCATACCTTGCCTCACATTCCCTACACACTATTCCCTCAACTGTATTTAAAGCATTTGTTTCCACCCTCAGTCACTCAAAAGCAGTGCAGACATTATTATAACATATGCAGTAATAAAACCACTCCAGCATCCTCGGCTTATGTATTTAGATGATTTCCAGATCTTCCAAATGTGTATCCAGCTGAGAACTAGACTTTTCCAGGACAGTCTTATTAGATGCTGTGTGTTTGAATGCAAGTTAGGTGTACTAGTGTGTGAATGAGTCTTTGTGTAATCTGTGTGGGGAAGCAAAGTGGAGTTAGAGTCAAAACTCTGAGGTAAAAAAGTTCATATCAAGAGATCATGTTTTTCTAGTAATTTTGAAGATTTTGGCTCACAATTACAAATCATAAAAACTTAAAATTCAGTCTCTGAAAATTAGAATACTGTGCAATAGGTCATCAATGGAAACTTGTGGTGTCACACACTAATCGGTTAATTAATTGAAAACACCAACACATTAAAGAGGCCAACCGAGTATTGAGTTCATAGAAATGTACATAGAGTTCAAAAGCCTGACATTTGTCCTTAAACATCTGTTTTTGAATGTGATATCCTAATATTCAGAGAAACTGAAATAAATAACTAAATAAATAAATAAACAAATTCTTTACGTATTTTATTCTCTGTGTAACAAATCTGTATAAAAAGACCATCTCATTTTCTGAGATGACTGACAAAAAATATTATTGCACTTTTATTCAATATCATACATTTTTTTACATGTCCTAGTCAATAATAGATGGATTAATGTATGTATGTATTGACTGAGATTGATAAAATTATTAAAAGTGAGATAAGAATACATGTGATAAAATAAAACCAATTACTATTCTTGTATAAGTACATCTAACATGAATCATCTATTCATATGTTTACAAAGTTCCTCACGTTTTAGTCTCGTTACCTTTACTTTAAACATCCAATGCATTGATGGTAAAGCAAGAAGATGATTGACGCAATGCACACACACACACACACACACAGAGAGTTGAGGAGAATGCAGTTTTTCTGATGGGTGGAGTGATACAAAGAGAGAGAAGGAGCTCTGCTCTGTGCTATTGTCCTGTCTGTCAATCTGGAGAAGCAGAACAAAGAAAACTGGTGGGCTGTGGCATATCACATGTCTGCCTCACTCTTTCTGACTCTTTGCTCTGTTATTCACTCACACACTCAGCACATTCACTCCAGGAGATGTGTGACTCCTGTGCATCTGTCTTGTCTCCCAACCCCCTGCCTCAGTTTTTCGTATTCTTTATCATTTACCCGAATCAGCCCTCTCTAGATGCCTCCCGTGTTTACCATCTTCAGAGCTGTGGCCCTTTTTTTTTTTTTTTTTCTTCAGAAGCAGATGGCGTTTGAGCAGGTGGAAGGTAGGCCAACAGGTAAGCGGAGGAACAAAAGAATGAGAACCCTGGCTATCCCTGTCAGAGAAGAGGTCACTGTGAGGCCAGCACACCCCACACCTGTCCCTTGGCGCCAGGGAGGGAGGATATGACCCACCTGTTCCCTGGGCAACTTGCTGCAGGCAAAAAAAAAAAGAAAAAGGGTGAAAAACAGGAAGACAAAGGTAAGGAAACCCACTTGTCCCCTGACCTCTATTGGTATTGGCTCTATTAATGACTATGAAGAATTGAGAGAAATCGAGATCCAGAAAAGGGAAAAAAACATTTTAAAGTAATTTGAATTATCTTTGAAAGAGACTCCCAACTTTTCTTTACTTTCTCACATTTTCTTGATGAGACAAGTCCCTTACCTGCTCCAGACACCCTACTGCAGGGAAAAATGTATCCAATGAAATGTTTACCTAAATGACTCCATTGTTATGGCAACAGATTGGTGCTGAGAAATTGGACTCCACTAAGTTTATTTCCATGAAATATCCAGGCAACCTTACATAGAGGTCTTAAAAAGTAAATGAGTGAAACGGACTACTATTATAGTCTTATTAGAATGGAAAAACCCCATTTGTTTGACTTTAGTGCCAACCCATTCAGGGGTTAGAGGTCTCTTCTGTGCTTTGCTTATTCTGGGCCATACACTAAGATCTTTGTGGGAGAAATTTTTCCCTGGAAATGTGAGGGAACATTTGTCTGCTTCCAGTTGGAATCCAACAAAAACAGACCTCTGCGTGACTCCCTGCCTTTACAATCATTTGCTTCTCTTGGTCTTATTTCTGTCTATATATATTGTGTCATCTGTCTAAAAAATCTTTCCATTACAGTATAAAGTATATTTAATATTCAGCCAAAGATACAAGAGATACATAGATTCAGCATGGGTTCAGAAAATTAATAGAAAAGGAGAAAAAATCTGCTTTCTCTCTCACAAAGTGAGTCAATGTGCACAATGAGCTGCCAACAACAAAAATCAAAGTATTTTTATATCCAAATAAATTCACCAACATAGTTAATGACATGATCAATAAGATGGAAAGAGAAGATATATGACAGTGGTTTGATTTTGAACAGTTTATTAAATATATCAGCATTTTTTTTTCCTGTTGTTTTATTCAGCTACTATAATGTTACTTTTTTAAACCTTCATTTGTATGTCTGCTCCAGTTTGACATGCTCTGTTTCATTTATTTGTCATGAAATAGGAGCAAAACATGACTTATTAGTACAACTACATGTACCATTGCAGTGCAAAACAAATACACCTTAGTGTAATGAGATAATATTTGTTTAAAAAAAAAAAAAAAAAAACAACAACAACAAAAAAAACAACAAACAACCAAACCAAGATTGTTGCAAGCCACATTAAAACATTAACAGCAATAAATATTGATCAAATGACAGAATTTGTTAAATTCAGTTAAATCTAAAAATCTTCTATAAATGTCATGGTGATATTGTTTGTTTGATACCACAGGAACATGTTTAGGCCACGTTCTCTACCTGATGCTCTTTTGACCATGGATAAAATCTCTGAGGTGAAATAGAGACTCATTGTTGCATTGAGTCAAGCTCAATACTAGTCCTGTGAGGCCTACAGGACTGTCCTTGCAGGCCAAGTGCCATCCTTACCCTATGCAGACTCTGCCTTGAATGAATATGGCAATGCAGTTGGTACCATCACTGCAGCACAGAAAGCTCTTTCACCCTAACTCTGTAATGATGCTGAAAATAGTAAAGTTGTTTACCCCTGCACAACAACGCTCCAACCGATGGTCGAGATGCCAACAATGACGATATGGGGATATTTTATATACTGTGATATGTAATACATGTGAAGATTAGGTAGACTTGTGATGGGGTGACCAGGAAAGCAGCAAAAAATAATAGTAATAATAATTCAAAGTACCAAAAGCTTTGAAAATTCAATTTTACAAGTTTAAATGCAGATGCCTACCTGACCACCGAGACTTCATTGCAGGATGAAAAACTATTGTAGGGCCACAACTGTTTTCACGCTAAATTCAGTTTATGCAGATCTACCACATACTTAGTGGAACAACAGGTTTCTTCACTGTAGGGATTCAAGGTAGTACAGCTTTTTTTCCCCAACCATCTGTGCATGACATCTCTCCAGGAACATGGGTGAGTTAATGTGAGCTGCTTGAGGATTACTACTCTACTATCTCATCTGTCTTTGAGGATCACAGCAGCTCTTTATCATGTTAATCCAGTAAGCTCTGGCACTCTATTACCAGGGCTGGATCAGAACATACACAAAGAGGGACATCAAGCTCTGCCTGCCTTTGTCAGGCCTTTTGTTAAGCTGACATGTCATGTATTTGATTTAAAAAAAAAAAAAAAAGGTGCTCAGCAGAGAAATTTCCCTACAAGTCAGTGCATACATACAGTATACACTAAATGTGTACTCTGTATTACAGAATAAACAAGGGAGATATATAAACAAGATATATAAACATATAGGAACTAAATAAGGACTATAAAAAGCAAGGGATAGATAGATAGACAGATAAATAGATAGATAGATAGACAGACAGACAGACAGATAGACAGACAGATAGACAATTAACTCAAAATTAGTACAAGTTGTAATAAAACAGATGTTTCAGGATCATTAACTGTACAAAACAACTTAATTTATTTGCCAGCTAGTAAGCCAACTGCTGATTACTTTCTTTTGTTACAAAATGATTATCGTCAAGAGGGGAATTTACACATTCATCATTATAGTAATTATTAAACCATAAATAACAATAAACTTTGCCTTTGGACTGTCAAGCATCTCTAAAATGGCTTAGAATATCTGTTAAGTATTTGCTTTATGTTATCTTGATATATTATTATGCTTTGAATCTTATTTATTTCTTCTTTATTGAATGACAATTCTTTTTCTTATTCTCTTTTACATTACACAAGTCCTTCAAGTTTTTTTTCCCCCTCGGTTTCTGACATGTTAAACATTTATATTTGTTGCTTATCTTTGCTTTCCAGCTAAAAGGTGAGAGAAAATGTGACAGAGAAATTTTGTGTTTATCTTTCCTTTCCTCTGCCACAAACCACATGTTCCCACTGCGGTCCAGAAACGGCCCGGTTCCATTTGTTCTGTTGTTAATCACATTCTGTTGCTGTTGTGAATGTCAGCTCCTCGTCCTGTGGGTGCTTAGTCGACGATGATTTATGCCTGCTTGACACACAAATCTTGTAATGGTGTCAACTATCATAAAACATTCAGAAGTTTGTATAAACACTGTGAGACTTCTACATGTGCAGATGTGTGCTGGACGGTTTTCACGAAGCCACACAATAAATGAGTATTCTTATTCACCCATCAACTTCATTGTATCTTATTTTTGCTCAAATTTATCTGTCTCTATTCTAATTTCCGCCACTGAAACAAGATGATTGAAGTTTATGCCGATACTCGCACACATAAGCTGTCAGAAGGGCTTTTGAGCTTAGTTTGGCAATCTTGGTTTTCAGCATCTTGTTTTTCAGTGTATTTCTGTCTTACGTTTTGGATTTAATAGCAGTACTCCCAAATATGCAGGGTCATGAGCATTTAAATCAGTGTGGATGTATCAAGTAAACCATAGGAAGCATGAATGCGATGAATGTGGGAGTATATGATAAGCTGCATAATAAATCACAGAGCTGAAACAGCTCACTCCAGATCATTGTGTGCCTCAGTATGGGTGCGTGCAGGGCATATTAGTGCTCCAATTATTTCTGCTGGGAGTGATTAGGCTGGGAGTGAGACTACAGGAATCCAGGGGTCACATAGGTTAGCACTTCATACTCCCTTATCTCTCCCCAGGTCACCATCTCACACACTTCTGCAAACGTACCCTGTTCTCAACAACTCAAGAGTTTTGTAACTACAAAGTTCTGTTTGGAAAAACAAAAGCAAAGGGATAAGAGACACTGGTGTTTCCTAAGCAACTAATCCTCAAGCCTCACCATGGCAACGTGACTTACAGTTGGGGGAGGTGGTCAGTAGAAGAGTCAACGGGCAGGTCAGCAGGTCCCTGTCCTGTTTGAAGGGATACTGTGAGAGAGGATGATTGAAGCATTGGCATGAAGGAGGAGGAAGGCTTTTCAACTTCCACCAAGACACAGAGCACACTGAGGTGACACAATTACATAACAAAAGAATCATAAAAGGTTCTGTAAGTAAAAAAAAAATTAAAAATCTAAGCAAATATAACCAAAAGTGACCTAATCTCAAATATCACCCCAATCCTTCATAGGTCTAAACCAGCGAACTTCTGCTATGTAAATTGAAGTGAATACATCTTAAAATGTATTAATTTATTTATTTCAATTTATTTCAAAAGAAATCCGAATGGGGAAACCCTCATAAAAGGGTTTGAAAGTTTTTTTTCATTTAAATGATTAAAATCAGTGCAATGTATTTGCTTTAATATCAAATAGCTATACTGAAAGTGAAATACACTCTATTTCATTGGTATTACATCTCACCCATCTAAACCATTTTAATCAGGTTTATACCAAACTTCAACAAGACCGCTCCAAAATCTTTGCTTTATTTTCTTTACAGAGATTACAGTGAGCATATCTAATCAAACACCTACATTTATGTGCAAAGACTAATGATTACAAAAATAATTACATCATTTTTATTGGCCCACGTGACTTGTATTGGGGTGACTCTTTATGGACATTCAGAAATATCTATAAACAAGAAATTAGGGCAACTGTGAAAGTGAGGTGGGAAGTTTTTAAAAAAGCCTGTCATAAATCCATTCTATAATCTCCTGATAACTTAATCTCACCCAGATAAAATGAGAGATTATTTATAACTACAGAGATAAACAGAGCAGCGTAAAGCTTAAAGCTCGTCTCACATGCATGATGTGATTCCCTGTGAAGCCCAAGGAAGGAAAGTAGAGGTGAAAAGTGGCCTTCCTCACTCTCCCTCTTCTTTTCAATTCAGTCTCATTTCTCCTGCTCTTTACCTGGAGTGAGAGAGGAGATGTCTCTGAGTCTGTCATATTAGAAAGGAAAGAGGAGTGGATGTGTACCATCATCCATGAAGTAAAGTACATGCAAAGGTCATCACAGTTTATCTCACATATGTGGTTCTAGAGGATGCAGAAAAAAAAATGATTTGATATTAAAAGAAAACCTAATTTTTTGAGTAAATCAGACTTCTTTCAGGGGAAAAACTAAAGATCAGGCATCATTGGGGCATTAAAATGATCAGACAGTAACATTGGCAGACAAATGCATTTAGGTTAGCAAGACACTTTGCTTATTAGTAGCTCTTCTAAAATATGTTTAAAACATCTTTGCAGCAGCATCTTTTCACTACTAATCTTTAAAAAAATGTCCATCTTTCTATAAATATAAATAAAAAGTATTATGCTTTCCACATGCCAACCATTTGCTAGAACAGTAAAAGTCTTTGCTCTTTTACCATCACAAATACAGATCTATAATTTTTGCTAAATGCTACTGGGATTAAAACTTAAAATATATATTTTTTTTTGGGTATCAAACACTTCATTTGGGTTTGAAACCTTAGACAAGATTAATATAATGGAAAAGATGCTGATGTCCACACTATATGAGTGGATCTAAAATGCTGTTATATTGTTGTGATGTTTTTTGGAAATATTAAGATACCTAAAATAATGATCATATTGGGTCTTTCAGCAGGATAATGAATGGTTTGCTTTTCCAGACCTAATGCTTACAGAACCATAGGGTGAGCTGCAGACCATGACATTTCTCACAAGATGGACAGAGCTAAAAAAACATGTCAACATTTAGTTTGTGGTGCAGCATCATTCTGAAATACTGACCACCATCAGAAATATGAGTGGTGTTGTCCAGCACACCTTAACTGTGCTCTACATTAGAATGATGTACATTTCCTTTTTACTTCATAAAAGACTTCAGATGAAAATAAGAAAAAAAATGCTTTGGCAAAGTGCTTTTGTTCTACATATGCATTTTAATCTAAATCCCGAGTTCACAGGTGAGCGAGTTTCCTGACCTGCTGCTCCAAAATGTCAATCCGAACAATAGACCTCCAGGCGTGTCAGTCAAGCTGTCGCAACCCCACCCGATTTCTGAAACCTGATCTTTACCTAATTATAGGATCATTTGCAAGAGGACCACCAACACACTGATAAGAAGTTCATCACACCATGGGTAGCATTTCAGGATAAGCTATTTGCAACTCAGATTTATTATTTGATGTAATATTGTTAGTATTAATGAGATTCTAACTTCTACTCTATTAGCTTTCATGTTAAAGACTTGTTAGCCCCTAATTGTTGCACCTACTCCAAAAAAGGGAAAGAAACTCAGTAAATCTGTGAAGAGACGTGAGATTTCTACTCGATAAAAAAGATTTTTTTTAAAAAAGTGCTCTGAATCTGATGCAGAAAATTGATCGATTTTCACAGCAGTTTGATGTTTTTTTTATTTAAATTTATGCTTTACCGGCAAAAAAAGAACATTTGTCTAACGGTGTGACTCCTTTAGTTTCTTGCCATATCCAACTCCTGTTGGACTGCCAGATCTGAGCAAATAGTTTATTATTTGTTAACTTTTATTAGTGCTGCATGCCGCCATGACCTAATAAGGCCTGTATTGAATCAGGCATCTGGATTTAATCATGAAAGAAGCAGAAAACAAAAAGTAAAAAGGCAGAGGAGACTTCAGTAGTTAGCCACTTGTAAGATCACTCCAGGGAGCGGTGGCTCACAGATGAAAAAGAAAACAAACAGGAAAGGATGGAGAAAAAAAATGCAGAGGGAAAAGACATAAACTGGTCAAGGTAGAGAAAGACGAGAGTAGCAAGAGAGTTCCCATGATTCAGAGAATGAACTGCTTGTCCTCACATTGTTCCATGTGTGCATTCATGTATTTGTGTGTGTGTGTGTGTCACTGGAGTCCCCCAGAGCGCTGAGACCAAAGGGGTCTCACTGTGACACCTATTATGCCCCGAAACATGACACACCACCAAGGAGAGACGCAGAGAAAGAGACGGAGGACTGGAGCCCACGTTTTGCCTGTGAGCCGGCATGCGTGTGCGTGGGTGTGTGTGTGTGTGTGTGTGCGTGAGTGGGTGAGTGAGTGTCTGCTTCTGCGTTTACCAGCATCTGCTTTGTGTGTTAATGTGCGCACACTGGCTGAAACTGAGACAGTACTGTATTATGAGTTTATGTCTGAGCATATGAACTCCCCCTGTGCATATTTCTGTGCTAGAAGGTGAAATGTAGCAAATCACTGTGCGCTGCCAGGTGTTTGCCTTGGCCACACTTCTGAGGCCCTGACACAAATTTTACAGAGTCAACGGGAAAATGGTGTAGTAGTTTGAGGGGTGCCTCAAGGGTCTTTCTATGCCGTGTGAGAGCAGTTTAAAGCAAGGAATGGGTCATTTTTCCTTTGCATGCATTTTTCTTGAGTCATGAAGCTATTGCAAATACTCCAAGTCCCCATTTGCACTCCCATCTCGCTCATTATATGTAATTTCAAAAATTCCGGTACTATTTGAGTTGGCTTTTCCTCTCAGTTATATGAACTTTGCAGATCCGTTTCATGCACATCAGCCTTAACAATCATCCAACAGCTGCACAGAAACCTTTAATAAAGTTTGAACCACAAAATTGTAATTGTAATGCTCCAAGTGAATATGAGAAGCAAAGCAACATACCGCTTTAGAACTGTTCAGCTGAAATCATAATCAACATTACTGTAACGTTGAGATGTCATTCCTTAACTCTTTATGAACTCATTGAATGACAATAGCCATGTGTTGAACTGTAAAGTGTTGGTTTGTCTGAGATGTGATCTGCTGTTTTTGTACAGTTTCACATAATAATGTAATTTTTTATTACAAAGTAAAAGAAAAGAAAAAAAGATCAAGCACAAAGTCAACGATTAATAATGTCATTATTATAAATACTTTTTTTTAACAATTGTATTTTATTATTTAACAAAATAAAACTGTTTGGACTATATAATCACTTGCAGCTAAATAATTTGCTATGAGTTTAAAAATAAAAATAAAAAAATCATACAAAGTCAAGTTTAAAGTCATGACCATCCATGTTTTCTCATTCAAATTGACATTTAGAATGACGGTAAATGAAGTTTGGATAGACGTGGAGGGAGGGCAGACAAAGTGGCGAGTCAAGTATATTTCCAAATGCAGAAAGCTTTGGTGAAATATGCCTGAAACACATCCAACTTTAGAGAAACCATAACTAAGGAATAGAGTAATTTTGTCATTGTAGAAGCTGTGTTTCAGTACATAAAGATGCATGAACTGTGAGATCAACTTGCATTAGGGGAGCATGCGAAGCAGGGTTGTCTGGGTCAGTAGGAGGCAAGAGTTAGAGGGTGTTTAGGGTGTCAAAGTGCTCAACAGTTAGGGTAATGTGTGTATATATGTGTTTTGGCGGGATGGTTATAGGGTTGATATATAAGAGAGAGGGTGAGTGTTTTGGGGAAGGGCTACTTGAGACATTTTAAACCCTTGGTCCTTTCTTTCTATAGGCCTTATCAGGTTTCCAAAAAGGCTGCCAGCAACAAAGCAATGCAGAGCCAAAAAGAGATGGTGCGCCAGCAAGGGTGGGAGGGTTGAGAGTGGCTGAAGGGGTACGAGGAAAGGGACTGGAAGAAGGGGGACGAAAGAAAAAGACATTTGAGGTTTAGGAGGAGGGGTCAGAAATGGTGTGGAGAAATAAGTGTGGACAGCAGGACTCTTGATAGTCAAATAAAGTGAGCTAAGAACTGAGAAAATGAAAAAAAAAAAAAAGACAATGTGGACACCAAAAACAATGAAGAGAATGAGAGAGAAATCTAAAAAAAAACAGAAAACAACTCCAGAAATGGGGCCCACGTCTGAAAGTCAAAGTATAGCCCATTTTTCTGTCTGGTTCTTTCTCTGGGAGCCGTCAAAATAATGGATTGTCACGCTAAATGGCCGGATACAAGAGGGCAAAGGAGCTGCGTGAGAGGAGGAGCTGGGGGAGGAGGGGTAATTGTAGGAGGCTTGGGGGAGGAGGGAAGTTTGGATAGACATGGAGGGAGGGCAGACAGAGTGGCGAGTCGGGTATATTTCCAAGTCAATTCATTCCCTATTAAGAAGCATTGCCAAAATCAACATGGAGAACTGATAATTATTCTGATTCGGGGAGGTTTGGGCTTTATTAAATAAACTGTGAAAATGTGTGGTAACCCACATAAACCTCACACCAGCATTTAGATGACTGGTGAAACCACCTTTTCTGATTATTGGAAATTAAATTTTGATACATTGCTGCATGTTTTCAGATGTTTAGCAAAGGCTCAAAGCCTTCAGGCAGAGTGAGCATTTGTGTTTTAAATTCAAATTCTAAGTAGGCGCTTTGTTCATAGGAGTATATCTTGGCCGTATTATTTGATGCTTTTGAACATGTAAAAATGTATCTTGGCTGTTGCTGGAGATTTTTCCAGGCCAAGCATCACATTGCTCACTTCCATGATTTATGTGGCATCTGGGTAAGAAAGGCTTTGGGGGTAAAGTGCAAAACAACCTTCACAATGCATGCCATCCCCATCAGTTAAAAATGAATCTTATTGTTAGAAAGACAAACAAGCAACTAATTGGTTCAAGATTATTCTCTATGTATTGCATCTTTGTGTAAAATTACCAAGGCCTTGCTGTCGTTTGGCCAAGGAAAATAAGCATTGTTCACGTTTCAGCCACAGTCGTCCATTTATTCATCCTTTCTCCTCTTGCAAGGCTTCTTGTTGGCTCGTCTCTTTGATGTATATTTAATGCTTGTCAATATCCAAACGTCAAAACATCCCTGCTGAAAGCCCACAGAGGGGTGTCTGTGTGCATGCATGTGTGTGTGTGTGTGTGTCACGTGGATGTTTGGGAGCAAACAACTTACAGTGCATTCAGGAGAGAGAGAAATTCAAGAACTGGGACTGTTGAATACCTGCAAACATGTGGAAAAAACATAAATGGTGAGTGTTAATCTACTCTGATGGCAAGTGAGAATATTAAGCTGAAGGGAACACTCTCTTATTGGCCTCAATACTATTCAGTTGACGTTGTGGAAAGGTATGCGGTTGATAGTTTCTCCTTTCTCCAGCTTCCTCTCACATGTAAAAATTATGACCATTTTTGGGGACGGAGCAGGAAAGAAGCATGGAATATAAGGGATTTGTAGGCTGAAAGTATAATTCTGACAAATTTTGTGTCTCATTGCAATGTCTGTTTATAGGAACTATCCTGACAGTGTTATCACTCTTGTTTAATCTACTGTGCAGCACAAATGACTAGCACAGCCTGAACAAACAGACCAATCATTATGAACTGAGCAGTTTTTATAATTTAGATTCACATTCCAGACTTTTTGCTTTCCAGACTTTTTTCTGTTGCCTGACTCTAAATTTTCTGTGATCTGCAACATCTCAACCACTAAAACTTATTTATATGGTGTGCATCGGGTGCAGTTAGAAACTATCACATTGGTCAGATATTTTATTTGTTTGCACACTGTGAATATACGGCATTCAAACTATAACATTCAGTCAAATAATAGCAGATTGCTGTGACTGTTATGCTGTGCAGGTGAAAACACCAACTGGTGTTGTGTAATATACTGAACTTCACTGCATTTAATTGGATCTCAATCTGTGATATGATTTTATTGTGATGGGATGAATTATAATACAGACCTATGATTTTTTAAGTACCGGTAACTGCATGTTAATTAGTTGTGTCTTGTAAACCATCATGAGATGACAGTGTTTGTGATCTGACAGCATATAAATTATTTTAACTGAATTATTAAGTCAGACAGACTTCTGAGGATCTATTATTTGTTTTTTATATTTTGTCAGAGACTTTGAGAGTTTTTATAGACTTCAGCGGTTTATAGAAAATGTTAGAAATGTTTCAGTAGTTGCAAAATCTGAAAAAACATTGTTTTTCTTTTTTTTCCCTGTTCCTCACTGTGTATTACTAAAAATTGTGCGCAGTATGCAAATGTGTCACCAATGCTTATGATATTGTTAATATTTTGAGCCCAGCGTACGAGCTGCGTTGCCACCAAAAGATGAACTGTCAGAATAGAAACACAAAAGTGGTTTGCTGCAATTGCTGCCAACTTTTATGTCCAAAAGTTTTTATGTGTAGGACCTCTGTGGTCCTACACAGACACATGTAGGCTTTGTTAAGGAGAAAGCAGGAAACGTAAAGACAGCTTGAAGCTCTGAAGATTCAGTTGTTACAAAATTATGTATTCTGTGTATCAGTGATTGACTCCATGTAAGTTCTTGTTGCAGCACAAAGCACTGCTGGTGTTTACACACCTGCACTCATGAATTTCTCTTTGTTTTACACACTGCTTCTCCTGTTCACCAACTTTGGAGGAAATATCTCACGGGAACAATAAAAAATTCTGTTTATAAGTAGACAAAGATCATCAATACTCCCTGGTCCATCGTTAAAAATTCTCTCACAATCTTCCTCCTCTTCCTCGGGGCTTCTGATTCCCCCCCATCCCTTTGCATGCAACATGCTTTCGATATACACCCAGTCCCTTGTGAACGTCAGTGTGCATTCAGTGTTTGTTTTTCCTCCGGCCTCAGAATCAATGCCTTCATGTTTGGGCGTATTTTTCTCTGTGCATGTACATTTCTCATCTATTTTCCTCTGGATTGTGAAACAGGAAGGTGAGCCTGACCACTTCTCATTGTGACATGCTTTAACAATGTCTAGTCTACTTCCAGAAATTTGTCTCACTGGAACTGTAGGGAAGAATCATCATGCTCCCCCTCTGCTTGACTCTGGAAAAAATAAGATGCTGCAAGATCATCATATTGGATTGATGGTGCCTGTGGGCCTTTCGACAAACCAAACATGGTCTCTGTGCAGACTTTCAGACAAAAATTTACTTTTATTTCTGGGCATCTTTTCAAACACACACTGACTTTTCCGAGTAAGGTTACAAAGCAGACCCTATTCCTCATCAAGGAAAGGTTAGCTATTATGAAAACCATGTGCAGTTAATAGCTTGCCCAAAGCAAGCCTCAGAGAGTGAACATACATCTAATGAAAAGTCTTACAGGAGGACTTTTTCACATTGTCTTGGAGCTCATCTGCTTTCACACCTGCTAGTTGTTTGCTTTAGAATTTCAGCGTGGCATATTTATTTGTTTTGCACCACTACTCATTTACACTTGGCGGCTTGGAGTATTCAACAGAAAATAGAAATATGATTATGTGAAAAATTCCTAAAGACCAAAAGTCAATAAAAAAAAAAAAACAGGTAATGAAAACTGAAATCAAATAAACAAGTAAAACATAATTAAAATTTACTTATGTATACTTAATTATACTTAATTATTTTAATAATATTCTCATTCAATTATTCTAATTAAAAATAACTATTCTGCATTTCAGACTTCAGGCAGTTGCGGTAAGTTTTATAACTTTATGATAAGTTCAATCGTGACAAATGACCTTTGCTGCTTGAGAAGTGTTCAGTTCATATCTGATCAAATGAAAATTTCTGTCACATGGCAATTAAAACACGGCTGTACCTGCTACACTTCATATCATCCATGATTTCATGACCTCTCAGTTTCGGTTTCTACATTTATGATCTTTTGCTATAGCAACACAGACACTTGAACAAGTGTCTGTGTGTGTAATAAAAGCAATTACCTATGCTTTTATGTTGACGCCATTTTTAGTTTGATGGTGCACGACCGATCACACAGATCTTTCTTCTTTTTAACAATTTTAACCATAAAAGATGTCAAACATAACTCTATCTGACTGTGACAAATCGTCTTAATACAGTGTAGCTAATGAAAGTTTTGTACATACAGTTTAGATGTATAGAAATAAATATATTCTCAGTAAATTTGTTTTCTTCATGGTTTCAAGTAATGATCAGGTTTCAAAAATGTTCAGGTCTTTTGTTAATGTTGCTGTTAGCTTGATGATTGGTTGTTTTTATCAAAAGAATGTGTCTTGGTTTATTTTTTTATTTCTAATAGTTCATCCACAAGTGTGTTTTATGGGCCCTCTCTGTTTTATGGGCCCTAAATCCCTACATGCCATCATTTGTTTAGGTGCTTCCTACCAACCAAATAGAGCAGATTTTTTCCGTCCATGACATTTACTGCTTCTCCTTGTAAGCCTGTTCTCCAAACAAACTCGTTAAACTGAAGAAATGACACACCCTATTAAAATGTCATGGTCAGACGGAGGAAAACTGATCAGTGGTTCCGTTATATTTAACTTTGTCCCTCATTATAACTCTACCAGGATTTACTTCAAAGCACCTGAATCGTAAACTATCAAAAATCAGATGGCAGGCAACCAGATTTTGACTTATTACCTTTATCTGGTAATCTTGTCCAGTTCTCATGCATGAATTCATTGTTTTCACCACATAGGAATTAAAATCACTAACCCCACTTTTACCCTCACATTAGTGCAAATACACTGCCTCCTGTTGCATTTGCGGTAACCATAAAAACACACGCACATACTCAATAAAAGCATTGGGAATCAAAGGCATGTGAGCAAATGCATTAGTTTAGTCATGCAAACATAGGCTTGTGCAGTACAAACAAGTGCAGATCCCCTGTTGGGATAGCACTCTCCCTTGGTTTGGACAAGCACACACACCACACACACACACACACACACCCACCCACTAACACACACATACATGCAAAACATACACACGTATACATGGAGAGAGAGTATTTGTGCCAACCCCGTTCTCTCAGGTCTATTTCTGAGGCGACGAGAAACTGATCAAAGCTATGTGACCAGTCTGCAGGAATGACCTTCTGACTGTCTCAGGTGTCTCTTATTATACACATGCAAATATATATATATATACACACACACACGCAGCCTCACTATCTTTTACACACAATCAGTGTTACGTGCAAGACTCATAAAAGTTAACAGAAGCCAATGGTCTTATGGGTTTATCTAACATGCAAAAACAAAATTCTCATGTATCTGTTCACCCTGTCTTTTCGAATCTCTCTGCATGTCTGTACAGTTGAGAGAAACTTAAGTGGAACTTGCTGTAGGGACCTGTGGTGTCAAATATATCCTGAAAGTGCTCTAGGAAAGCTTTATCTCTTCATATATTTTGTTACTTTCATCCTCTTATTTGGGACAGAAGAAAACTAAAACATCTCTTTAAAATTGTTAACTTATTACAGTCATTTGTTTTTGAGCATTATGTTATATGTTTCACTTATAATCAAGTGAAATGTTATGCATTTCATGGGGAGAATATCAGGCATTTCAAATATTTAATATTTGCTGTTTATATTTGTTTATACCTGAGACTCCTGCACAATCTGCACAACATACTGATAAATTCAGGTACATGAACTGAAGAGGAAGTAGTCGAGAAAGCAGCCAAGGTCCAAGTAAAATCCTTGGAAGTTCTTCTGAAAATTTGACAGATTGTTGTTAAAGACCGCTCTACAATATTGCAAAAAATGTGGAATAAAAAATAGAAGTTTGGTTTAAAACCTCTGCCTGATACCATAGATACTCTGCAGCAAACAAGAAGTAAAATGTTGTGGCAAACTGTAAACATGGTTACAGGTCGATGTATGACGCAACCTTTGGTCCTCCTCAACATGTGTTGCAAATACATCTGAATGTCTTTGATGTTCAGCTTTTGAAGAAACTTGAGGCGGCCAAGTATCAGCGGCCAGCTGGGTATCTCACGCAGCAATCCGTCATTCCTATCTCTGTTTCCCGCTCCGTCTCCCCCTCGTTCAATCCACCCCTGGGACAGTCAGCTATGATCACCTGTCTGAGCTTTTCAGGCAGCAAAGACGATGTTCAGAGCACAGGTCCCCTTGAATGTGTGCAAACTGAAAGGTCAAATTTTGAGCAGTTCTAAAAATATTCAAAGTGATGAGATTCTTGTCCATGTCTGCTCACATTTCGCTCATCTACACATGCACACCCAGCTTTACATACTGGGTCACAGCCAGGTTTAAAAGACCACTGGCATCTTTGGTGTATCTCTATGACAGGGAGGTGTTAATAGTTTAAACGGGCTCTGAGCCAAGTAACATCCCTCTCCCTCACTCTTCCGAAATGGTTCACGTTCTTTCAGGCCTCTGCTAATGGCTAGTGGGTCAGGAAAGCCGAGACCACACATTTACATCAGCAGCCTTTTCATTGTTTGACCATGTTTGGGTGTCTGGCCGCATAGCCAGACACCCAACACAGGATTTTAGCTGTTTCAAAAACTGTTTCAAAAACCAAACTGACCTTTTGTGCAGAAACTGTAAATTCTTCTCATGAAAAGTAAATGAATTTTAGGAGCCTGATTTGGAAAATATCTCCACATTTGATGCACTGTTAACTCCCGAGCATAAATCTTTCTTTATCTCCTCCGTTTACCTCACCCCCCCCCCCCCCCCCTCCAACATTTTTCTGCTATTTTTCCCTATCTTGTGTGGGAGGCAAGAGGTCAGAAAGCAGCGAGGTGATAAATGCTTCCAGGTCAGCTCTCCTGTCTCTGGGGGTCAGGCAGAGGGTTTCAGCAGTGACAGCAACAACGTAATCATTCAGCTGCAGAAGCAGTAGAGCTGAGCCCTGCTGACCTGCCCGGTCCCTCTCTGTCTCCGCTCCATCAGCCTCATTCTGTTTCCTTAAAGCAGCATTTGCAAAAAAGACATCTGCTGTTATCTAAACAAAGGGACTGCACGTTCCAGCACAGTTCAGATATCTAGAGTAGAACAGAATCTCCTGTCATGTTGAGACATTCGGTACATGCAGTAGGTTGTTTATGTGTTATGAGACTACTGTTGATACGTATAACTTGACCAAAGGTTATAGATGTTCTTCCTACTGTTCTTTTGTTAGGGATAAAAGTCTTGTTTCAATTGAACTGTGTTGAAATTGATGTGAATGCCAGTCTATTAAGTAAAATACGATGAGTGAAATTGGACTGAATTGAATCTTATTATTTGGTATTTGTCACAGTTTGAAAGATGAAACTTTTTTTTTTTTTTTTTTTTTTGCAATGATTAGGAATAAATAAGCAATGTGTGAATTAAAATAACAACTCTTAGTCGTGTCAGTGAGCTGACCACATTCTTGTACTTGGTTAAACTTTACGCACATTCATTGTGTAGCTTAGCAAATATTAGAGCCCAGTGGTCTTCAAGCGGATCAGCTCCAACTGTGAATTGATGCTTTGTGCTCCAGCTCCCTGCGCTAAAACTAATCTAGTTGACTTTCATAACTAGTGTAATCTGATTATAAATGCCACACCGAACAGTGTGGCAAAGATCACAAACGTCTTGCTGAGAGGTACCTACAGGACTCCTGTTCTGACTGGAAACATTTTCTCGATGAAGCAGGAGATTATGCACCCTGCTACATCACTGGAAAACACTAAAGCCTGCCAGGATTAATGCTAATTATTGCAATTCTGACTATAGTTTGACTGCTTATAAAACATGTGAGGACTGCATCTTCAAGTTAATTACCTGGTGTAATGACTGTGTGTGTTTTAATTAACGGAAAAGGGATTTTTTTTGTTGTTGTTGCCCTTCTTCTTCCTCCTGTAGCCCCAAAGTGTGGTTAAACACTTTGGAGATTAGCAGTTTAGACTTCCTCACAATACCTCTATGTCACATTGAACTTAAAGTGGCTCATTTCCTTTTTCAGTTCCTCAAATTGACTAATGTTTATATTTAAACCAACTCTGACATGTGGTGTGTTTCTCCTGCAGTCACCGCAAAGGAAGGTCCTCCCTGGTTTGTTTGGGTTAGACAGCAGAGGAATGAGAGAGGAGGGAGGACGCAAGGAGGTGAGGGTATGGTGACGGCAGTTGAGGGGGGGGAGAGTGTGTGTTAGACAGCTTGGACAATACACTGAATATAAAAAGGGGAATAGCAAAAGGCCTGGAGGGGGTGGAGAATTGGAGAAAAGAAAAGAGAAAGGGTGGAAACAGGGGAAAAATATAGGAGCAGATGCGGGGGAGGGAAAGATAATTGACGGAAAGCTTAAAAGTGACTTGTGATGAAGCAGAAGGATATTCAGAAAGGAACGGGTGAGTATATGCAAAGGAAAGGATGGGAAAGATAAGGGGCAGTGGGAATGAAAAATAAGGAGGAGGAGGGCAGGGACCCTGGGGTTAAATTCCTGAAGTGCAACCAACCTGGTACTGCTCTGCTGCCCAAATGTAAACACGGGACAGAGACATAGACTGACAGCCTGTCACAGTGGCTAATGAGAGAAATTCAAACACATAACTGAGTTCCAAAGGAGCAACATGTGCAAGATCATATTATGCAAACAGGACGATGAGAAAGAAAAAGAGGTCATTGATTTGACGACTATCCTTAACTTCTTATTTCTGCTTCTCCAGTCTCTTCCCTGTACTCATATGCTTTTCTTTCTTTCCTACCATAACTCTATGACAATATTACCAGACATTATGAACTATGCAAAACTCTTGGTGTTGTGATGATACACTTTGAGTTTGTAGATTCAACCCACTAAAGATTACTGTCAGTTTTGTCCCTAATGCTAAGGGGATAAAACTGCAAAGGTATTTTATGCACTACCTTTGTAAAATATTTCCACAGTTCAATCCAACCATCTACTAAAGAAGAGTTTAATCGGTTTTCTGAAGCTCTTTTGCCACATCTAGTGGATATTGTATGTAATTGCAGCTCATGAGGGCTCACCCTTCTAAGTCAGATGACACCAAATAAAGTTCTCTTTATTTATGCATTTAAAGTGCATGAGTGAAGATTAACCTCTCTTGTGTTTCTTGCTTTTTTTTATGTCTGACTGCATTTCTGTTCTGAAATAATCAAGATTTCTCAAGTCGTCTGTAGCCTATTTTTTAGACAATGGTAAAAAAAAATATTGCCATTTTTTTCAGCATTGTCCTTCCTTTAGCTCCATCTGTCTCTGTTTCATTTCCCTTTCCCTGACAGACGAAAGCATTACATAGTAGTTCAGAGTAGGCGTTTAGGGAAATTTTTAGTGTTTGGTTTCGCCTGTCCATAGCATTTTACATTCAGACCATGAGCTTAACTTCGGTGTCATCTGATCACAGCACCTTCTTCTGCATGTTTGCTGTGGGAAAAAGCACAATTGTATGCAGGATTTTTATTGTCTGTGCATGCGTATGTGTGTGTGTGCGTGTGTGTGTATGTGTGTATGTCTGTGATCTTTCAAAAATGGTTTCTCTTTCGTCAACCCATAAAGGGAAGATTAATAGATGATGTGCCGGATAAGTTTCCCACTTTTAATAAATTTGCCACTTTTTCATTCTTAACAATGTTAAGGTTAATAATTAAATGTCCTGTTTACATATCCAACTGAGCAGTAAATCTGTGCAGCTCTTCCAAAGTCAGCATGGACCATTTGTCTGCTTCTCTGACTGTTGCTCTTCATGTCCAGCCAGTCAGACTGGGCAGACAATAATGTCATGGCAAATTTGTGGCCATGGCATTAATTTTACTTTTTAAATTTTCATAGATTGAGCAGTGGACAGTTAAATTTGGAAATTGTTTAATGACTCAACCTACTATAAAACTGCTCTGCAGCTTTTCCCCAAGCCCATCTGCTGCGTTCCTTGGTCATGATGCTGTTGGTTCCCTGAAAGGTTGACCATATAATACTTGCACACTGCGCTTTTCACATTTTAATTTGCTTTTTAACGATGTAATATGTTCATTATGCTTCACAGTATAATGAACATATCAGTAAAACTTTAAACTGTGGCACCACAGTAACGTCTTTAGTGTCAGAACAGTGTGCACAATTTTTCTTTCAAAATTCAAAATGATTTAAATCCAGACATATGCAGACTAAGTACAACATTTGTTTCCCCAGCACTATTAAAATTTAAATACATAGTTTATTTGTTTACTTACAAATGTCAAAACAAATAAACAAAAAAATCTCATCACATACAAAAAAAAACAACAAAAAAACAAAAAACAGAAGTGCCCCTGAGGAGAACTGTGATGCACATTTTAGGGAAATGAAAGCAGCTTTTTGAAGCTGTCTGGTAATTCAGAGCACAGGGGAAAACCAGACAGCTACTCTCCCCAAACTGCGTAAACATTGTATTGTATATTTAATAAAAAAGAGAGACACAATAACTTAAACATCTCAAGATAGACCAACATATATGGTTACTGTCTTTTACATGAAAACGGGAAGCCAAGAAAATCTCCAAGTTTGTTTTAAAAAAAAAAGTTCTCATCCTATAAATATTGCACTTTACAGGAACCGGTACGATAACGTCAAACTGCACATAGCTGTGCAAATGAAATACTGACATCAAGCCGTGAACAGTTCCTTTAGGCTACTAGCCTTGCTGGTACAAGCACACCCTTTTTATAAATAAAAAAAAAAATGTTTTTTTTTTCTTTTTGTAGAATGATTTATAATAGTATAAAATCTTCCCTTAAGAGTTCTGAGACATCAGTACATTCAAAACCAGATCTGCAAATGTGAATGGAGAGCAGTCATTCCAGCAAAACAAAGGAGTCTTCATGAGGTTTGGTTTTACTTCTCGTCTTTGGTAAAGGTTTCCATTCGGCAATCTTTTGCATTGTATGCTGAGAACACAATGAACCATGCCCCATCGGAAATGTCATTTCTTTGGAAAGTTAACCACTTTTGTTTGATGACGCACAATTTCACCAGTTAAATGTAAATACTTCCTTCTGCTCTGAGAGCATACTGTCACTCCCTGGTGAGTCAAAGGCTCGGTGGGCATTCATGCACCAGCTTTAAGTCACATGTGCATTTGACTGACAAATAGCTTAGGTCCCATATGTAGTTCAAATGTGCTTGTAGATATTCATGATCCCATTGGCTCTCCTGTTATATTATTTAGAACTACGACCTCCCTGGATGGTAGAAAACACAACAGAAAGAAAAGGAAGGGAACAAAGAAACATTAGTAAACATTGTGAGTGAGTCCCATCCTGGCTGGTTGACAGGTCATCTTGCAAATAGCGTCATAAGCTTTTTGTCATCAGTATGTCTACTTTGGTACAATCATTATACATGACCAAATAATTATATTATGAGTGTATTCAAATAAACCAATACTCACTCTACATTGTTTTGTTCTGCTGACTCTAGGGGGGAAAAAAACAGTAGAACAATGAGTTTCCATTTTGGATATTATAGTGGATCAAAGAGGTGTATGTGGAAATATGTGCTAAACTTTCAAGATTTTATGAGAAATACCTTTGTCAGTACCTGTTGTTCTGTTCCTCAACCACAAAAACAAAGCCACGCCAATCGCCAAAAGTGAACAAATAACGGTTGCGAGTATCACAGCAGAACCAAATTTGTAAGATGGGTCAGGAGGGACCTTAGAAGAACCTTCAGAAAAAAACAAACAAACAAATAAATATTAGAGTCTGAAATGTGTTCTGAAAAGCCATCTTTAAATGCAAGTCTGGTACTTTTTTTTTTTTTTTTTTTTGGCCAATTAGTCAGCTTCCACAAAAAGAGAAAAACATTCCAAGTGTGGGGATTTTGTGTAAAATATGTCCTGCTTCAAAACCCAAGTGTAGGGAGTCATTACAAAATAATGGAGACACACATTGTAATCTCAGCTGAGGAAAAGCTTCATTAGTGCTTGTATGCTTTTCTACAAAACATGGTGCTAAAAGGAGAGCATGCCCCCTAATGAAAGTAGGAAATAAAAGATGAGTAAATTGTTGGGGTTCTCTGTGGTGTATTTCTACAGCTACTGGTTTTGACATAGATATCCTAGCGAATCATTTATATCTATTTTTAAAGATGAAGGCATATGTTCCCCCAGGTTCATGATCCGAGAGATCAAAAAACGAATCAGCTGTTTAAACTCAACCAAACTTTAATAAAATGCACAAGATATGTTTCGGAGATCAGACAGAAAAATTGCATACAAAGATTCAGTCAGATCTGGTATACATTCTGATTGCTCGCAATTATATAGATTTAAGCCACACCTTAAGCTGCAAACAAACTGTTCTTCTGTTTGTTTTTACAAACTATTACTGCTCCGCCTGCTTCGTTAACTAATGATTTTAGATACAGTTTCAGTTTTATGAGTCATACTTCCTAATTATGAGTTATTTCAGAGATTTTGCAGCAGATCTTCGATCCGCGTTATATCTGATTCGGTCGAGCTGACCAGCACGGGAATGTGTGCACATAATCCACAAAAACAGCAGAGCAGTGAAATTATATTATTATAACAGATCATACTCAGTTAATCAAAATAAGCTTCAGTATCTGATGAACAAATATATTGCCATAAAAGAATAAGTGTAATCTCATATAGAAATAAAAGACAAAATGCAATCCCATGCTATTTCTACTGATACTACCATTTATATCTGAAACGCAAGTATAATAATGCATTTACCGTAATTATCCAGAATATTAGACACATATTTTAGTTCTTTTAAGTTCCTCCCAAAATTTTGTACACTTCAATAGTTTCACACTTTGTCATGAGACACTCAAATGAGTAAAATTATTTCTTTGCGATTTTATGATTGAGCAACAAAAAGCAATGTATAATCTTGAAGCTCAAATCGAAAGAAGGCATCACTTAGATTAATAAACACAATAATATCCTAAGTAAGTAGAGTAACCATTTACATTCATCACCCTCAAGTCAACACTTTGTGTCATCACCTTTCACTGCATTTACAGCTGTTTTAGTTATGTCTATAACAACTTGTCATGAGTCTTATTCGTACAAAAAAGCTCAAACTCATTCAGATTGTCTAAAGGTTGTTGTCTGTTGCATCTATCAGGAAATTGATGATTGAATTTTTGACTGGATTTATGTCAGATTTTTGGCTAAGCCATTCAATCATATGAGTATATTTAATCTAAACAAGTCCATTGTATCCGCTTTAAGAGTTTTTGTCCTGTTTGAAGGTGAACCTCCATCTTGTCATTTTTTCCTATGTGATGTTCTGAGTTAGGCTCGTTCTCATAGTGGCTGATTGTTGTTTTTCACACTCTTACGTTAGCAGCTTTGTCTTGGTAGGGTTGCATTTGTGCCAGACGTTTAGTGGGGAAATATTCCTGGTTTTAGTTTTTGTCTCGAAAGCTGAAATATTCTGTGTTGCATCTATTTAGTATACGCCAACATAAATCTGTACAAAGGTGGTTTGACTGCTGAGACAATCAAACCACCTCCTCCCAGTCCAAAAGAAGACACCTTTCCAGTAAGATTGCGCAAAAACAGTAAGATTGCGCAAAAACCTCCCACACATGTCCCATAAAAAGTAAACAAATTTACAGAGGAATTTTCTTGGGTTACTCACTTCCTAAAACTTGCCAAGTGACTAAAAGTGGAAGACAGGGTATAGAGAAACTAACTCACTGTCCTGTTTCAGTTGAGGACTTACACACTGAGACGGTCTCTGAGGTGAACTGGTCCACGGAGCAGGATACCTTCACTTCATCAACAGAGCAGTTAAAATTTGCAGTGCTGGAGATGCTAACCAGCTCATCTCTGGGAGGACTTTCATCGTTAAGGAGAATCTTCCACAGTTCCCTGCTGAGTTTTCCAGGAACATTCCACTTCATCTGTTTTCCTGGTAACCCATTATGTGAGCGACATGTCACATTGCATTCTGATGGGATGCCACTTTCTTCTTTACATTTGACCGTGATTTCAGGCTTACTGAAGAAAGCTGCAAGAATGGCAGATGATGAAAACGTGAGCTTGTCAAACAAATTAAACCACAGCTTTTGTTTTATTATTATCATAAATATACATTAATTATGGGGGTGAAATGTCATAAAATTAAAACTTGGAAACACTGACAGACAATTCTCATTTCTCACTTATAAACAGATTCCCTACTCCTCAAAACATCCCTATATCTTTCTAAAGAATAGTCAGTAAAATAAAGGCTCAGCCATTGCTCCAGGAGTCTGTAGATACCAGCTCACTCATCCTGACAGCTCACCTCCTACTTTTGGTTTGATAGATTCCAGGTTCATCCCCCACCATCATGAATGAAATAAGCAACAGTGAGACAGACATTAATGTTAAAAACTTGCCTACCGGTGACATTAAGGTACATCTGGATTTCAATAGGATCTTCACTTCCAGCATTTAAAACCCTATAATAACATTTGTATTCTCCAGTGTCAGATAGGTTTAGGCTGTAGATGTGCATCATTTTGTGGGTTTGATCCATTTCTGTGTTTGGAAGTCGATTTGGAAGAGGTTTTGAATAATGATATCCATTACAGAAAATGGGACCTCCAACAACAACTTTTTGAAAGTACAGAAACTCCAGTGCATGTCTTTGTGGTACAGGGCAGAAGAAGGTGACATTTTCGCCAACCACCTTATGATACATAGTTGGAGGAGAATGTCCTGAAAAATGAGACAAACAAAAAAGGAAATTATTAAACACTTTTTTCATAAAACGTCTGCATTGAAAATGATCAAAAAATGCTAAACAGTAAAAAAGCATTCTCTTGTGAATAAGCCCTTCTTTTTTTGCGTGGGTGTGGGACATTTCGATAAAGTTTTGATGACTAATTAGATTAATCTCAGTTGTTCTTAAGTTTCTTGTTTTTTTTTTTGGAAAATTCCTGCCCAAGCAGTGTCCTCAAAAAGCGTTTTACAAGCTAAAGCTTCCTGAATGGGAAATTGATATAATCTAACCTTGTGTCATTAGCTGTCATATATATTTTGCTTTTGAAAAAAACTATGCTTGAATGAAAGTGTTAGAACTATTTTGGATAAAAAAATATAATGTTTTTCTCTCTTTAAGATAATTAAGACATACTCAATATAGTGTGTTTGCAAAACCAGTTTGATATTTTCTCTCTGTACAAACCTACATGCTCCAACTTGCCTGTCACTATTTTGCTGGCACACCTGAATTTCAGCACTGATGAAAAATAAAGGTTGCTTCTATTTTACCTTATGAAATTCTCTAGCCAAAGCATCATGACTGTGTCTAATTAGTTTTCCATTTTCATTTTTATTTTTGGAATAAACTTTTCAACATATGTCTTTAAAATGATCAACCCTTTTCAACAATTTTTGACAACTCTTTATTTATTGATGAACATGCAATGCTAGTTATTTTTAAACTAGCAAGCAACATGTTTTATTTAAATGTCCTGAAGAAAAAATGTAGATATCCTCAAGCTTAATTAGAATACTCACCAGCATCAGCTGACGTGAGTCCGATTATCGTTACAGCAAGATGAAGCAGAAGAAGAAGACTTTGTTCTCTATACAGAAAATAGATAAACATCAAAAGGTAACAAAACAAATCACAGCTATATTAAACATAAAAATCTTCCTCGTTTTGCAAATGCAAATATATGCAAATAGAATCAGTGAGTCATATTCTTAGAGGTTTCAGATTGCTTCACTTCAGGTAAAAATGCTAAGTCGCAGCCGGTGAGGCATGAGACAAACACATCAGAACGAGTAATGCATGAATATTTAAAATCACTGTATTCTCTCCCTTGGAACATTTAGGGACTTTTAGTTGCATGTAATATTATGATTCAGTGTCACAAATTAATTTAAGGTTTCCCGTTTTAATGATTTTCAACGGCCTGCGTTTGAACAATCTATGAGTATTTATATTAAAGTGGAAATTTCTTGAGAGATGTATAACCTTTTTCCATGATGACATGCCTTTTGTGTTATACTTTGGTAATAAAAAAACTTTTATTGGGCAATAGTTAGAGCTTAACCAGCTGATTTAACTTACACAATTCAACTTCTAACAGCTTTTCTTTATGTCTTCAGTTCTTATTCTCATTATTATTCTCATTCATTAACAACAATTCATCAATACAAATACAATCAATTTGTATTGATGTCTATTTATGTGTTTATTATTTGGGTTATTATTACTAACGAATGGTGTGGATTTAATTTCAACAGGCTAGTTGGAAATATATTCTCATACAAAAACTTTTTAAAATACTTATTCCAATAAGAAATGGAAGAACATTTATTCACATTACAGCCTCCCTGCCAAAACACTAATCTATATCTGCACATATTCTCTATTCGATTCAAGCCACTTCAACATGTTCATAATGCTTCAAACTTGAAGATATGTGGTAAATTAAAAATATGCTTTAAATCTGAACACGCCCAGGGTATAAATAATTTTGAGCTTGGATAAAAAGTTATACGAAGTCAGCACACTAGTGCTTGAAACATAGCAGTCCACCAATTAGATGACAAATATACTCTATTATTAGATTTTAAGCAAACTGAAATTACTACAAAGAATATTGTGGTAATCAAAAAAACAATACTACCGAGCTTATTAATTCTAATGTTTTATCACTTCAGCACATCTACAAAACTTAACTACATATTTTCACATGAACTGACATCATAGGGAAGTTTCATTTATATATTTGTAGTGGTTTTCAGACTCTATGTTTGCTGTAAATCAGCCTTGTGTTTGGACTTTCATTTTCCAGGAACTCTCACTTCAGTGATGGCAAACAGCCATCAAAAGTGTTACACCAGAAATCACAT
Organism: Poeciliopsis retropinna; assembly: GCA_010277075.1. Taxonomy (NCBI): domain Eukaryota; kingdom Metazoa; phylum Chordata; class Actinopteri; order Cyprinodontiformes; family Poeciliidae; genus Poeciliopsis; species Poeciliopsis retropinna. The sequence goes on along the minus strand of VMRM01000002.1, from coordinate 13,635,630 downwards.
TATTTATAATCACTGAGCAATTATATGTGGCCAAAATTACATAATCACAGTGACATATTGGTGGAATGTGAGAATGACTTACAGAAGCGTGTGACAAATCCTTGCTGCCTGTTGAAACAAAAAACAAAAGTTAACGCCGCAACTCGATGGATTATCTTCTGGTTATAAGCATTTACACAGGACAAGGTAAATCTGGTTTTAAACAAACAGGTTGTGTTTGTCTATGAGCTTTTACAAATTACACTTACTTGAAGTAATAAAAGAGTAAATATTGGGATTTTTCAGGTACATTTATACAATGTTTAATTAGATTAGATAGTAACACAAATGTATATATATATATATATATATATATATATATATATATATATATATATATATATATATATATATATATATATATATATATATATATATATAATGATCTGAAATGTATGACTTATCCCTGATGATTCTTATGTGGGAAATTCTGGGATTTTTTTTTGTCTTAGCTGAACACAAGCCAGCATGTCTTCTGCAAACAAACACCCAAAGGGAAATCCCTGGAGTACAGACAGAGTTTGTTTGAAAGTGCAAAGCCAATATTACTGGAAATACTTAAACTGTGGACAACAGTTCAGTGACTCTATTTAATATGCCTATTTTTGCTTCTCTGAAGGAGAAACTGTGATTTGATCAAGCCTATATTTACTTAACAAACTTTCAGTAGAGCTGGAATGTAAAACCGTTGAAGAGAAAATTAAATTTTTCTCCAGCATTTTCCTGGTCGACACGTTACCTCAGAAAATTCCCAAGCAGAAAGTTACCTCCTGTTTATTTAGGGTTTAGATTATGAAAATGTGAAGCAGGACAAATCAATATAACTTTGAAATCAATTGCTGCCTCTGACTTGCATTGAGAACCACTCTGCTCCAAATGCTTCAAATTACTGTAACTACTCCACCCAGCATTGCAAGGCAAAGACAAGCTCCTCGCCTGATAAACAGAAACTAAGATAAGAGGGAATTCCCATGTGTGTGGTCAGTGCACAATACATTTAGTATTGGTATAACTGATACTAACTGGAATGTCATAGCAATACTTATAGCTATATATATAAATAACAGCTAAAATTGTTTACATTATTTTACCACGGTCGATGTCTAATTTAATTCCAATACACTGTCTCTAGGTCAGCCTGGCTATCATGAACACTTTGGTTTCTTTCCAAATTGTATCAGTGTTGCCTTTGTGTTCTCGTTTCTGATTACACTTTTTATAGGATTCAGTTATTGATTCACACAACTAAGAAGTCTTTTTACATGGGCTTTATGTCTAGAGAAAGCAGTTTGTTTCAGAGGTCGGTTTCATTTTGTTGTGGTTAGAAACAAATACCTGGTGCATTACTTGGGAGGTGAGAGAGTTCCTCTCATACAGCGGGTACAGCGAAGTTTGTAATGAACCAGTTATTTTGCTACTTTCAGAATTATTATACTTAATTACGATAGAAAAAAAAAAAGTTGTTCATCCGGACAGTAGCCAGCTAATTTCCTTGTACTGAAAAACAAACTGGGTATGCTGAGTAATCTAACTTTGTAGAGTTAAACCTCTTATTAAGCTCACATAACTATAGTTAGCAAAACAACAAACCTATTAAGCATCCAAATGAATAATATGGATAGAATAACATTAACTGTTTGGTGTCAGTGTATTTTCAGTTATGGCATTTAGTCTTATTTAATGCTGTGATTTTGCCTAATGTTGTTTGAGCAATGTGTATCATGCATTAACTTGCTCTGAAATCTATAAAAATCTATATATGTGTATAATCTATATATGTGTATAAGATTAGAATTCAAGACAGTGAACAAACTAATATAAAGTATGAAACTAACGTAAAGTTTAAGTATGAAGCAATATGATTATACAGTAGATCATCGATCATGGTTTTAAAGTTGCGACATCTGATAGTACTATATAAGATTGTGGTTAGTGATCCCTAATGAAGATTAGGGCTAATTAATCTACTGCGTAAGGGAATATATTTATGACTTCTGCTTTTTCTGGTTACAAAGGAATGACATCATAATGAAACTGTCTGGGAATTTCCACATGGTGCAGGACGTCACCTTGTTGAACTACTTCAGCACAACAGGCTTTCAGAGCTGACCCTGAAACTGGATCTACCAATCCCGCTCAACTAATTGAGTTTAGTCAACAAAAGTTTTATACATTTTTAAGAGGCAGTCAAGCATTTCTAGATAAATGTAAACAGAACAGCAAAAAGTTTAACTTAGTGACTCTGGTGGTTAAAAATAACAGAATCTATGGGAATAGATCATTAGTTTGTTCTCTCAGGTTGAGTAAATAAAGCTTAATATTAATCATCAACACACGTGGATGCACACACCAGAAGAGATAAGAAGACACCTTTTTCTTTTTCTTTTCCCATGTGTCTTCATTATAATGCAAACCATTCTAGTACAGAGAATCTGTCAACCATAAAAACATCACTTTGGATGGAAGTAGGAGGCACAAAATACATTTCTAACAGACTTCATATAAACAGCACTGCTGAAAGATCTATATCTCCAACTGCTGCCAGTCTGACATGACGCATTTGTTTACAAAATAACTTTAGTTTCCTGACTTCCTGCCTTACATCAACACAGAAGGAAGTAATAGTCCTTATCACTAAACACACTTTGTGAGATTCAAAACTAATAAAAGTTGCTCTTATTCATTTCAGAGGAGAGAAGACACTTACCATGATTTTGTCTTGTGTTGTTCGCTGCCTCCACACTGTCTGCGTGAAGACGAATGCTTCTCTTCCTTTTATATCTCTTCCTTTGAGGGCGGGGTCATACACTGACTTTGTTTCCTTTTTGTTGATATAGTAACACCATACACATGTTGGAAAGGCATTGTTTTGAAAAGGTTCAGAGAGAGCGCTGATTTAGTTAGAAATGTGCCAATGAATTAGTTTCTCTAGAAGAAATAAGTTATATTTTGAAAAAAATGTTGTCTATTAGAATAAATTATATCTCAATATCTGTATCTGCTTCTCTTGCAACAAAGTTCATTGAAGTGAAAAAGGTAGTAACCCTTTATCAGACTGTGCAATCTTCTCTTTAGCAAGACCACCTTTTCAGTAAGCTAGAAAATGTTTCTTATACTTTTAAAATGCATTAAAATGTGAATCTACTTAAATACAGTAGTTTTATTTAAGATTCTTTGAATAATCTGAATGTCGTCTATAAATTGACAACATAATATGTTAGCTACAATATTGTCAACAAACATTTCCAATCTTATTTGAAATGTTGAAACTTTTATTGAATCTGTGCTTATAAGAATTTACTTAAAAGCAATTTATAAGCAGTTGATTAACTGAGATTAATCAATTGTATTTACTGTGATTATTGCATTGCTTTATGAATAAAGACATGAAAACTGTGGCATGCATTCATATTCAGCTGCATTTACTCTAAGAACCATAAACAAAATTCATTGCTATTTTTTTTTTTTTTTTTTTTTTGGATATCACCTTGCTCCAACAGTTATTTCACCTTTGTGTAATTTAATTTTAGCTGTTCTGTGAAGCTTAGAGAGGTTTGTTAGAGAGCATTAGTAAAGAAACAGCAGCAGTATCTGAGTTCAGAAAGAGTACAGTTCTAATGGAGACCCACCAAACCATTTATGTCCATCTAAACTGAGAAGCCAGCAAAAAGGCGGGTCAGAAAGGCAGTTGGAGGCTCATTATAATGCTGGATGAGCCATAAATATCCAAAGCTCAGGTGGGATAGTCTGTTGACTTTAAAAGTATTTAAACAAACTTTAAATAGTTTGTTGACCATTGGTGCACTTCAACAAGTCATTGTTAAAGCCACAAGAGGTCATCTCTGGAGTTCGCCACAGGCTGTCTAGGGTACAAAGCAAAACTGTGGAAGAAGGTGCTCTGATCAGACAAGACAACAAAAAGGATCTTTCTTTTTGGTCTATATGCAAACCACCATGTGTGATGGAAAGCTAACTTTGCGTATCACCCTGAAAACCAAAGTTAAATATGTTTGCAGCCACAATGTGTTGTGGGGAGGATTTTCTTCTGCAGTTACATAAGTTGGCCTGAACCACTAAAACTGAGGTGGAGACCAGGGTGATGATTCACCATTCAGCAAGACAGAGATATTTAACAATCGGCCTGAGCTACTATGAAAGGATTTAAATAAAAAAAAATATTCATGCATTAGAACAGATCAAAGTTCAGGCCTAAATCAAATTGAGAATCTGAAACTAGAAAAAAAGTAAAGTAGTGTTTTTCAGACGTTACCGATGAAATCTGTTGGAGCTTAATCTGCACATTTGCACAGAAATGTGGTCAAAACATTGTTTTTATTTTAAATCTAAATAGTTACAACTGGGATTCTGCAAAGTTCTGCCTCTAGAGAGCAGAATACAAATGCTTGCTTTTATTACACTTAATTTGCTCAAAAAAAGAAACAAACTTCCCATGTATTATTTCCCTCTTGCTTCATAATTCTTCCTGATAATCCTAACACACAATGCAATGAGCTTTGTGACTGTAGCACAAAAAATGTGAAAAGGTTCAAGAAGGTTTACAAGGCCTTACATCTCAACCCTTGTCAGTGTATTTATTATAAGACTAAATATATAACTTTCACTTGCTTTATGCTTCCAGAAAGCAAAGGGGATTCTTCCAGTTGATGGTAAAGCCTTAAACATTAGGGATGTGTGATTCAGTGTGTGCGTATGCATGCGGGGGTGTGTGTGCGTGAAAGTGTGTAATTGTGTAATGGATTCCCTGAACTTTCGCCTTTACCGCCAGACTGGGATGCCTTTGACATTTACCTCAGTGGTTGAGCAGAAATACTAGATCCTCCCTCAGCTGCCTTGTCATAACTTATCTGTCATGAACCACGTAGTTTCACATTCATGTCTTGTTCTTTGGTGATTTTTATGCCATTGAAAAACTTACTTCTGTCTTTTATACAGCTTAAGATTCTTTGCAAAAATATCTCCACCACCTTTTGTAAACTTATGTTTAAGTTTGGTCCCCCATATTTAGCTCTGTAGGAATCTTATTGGCCCATCTTAGTGTTTTCTTTACTACTCTAAATTTCCTGTTGGACTAAGGAGGCAAAGGCTTGTCAGCACAAGGGGATTACCTTGGGATGAATAGTCACTCTCCTACAGGACCAAGTTGCTGCTGACAGACTTTCCACAAGAAGTCACATGGCCTTTCCAGCACTACTTTGTTTTCTGACAGCATCAAAATGAAGAAACAAGGAATTCCAGGGATTTTCCATAAATGAAAACTCACTCCAGCACTCCCTGATGGAGAGTAATGGTATTCCTGATTCCTCCAACAACCTGATAAGGTAAAAACAAAAGGCATTATTTCTTTAGATTATGCAATTTGTCATAAATGAATAAGGAATTTCGCATCACCGACATATATGCAGTTTCAAAACAACAAGATGACAGTAAGGAATAGCAGATGAGGTCCTTTTGCTAACTGCCTAGAGTCACACAATATTTCAAATGCAAGAATTCATCAATCTAATCTATCGTTTTCACCTGGGTCACTACTGGGTCACTAGTTGTCATAGGAGAGGAAGAATTTGTCTTAAACAAAATGTTGATGGGTCTCAAGATGGTCATGCAAACCAGCCCTCAATGTAATATAGAGAGGGTTCTGTTACCTTTGAACTTTAAGTATCATATTAAATAAGGGGCAGTTAAAAACCAGGTTGAAAGTTAATGGGAAACTGTTTGCAAATGAAACATACCTCGCACAGCATTTCTAAGGAGGATTAAATTAATGTTACTAAAACATATTCTGGTCATCATTTTTTTTTTATACAAAGGCTCAGCAAATAGAAAGTAGAGAACTGCAAACAGTGTGTGGGTGGACAGGTGTCAGATTACACATACTTTACTTGTAAAAGGAAATAGATTCTCACCATTAACGTGGGTTTTTTTTTTTGTAGCTGTTTAATTATGCCCAAAGCCACTATTTATTTTCTTTCAGTAATGTCCCTAAAATTAAAGCCATGGTTTAGGTGGCGATTAAAGAAGCGCTTGTTGAGGAGGAGGGGTGGAAGCTGCAAGTTCCCTTTTCTAAAACTATGGACACAGTAAGTTCAATTTGCATGTGGGCTTTTCCTATCTTTTATTTAAGATAGGAAATAGCCTTGAAGTGTCCTTTAACAATGTGTTTGTCCATTTTTATTTTCAAAACACAAATTAAACCTGCTTGCTGGAAAGGCAACATTCACATATGGAGGGATATGATGTTACTACACATCAATAACTTAGTAAACTGGAGTTGGCTACACAGGCAAATGCATCCCTGAGTTAATGATGAAATATTCAGCTTTTGAGAACTGAAACTGTGTTTATTTTCCATGGAACTTTTTTGTGTACAGCTCAGCACACCCCCCTTCACATGAATTTAAAAATAAAAATAAACATTTTATTGCACCAACATAATCTAACACTGGACAGATTAGACACATAACAGTCCAGAAACTTTTAAGTAATTTACTCAGTGGGGATCCAGAAACAAATATTTATTAAAAAGTGACTGGTGACACAAATAATGGAGACATTAGAATAAACCAAATAAGTGTTTGCTTTGAAAAGTCGATAAAAGTGTCTAGGCACATTTAATAAGTAATCCATGACATTTTGATTCAAATGGTTATAATGGTGGATAAAATTAATTTCAACAACCTTATCTATTTTATGTTAAACCGTGTTCTGAATGGTGAGACAGAATGGTGAGTCTATACAAAACCTTACAGCAGGGTTCACAACTATCTATTTTGTGAGGTGCATGTACACACATCATAGCTGCTCTGCCAGGGAAGAAACCAAAGGTGCAGGGGAAACCAGGGGGACACCAACAATAGAGGAAAACTGAAAAGAAATGTTTACCTTGCCATTTTGCATGTTGAGGAAGACAGCAAGGGATAGATGACAGAAAACTAAAGTTAGTTTCTGTCCTGTCACCACAGATGTGAACATGTCAAATTTTCTAGATGTACAGGGACTTTTACTTGAACTGTGCAATCTAGGCTGATCAACTAAGCATTTTGGCAACAATCACCCCAGGTGTATCTGACATGAAACACTGAGTGATTCACGTGGAAAGCACCACATGTTCTCTGTTAATTATGGTAGAAGATCTTAGATGATTTGGACTCTTCCAAAGGCCCACAGGTATCTATACCTGGTTATCCAACAGACCATTAACATAAAGCCTGATCTGTTATGTTCTGTTTTAGGAACAGAACATAAAATAACTCACTATATGCAAAAGGAATTGCCTAGAGTACAGTACATGATACCTTGTCTTAGCTTGTTGGTAATCAAATGTAAAACAGAGAACAAACACTTATTAGCCATCATTAAGTCAATGATTAATTGCTTTGTACCACACATAGTAAATCAGCTGATCACATGGCAGCAGATCAGTATATTTAGACATCTACACATCTAGACAACTTGATGAAGTTCAAACAAAGCATCATAAGGGTGAAGAAAGGAGACTTTGACTGTGATTTGATTGTTGGTGTCAGACAGTGTGTTCTGAGTAATACTCAGAAATTTTTATGTACAGCCATCTCTCAGGACTGCAGAAAGTAGTCCCAGCAGACACTGCTCTGTTTAGGAAAACTACAACAAACCTCACTCCCTATCAGCAACCATGTAACAATCCAAACTATGGTAGAGTGTGTTGATGTAATGCATAGCTGCATGTGAAGAGGCCGTGTAGAGGGTTAAGAGAATATATATTTAAACTGATGTCATCAGACAAAAAATCCAACTAATCCGACCAAGATTTCTCTTCTAAGGTTGAAAAATACTGAACTGCTGCTGAGACTATGCATTGTGTATTACTGCTTTAATTTTATGTTTTATATGTTTATTATCCATCCATCCATCCATCCATCCATCCATCCATCCATCCATCCATCCATCCATCCATCCATCCATCAATCCATCAACCAATAAATCATCTTACAAGCTTGATGTTGACCAAACTATTATGGATTGTGTGATAAAATGTTTACTTGCATCAAGGTAAATATATTATAGTATAAAAATTAATTGTGATTGTTTTGTTTTCTTACTGAAAGGAAAAAGAAAGCAAATAAGCAATGCTGATCAACAAGATTCAGTTCTTCTACCTTTTTCCACATCGTTCTCTGGAAATGAAAGTGATATTGAATTAACTACTTTTCTATTTGGCTAGGTGAATGTTGGAATCCAACACAGCATCAAACAAATACATCTTCTATTCACCATTTCTAATTTGTCTTAGAATAGAATAGAATAGAATAGAATAGAATAGAATAGCAGCATTAAGTCATGTAGGTTCGTAAAATAAAATTATTTAAAAACCAACAAAACAAAAAAAACTTGAAACTAATACATTGTGTAACAAGGACAAGATTATCACATTAAAATACTGCGTAGTTATCAGAATGGAATTTAAAATGTGCTACATGTGCATATGTATGCACTGAATGACAACAGATGTGATGAATAAAAACTCTACAAATCAGATGTCCAATAACAGAAATGCAGGGAACAATAAACCAGTTATTGATTAGGAGTTATAGAGTCAAATGAATTATATAGACAGATAATTACAGCATTGTGTAATTATCTGGAATCTTTTACCTATTTATGACGGTGTTAACTTTTTCCGTTTTGCTGTGACTATTCTCTAAACTCTGTATACTGTTGTCAGTCTTGGCTAGCATTCTCTTGCAAAAGAGATCTTTAATCTTAATGAGATTTTCCTGTTGAAATAAAGGTTAAGGATAATAAGAACAGCTCCTAGAAGGAAGGATCTGCTATGACGTTTCTTTGTGCACTTAGGATGCAGCGGTTTGTCACAGAAGGAGCTCTCCAGTTCATTAATTGCTTCATGCCATGTTCTCCTGCAGGGATATTGGTCATATCAAATCCTATGTCTAATCAGTCACATGTAGGCTACCTCTTTCCCCTTTTCAATGAATTGTTTCATTTCCTCTGAGGCATGTCTGCCCTGTTGGCACTTTCCAGCGAACCATGAATATGAGTTGCTTGTTGACAACTTTGTTATTTAAAGGCCAGGGTATTCCAAATAACCACAACATCCTGCTCAGATGGATTGTGTTACGGCTGAATCTGAATGAATGAAAAAAAGGCAGCTTAACCCAATTATAATTTAAAAAAAAGCAGTGACCCTTGGTTATCTGTCAAACACCATGCAAAAGCATGACCTTTAAAGTTAAAGTTAAAAAATTTCCTATTAAAAATTGGATTGGTCAATCTTAACTCAGATGTAATTAACTCTCTCACAAACTAGTGCTACTTTAACTTTTGTCTCTTGACAGAAGTACAAATGGGTTCCATTCTATTTGCAGTGCTGTCTGAATTACCACAAGACATTCACAAGTATTGTGAAACTTAAAAAAAAAATTGCAACTTATTTCAATGATATTCTTATCATTATTATATCCATAACTTTTGATATCCACAACTCATTGTTTTATTTATCAAGGAGTTTCCATGGGTGACATATAACATTTTACATAATATTAAAGAAATAAACAGCAATGACCAATAAAACAAACATAAAATTTGGGTGCTAAGCAAATCTGGATTGGTTATAAAGATCTACAATAAACACATGTGACATTTGAAGGACTGAGGAAACAGGCTTGTTCAATAAAGTATTTTAACTGCAACAGGGGATTTTACTTACATGTGTGAGTAAAATCACATGTGTGAGTAAACAAGCACACTAAATACACTAGAAGCCTATAGACCTGAATGTCACCAGGATTAATTAGTTCCAGCAAATTGCATTGGTGATGATGAGGAGGCACTGAAGACAGTCATTATTATAAACTGCTTTCAATTCCTTGACAAGAATCTTATGATTAATAAAAAAAACCAAGAAAAAGAGAACTAACATTTAATAAGTTGCTTTTCGATAGCATAGAAAAAAAAATAAATGGGTAAAGCAAAAAGGACAACCTTAACAAAGGTACAACATCAAGGGTTTTTATTGCCTGCAGGTATGCTTGGAGGTTGTTCACCAGGTGAGAGCCATATGAAAAATGTCAAACAAATAGACCTAAAGCAGATGCTTCAGAGTAATAGAAATGTGAGTTGTTTTTCATCAAAAGGGGGTTAAGCCTCTTGCAGCTCTTGGAAAGTCTGACTACATAATGATGGATTTTATGGATGACAAATAATACATTTCAAGATATGTGCCTAATTATTCATGTCACATAAAAGGAATAAATACATACTCTGTGTAGATAGTACACAGATTTATTCCCCAAAGTTGAATAATTGCATGCAGAATACAATGGGCTGTTCTGATGGAGCTCTGTGGTTAAGTTTGCGGTTTATATTAACGCCTGTCATTGGTTGGTATCTCCACTTGACCCCTTATGACCTGATCTCACTTCCTCATTTGATGTGCAGTTTAAGTCAGAGCCTGCATCATAAAGCCAGCTTACTGATGCAGGAAGTTCAGTGAAGACTTTTGAGCCGTAAGTAAAAATGGCAGAGTGGATTTGCCCACTAATACGAAACATCAAAAAAGAATGATCACATCCTGAAACAGAAAATAACAGACTACTATGAAACATTACTCTCACTGCCAGACAGTCAAACAGTATTAGGACTGTGAAGCTGTCCTGTGTGTGATTTTTGTACTTTGAAATAGGATTAAATGTTTAATGGCTTTATTGGTCTAAAAAAAGATGGAAAACTGTGAACATATCTACAGCACAGCCTGTAAAACACTTAGAAATGTGAGGAGAACTTAAATAAACTAATGTCAAACTTACTTATAAACCACATAAGTGACAGAAATGCTGTACAATAATCTCCCAAAATATTTATATTTAAAATAAAAATGATTTAAAAAAAAGCATAGAAAAACAAGAAGCTAAAATAATCTGATCAAAAATAAATTCAGCAAAAGCAGTCGCCACTTCTTACTAAATAGATCTATGGTGATTCTGCAAAACATCTATAAAACTTAATAATCACACAATTCCTATAATCTTTGTTAAAATCTATAGCAAAAAGCCACAACACAAGTGCATGGTCATTTAATTAATGACCATGGTTAAACAAACCAGAGATGAGCAACAGATACGTATCTCTTAACCATCTCTAAGGCAGGCATGTAAAACTCCTTTTCATTTCTGGCAACATCAAGATCTTGAATGTCCTAAAAAGAGCCAGTTGTGGCAGAATCTATTGATAAAATTACCCTTTAACACACATATAAATTAATAACAGTCTCTGCATTTAATAAGAGGGCCTTGAATTTTTACAGTCAGATGCCATTTATATCCCTCTTTTTTTCAGATGCTAATCAGTGGGATATTATTAAATGAACAAATAAATTGTGGCCTTTGGCAGCTCTTCTGTTTGTTGAACACATAAATAACTAATTGCAAGCATAGTAGTTTACGATTAATTGGACTCCTATAAATCTAGGCTGGTTCCTACAGCCTAGATTCTGTACTAGATTAGTACAGAATGGCAACCTAACCTTCTCAGTTTCTATTGACACTGTTTGTTTACTGATTAACTTGATACACCATTTGTGGCCTTTATTCTACTCTAGCTTGATAGGAAGAAGGGCAGAGCGAAAAGAGGAAGACATGCAGCAAATGGCCCAGAGCCGGGCATCAAACTGGGGACAACTGCATTAAGATATGTAGCTTCTGTGCATGGTGCACCTGTTGTACCACTGAGCCATCTGGTGCCCACTTGATTCTTTTTATGTGGGCATGCATTTATGTAGCCTGAGTGAGAAATCTGCAGAATAGTGGTAATGCATCCTTTACATTATGTACAAAAGATATTAAGAGTACAGTAAAGCCCCTTTTACAGTAAAGCCCCACTGAAATTTGTTTGATTTCAGTGAATTCAGAAACATTAATGCCATGATTAGAATCTAAAGTCTAAAACCAGTTATAGGTCACGTCAACAGATCGGGTACAGATGAGGGAAAAACCCACTGTATTTGGCATTTTTACTTTCTCATTTGTAAAACTCATAATATTGCTGGGAATCAAAATATGCCAACATATCACCAAATATGATTAATAACTTATTATTAAAGTTAATTTCTTTAGTTGAATTGGGACACTCTTCTAGTTTCCTTGAATCATTAGCCAAACTTTTCAGTCTCTTATGAAGGAATAAATTCAAGATTACAAATAACACATACTTTTCAGGGAAAGTAAGCTGTGAAGAAATTTAAAGCATTACAAGCAAAATAATAATAATAAAAAAACAATAACACATTTCTTAAAGTTTGTCCATCGCAGAGAGCAGTCCTTAATTTATCTTCCAAACATAATCTGCCAAGACATTATTGTCATAGTAACTCTAGAGGAGTTGCACATCCAGTGTTTAGGAGGGAGAATCTTTTGATATGATACCTGTAAATTATGTACTTCCTAAATCTGACTTTCACAGAGGAAGAAATAACCTATTTTTGAAAGAAAGACATGTTCAAAGTTACTAAAAAGATAATAGCATTAAAAGGAAGTCTAGAATATTTCCAATGCTACTAAAATAAATTGCTAGGACTACATCAGCAGACCACAATCAGTAAATAAAAAAAAAAGAAAAAACAAACCGAAAACCAGCAAGCAGAAAAAGCACTTCTTCTCAGCTGCGCACCCGCCCTACGTAAAGGATGTTAGTGAATTTGCTTAGTGTCACGTGGTACAACGTGTCGTAGTTGCTACCTAGCAACCACGCTAGCATTGAGAAAAGCTCCGTTGGCAACATTGTAGCGCATAGCGTCAAACCAAGAACTGAATTCTCAAAAGCTGCGATAGCACAACGGTTATAGGTAAAAGGTAAATACAAGTAAAACTTTCTCGTGTTGTTAATAAGTTGCAATCACCCTTGCTTATCGCTACGATGAATGTTTATTTCCAAGAGAACAGCTAACGTTAGCTAGTACTTTGGCGTTAGCTATCCATGCAGAGCTATTGCTTTGCCTTAATAATGGCATAGTGACTTAGTTACCGTTTAAACATACGGGTGAAAACAGGAAAAAATCACAACTTTGGAGTATAAATTAATGGGGGAAATTACTTTTTAAGTTGTTAAACAATAATATTATTTGTGCTTCTAATGTTTTCTCTTTCGATATGAAATGAATCATGGTTACTGATTTAACATAGACCGTCAATGCAGTTTGTTTATTCCGAGCTGTGTTTAACATGGGTATTACGATGCTTGGTCATCTGCTGCAAGATCCATTTTATTAATCAGTAGTGTACAGATTTTTAAAATACTCAGAGAAACCCTTGCCCTACATAAAGTGATTGGATCTAGGATTAATCCTAGATCAATCTAGCAAAAACTTTGGCTCTGTTAAATTGTAGTGCCTTTGATGAAACCTGGACCAGTACACCATAAGCATGCTCACATTGAGAAAACCACCAGAATGAAAGTGTTCTAGTTTTTGATTTTGGTAGGATATACACTATGTACATGTAGAATTGTGTCTGTTGAGAGAGTGTAATCATACAGCGCAAGAATGTATTCATTTTTGTTTGTTTGTAAATTAACACGGATGTTAAAGTCTTTTGTACTACTGCTTTGAAATGATTTCAAAGACTTGTAAAAAGTTTGAGAATCACAACCCTGCCCAATATATTGGCTCAGAATTATAATTGCAATATCTATCAGTGCAATATCGCCATATTAAATTACTGCTAGGATGCAATAGGTCATTGCATATTATGTTTCAGATGACATGGATAAAAAAAAAAAACTGCCTGTAATATTCGATGCATACTGGAAATGCTTTTACCGCCCTCAGTTCTCACACCTGATCAACGTGTTTAATGTGTGTCAAGGGAAAGCTCAAAAAGGTCTTAGGGGCATTTTGATAAAACAAAAGAAAAATTCAGAAATAATGAGGGTGAATTGATGCCGCTATCAACATATTCAGCGACAATATTGGAGTTTCATGTTGTACTAATATTCTGATTCCCCTATATCATGTATTAATGCCTATCTTCCACGATTGGCAGGGGATTTTCTATCTAATCCCAGCCCTGTCTTTCAGATAGTGTGACTGTGTTATGTTTTTGTTTTGTCATTATTAGTTCGCAAAATTGAGCTGAAAAATGCACCATGGTCCAGAGGATCCTCGAAAAAAGTTTGTCCTGACCACAGCTGGAAATTTTTATGGTGTAAAACCTTCATCATCCCTGGCTGACAACAAAGAGCTGAACAACTTCTTGGATGATGGAAATGAATTTATCTTGTCCTTTACCAGAAATAATAATGAGCTTCACTTGTCGAATAAGGTAACACACAAAATGCAGCAGAAAATGTCTACAGAAGTAAAATTTATAAAGCCAACATAGTAACAAATGTTTAATTTGATGTCAGTAAGGAATGCAAAAGTAATTAAGAGACCTCAATTTTGTTTCATATCTATTTCACTACATGTCTATTCTGTACTTGAAAACTTTCAAGTACATTTTTCTTACCTTTTTTTTTTTTTTAATCAGATTGAGGCTTCGGGGAATAGCAAAGAGAAAGTGTTGGTATTCTTCAAATTGCATCCAACTGTGATCACAGAAGACAACCTTCACAGGAGCCTCTTGGTGTCCTCCATGTTGGAATCTCCCATCACCACCCTCTATCAGGCTGTAAAGCAGGTTTTTGCACCTGTACTGCTTCAGGTTAGCCTTTTTACATGTAGCTTTCATTTACAAAGATGCATAGACTGTTGCAGGGTAAATTCTTGTTGATCATGCAGTCAGAAAAAAAATCTCAGCATGCAAAAAAAAATAATTGTTTGATTGCATTTTGAGACATTCACCATTTAAAAAAAAAATCCTTCCTGGCTGAGCAAAAAATAATCTTTCTGAATGCAAGTACATATATGAGTAAATTTTCTTACATTTCGGTCTTCCATAGGAGTAGAGCTTGGCATGTTTTTTTTTTCTTCTTACAAATCCTTGCATTCTTCAAGGATGAGCGCTGGCGCTCAGCTTTTGACCCTAAGCTTGCAAGTCTGCTAAATGAGCTGGAAGCGGGCCTGGGCTCTGTGGTCCGCCAGTCTGGAGATAAACCTTCTGCCATGAAGGGCTGCACAGAAGATGATGTCCTGGGTATGTTAATTATGTAAACTACTTAAAGAAATATAGTGATCAAGGTAACAGCTACTTTATGGTTAAAGAAAATATCAATTTGTTAATATTAAATTGTTTCGATGTTTTTGTTTGATATTTTATTATTTTAACACTTAATGCAGGAATCCTGACCCCCAGTGATGAGTTCCAATTTTGGGCAAATCTTTCTGAGTCTGCAGAGAAGAGCAGTTTGAGAGAAAGAGCATCGTATTTCACACAACAGTTCAAATCCATACAAAAGGTATGCAGGAGTTTTTTTGATATTATACAACAAGCTTAGTGTTAAGGAAGTAAAACAAAACCATTTACAGTTTTCTACATGAAACTGTACATTTTCTTTAAGGTGAATATTTTAAAATGTGAATTGTCTGATTTTAGTACACATATAAAAACACTGTCATTAATGACTGTTGCTAAGATATTTCTTTTATTTAGCAATTAAAACTCCAAATGGTATATGCGTGTGTGTGTCCACCAGGAATACGTTGGTCTTGACAGTTTGTCCATGTCAGATGTCGTGGATCTAGTGGAACAGAGCAAAGATACTCTTGATGATGTTTGGAGACAGACAGATTTCCAGCCCTATCCAGAGCTGCGAATGATCCGGCTAATGGACATTATTGGTGGGAGTCTCTCTGACATACATGAACCAAAACAAGGAACTAAAAACATTTTTTGCTGATGTTGTATTTTTTTTTGTAAAGCAAAATGATATCTCAGTGTGTTCATATTTAGACAAGTTAACCACCCCACATTGTTGAAATGGACAGTTTGGAGAACCAAAACTGAGTTTGTTTCCACAAAACAGCTTCATGTTCTTAACTTTTTATGCTGATATGTATTTTTTCTTTAAGTATGAAAATGCTATTATTTTAATAATGTAATTTACTGTGTGTATTAAACTCATAGCGTGATATGCTTAAATTAGTTTTTTTTTTCTTTTTTTGTGGTTGTTCCTGTGAAAGGTGGAGCTTTAGGAAGGTATGTCCAGAGGAAGCTGAGTGGTCTTAAAATTTTTGAAGAGCCATTTCTATCAGTGAGAGAGAATGTCAGAACAGGGGTCTCCATCTGTGAGCAGTGGGTGGTAGCCTGCGAGCATCTGACTGGACAGGTATGACAGAAGTTGATCTGTACAAAGATTTTATTCAAATATTCAAGTCTGACTCAAAAATATCGTTGGTCACTTTATCAAAATAAATACAATAAAAGCCAAAATTATGTTTGCCTTTATGTTCTTTCTCAGGTGTGGAAAAGACATGCTCCACATCCTTGGAAAGGAAATAAACACTGTCCACAAACCTTGCACTGCCTTGCAAAGCGGCTAAATGAGGTATCTCATGGTTCTAACATGATTTTGATTCAGGAACACGAAAGAATAATTTCTCAAATGTTGTTTTAAAGCAATCAAAGGGTGAAATAAAATGCTTTCACTTTTTTCCACATTTACATGGGATTTGACTTGTTTTTCTAAACAAAAAAGAGAAACCAGCAATGAGCTATTATTGAGAAAAGAAGATTTTCTTTTCTTATGTAGTGTTTTTGTTTTCTCAGAAGGATTTTCAGCCAAAGTATCTTGTAAATTCCCACTTTTGTGAAATGTAAAACCTACAATCTTTTTTATAATATAGGGGAATTCAAAAATCTGATCAAATGAACTACATTGTGAATTTGACTGGACAGGTCCGAGGTATAGCAAAACACATACAACAGAGTATCCTGAGAAAACAGCAATGTATTGAATTGGAACAGGGGTCCTTTTGTCCAATATTAGTGTTTGACTTATTTCTAGAATAATGGTTAAAACATTCCCCACAAACATTCTCTCACTCTTGTGCAAAACCTTTTTTGAAGACTGTAACGTGTTTATAGCTGTGAAGACTGGGCCGACATAACAAACTCTAACAGTTAAAGATAGGATGTCATTCAAGCTCATATGCGTCTGAAGACACACTAGCAAATATGTTTTGACAATATACTGAATAGGGTGCTTTTAAAATGTCATTGCTGTTAAATCTTTTTGAATCTTTTAACAAATTGTGGAAAATTGTGGAACTGAGATACATTTCTTGGAAATTTTTCTCAGTATTTTCTTATAATGACTCCAAATGTTTTCAATCAGTACAACATAACTGGGCTTCTTTTCTCTTCATTTTGTGATGTTTAATTTTTTCTCTGCCTTGTTAGAGTTTTTTTTTTTATATATATATTTTTTTATTTAAAGGTTGTTGTCTGGTGATGTATCATGTTCATGGATACTTCTGTTTTTGCCAGGTTACTCTAAGGAACCATAACCTAATGCAAAGTACAGCTATTTATGCTGTGCAATATTAGAGAGAACAATCGTATTTGATCATTATTGTATCTCTGTGTCTGCTAGGTGGTGACTGTCCGCATGGTTCATGAAAAACTGCTGTGTTTGCTACCGGGAGGAAAGCAGCAGGCCCTGTCTGCTGATCGTGTGTTTGAACCATTTTCTGGACTCAATCCTGTACATTACAATCCCTACACTGAGGTCAGATTTAGAGCACTCTGTCAAAACTCGGCTTCTGTAGGCATTTAGTATTTTTTTTTCAATTGCTCATTTTAGAAGGTTAGCTAAGTCAGTTTTCTGCAACATTTCCTTTTCAATGGACAAAGCAAAATAATTTACATGACCTATTCTCTTCCATTGCCATAGTCATATTTCAGATATTGTATTAAGTCTTCAAAATAAAATTATATTGATTATTTAAGAACTAAAAATTATATATGAAAATACAAAACCAGTTCTACTGTCATTTTAAATTACAGAAACTTAACGTATAAGTGATTTGATCCAGCTTATCCACAATTTAATTAATGGTACACAACAAAGGCCTAATTAGCTTATGACTCTGCACAGATGAAATTCATTGTCACTTTGCTGAAACGGCGTTATGTGTGAACTTGTAGTCTGGACTTTTTGTTTATCTTGATTTGATGTGGTCATGTTATGATGTATCAGGGACTACACAGTTCCTTAGACTCAGTCATTCATAGCCTATAGCAGTAAGATGTAACATGTAATCTCTTCAGACAGGGAAATCCCCTGCCAAATGTGGAAATTCTATCGCAATAAATCTATTGCTATTAGGGTGATAAGATGTGCTTAAATAGTTGTAACCAATAGAAGTATCAGTAAAAGTAACAGAAAATCTGAACTGAGTGACAGAGCTCTTCCAGAAAAGCCAATAATAATCCAAAAAAAAATTATAAGCCACTCATAATTTTGAGCTTAAATGAGTCTAATCTCCTTCTGGTGGTGTTCTCACTTACCATTTGTGAGATGATCTCACTATTTCACTTTTTGTGCAAATAAACTCACAACCTATTTCACACACCCAGCGGATATGTTAATGATATGTTTGAATTTGTTGTGGAGCACCTTAGGTTTCAAAATCAATGATGTGCCTTAAGTTTTAGTTTTCATTGACAACATGAAAAGTATCTTTCACAAGAATAATCAATGGCTTCAATAGAAAGTAAACAGAAAGAGAAACATATCCCAATGCAACATTGGTGTTTTTACAGAAAAGGAAAAACAAAGATGGTGAAAGCAGTGAGAGTCTACTTTAATATATTTACATCAATAGCCTCTTTCCTGTTATGCTTTCTCAACTAACCATAATGTGATGGTTAGTTGAGAACCATCACGTTCTCAACTAACGTTGAATCACAATGCTCAAACACAAACCTCTATTACAGATCACTTTGTTCTTTTGTAGCGTGGCAGGTGTTGATTGGCGTAACAGAATCAAAGAAATTTGGCTTACAAATATGTTTTTCTATCTATTTCCCCCATGGTACTGCTCTGTGTTGTAATCCTCATGTGTATTCTCCAAAAGGATTCAGTACTTTAAATACATAAACGTTGTGGTGCACCATCCTCAGCAGGTTTTTATCTGCAGCCGATTCTGCTGAGCAACATATTTCTTGGATCAAGCAGCCATGAAAGCCAGTTCATCACGACCCTGTGTTTATTTCTACCTCCAGAGTTTGGTCAGGGTGTAATATTAGAGGTTCAGTTTTAATTGCCATTTCCATCTGGTCCTTTCAGTTGATCATGACGCTACATATATATATCTGCTGATATACATGTTGACATGCATATCTTTGAATGAAAAGATGTGAAAGCTCTGAATTTTTCCTGTGCTCATGTTGTGACTGTTTTACGTTGATTGTAGCCTCTTTGGAGAGCAGCAGTGGTTCAGTTTGAGCGAGTAATAGCTCCATCGGAGCAGGAGGTTGCTTGCAGACTAAAGAGCCACATCGCTGATGTGCAGGACAACCCACAACAGGTATTGAAACTCAACACTTGAACAGATGATTTAAGTGAACAGAGGGAACTTATGTTGTGTGTTTGTTTATTATGCAGCTTCTGCAGGTATTTCAGAAACATAAGGAGTTAATTAGACGCCCAACAATCAGCAAGGAGCTCCAGTCAGAGAGGGAGAAGCTCCTGGCCAAGCTCCTTGACTACAACAAGGGTAATTAATTATCATGTAAAATCACTGATACTGTCTCAGATAAGATGTGATTGTGATTTATTGTGCTTATGCAAGATAGAAAATCTTAAAAAATATGTTCTACATTTGATCATAATTTTTGGACTGTTGGATCTTATTCCAGAATTAAAACTATTGTTTCAACTTAAAATGTATGATTTAGTTAATTAACTGTGTAATCAGATATAACTGTGAATGCTAGAGAACTTTTAGAAAGTTTTATAAGAAAGCATAATTAAAAAGAAGTTAACATGTTCCTTTTCATACCTGAAATACTGTTGTTCTAAGTTTCTTTTTCAGACTTTAAACATCGTTCTTCACCAGTGGAGCATGCTCATCCACACACACTCCTGCCTACCTCAATCTAGAAATGATTGAGCAAAAAATGAGTGATGAATTGAGACTTTTGTTTTTACAGTGAATGCCTTTTACTGGGTCTTTTCTGAAATCACTAATAAATCCACTCAATCAAAGTATCTGACTCATAAAACAAGTTTTAGCTGAAAGCTAGTCCTTAAAATGGACTAAATAAAGTGCAGCTTTGGAGTCAGTATTGCTTGTCGTTATCGACTCAATTCTATGCTATTGATTTTTTTAAGGCCTGAAGAATGATTTTGAGAGCCGTTGCCATGGAGGCCCTGGAGACAAGACTGGCCCGCTTGTTGGCAGGAACCTCCCTGAGGTTGTCAACAAAATTGTTTGGGTGCGACATCTCTTACACAAGGTAAAGGAGGATGTTTTACATGAGTTTAGAAACTCCCAGTATTATAACCTACGATTTAAAGAACAGACTCTCTTTGGCTAAATGAAAAGAAAATAACCACATAAAAACACCCCTTTTGCTTGCTCTCTTGTGTCAGGTGGAAGACTCTGTCAGGATATCAGAGGCTCTGCTTTCAGACCTGTCTGGCTTCAAGAGTTTTCTGCAGTTCTGTGATGATTTTCTGGAAGTGTTGAGGGTGTATGAACAGGAACAGTTTGAGGACTGGTCCAGAGAGATACTTTTTGGATTGTCTGACCCAAAATCGGGGATCAGGTTAGAAATATAGAATTTTAAAAGAAGCTTTTAAACTAATTATGCAGAGTTTTGAAATACAGTTCCACTTAACATACTTTATTTACTACAAGTCATTAAGCGGGGTGTTACGGTAACATATAATGCTTGTAATTTACACAAGTTCAACATTCATACGTTCAAAGTTAAGTCTTAACTTTAATTCAGTAAAACCTACAGAAACCATGTTTTGTATGATTTTTATGTCACAGACACTAAATCCCAATAATGCTTTGCACATAATCAGCATTGGTATCAAAACAAGCCTTTTATTCTACAAGCAATCTCATGTCTCAAAATTGGTTCCCTCCATCTGTGTAGTCTTCAAGCCAGTAATCGGGTGATGGAACTGGACCATGTGGATGGCAGGCTGAAGATCCAGTACTCAGACAGGTTGGTCAGTCTGCTCAAGGAGGTCAGGCAGCTTTCAGCTCTGGGTTTTCCCATTCCAGCCAAGATACAGCAGGCAGCTAATACAGCAGACAAATTCTACAGGCAAGCCATTGTCCTGAAACAGGTGAGACAGCAGGTTAAGATCTATAATCTATCTTCTCTCTTTTATATGTAAAAATGTATTCTACATGTAAATGTCCTATGAACTGTGAACAATGTCTCTGTGTTGTAGGTGGCCCATTTCTACAACACAATTGACCAACAAATGATTCCCTGTCAGAAGCCCATGATGCTCAGTCTTGCATTGGCTTTTGAGCAGGTCATAAAGGTACAGAGACAAAACACGAGACAAAAACTTTAAATGTGAAATGTAAAATTTTCATATTGTCAGACACAAGTACTTAATGTATCTTGAACAACAAAGCAGATTGACAGTTTCAAACAGTATCATACAATTTTGTGCTTTTAGATTTGATGTAATATTTTTTTTGCCAGAATCATCGTTCCCAGTCAAAGGAATCAGGTAATAAACTCCAGATCACCTGGGATAATCCCAAAGAGTTGGAGGTATACATCAGCAACCTGCAGTCTGCTGCAGAGAAGCTTTCCACTGAGAACAGAAAGCTACGAAAATGGCACACTGATTTCATCGACAAGGTGATAGCACTGAGATAGAGCAACAGCAATTTGAATTATTGCCATAAGTCTTTGGAGCCTGATTCTTTCCTCACTTGATCAGATAGTGATAACTTGCTGTCCATACCTCTGGGTATACTTCTCAGGTGGTGATGCTTATGAATGTGGACCTACTAAAACATCAGCAGCGATGGAAAGATGGCCTACAGGAACTCCGCACTGGCTTTGCCACTCTGGAGGCTTTGGTATTTACAAAATTATAGAGTTACATGTATTTTTAATTTTTTTTATTACAGAACAGATTATATTAAAAACAATCTTATTAGCCTGATTGTAAATATTGATATAAACTATAAAAATATGGCACAAATTTAACTTTAAAGCAGGCCACAACAGATTTCTGTTGGGACTTCCCCTCCATCACAGCACCACCACCTCCTACCTATGTGCTGGATGAGTTTTTCTTGTTTTTACATTTGACTACAGATGTTTTCCAAGCTTGGGTACAAGCAGCAGAAATAGCTTTAAATCCTATCTCTGTTAAAATGAATCTACAACAGGAATGTTTCAGTTCGGTTCTTAAGAACTACCACTGTGCAAATCTTAACACAACATGATGACCCAGACGTTACAGGATATTAGTTCTTGAGAACTGGATCAGAGCTGGTTAGCCAAAAATTGTACTCAAGAAAGAGTAACAAAACCTTTACAAATTTTTGCTTAAGTAGAAGTAAAACATCCAAAGATTTACTCAAGTAAGAGTAAAAAAACTGTGGAATAACTGACATTAAAATGTGATTTAATATTTTACAATAGTATCATCAGACAGATGAAAAAATAAAAGGTTTTGTGCATTCTCTGATATTTTGAAGACAAATAATAATACACATAAAGGACATAATTACAAAATAACAAATTTAGGCAAACACTTTAACAAATAACCTTTTTTAGCAATAAACTTATGAAACAGAAACAATAAACAATATATATAAATGAGACATAATGGGCCAGGGGTATACATACTTCTTTCTCATTTGAGAGATAATGATGAATATATGTGTATTTGCATTTCTCTTTGTGTTTATGTAGGGGTTCAGTTGGGATGACATGCAGGCTTGGCGTCAGCACTGGAACTATCAGCTCTACAAGGCTCTTGAACACCAGTATCAGACTGGTCTGGAAGCTCTGAATAAGAACTTGCCTGACATACATGTTGACCTCATTTTCAAGTAAGTGTACTTCTAGCTAAGAAACTATTTTTCTCTATGTTACTTTTGCCTGCCTGTTTTTTTTAATCTTTTTTTTCCCCCCCACTCATTTTCGCCTTTATATGCAGATCGCTAAGAAGACTTGTTACTTTGCCTCCCAACACTGAATTTTCACACGTCTATCTCATAATTCTTCATTTCCTGTCCAACTCTTCCTCTTTTATAAAAACGTTTTTGTGCTGGTATTTATAGTAAATTGTGAGCTCTTTTATATTATTGTGACCTTCTCAACAGACAGGGCCGTTTACAGTTTCGTCCGCCGTTTGAGGAGGTGCGAGCTCGATATTTCAGGGAGATGAAGCGTTTCATCTCAATCCCAAACCAATTCAAAGGGGTCAGCATCCAGGGGGAGGAGGCTATCTTCAACATAATGATAAACAGAAACGCCTCTGGGTTCCTCACTATTTTCAGCAAAGCTGAGGACCTCTTTAGCCGCCTGCAGGCCACACAAGATAAGTTCAAGGTGAATTACCAGAACAGAATGTGACTTTCAAGATGAGTATAACAGAAAGCTATGTTTCATGTACATATTGCCTTAATACAAGTGTTTGGACATTTGTTCGTTCAGAAATTAGACCAGATTTGAATGTTTAAAAGAAGGTTAACTATTTACTCTCTTGTCACATTTTGCGAAGTGAGACTTTGCTCAGTTCTCTAATTTGTTTTCTTTGAAAGAATGAAACTTTGATCACTCATGCGTCTCCATTTATATACTGTAGCTCTGTTGTTTTTACTGTCAGCATTTCCCTCCTAGGAGTCCCCCATAGAAAACATTAAGGAACAATTTGCTATCTTGTCACCTCTGACACTTAATCAAGCATATCTAACTCACATGGGAGAAACCCTCAACCTCAGACTTCTCTATTGTCCTCTAGTTCTGTTTTTATTTCGTCATTTGTGCTTCGTGGTCGGACATTCAGTTTCTGTCACCTTTAACACAAAGCAATTTAAAAATGGGAAATATGCTCTGCGACTAACTGACATTTGTCTGGTTTGTCTAGGAGTGGGTGATGCTGGGCCAGGTAGATTTAGAGAAGTTGGTCGAGATGCATCTCACATCTGTGCAGGACTGGGAGAGAAATTTCAAGGCCCTCAAGGCCAGAGGGAAAGAGTCAGAGCGCCTCCCCAGGTACATGTAACAACAACAGATTTAATCAATTAATAAATATAATCCAATCATATTAAACAGAGTGGTAAATACAACAAAGATGGAAATAGATTTAATAAATACATAGATTTATTAGATCTATGTATTTATTACATAGTTAATTGTTTGGTGCAGTTCACATTATTTTAACAACAGATCTGGTTTTCTCCCCGTCAGCCAGGAGAAGGTAGACTGTATTACAGTCAACTGTGATCCGGTGAAAGCCACCATTGATGACCTGATCCAGAGATTGTTTGACTTGCTGCTCCTGTCACTTAAGAAATCAATACAAGGTAACCACCTCCACATTTTTCCCTCCAGTCATTTCATTCTTCGCATTTTGTTAATGCCTTTTTTGCTCTTTTTCTGCTCTAGTGTTAGGCCCAATGAAATCCCCTTTTACAGTCAGTTCATTTTTCTATGTTTATTTTTTTCCCTTAATTTCAGGCCATACACAGGCCATAGAGAGCTTTGTTTCAGAGTCAATGGAAGCACTGGTCACACGACCTGAAAGCATGGAGGAGATTGGTGCAGCTTCTGGCAAATACAACCAGATCGTTGCTCGTAAGCCTGAAGTAAGACATACATACACCTAAAACTTGCTTAATTGAGAAAATAATGTTAATAACTTGGACTGTGTAGGGTTTGCTACCTTACTTTACTCCCTTAAGTCAGTATAACTATTAGAGATATTAGGTTTTGTCAATATTAAGTCAAATAAAATTTAGATAATTTTTCTTTTACAACTGTATCATATTTCAGACACTTGCATGGCAATGCAATGGAACTCAGATGTTGGCTATATAGCATGAAAGATATTGTATTTGATGTCTGTTCCTAGATCTTGCCTCAGTTCCAGTTTGCTGAAGAGAAAAACTGCCTTCTGCGTGCTGTGGCTGGGGCAGGTCTGGACTCATTATCCTCACTGAGGGCCAAATGGGACAAACTGGAACTTGTCATGGAGAGCCATCAGCTAATGATCAAAGACCAGGTGAAGTCAACACATATTAACTTAGAATTACTATTCAGCCACCAGGAATGCACAACATATCGGTATCGGCTGATGTTAGTGTTAGACCAATATATATATATTACATATATCATATTGGTAAACATCCAATTTCTGCCATAACAACAATATTAATATTGGGTATTGACATCAGGTGCATCTCTATCTGCAACCTACTGCAGATACGGATCCAGAGAAGTATTCACATCTCTGGACTTATTTATGTTTTCCAACTGCAAACTTCACAAAGCAGTACTTTATGATGATTTGTCAAGGTAAAAACATATTGGAGTTTCAGGAGTTCCAAGGACATGAGTGATTTGTTTAAGCTACTTTTTGTCCTAACAGGTGATTTCTTTACTGCTTCTCTGTTCTTGCTTGTTTGGTTCTTAGGTAGAGGTGATGCGAAATCATGCAGCTGGTCGTATCAGTGCTTACAGGGCAGATTTGGAGCGCTTCAAAGCACGCTGGGACCAACTAAAACCTAAAGATGAGATGCTTGAGACTGGTGATCATGCCGCCCTGCTTGCTTGCCTTCAGACAATCAGAGACAAACAGCAGGAGTTCCAGGATATGGAGCTTGTTCGCAATAAACTGCTGTAAGTTTGGTGCAATTTGATGATCTTATATTAAGGGTAGATGGAAGACCAGGCAGGGGCAATTTCTTCTTGTATAGTATATTCTACATATTCTGCTATAACAATATGCATAGCATATTGTTATAGCAATATGCTATGCATAACAATATGCATAGCATATTGTTATAGCATTCAGTTTAGAACAAAGTGAATTTTAATAGAAGAGTAAGCAATATATTTTACATTGCTTTTTGCAGTGAAGACTGCACATATTTTAATCTGGAG
Source organism: Poeciliopsis retropinna (assembly GCA_010277075.1). Classification (NCBI taxonomy): domain Eukaryota; kingdom Metazoa; phylum Chordata; class Actinopteri; order Cyprinodontiformes; family Poeciliidae; genus Poeciliopsis; species Poeciliopsis retropinna. The sequence goes on along the minus strand of VMRM01000002.1, from coordinate 13,609,534 downwards.
CCTCCAGATTTCTCCCTGGCAGAAGACACAAAAAGAGACATGGATGAGCACAGTCAGATGTGGAGTCTGTATGAGGAGTGGCAGCAAGGCTTCACAGAAAAGGCCCAGGAAGATTGGATCACATTCAGGTTTGGCTGCTAAGATAGACCCAGAAGATGATGATGCGCTTATTACATCAAATGTATTTTCTCATGTGTTTGTATGCTGGGATTTACAGGAGTAAAACATATGTGTTTGAGGAGTTTCTCTTTACATGGCAAGACCGATTGAGAAAACTAGAAAAACCAACAGCCATGTCTGTTAAACTCCAAGGAGAAGTGGACAAATACAAGGTATGGAGATATGAAAAAAATACATAATTTTGCTGTGTTTTTATGGGTTTTTTAAATTTTTGCAACAAAAAAAAAAATCTAGTTTTTACAAAGGAACAAAGAGTTATAATTAGAGAGGCTTCTTTAGTTGAGACAATCCAGTTGAAGGTAAAATATCACATATTATACCTGTACTGAAAATTTTATGTCGATGTACAAATTTACTCTTAAATGTCATGAGAGTTAATGTTTACCTTATTACAGTCGAGTCATTTGTGCTTTTGTCGTATCATCCAAAGATTTTCAGGAATTTAGTTTATAAATAAAAATAAAATATTGGTTGCTGCACCTCAGAGGTCAGGAATTGAGCATTACATTACAATGAGTTTCCATTCTCGATATATTTGGCTAAACATTTGGTGCAATGGTTTTGTGTTTGTGTATTTATGTCTGCATTTTTCTCTGCTTGGTCAGAACATGGTACCTGTGCTGAAGTATGTTCGCGGGGAGCACCTTTCACAGGACCATTGGTTGGACATGTTTCGTCTGCTGGGTCTTCCCCGAGGGACCACCTTAGAAAGACTTACCTTTAATGACCTCCTCGGAGTAGCAAATATCATCATAGAGAAAGCGTTGGAGCTTAAGGTTTGTAGGAGCATGCTTATGGATGAGAATTACTGATCTGAACAAAGGTAAATGTGAAAATAATTTCAGCTCCCTTGTTAAAAAAAGCATTATTCAAATGTTGGTAAATCAGGTTAATATATTATCTAAACATTTCTTGGGATGAGATGTAAGATTTACCCCCTTCATTTTTAATGGTTGACGATTCTGAGGTTTTTTTTTTCTCCAAATAATATTAGACACTGTACTTAAATAAAATATGAATAAATTAAGTTAATTTGTAATGCTAAATTTGTATTTTCAACCAACTTTTCTGTATAAGTATGTCAATTATACTTATAATTCATATTCCTTAAACTAAAATAGTCATGTTGAATCCTTAACATTTCATGTATTTTATTGAGCTCATATGTGATATACCTTGTCCAAGTCTCACATAAATATCTTTAGTACACATTTGATTTTGTCTTTAGCTCACACACACACACACACACACCCACACTCACACACACGCACACGCACCCACACCCACACACACACACACACACAGACACACAGAGAAAAAATTATCTAAAATGTATGGCAGGTTTTTGTGTTCACCCTGTCAGAGTCAATACATTGTAGAACCACCTTTTGCCTGAATTGTTGCTGCAGATTTTTGGGGGGCATATCTGTTGCAGCTTTGCACATCAAAAAACTGAAATTTATCCATTCTTCTCTGCAAAAAAGCTGGGGCTCAGTCAAAATGAATGTAGAACAAGTCTTCCAGCAGATTTTTGGGCTATTTCAAAATGCATCAAGCACAGTGATGATGTGAGCCAGCAACTTTTAATCATCCCTCTTTAAGAAGCAGTGAGCTCTGAACATGTTGTTGTTTTCACATGTTTTCTTTGTTTACCGCAGGATCTGAATAGTCGTGCTCAGGCAGAGGTGTCTATCAGAGAAGCCCTCAGGGAGCTGGATTTGTGGGGTGCTGCAGCCATTTTCACTCTCACTGAGTACACAGATAGCAGTGGGCGCACACTAAGTCTCATCAAGGACTGGAAGGATATAGTCAACCAGGTGATGTGAAATAAGGACTACTAATTACAGGCTGGGACACAGTGATTACAATTTATTATCATAGAGTTGTAAATAACTTCAATATAGTAAAAATTGATTTAACAGTAAATATATCACCCCACTAGTCATAGAGTGAGTGCTAAATTACATTCAGAGTAACTTACAGGAGTCTGTTTGACTGTTTTGCTTATATTCTTTTAGTGGGATAATTAAACTTGCATGTTTAATTATCAATGTATTTGCAAATGTTAATAGATTTGGCTCAAATTCTCTCCACTTTCTACTTCTAAAAAAGAATGTGTAATGTAAACATTTTAGCATTTAATTCAAAAAGAAGAGAATATTATTATTCAACTAAATAAGCTTTCTTTTTGTTGCATACGTTTTCAGGCTGGTCTTAAAGTTAAACCTAAGAACTTACCTTAAATAACTTTTTTAGAGGAAAACATGATGTTCACAAAGATATGTTGTAGGAAATACAGGCACATTAATATGCACTGAAATGTTACGGCTTAACAAACACTGGCTTTATCACCATTCTCTGCCCATACAGGTGGGAGATAACCGCTGTTTGCTGCAGTCTTTGAAAGACTCACCGTACTATGGCAACTTCCAGGACAAGGTTAGATCAAATTATTGTAAACTTGAATTTGTGAATATTTGTTCCTTAGGATTCGACATGTTTACAGATCTTAACATTTTAAGTGGTTATAGCCAAAATGATTACATTGACGCATTGTCTCTTCAGATCAGTCTGTGGGAGGTTCGCCTTTCAGATTTAGATGAGTATCTGCTTAACCTTAATGCCATTCAGAGACGCTGGGTTTACCTGGAGCCTATTTTTGGAAGAGGAGCATTGCCTCGTGAAGAGGCCCGCTTTAAACGAGTGGATGAAGATTTCAGGTATTCTGTATTTTGATGATGCCCATACATTCTGTTTGCTAGTTATTTTTTATATGATAGCTAAACAAAAAACACGAGGATATAGACCAGGGGAGCCCAGAGTCAGTCCTCAAGGGCCGGCATCCTGCAGGTTTTAGTTCGTCGTAACAACCTCCTCAGCTTGCCAATGTTCTTCTTAGGCCTTCTAATGAGCCATCATTGGATCCAGATGCGTTAAACTAGGGAGAGAACTAAAACATGCAGCATGCCGGCCCTCCAGGACCGACTTTGATACCACTGAGATAGGCAGATAATGATCAATAAAATTTTTCCACGTATGCAACAGATCTATAATGTCAGACATCCAGAGGGACAACAGAGTCGTTTCTCTGAGCTCACGGGCTGGCATCAGAAACTCCCTGGTCACATTACTGGATCAGCTGCAGCGCTGCCAGAAGTCACTGAATGAGTTCTTGGAGGTACATTTACAGACTTTGCTCTGCCCAAATATATTTTGCTTTCCAGCAAATTGTTAAATTGTTAAAATTGTGTGGTTTTTGCAGGAGAAGCGGTCTGCTTTCCCACGATTCTATTTTATTGGTGATGATGATCTTTTAGAAATTCTGGGACAGGCGACAAACCCAAGTGTCATCCAGTCTCACCTGAAAAAACTCTTTGCAGGTCGATCACCTCTGTTGGTTTTCATCATCTATGTTGTGCTGATATATCTTGCTTTATTCCATCCTTTAATTTTCCTGCCATCCAACTGGGCAGTAATAATTTAAACACTGAAATCTGCATGTATGTATTGTGCAGGCATCTACAGTGTCGTGTTTGACGAGCCATGCCAGAACATTGTCGCAATGTGTTCTTTGGAGGGAGAAGTGGTCCAGCTAAGAAACGTTGTGCACATCTCCAGTCTTGTTGAGGTACAGAATCTTCTGAAAGTTTTTAATAGGATGTAGTCCATGATGTATACTTGAGGTTTGTGGTAAAAATGTTGCTTCCATTGTTAAGAATTGTATGTTGTGCTAACTGGAGCCAATACATTAAGTCTTAGAATTTTTCAAGGTTTGGCTAAGTGAGCTGTCCTTGGAAATGAAGGAGACTCTAAAATATCTGCTGAATGAATGTCTGTCTATGGAGAGGAAAGGGGAAGTGGATCCCTCACGCTTCCCTTCACAGGTACATATGCAAACACCTTTACGTGCACAAAGTCTGGTGAAACTGGACCACACAACTGTTTCAAATTATTTAATTTTGTCAAAGATTATTGAAAGTCTAAATAAGATCATTCACTCTAAGAAATACATATGTCTAATTTCTTTTGATGTAGATTCTCTGCCTGGCTGAACAAATTCAGTTTACTGAAGATGTGGAAAGAGCTATAAAGGAGCAAAGTTTGCATCAGCTGGAGTTGGAGCTTAATAGCAAATTGGAGCACTACACCACAGTAGAAACCAGCTCAGATGACAATCCTAACACAGGTGGGTTGTTGTGGTTAATATTATCTTTAAACATTTTGTTTTGGCTTTTTTGTTTCATTCCAGAAAATGTAAACGAACAAATAGATCTGAGGCGCTTCTTTCAGATCTACAGAGCTCTCTCACTTTTCAATCATCCCACATGCAATTGAACATCCCCTGATCTCTGTATGTTTATTAGGGCAGGGCAGAGATCATTAAATAGAATTTTTTTGAATCAAATGGTGAGATAACAAAAGATCTGCTGATGACCACTTTTTTTTGACCACTCAAAAAAAAGTGGTCATCCACTTTTTTTTTATGAAAACTTGCTGTACTTCGGTTCTATAATTTAGTTAAGTGCGTAAACTGTCATCTCCGAATATTTCTTTGATTTATAATGTATATCATTTTGCTCACCCTCAAACAGAAAAAATCCTGTGAGTCTTGAGAAATATTTATTTGCAGAAATATTTTGGACCTCTTTTATTTCTTCATAATTATGCTGTAATTCAGAAATGTTAGAAGACGTGGAAATGTTATCCTAATGGTATCATATCATCATAAATTTTGAAGTTCAGTTCCCACTTTTCCTTTAGGAGACATTGTTCAAAAGTCTTCTATATGTTATATATGTGAAACATGATTTGTGATAGATAGGCCTTTTTTTTTATCATACTTGTATATATATATATTTTTTGTGTGTGTTTTTCTGACCAATTCAGTTCTTTACAGATAGTAAATTATTGTCTATTTTTGAAGGTACCCATAAAAATTGTGTGCTGGAGTTGGAATTTATTTTGGAGTCAATGATTTGCGTTCTGCACTGCAAAACACTAAATTAATCACACTCAGGCCTTCATTAATATCATCTTCTGACCCTGTTGTCCTAAAATTAGGGGGTTAGACTTATAACCCACAAGTGGCATGCCCCTTAAAATAAATTATTCTATAATCGTTCTTACTAGCTGTTGTCACTTTTAGTGTGTACTTTACTCATTATTTTTTATTTTGTGGAATTTTTTTTCAGATAAATTGCATATCATTATGATTGTATGGGAATGTTTTGTGGAACCTCTTTGAAATTAATTTCACATTCTCCACCAGCACTCATTTGCTTTATACTTTCTGCACAGTGATGGCCTAGTCAGTAATGTCCCATGATATAGAAAAATGAAGTAAAGGATTGTGTGTGTTTGATTGTTACATAGTCAGACAGAAACTGTCTTTTTATGCACTTCACATCCTCTTGCACTGTTAACGATCTCACTATGATTGAAATGTTTTGTTTTATTTGTACAGGGGACTTTGAGATAAGTTCATGACTGATCTCATGTGAATTTGTTCATAGGGACAGTACCGTTTAAAACTCTGTAGACAGTTTCTGACTTAAAGCTATAATGACCCAAGGCTTAAAATATGACTTCACAAAGTGTGACAATTTATTTTTTCTCAGAAAGAAAGAAAAAAGAACTTTTCTATTTTAATGCAGGTTTGTTATTCATGCATGAGATGAAAAGTTTCTCCCTTGCACTTGTAATGGCACCATTTTATGGGACGTTGCTGAAAAATGCTAATCCAGCATGACTTTCACAAATGCTCATACTGTAGCAGCATTGCTTATTTCTATACTTTCATCTGTGAAATGTAACTTGGGGCAAATTTTTCTCTCTGTAAGAAATTGGCAAAATGTGACTCCAGGTTTTTAAGCACGGTTATAGAGGACCTTTCTGTGTAATTTATTAAAGCATTGCATTTTAGATTAGGCTTATAAGATGTTTACAGATAACAAGGTTCATTCTGAGACTGTTTTGCACTTAAGCCTTAGCTATTCAAATGTAAAATGTTTTCAAGATACCATCTCATTACATTATGGAATCCCTTAAGTACAACCTGGAGAGGCTGTAGCCTGTTCACAATAATTAAAGCAGCTAAAGTCATGCCAGAAGGGAACATCTAATTTCCAGATTTACATAAAAGAGCTGTTAACCAAAAAAGAGAAGAGGAACTTCTTTTCTTTGCTACAGAGACAAAACAAGTAGGCAATTTGACAACACATTTGGCTACGTATTTTATCTGCTCCCATGTACAGCCTTGGATGTATCTCTTTTTAAAATCAGTCAAGTAAATTTGCTATTTTTATCTTGAGTTTTTTTTGCTTATAAAAAAGGTTCATATAAGGGTTTCAGTAGTTTTTTGCTATACTCTGCCAAATCTTACGTGTTTGAACGTAAGAACAAATGTGTCCAATAGCCTTTGAGTCAATAGAATATAAACATGGTATTACTTAGAATTAGGCATCATTTTTCTGGAAACATTTTAAATCAGGAAGTTGCCTAAGAGAAATGACCTCCTGGCACAGCATTTGTCATGCAAGCAAAGTTACTGCTGTAGCTTGGAAACTGTCTTTCATTGGCGATGACTGTTCTGTTTCCATTCTGTATACCAAACATAATACTCATCTGGAGACTAGAGTCACTTTCTAAATTGCCTCAAGTACAATTTTCAGCATTTTATGCTTATAACGTCAGGCCAAAAAAAAAAAAAAAAAAAAAACATCAGTTTTTTTCTGTTCACTGACCTGTATCAAAAATAATAACTACAAACTCATTGATGAATTGTTTCTGATTTGATGTGCTTTTTTTTGTAGTTAAATAAATATTAGATCTAGGTTAGGGCTAGGAACATGCTTTGATGCTGACTGATGCATGTGTAGTTCTTTAGTTGTCTCTTGGATTCAAGCATCTTATCCATTAAACAATTAACATATTTATATGCCTTTTATGCTGTGAAATCTTTAGAAAGCAACAGTAACTTGTTAAATACCACAATTGGTCTAAAAAATGGAAATTGGCGTAGGCCAGAAAATGTCTGATCATTGCATTTCTAATGAGAGCAGCCTATTTTATAATAGATTAAAAAGTGTAATCTTCTCATCTCCATTCTGTTTTTAGCATGAAGGAGATCCTGGCAGAGTAATCTTATAACCTGAAGATTAGATAAATGAAATTAAAAATGAAGGATTTCCCTGTGAACCAAAAATATGTTATACATATAATTACATTACACTCTTTTTCTATTGTGCACTATATTAGATATAAGAGGGATTCCTGTTTTGCACATGTATCTCTTAATACATGTGAAATCGTTTGACTATCTTTTCATGTGATAAGATTTTGGTTGTTTGCTTATATTCATGTTGTTAATATTTATGCATGTCCTCCTGTTTAGAGTCCAGTATCCTGCAGCTGAAGCTGAAAGCTTTGATCTTAGATATCATCCACAACATCAGCGTGGTGAAGCAGCTCAACCAGGCAGGCGTCACCAGTACTGACCACTGGGCCTGGAAGAAACAGCTCCGCTTCTACATGGGAACAGACAAAAGCTGTCGCATACACATGGTGGACGCACATTTCAGCTACACCTATGAGTACCAGGTGGGACGAAAGCAAACATAAGCATGTCAACCACAAACAAGCTGCACGTTAACTTAAAATTAAGTCATTTATTCTTCACACCATGCAGGGATTTTCTTAGTACCAGAAATGGTAATTCCTCTTTTGACCTTTTGGGGGCACTGTTTATGCACATATCACAAGTTCAGAATAACCTCGCTGCAGAGAACAGTTCTTCCCCCACTGCAGTTCTCAGTAAACGCATGCTATACTCAGTCATACTCTTTACCTGTATTTTGTTTTCCTTTTCTTCAAAGATGCCTCTTTGTTTGCCTTTAGTACTTGCTGACGTGTTTTTATACCGTTAGTGCCGTTTTGCTAAAATTTTTACTTCTTCTTTTTAACTGATTCCTCTATGTCACCCATTCTCTCTCTCAGGGGAATGCTGCTAAGTTGGTACACACACCACTGACTGATAAATGCTACCTGACTCTGACTCAGGCTATGAAGATGGGGCTCGGTGGGAACCCCTATGGGCCTGCTGGCACAGGAAAGACTGAGTCCGTCAAAGCTCTGGGGGGGCTCTTCGGACGCCAGGTGTTGGTGTTCAACTGTGATGAGGTGCAAAGAAACTTCATACGTGGCAGGAATAGTTGACTGTTAACTCTTTTTAAAGGGTATTCATGTTTAAAAAGTATTCAAATCAAATCCTTCAACAAGGATGTTATTTGAAGAACTTGAAAAAAATTTTGAAGTCAATTGGATGAGACATATTGTTTTATAATATGTTTGCACCTTGTTTATCTTCCTTTGGTAGTAGGACTGACACTGTTTCCGATTTCCATTTAGTTCCCACATGTATTTTTTGGGGAACAAATTAGATTAGCATTACTATCGTAAGATATTCTAATAAGTTGATTATTCAGTAAGGATTTAGTTATTTATTCCATTATTATTAGGTTCCATTATTTACAATATTAGTGGCACACAGTGGCTCTCAAAGTTTGACCACTCCTGATAAAATACCAGGTTTTGATATTCAAAAATTTGTCAATGATAAAAGTCATGGATAAATGTTTGACTCATTATTGAAGAAAACACAACATTCTTTTTTTCCCTCTTTCTTTTCACAGGGTATAGATGTGAAGTCAATGGGAAGAATATTTGTTGGGTTGGTAAAGTGTGGAGCATGGGGGTGCTTTGATGAGTTCAACCGTTTAGAAGAAGCTGTGCTATCTGCAGTTTCCATGCAGATTCAGGCCATCCAAGACTCATTGAAACATCACAAAAAAACCTGTGAGCTGCTGGGAAAGGAGGTAAGACAATAAAAAAAGTAGAGCCTGGCAGATTTGTTTTAAACTACTAAAACACAAAAAGCTTAACAGTTATATTTTGTGTGATTTTGCAAGTTTTTTTATTAGAAAATTGTATATGCTACTTGTTTGTGGTACAGTGCCTTTTACTGACTTTCATGTCAAGTCAAATTCCGTTTTAATTGGTTATTTATTCATTGTCTATTAGTGTTGTTGTGTCTTTTGTAATCAGTCAAATAAAACAAAATGTTAAAATAATATATAAAAAAAACTTTGCTATGGAGAAGAGGTTTTTTATTTCGTTCCATTTTCCAGGTGGAATTGGACCCCAACTCTGGGATTTTCATCACTTTGAACCCAGCGGGGAAAGGCTATGGGGGGAGGCAAAAGCTTCCAGACAACCTGAAGCAACTGTTCAGACCTGTGGCCATGAGTCGGCCAGACAATGAGCTTATTGCTGAAGTCATCCTCTACTCAGAGGGCTTCAAAAATGGAGAAGTACTGGGACGTAAGCTTGTCGCAATCTTTAACCTGGCCAGGTAAAAACTATTTGGGAAATTCTTTGTGGTATTGACATTTGTTTTGAAAACTTCCTATTGCAATTGTTACTCTGATTTTGTGGTTCATTAAGTATTACGATCACTAATGTCTAAAAGTGTATGTTAACTTTGTGAGTATATTTTCCCTAAATGTCCAACCTTGAGAGCTACAGTTGGTGCTGAAGTTAACTGAGACTTTGTGGAAATAAGCCTCTATTTGTGTATCCAGGGAGTTGTTGACACCCCAGCAGCACTATGACTGGGGTTTGCGAGCGCTGAAGACTGTGCTTAAAGCCTGTGGCAGTCTTCTACAGCAACAGAGGAGAGGTCATAACAAGGAAAGGAGTAAGTCCCCAACTAGCTCTTTTTTTCCCCAATATTTTTCTGAGGCAATTTTACCTCTCCAATCTTAGAGCATGACAAGAAAATTATAAGGAAATGGTTGCAGCCTTTGCTAATCTCTCAAGATGTATCCTTTGCTATCCCTAAGCTAAAACACACTTGTGGTACACAAATCTGTCAGTGACTATCATATTTGAGAAATGGTGCAAAAGCAGAGGGAAATATTTGAAAATCCTATTGAGCGGTATGACCATAAATCCATCAACTGCTGAAAGAGAGACATCTCTATTATAGCCAGTACTACAATCAAATGATATGACTGATGCTTTCTTTCCTTCTGAATTTGAAGTGATTCTAATAAAGAAAGTCGTTTGATTTGGAGGAAGAATGGAGTTTGGAAGAAAAAACAGTAAAAATTGCTGCAAGTGTCATGAATTGATGTTTTGACTGATTATACTCAATAGTCTGAAAATATTAGTTTATGCTATGAGAACGAAGTTAAATAGATTGCTTTTCATCAGTGCCTGAAGGCAGAGGTTTGATTGTCTGGCAGTAGTATAGTCATGCCAGAATCTAATATCACTAAAATACTAACATTGGATGCTGTGTTAGGAAAATGACTAAATTTGTGGCAACTTCAAGAGCCTTTTGAAACAGTTTTTCATTCATCCATGCATATTGCCAGGCTTCTTGTGCAGTCTGGAAAGGTGTGTAATTTGATTTCAGGTTTGGATAAGTATGGAAATAGAAAATAAGTATATTAAGAAATATTGATTTTCCACACTCCCATACTTTGCTTTATGTTGCTTTGTGGTCTAGTGGTAGTTGTGGATGCAACCTTTAAGGTGACAGCCCTGTTAAAATGCCTTATAAAGCAAAAATCATATGGACAAAAACATTGCTGTGGGAGCTTTAAAAATTTGTAGATCTTTGTGTAAAATTTAGCTGGAAGCAGAATCCTGTCATTCCTCATATATTTTAATAAAATACAGTTTTAGTTTCCAAAGACCTCAAATGTTTAAGTTTAACTGCAGTATCTCCTCTCCTGTTCCTCAAAACTATTGTTAGTGGTCCTTTATACCTGGCTGTCATTTTTGCTTTTGTTCCACTCACCACTTCCCTAACTTCCTAGTGCTTTCCTGTCTGTCTCTCCTCTAATTCTCTCCTATCCCTTCTCTTTATTTCTTTCCTCCATTCTCTTTGAAATCCCAATGGTCCACTACTCACTTTTTATCTGTCCAACATGCGGCCAGACACTCTACAAGTCTCCAAGGTTGTCTTGTTTGTCTCTGTGTTGTGTGTGTAAAAAAAAAGAAGAAAAGAATAGAAATAAAGACAAACCACAATTGCGCCTGCAGGAAAGACAAATGACTTTGGAGAGAACAAAGTATTGACAAACTCTTAGATTATGATAGGTTTTTGCAATTAGCACAGTTTTAACAAGGGATGTGTGTAAGAACAAAGTCAATAATGACTTCAGAAATTAACTCCTCTGTCTTTAATTCTACACCAGACTTGTTTTGCTTTTATTTACAGTTTTCGATTTCCATGTTTTTAAGGATGTTGGTGTTGTCTCTTTCATCCAAAAGCAGTTCAGGAGAGTAATCTGGTGGTGCAGGCACTGAGACTAAACACCATGTCCAAGCTGACATTTGCAGACAGCTCTCGTTTTGACGCCCTGGTCAGAGATGTCTTCTCTGGAGTTAATTTCACTGATGTGGAGGACCAGATCCTGATAGATGCATTAACACAAGTCTACTCGGAGGCACAGCTGGAACTCATACCGAGCCAGGTGTGTGGTGTACATTCAGAATATTCTAGCTAAACAACAAATGTTTAAAAAAAATTAGAAGACAAAGAAGCACTAAAATAGGCTGACTGTTGACTGTTTCAGCTGAAGAAAGCAATGGAGCTGAATGAACAGCTGAGACAACGTATGGGTGTAGTGATTGTGGGGCCAAGCGGAGCTGGCAAGTCTACGCTGTGGAGGATGCTCAGAGCTGCTCTCAACAAGACTGGCAAAGTGGTAAGAAAAAAATGTCCATCTTAGATTTTCAGAAATTTGTATGCATGTCCATCTAAATTATTAATAATATTAATAATAATCAATAATAAATTATAATAAATGATTTTCTGAGAAAATAAATTGTAGGTTTTTATTAACTTTGAGCCATTATCATCAAAATGTACTGAAATAAACAACTTGAAGTATATCACATTGCGTGTAACAAATCTTAATTTACGTAAGTTTCATCTTTTGAGTTAACTGAAAGTAGTTGAACTTTTAAATGAAATTCAAAACTTTTAGGTGCAGCTATAAGTTTAGCATAATCAATATTGGATATTAGCATATTTATGTTGCAATTTATTGTTTAACTTGAAGTAAAATTCTTCATAAACATGCAGATTTACGATTGTTAAAAAAATTGGAAGCTTAATAAGAGAGTTAAAAAAGCAAGCTTCCTCAAGGTGTGCTTCTTCTGATCTCTGAAGGTGAAACGGTATACAATGAATCCTAAAGCCATGCCCAGGCAGCAGCTCTTGGGACATATAGACATGGACACCAGAGAATGGTCTGATGGTGTTCTCACCCACAGCGCCAGGACTGTGGTCAGAGAACCACAAGGTAATTCACCGATGTGTGCTGCTTATCAAAACATTTTACAGCTGAGATGGAGTTAAAATACTTATTTAAACCTTATCTATTAAATTCTATTTTGACATAATGACGCTGACTGGAGTATGGTAAATGCATTGTACTCCTGTTGTTTTCCAGATGTGAACTCCTGGATAGTGTGTGATGGAGACATTGACCCAGAGTGGGTTGAAAGTCTAAACTCTGTCCTTGATGATAATCGTTTGTTAACCATGCCCAGTGGCGAGCGTATCCAGTTTGGACCCAATGTGAACTTCTTGTTTGAGACCCATGACCTGAGCTGTGCCTCTCCAGCAACCATATCTCGCATGGGCATGATCTTTCTCAGGTCAGGCAGTGTTCAAAGAAAGCTTAAACATGCAGTTGTGTCTGATCTTTTCAATTTCTTAGTTTTTGGGTTCATTTTTTCATGAAGTATTATTTTATTGATTTTGTCTGTGTTAAGTCATTGATGTGCAGCACTTTGGTGCAATGTTTGCTTCTCTAAAGTGCTGTTGAAACAAAATTAACCTTTCCATTTATCTCTTTTTCTTCCCGCTTGCATCCTTAGTGATGAAGACATTGATGTTGGTGCTTTGGTGAAGTCGTGGATAAGAGGTCAGCCTGAGGAGTGTCGCAGTAACCTAGAAAACTGGCTGGGCGACTACTTCCAAAGAGCTCTGGACTGGGTTCTTAAACAGGCAGGTTACTTCCAATAGACCATGAGTCAAGCAAAACAATCTGTGATTGTGGCTAATTCAAAATCTGTTAATTTTTGGGGGGTTTATTCAATGTTGATAGAATTTTACACACCCAAAAAACTGCGGCTGTGTTTGCTAGATATAGATAAACTCTAGTCTTGTCCAAGGTGAATGTATTGACTACATTAGTTTTTAATAGCTAACATTCTAGGACTACTAATCACTTCTTAAAAAACAGGACTCACTTCTTGTTGGCACTTATGTCTTGAGTGAACCTTGTATAGCTCAGATTCCATCTTTTTTCTGACTTCCAGAATGACTTTGTGGTGGAAACTAGCCTGGTGGGCACAGTATTGAATTCTTTGTCCCACCTCAATGCTGTGTCTGAGAGAGGAGAGTTTATTGTTGGTCTTCTACGGGGCCTTGGAGGAAATCTCAATCTCAAGACACGCCATGAGCTTGCTAAAGAGGTAAGAGCTGTTTTTTTTTTTTTTTCTTTTGAGTTGTAATCTGTAGGTCTTAAAGTCCTAATTAAGCATTCCTGCTTTTTAATCCTGCAGTTGCTGAGCTGGGCAAGAGAAAGTCCACCAGATGCCAGAAAACCACTTGATACCTTCTATAATTCTGACAGCGGCCAGTTAGCAGCTTATACATTTCAACGTCCTGAGGAGCTCACCTTGGAGCATTTTTTTCACACACATGTTCTACCTGTAATCGAGACTCCTGGCATGCAGAGAGGTCTGCACGGTTTCTCCCCCTGGCTTACAGCTCGGCACAGGCAGCCCTTCATGGTGGTTGGACCAGAGGGCTGCGGAAAGGGGTAGTTACACACGCACTACACAAGTGCACACAAACACAATATGCAGATATGTTTAAGCCATAAAAAAACTATGAAGTGGTTCCCGCCTTTTAGGTTTAATCTGCAGTTTCCTGCACTTGAAAGGGCAGTTTATTTAAATACCACTTAAACAAACAATAATTATCCTTGAAACTAAGTATAAAATATCCAGCATTAAGCTACCCAAAATCAAGTACACATTAGTTTAGTTAGTTTTAGCTTTTATGTTTTAGATGGCACCATATAAAATACACATTTCAACAACACTTTAACAAATACAGACCATGTGCAACATGAATTTTAAATTTCCCAATTTTTACCAGATGCAGTTTTTAGTGTAATTTTAGGAGGCAGGTGAAATACTCCACAGTTGAGCACGTATGGTATGAATATTATTAAACACTCCTCCTCGGCACTCTGTGGGTTTGGAAACTGGTTTGGGAGTCAGTGTCTGAGGGTGCTTGCTGTTCCCTGTAGGTTATAACAGAATAGTGCATCAGTACTTCAGGACCTGATGGTTAGAATTCCACAAATTAGTTTTTCATGGACTCACCAAGAAGCCAGCCATTCGGAGATTATTTCACTGCTAACACTTGAAAAATGTTGTGTTTTTCTGCCAATGGAACTAATACTACTTTTCATCAATATCAAAGAGTTACTGACTTAAAACAAGCTAGTATATCTTGTTTAAAAGTTACTTATAAGTTAGTTTTGTCTTATTTCAAGTGTAGTAGGTTATTTGCACTAGAAACTAGACCAAAGTCTAGTAGACCAAAGTCTAGTTTCTAGTTCTAAAACCAGATTGTGTTTTTGGCAGTGAAAACTGTTTTGAATACAGACATAGGTTCATTTCCTTCTTGTTTCAATCGATCAATAAATCAATCAAATGTATTTGTATAACATATCTCAGCAACATTGACTTACATGTAAACATTTTGAAGGGGACAGCTAAAGGGTTTTAAAGATATTTTTCTTCAAAAAATCTGGAAAGTGTGGCATGCCTTTCTCTTCCACTTTGTTGGTGAGTATTGACTCATATAGGCTGAACACAAATATATGCCACATTTTACAAATTTTCAATGGTATAAAATTGTGACATTTTCTCCCTTTCTTTTTCACGGCAGTTTCAACCAATAGTAGAAAACCTGCATGAAAACTCAAGATTTCTATCTAACACATGAAATCATTTAATTCTCAAGTGACAAAATGGTATATTATTGAATAAACCTTTTCTTCAAGATTACATATCCAATCAAGATCCCATTTAAAAGTTGTTGCTGTCCCATTTTCTTATGTTGTTCTTTTTTGGAAAGAAAAGGTTAACATAAGATCACACTGGAGAAGAATTTATTAAGCTTTAGAGGCAGAGTTGTTTAAATCAAGCTTGAGAAATGACAAAATCACGTAATCAGCAACAAAATCAAAGCTACTTTTATTCAAAACTTGACCTTTTTTATGAAAGCACTGACAGCTCAAAATAAGAATGCAATCTGTGTTTACTACTCTCAGGTGTTCACGTGTTCACCAGGAGTTGTTCTGTTAGGAATAATTGCATCCTCCACCAGGCACTAAAAGAACATTCGTCACTCAGTTTGCCTTTTACTCTGAAGTTCAGTCTGTTGTTTTTTTTTCTTATCTTGCTTCCCTCTGTCTAAAAGGTCATCGTTCCAGCTAGGTCACTGGGCTTGTCAATTGATTCCTCAGAAAAATAACAAGAAATTTAGTAACAAGCAATATCAGAGCAAAATTTAATCCGCTTGTACATGCAGTCACTTGCCAGATATTGTCTCATCCTCATAAAATATGTATCCTTCCCTTTGGGTCTGCTATTACAAACATTGTCCTAAGATCCAAAGAGACTCTTTTATTAAAAGCAACACAGATGTAGTTCTTCTCATTCCTGTTCACTGTTCTGACACAATCCAAACATAAATGACACTGAGCTGTGTTAAAAGTAAGCTGTATATTTAAACTGATCTGAAATGGTGCTGCAGTATGTGATCACATCGAGCAATACAAAAGTGCTTGTACAAAAAAAGTGTTTTATTTTGTCCCCTTTTTGTGTATCGCTTACTATCTAGCATGCTCCTGCGCTATGCCTTTGCTTCACTGCGTTCCACACAAGTTGCTGTGGTTCACTGCAGCGCCCAGACCTCCTCTCGCCACGTCCTCCAGAAGCTCAGCCAGACATGTCTGTTGCTAAGCTCAAACACGGGCCGGGTGTTCAGACCTAAGGACTGTGAGAACCTAGTCCTTTACTTAAAGAATATCAATCTGCCCAAACCAGACAAATGGGGAACCAGTAACCTTATAGCCTTTCTGCAACAGGTAAAGATGATCACAAATATGGAGATCAGCTAATATGATGTTTTCCAATCACATTAGTAAAGTAAAGCCAGTCTGACATAATCTTACAGTAGCATCTCTTTTACTCTATAATTTTGATCCAGGTTTTGACATATAAGGGGTTTTATGATGAAAATCTGGAGTGGGTGAGCCTTGAGAATATTCAGGTGGTGGCCTCCATGTCAACAGGAGGTACAGTCGGCACCCATTCACTCACCTCCCGTTTCTCCTCAATCGTACGCATCTGCACCATAGAGTAAGTGTGCAAGTACTTCCACAGACCCAAAGATTAGTTAATTCACGTGCTTGAACTGTTCTCTTTTGAACTTTCTATTCTATTTTTCTCTGTTACCTTACTCTGCTTCTAGCTATCCAGACAGAGAGCAGCTGCAGACCATCTACTCGGCTTACCTTCAACCAATTCTCCATCATAGCCTGGGGAACCAAGCTGCCTGGGCCAGCACAGGAAAAATACACCAGCTGGCAGGATCTCTTGTGCAAGTCTATGAACAGGTGTTGAGGGTATTCATTTTCAGGGGATGTTTTTTCCTGACTATATGTCAGGGAAAAACATATAGTCATGGCTATGGCTGATTCAGTTTAGACACAAACTTAACTGAATCAGCCATATTCCTTTAGATCTTTAGATAATTTTGGGAAGCAGGTTACCTCTTTTGACCAAATATTTCTTCATTGAATGCAAAACAAAGGAACTGGCTGATTCAGTTTAGATACAAGCTGAATCAGCCATAGTGCTTATATAATTTCCTGTTAATTTCCCTGAAAAGAACCAGCTTTAGTGTCATTTCATGGATGCAGGAGTGTAGCCATATCACAACACTCAGAATTAATCTCATTTAAATGTTACCTAGCTTAAATGGTAACTTTTATGCTTCACAAAAGTATTAAAATTTCCTACGGATGTGGATGTGATCCTTGGAGGATTCCCTATATATTTGATTTTAAACTTTGTGAACAAAACAGTTCTCCTTACCTGTTGTCAAGGTCTGGTTCACTTGGTTTTGTTTTAACATATACTGTTTTTGTTTCTGCCCCTATTAGGTCAGAACAAGGTTTACAGTGGACGACCACAGTCACTACCTGTTCACACCTTGTATCCTCACGGAATGGGTTCTCAGTTTGCTGCGATATGACCTTACTGCGGGTAACTACAGCCAATAGTCAAATTTCACTTAAATCATCATCTGGTCATGTTATGTGTTTTTGTACTTTTTCGATAAAATGTGGTTAAAATGATTTGTTTTGCTTTTTAAAAAAAAGTTAATTTTCTATTCTTTTGAAGAAGAAAATACACCATTGATCTTGCTTCTGTAAATAACTTTTTATCCATTTTAGATCCAAAGCTTAAGATAAACAAAAAAATGTGAATTTAATGACAAGTATTAAGTCCTTGTAGTCATTTCAGGAAAAAAAAATGCTGTGCAAGATGAAGCTTCAATATATGTAATCATAAAAAAATCTCCATCAGGCTTGCTGTTTGGATGCTCTAAATTTTTACCAGCCACTTTTTTTTCTTTAATTTTTTCTCCTCTTTGTTCAGTTACTTCCTGTCACTTGTCTTGCTCTCCTTCTTTGATCCGCTCTTCCTTTTTTCCCTTCCTCTATTGCTCATTTTCCTCTTTGTCGAATGTATTCCAGCTGTGATAGTCTCATTATTTACTTTAAATGTTGCTATACAAAATTCTCTTTTCCTATGATGACCAATTCTTCAACTAACTTTGCATCTTCCTCCCGTTTCCCTACCTTGCTGATTACCTTCTTTCTGGTATGTTTAAACTTTCTCTTCTTTTTTCTGAGATTTTTCTTGTCTTTGCTGAGTTTGGCATGGCACCATTTTTATTCACTTTTATAACTTTGGTGTTTAAGTCATTACAATGTACTTTTTGACAGCAAATTTAAAGCACAGAATCATTTTGGCATCTCGCTATAACATACCTAGATTTAGCTGTATATGTGGATATTACATTTAAAACTGCCACCTACAAAAAAAAAACATTTTTCAGAGTAGTCACCCCCGCCTACGCACACCTGCCAGAAGGCCTTCCTACAGTGACTTCATGCTCTGAAAAAGAGACAGCTGGGAGCCCTACAATAACTGGTTTGAACATTTTCTAGCACAGCCTAATGTGGTACACATAGCCCTCAGACACTCCAAATACCAATTTAATGGGATATGAAGGCATCTGTCGAAGTCCACTCCACAGAGATACTGGAACAGTCAGCCTAACCAAGACTGTCTCTGTCACCCCGTGAAGTTTGTTTCCTGATTTATCAGAGGTTTTAATAGCAAAAGAGGAATCTACTCTTAGTAGTAGTCTTAAAATTATCCTTTTTTTGTAGTTCTCATTAATGTCCCCAGCTTTTCTTTAGAACTGAGAGAGTTCTGTTTTACTTATTTTTTACTACGATAGCTGCCACAGAAACTCAGTTGGTTAATACTTTGTAACTTATTCCCAAAGTACAAAGAAATACTTTGTAACTTATTTCGCTCAATGTCATACTATTGAGCGAAACCACAGTTGTGGAAAAAATTGCATAGTACTTTTTTCTTTTCTATTTATTTTATTTTAATAAAAAATGGGGAATAGAAGTTCATAATTTTAATGTTCATAGCATCTTTTTTTTGTAAGTCAAAGTGTGAAAATGTCTTTATTTGTGTGTCCTCTTCCTTTTCAGCTCAATCTAATTTAACAGACAGCATCTTTGAAGTGGTTGCTTATGAGGGCAGGAGGCTTTTCAGAGACCGGCTGGTTTCTTCTAAAGACATTCACAACTTCGACAACATTCTCTCCTCCATCGTTCAGGGAGACTGGGGCTCTGCTGCTCTGGATAACATGAGTGGTATGAAGCAGCTCTCACTTAGCTAAATCATCAGCCGTTATGTTTATTCATAGCAGAAATATGTTTTATACTGGAGATAATTTGCTTCAAGCTGTGAATATTGTGTACATTTACCAAATGCCACTCATGCCTGAAGAATAGCTGTAATGTATAACCTCAGAGCTTGTTTGACAGTTTTGCATCTGGCAGTTTTTCTGCTAATGGTCTTTCCACGTTCTGCGAACCTGCAGCAAATTAATCATTTCTTTCTTTTTCCCAGTTGGTTCGGTTTCTTTAAATCACATGACTAACACACACATTGTGTGATTAGTGAAGTATTTTATCCACTGATTGTATAAGAATGCCCCCCAGTGGTGATAAAATCTAATTTATATCTACATGTTGCAGTTTGGAGGTGTCAGGAATTGGTTTTAAACTGGGATTGTAGATGGCAAAGTGTCAAATATACTTTGCTTGAACTTTTTAGAATAAAAATAGATCAAATCTTATATGAATTAAGAATACCATCTCTTAGTTTCTATACTGTATATATCATCAAAAACACTGTATTAAAAATTGTGCTTATACCATTTCAGTAGCACATGTGTAGATATGTTATTAATTGTTTGGACTATTTCTTTCCCTTTCTGAAGATGGTTTCTATGTAACATGGGGATCCTCTGAAGGGCCTGTCATGACTCCAGGCCAGCCTCTGCCTCCTCATGGAAAACAGCTTGGTTGTCTGGATTCTGCTGATTTGAAACAGGTTATACTGAAGGTATGAACAGAAAAAAACTAAATATTTTCTGTATCGGCTTGACTGTGCATAAATATGGATTTACATATTTAATTAATCACATTTTTAAGCCTTAATTATGCACTCTGTTGTTATGTGCTTCCACTCTACTCTTGTGGGTTACATCCTTGTTTTTTGTTTTCTTTGTTGTTGATCACATTTTTCATTCATTTTATTGTTTTGTTCATGCTTACTTTTTTAATAGGGAGTTACACTGTACAGTCGTGACAACAAAGAACTCGACCTTCTACTGTTCTGGGAAGTGTGTGACTTTGTGTCCAGAGTGGACCGGGTCCTGAGTCGACCTGGTGGGTCTCTGCTTCTGGCAGGAAGGAGCGGAGTGGGTCGGCACACCGCCACGTGCCTGGTGTCACACATGCACGGATACACCTTGTTCACACCTAAAATCTCCCGTGGATATACCCTTAAAAATTTCAGCAATGATCTTAAGATGGTGAGAAAGGCCTAATTGCCTTGCCTGCTTTATATGAATGTCAAACAATTACATACATTTTTACAGAATGCTTGTAGAGTTTCTCACAAAATAGCTACAAATGGATTGTGGTTAATTTAAAACGTTTTTGTCTTTTCATAGTAATTAACAGCAACTGTTTTAACACAAAGAAAAAAAGTTATTATTAGCCAAAAACTATTTTGTCTGTATGCCTTTGTTGTATTTATACTGACCTTTTTTTATGTATCAGGTAAAACAAATATCTTTGTGTACTTGACACTTAGGTGATGCAAATGGCCGGTCTGGAAGGTCAGCAGGTGGTTCTCCTGCTGGAGGATTATCAGTTTGTCCATCCAGCTTTTTTAGAGATGGTAAACAGCCTGCTGTCTTCAGGTTTGTATTACATAATCTGCCTGAGCCTTCCATGTGACTCAGAGTATGAAAATGAATTTTTTTTTTCTGAAAATGCTATTTGTAGCATCTAATTAAAAATTAAAAACAAATCTTTAAAATGGTTATGGCAACACATTCAAAAAGCTGAGAAAAAGGGAAACAAAGGGGAAAAACTTTACAGAAAACTGAAGAATTTTAACACCACTGCATAGGCTTGTACATTTATTCCATTGTTTGATGAGCGATGAAAAGTGATAAAAACAAAAAATGTACAAAAATGTGGGATTCATGTTTGAACTCAAACCACTGCTGAAACACTAAATCATATTGATTTCTTTGCATTTACAATTTTAAGCTTGTATTGAAAATAGCTGGTAAAGTCATCTACTTTGGCATTAAAAATGTATAGGAAGCCTTGTTCTGCTCTTTTTATCTGAAGCAAACTCTTCTGCATTTAGGTGAGGTTCCAGGTCTGTATACCCCAGAGGAACTGGAGCCTTTGCTTTCATCACTCAAGGATGCAGCATCCCAGGATGGTTTCACCAGACCTCTCTACGACTACTTTTCTCACAGTGAGTGCAGGATAAGAATTACAATAACATTCCATATATGTCCATATTTTTTTATTTATTTCAATAGGTGCTCATCTGTAAAATATAGACTGCACACTCAACCTCCTTTCTCTGCCAATCTTTGTGTTAGTTCCTATCACAACTTGTTCTTGTCTTTGATTTTATCTGACTCTGGTCTTCTGTGTCCCCGCTGTGCAGTGGTGTGTGCTGTAGATACAGTGCTGTGCCACCGAGGCTGAGGTTACTGTGAGAGAATCAAATCAATAGCTCTATTATTGTCACATCTAACCCCCTAAAAAGCTCCCTGCTCAATTTCACTTTCCACCTCTGCTGCAGCAATATACACTGAAAAAAAATATCTTAGACACAACGCTAGTTTCTGTCTGTACCCTTTCTGATACAACATCATGTTATTCATGTTATTCAGGAATTCTACAGAACCTCCACATTGTCCTAATCATGGACTGCTCCAATTCTAACTTCACAATCAACTGTGAAAGTAACCCAGCTTTCTACCGCAAGTGCTCGGTCCAGTGGATGGAAGGATGGTCGGAGAGCAGCATGAAGAAGGTCAGTGCAGGATGACCAATTAATGCTGCTGAGTTTGTATGCGTTTTTATCATTGATTTTGAACTATAAAATTTAAAAAGCAATGCACAAACAAAATTTCATTGTTTGCTTAATATGGGATTTATATATCAGAAACAACAGATATTTAAATGAAAGTCATTTCCAAACCAGAAGCCTGATCCAGTTTCTCAAACATCCCTTATTAAGAGGTGCTCTGATGGAGAGGTTTATTCTGGAAAAAAAAGGTAAATGTATCTTCAATAGCCATTAAAACACCATCTTTAAAACACTGCAGTAAATATTAGGTACAGGGAACATGTCTTATGGACTAATTATTGGACAAAACATAATCTAACTTTATAAATAGATCTATAGATCTTCTGTCCTAATGAGCTAAGATTACCTTTAAATGAACCAAGTAGTAGAGCTACTACTGACATTAGCAGAGCTTTGTCAGACTTCCTCTCCCGTCATCAGTGCTTGTGGATGAAGGTTTTGTGTTTTTACTGTTTGCTTTTTGTTTTCTCAGAAATTATTCACATTCTTGCTCAGTATGATGAATCTAGTCAGTGACTAAATTCATGAAAATATATTATTTTAAATTCACATAAAACTAACATGTTTTATCTATGACTCCAAAGGAACAGATTCATCATTGCTTTCTATGAAAATCTAACATTCCCTATTTTGGATTAGATTCCTGAGTTAGTGCTGGCGAAAACAGAACAAGAAGATGAGAATGAAAAAAAGAAGGCACCCACCAAAAGGAGAAGCTCAGGTAGGAGCGGATGGACAAAATACAAATGTAATATTTTTAAATGATTTAGGCTATGGTTCTATTTTTGTGTTTGTATTAATTTTTTTTGGGGGGGGGGCTATTGTCTCATTTCCTTTTATAAGTTCATTAATCCATGTGCGATAATTTTTAAGAAATCTGACATGTCCTTAATGTATTGCTTGCTGTCTTAATGATCCAAAAATAAATTTATGTTTTTCAGGGTAAAGTGCTTGTAACAGCTGCATCCGCGCGTGCAATAAAAAGATTACTGAACATATATCTTACTAGATATTCTTCTTCTTCCATGTTTTGTTTATTTATTATTTTGCTCTCATTTAACTAAATCACTGTTTAAAATAACACTTCAGATGTTTGATTGAGTCCAAGTCTTGGTTGATGCATAAATATAAACTAAAAAAAATTATGATAAGAAGTTTATGATTAAAACCATTTTTATCCTTGAATATCAGCAGGGTCAGAACCAGGAGATCTGGGTCGTTTGTTCCTAATGGTCCATGAATCATGCAAAGAAAATGGTGCGACGCCAAGCCAGTACATGGCCTTCCTGCACGTGTACACAACACTACACAGCCGGAAGCAAAACCAGCTTACGACAAGACAGCAGCATCTACAGGTAAGTGTCAGCCATGCATCATGCACCACATGTTGCATGGTTTCTTTAATAAATATTTTTTCTATTATCTACTTTCTTGGGAGTTTTGCCTTCTAAAAGTATTCATACATCTATAGATGTAAAAACTTTTGTATTACAATATTTCACATTGTAAACACATACTTAAATATTTTTATTGGGATTTAATGTGATCTATGGAAACCAAATGATGAATATATGTACAGTGCAGTAAAAGGTCATGAAACTGAAAAGCTTGTTTTTTATTCGACCACCCAAAATAATGCTTTGTAGAAGAACCAGCTTTTCAGATTTGTTCTGAAAAATAGCATAAAATGGTAATGATATTCAAAACAGTTAAAGTAACAAAATGTTGTTTTGATCAAAGGGAGAGTACCTTCCCTCGTTGATGATTAAAACAGATTAATGCAATGTTTTCTTTATTTGCCAGAGGATTTGGGATCATGTAATTTTTGAACAATTAAATTCTTGTTAAGACATCAATCTTAAACGTTTACAAGTGAGTGTTTTAGTAAGATGCCACATGTTCCCAATTTGCATAAACCTGATAGTGTCTCATCTATCACATCTTAAGTTAGCTTGTGTCTTCAGGCAGGTGTGTCCAAGCTGAACGAGGCAAAAGCATTGGTTGATGATTTAAAGAGGCGGGCTGCCGAGCAGAGCGCGCTGCTGAAAACCAAACAACAGGAGGCAGATGCTGCCCTGCAGGAAATCACCTCCTCCATGCAGGTGTGTTTGTGTGTACATGTATGTTTGTGGCAATCATTGTAAGCTGGGCAATTCTCCTCCAGGCTTTCATGTCTTTTGCAACCCACCTCTTCTCATAATGCACCAAACTTTTCCTGGATTTCCCCTGGCTGTGCCTTTCTGTAGTGAAAACTTTTTTATTTACCTTATGAGCATATATGTGCACTTGTTTGTTTTGTTTCTTCTCATCTCTTGATACTTGTTTCCATTTTGGTTTCCGGGTTCTGTCTTGAGGACAGACAGCTGAATGAAAGGACTGATAAAAAGGAAGCTGAAATTCTTCAGTATTCACTCTGTGGAGAATGTGCATTTTCATTTTGATGGAGTTAGGAGGGAGAAAAGCGAAAAAGCAAAACAATAAATGTCAGTGGAACCAGTTTGCAGAGAGATAATTAACCACTCCACTCGTCCCCTTGGACTGAAGCAGGGAGGATGCCTGGGGAGAACAAGGCAGCAGGAGGGAAAAAAATGAGCTGAGACAACAAGAGGAAAGCTGGAAGCACAAATCTTTTGAGGCTTAATCATAATGGGAGCATTCAATCCAGGGTGCAGTAAAGGACGCAAAAGTAGTATATTAGTCACCTTTTGACTTTGGAAGAGTTCAATAAATTAAGAGTTTTGCATTGGATCAAGTGTGGCTGAAAAGTGCATGACGATATAAGCATTTCATTTCAGTCGATATCGATAATTATTGATTAATTGTTTTGTTGTAAATATCGGAAATTCTGCCAAATATCCTTTTCTGTTTTATCCACAGGTTTTACTCTACGTTATTGTTTATTTTAAGCATCTATGAGGCACAGTGGCAAAACCTTAAATTGTTGTTGTGCAAGTTACACAATAAGTTGTTGCTGGGTAACCAAAGAGTGAGGATGCCAGTCGCCGTCCTTGGCTGGCCGTAAGAGGTTTAGTGGGTATTTCTTGTCCAGTCCTCGTATAAAGACATATGTCATTATTAATAGATCTCAAAAATGTTATTTTCCTTTTCATCCTGAATTGCAATTTCTGTCTTTGGTAATCCCAATACTGGGTCCATGAGAAAGGCTTGTATAAATTAAAAATTTTAATTTTCCATTTACTCAACACTTAGCATGGCATCTAAATTTTGGGCATTTTCAGATGAATTTTAATTCTAGCAATTCTGCCAAGAAGAGTGTTTAATAAGCTAGGATTATCACAGAAACTTTTTTGCTTCAGATTGTGAATTTGAGGTGCATCTCAAGGGACTTTTAATATGATATTAGTTAATTTAATATTAGGCTAACTAATATCAAATTAGTTCATCTGACATTTCTGATTTTATATTTGCAAAAGGTATAATAAATTCAAACTTGAGCATGAAATTTTTGCTTTTGTAATTCAAATAAAAAATTTTGAATAATAAGCCTTTACAAGAAGTTGAATCTCAAAATATTAAATATCCCCTTTTTTTCTCAAGCACCTTGCTATTTTGAAGTTTGTTTTGTACTCTACTTTAGCTTATCAAAGTGTGTCATTTTAATTTAGAGCAAGTTCTTTTTTCAACAATGCAGAATGCCAGTGACCAGAAGACAGAAATGGAAAAAATCAAAGAAAAAATGGCTCAGGAAATGTCGAAGATTGAAGAGAGAAAAGCCAAAATAGATGATGAGTTGAAGGAAGTTCAAGTAAGTTCTTGGCATGACTGCCTTGCCCATTACTAGAAAAGCATGCCTTACATTTTCAATGCTAGCGATCTCACTTGCATTATCGCTCACTTAACCATGCTGCCCTGCAGCCTTTGGTAGATGAAGCCAAGCGTGCCGTTGGAAACATCAAGCCTGAAGCTCTGTCAGAGATCCGCTCTCTCCGCATGCCCCCTGATGTCATTAGAGACATCCTTGAGGGAGTACTGAGACTTATGGGTGTCTTTGATACCACCTGGGTCAGCATGAAAAGGTAACTTTTCAACTCCTTACTGACTTCTCTGATACCAGAGTGCTCTCTCTTGCTTATCTTTAATTCTGTGGTTTTCTGCAGCTTTCTGGCTAAGCGTGGTGTGAGGGAGGATATTGCTACGTTTGATGCTCGAAACATCACCCCAGAGATCCGGCAGAGTGTGGAAGAGCTCCTCAACAGGAACAAGGCTTCTTTCGACCCTAAGGTCAGACAGCCGTAGTTGCAGCCGAATGATATATAAATGTGTTTTTGGTAGATGTTAGTATTCTCTTGATATTGTTCTGTTTCTGGGGCTTGGAGGTGACACTGTGACTGCTGTGTCTGAGTTGTTTCTGACAGTAGGTGCTGTTTTTGCTCTCAGAATGCAAAACGTGCAAGTGCAGCAGCTGCTCCTCTGGCTGCCTGGGTCAAAGCAAACGTCCAATACTCCTTTGTACTTGAGAGAATCGAGCCATTGGAAAGAGAACAAGCTGGACTTTTGGAGTAGGAGGCAAACACACCTCAGCATATGATATAATTTTAATGGTGTGCTTCTATGGAAGCACACCATCAAACACCTGCTTGAAAATATTATATTATACACATACAGAATGCATAGAAAAACAAATGTATGAGAAACAATTTTATCTGTGTTTGTGTGTGTTTGTCTATCTGATCAGAAACCTTAAAAAAACAGAAAGTAGGAAGAATAACCTAGAGGATCAGCTCAACAATGTTGGAGCCAAAGTCAACAAGTTGAAAGAGAAGTATGCCCCTTGTTGTCTTCCATCCATTTTTATTTTCTGTTAATTCTTTTATTTTTGTTTATCCTCCTTGAGAAACCTTGTGGGACCTATGGTTACCTATTTTGCCTCTGTAGTCTGAGTCTAGCCAAAGGTTTCTTGCTTTTATTACAAGAGTCTCAGCATGAAAAGAGCAATTTTAAAGAACACCCTTAAATTCAGGGTATATATATATATTGGTATATATATATATATATATATATATATATTTATATATACATATATTTATTTACTCTTTTTTTTTGAGTGCTTGTTCCTCCTCCCTAACAAAATGCCACTGTGGGCAGTGAGCCAAATTACTGATATCAATAACTTAGTGAAAAACGATCTTGAAATGCAGGTAGTACACACCCTACGTCTCTTTGAATCTATGTTGCTTTGAGTCTTATAAAACAAGTTAAGCTGGTGAAATTACATTAGCCCTTCCTTGGAAAAGACAATGTTTGTTTGAAATTCAGATAAAAGCCTCTCTATCAATGCTCTTTTCTTGCATACACCTGTCACTGTTAGTACCACAGATATTGCTTTTTGTTGAGAATAGCATTTTTATAGCAGATTGTCTTTTATCAGTTTCTATTTTTCCTAAAAGCACTCTTGCACATAAACACATCCAGTCCCAGAACACATCCTCTGGTTATCTGCTGGAATTAATCTGTCTTTCTTTAGCCTCCTGTCATAGAGTTTCAGTTTACATGATAATATTTTTTCCAGGTTCATCAAAAGTGTTAGTGATGGATCAGGGTAGAAAAGCATTTTTTTCTGATATTTCTGAGATTTGTCTACACCAACCCTCTTTTTTTAGACTGTTTAGTTGTCTAATCAGTAAAATACAAAATGTCTAAACGTTCCAGTGCAAGCCACTGGATATTTTAACACTCTCAGCCTTTGCAAATTAATAAGACCAGACAATCCTCCTGAATATTGTTACATAATATGAGTGAGTCTCAATTTCTATGTCTGTCTCTATGTCTGTTTACTAAATAAAAAAGATGGTCAGTCAAGCAAATTAAATAATAAAAAAATAATGTATAAAACTACTAAGATGATTCAACTCTAAACTTATTGTTTTAGCCACAAAAATCCTTCCACACATCATCTTCTCCACACAATCTTCATTCTTCAGGTTTCAGCGTCACACTGCCGAAGCTGCAAAGCTGGAGGCTGAGGTGACTAAAGCTCAGGACACGATCACTGCAGCACAGCAGCTCATATCACAGCTGGACGGAGAACACACACGTTGGAATGCACAGGTAGCTTGATGCATGGGTGTGCTGACATGCGCACTGCTGTGAGGGGGGTTTACAAATGTACTCCAAAAGGGGCTCGTTTACAATGTAAGAAGCAACAGGAGCCGTCAGTGTGAGTGTGCGTGAGAGAGAGACATAGAGGAATGGCTCCCGCTGCCTTGGGTCCCCTCTGGCTGTTTTTACTCCTCTCCACAGCATCTGTCTGCGCCTTAATTAAAACACTCAATCTCAGGCTGACAAACTCACTCACTCACGCACACACAGTCCCACACTCTCATGGCCCTTTTCAAGGCAGCAACTTAACTTTCTGAGCACGTATTTCCATACAGTCTCACTTAAACATATGCACATCAGCACTTTTTTTTGCACACTCATCACTAGCTATATGTTAATTTGTTTAAGCTATTTAACTTTTTTCCAAAGAAAGCAGACCTGTATTCAATTAGCCTAATTTTATCCTCCGTTACTATTTGGCATACCACCAAAGTACTTTAAAGAAATCCTGATCAAAACAGAAGTGTGCTGCTGTCATTTAACTGTCATTGCTCATTCTCTTCTTTCATTCTCACCTTTCTTTACAATCTTTGCTCTGAGTTCTCTCGAATCCCAATTGTGCCCGTGTTTCATACTTTATTAACCTGCTCCTCCGTCTGCTCAGCAATCTTCTCTGTCTTGTTCGTTTTTGTTTCAGATGTCTGAGATACAGAATGAGTTGGACACACTTCCTCTCAGGGCTCTGCTTGCTGCAGCCTTCATCACCTACCTGTCTGCTGCTTCTGAAGATCGAAGGAGACACTGCCTGGATACGTGGATGGCTCAATCTGGATTACAGAGTAAAATACAGAAATTGTGCCTTTAGCATACTGTGATCACCATATGTATGAGTCGTGTGCTTACAATTCGCACAAACGCTCCTCCACCCACACATGGCCTGGTGCCCTGTGTTGATACATATTGTGAAAGCACTTACGATGCCTTCACTTGTTTTGCAATTATTTAGGGGAAAATAACCTTTTTTATTTGTCAAATTTTAATGATTTTGTGTTATTTTTTTAAAGTTGGCTTCTTATTCTGTTTTATAACTGCTGTCTGATCTACTTACACGAGACACTCATTCAAGCGTTCTCACATCCTTTTTTTTAATAATGAATTGTAGTACCCAAGACTAATTACACTCACAGCTCAAGCACTCCTGTAAATTATCAGGACCACAGTGACTGTAAATAAACATTGACAATTACAGTAGCGTGTCTTACTACTTTGAATTGATTAATGTTCATTCTGTTTTGTGTAAAAAACAAAACAATGTTTTTTTTCAACCTTGTGGGGTTGAAAAAAAGGTTAAAACCTTTGAAACTGAATGAAAAGAATGAGGAGAGAATAATTCAGTTTAACACACATCAGTAAAAAATGTTTATTAATATGTTCATTTATGAATTAATCGTTTTTCCTTTGCTTTCTGGATGAAAAACAAACTAAGGCTATCTAAGAAATAATACAGGGTGTATTATGCAAAATTGACATTAGTGAGCTTAATATTATTTCATAATGTTACTACCTCATCAAGAACACACGGAGTGTTATTTGGATGTTGATTTTGTTCTTGCATGTTAGAGAAATCCTTGAATCTCCACCGGGTGCCTAAATGTGTGCTCGTGCAATGCAAAGCCTATTTAGCCTAAACGTCTGCATTGGAGCTGCAGTCCCCAGCTGAGATTCCACCTCACAGAGCATACCTCCCCTGAGCCTCCCCCACTCAGCGCCACCAGATTAGCATTTAGCAAACACCTGGTGGAACTGCAGGTCTGCTGAGCTTTTCGTGCAAACTGCATCACCCCTAAGAATGACTGTAAACAGAATGGAGGAGCATTATTGTGATGACCTGCTGATGGGAGACTGTTGGGAAGGGTAGGAGGTTCTTAAAGAGACAGAGGCTAATTTTAAGGCACTTGGTAAGGCTAAGATCTGGAGTCAATTTCTTTTTAAGATGTACTTGATAAATACAGCATTTTTATATCAACTAAAGTAGGTAATATAGGTGCTGGTCTATGCTATAAAATAGCACTGTGTGCCTGGAAAATACTTAATGACGCTCTTTTATAGCAAACAAAACAAAACCAAAACACACAAACTATAGCTGACCATCTCTATTTGTATCTGTTTGATTATCAGAGTTTGACTTGCGATCGTTCCTTTGCTCGGAGAGTGAACAGTTGATATGGAAGAGTCAAGGACTGCCATCAGATGATCTCTCCATGGAGAATGCACTGGTTATTCTACAGGTAAGACAAATACCCCAACATGTTCTACAGGCTTTTGGTTTAAAAAAATATGTGATTTTTATGTCTCAAGCATCAACAGCAACAACAACTATAAATTAGGTTGCCTCTGAATGTTTATTTGTTTTCTGTGAGGGGATCATTGGAAAATAATTACAGGCAAATCTAAGAATTAAGCATCAATAAAAATGTAAAGTTGTGTCACAGTCAGGCTTCTATTGCACAGATAAACTAGAACTATAATTATGGTAATGGGAAGTTGGATTTGTTCCCTCAATCAAAGAGGGAACCGATAACGGACTTGTGATTTTAGTGTTGTGACAGATTTATATTTATCTATACACAAACTGGAGAACTTAACAGTGTTTATATTCATTGCAAAAAGGAATGCGTTCATCATTGCCTTTCACCTGTCCTCCATTTGCATGTATTTATTTTATGTGTTGTTTCTACCATCCATTGCTGCCTTCAGATTAATACTCTCAAGTTACAGGTAAGACGTTGTCCCCTCATTAGCCCCCATTGTCCACATCTACTTTTTCTTTTGTCTCTCATGTTTTTGTCACCATTATAAACAGGTCTTTTTGCTCTTTATGAGGTGAAATACTGTTAGTAATGTAAGAAAGAGTGGAAATTTTATTTTCATTCAACATGAATCTCAACTGATGTCAATTTCTCCATTTAATGTTGATATTTATTGATGTTTTTGGGGACACTTGATGCTTTTGTCATTGCAGTTACTAAATCTCCTTCTGATTTAGCCTGTTTTGGTACTCAGAGCTGAAAGTACTACAGTTATATTTTCAGTTTGTTCAAAGTTTTCTTTTGAGTATTATCATCTGCTGTCAAATCTGTGTTAGCAGTACTGTTTTGTCAAAAAATGTTATGCATATGAAGGTAATTAAAATGTGGCTATATTTTATTTGTCTTTATATGAATATATATATAAATAATCTTTTAATGTGTCAAATTACAGTTTTTCTTTTTTCTCACCTTTTTATTTGGTTATTTCAGAAAAAGAAAAGAGACAGCTAGTGTCCAGGACAGATGTTTGTGATAGTTTACAGAATCCCTCAAGAGGCAGAACTGAGAACATGAGAACATTAACCTTCTTTAACTTGATGATTGTGATGTCATTCAAATAGGATGGCAGCACTATAACAACATTATTCATAAATTTACAATTACATAACCCTTTTCCAAATAATTTTGTCTTATCTTAAAACGTGGTGTTTTATGTTTTTCAGAGCGTTGCTTGTCCATTCCTGATCGACCCATCGTCCAGAGCCACAGAGTGGTTACGCACACATCTTAAAGACCAGAGGCTAGAGGTTATTAACCAGCAGGTAAAGATTCACCAAATGATTCAGTTTATTCTCATTTTTTTGTTTTTTTCTGCCTCATTTCATCTTTGCAGGTTAATCTACTCCACTAAGGCAATATTTAGGATATAGGTTGCTATACTTTATGAAACTTCAGGTATCGAACACTTTTGTTGCACAACAACAAAAAAGAATAATGGAAGAATTTTGAACTTTATTTCTTTTACTAATTGAAAATAAAAACAATTAGTGTTTTATTCAGATTTTTGAGTGGTATGCCCCTCATTTACAGCAGGTTTAGTTCTTGACGCAGCTGTCCTGGATTCCTGGCCTTGATGCCTTCTCCCCTCCTCTCTAGGGAGAGGAGGCGAGAAGACTTATTGATAACTCTTATTGGGTTATCAATAAGAGTTTGATAACTCTTATTAAAGGCTACTATGTTTTTTAATGTTTTTGTGTCTGCTTTTCCAGGACAACAACTTCATGACATCAGTGGAGCTGGCAGTAAGATTTGGTAAAACACTTATCATCCAGGAGATGGATGGTGTTGAACCTGTGCTCTATCCACTCTTGAGGAAAGACCTCATAGCTCAAGGTATTCACATCCACATACTGATGCGTTTCTACAATGTCTGCTTCACAATCTTCCTGTATGTCAGTAAATGCTGCTTATGCAGGTTAAAAGTATCAGTTGCTTGTAGCTTTAATCAATCAATCAAGTTTATTTGTATAGCAAATTTCAGCAGCAAGGCAGTTTAAAGTGCTTCACATCATGAAAACAAAAGGACATGTGAGAGCACTGGACGGAATTTAGTTTGCCAACTATAAAACACCTCTGGTTTGTAAAAAAAAAAAAAAAAAATGGACTGCTGCAGATGGCGTTTCCCAAGTAGCATAGCTAAACTTGTTTGTTAAGACTCAATGAAATTTCCTGCAGAACTGCTGCATGACTAGCGACATCCACAAAAAAATGATCGCCAGCTTGACAGATTTGTAGGTTTAATCCCACCAGTTTAACTCCCTCCCGTACGTCCTCATGCAGCTGCTTAACAGTAGAAGGTTTGAAAAAAAAAAAAAAAAACATCACCTGGCTTTCTGGCAAGTTAAAGTAGTATGAGTTTATTTACATAGCGAATTAAAGCAATCCAAGCAGAATGTGGTATTTTACTCACTTCCCAGGAGGCAAATATCCATGGAAACCAGTCAGTTAGGAAAAATCGAGCTGGAATATAAACAGATTTGCTCTCGTTCTGAAGTCAATATTCAAGATTTTAGCTTTTCCATCCATGACTGTATTCCTCATGGTCTGGCTTTCACCAAATTAAACTGCAGTTAAAACATCCTTGAATTAAGTAAAGTAAAATGCATGTCAAAATCTATCAAAAGCACGTTGTCTGTCAGAGTTCATTAATGGCTGCT
This sequence comes from Poeciliopsis retropinna, assembly GCA_010277075.1. Classification (NCBI taxonomy): domain Eukaryota; kingdom Metazoa; phylum Chordata; class Actinopteri; order Cyprinodontiformes; family Poeciliidae; genus Poeciliopsis; species Poeciliopsis retropinna. Next base: position 13,576,314 of record VMRM01000002.1, on the reverse strand, counting down.
GATCAGCTCTGTTCTTGCTGTCTGGTGATGTAGATTGTTGCTTTAAATTTTGGGATTCTGCAGAACATGACGCTAATCTCGCCAGGTTGAGCAGTTTTAACACTGCTGGGGGCAAGAACAGGTGGCAAAAAATAATTATTGGATCCCAAAGTTGTTGACACGTGGAAAATAAAACTGAGGTTGGTTAAACTAATTAGTACTGAGTGAAACCAAGGAAAATAAAGGAAAATCTGATATTTGGAAAAGCTCTAAAAAAATGTTTCCAACCAAGCAAACTAAAGAGCCAGACTTGTGTGTTCTGACGAGTGGGGCAAAGAGCTTTTATATAACAGACACAAATCCGGCACTTCGGGTGCAAGATGGAACACCTCCTCCTTGCTCCCCAGTCAGAGAAAGCTGTTTTCCAGAGATAAAACTGCAGTTCTCAATACACACCTCAAGCATAAGGCCACAGAGAAATGCTTAGAACTGTGCTGACAAGATGTTTGTCAAACCAAACTCTGGATTGCTTGGCTGACATGCTTCAGCACGTCGTCAACACTGCTGCTAAACACGGCCAGTTAAATCTGAAGGACATTCTGCCTTATCCAATAACTGTATGAAGGTATGTTGGGAGAAAAGGAGCAGAGGTTTAGTTGTTTGTGGCAACAGAAACAAAACCCTCTCAGTTTAAATTAGAATTTATGATTTAATATTGAGATTTTTGTTGACTATTGAATTTTGATTATTGTGCTCATGTTCACCTGAAATAAAACTTTCAGTGAATATAAATTTATTTAAATGTATAGCCTATCAACTAATATGTCAGTGAATGTAGGTGATGTTGTATGTACATTTTGTTGGAGAAGGCAGGAGTGTCTGAAATAGACAGCTTGAGAGGTCGTAATGGTCAGAAATTCAGCAGAATTTTAAAAGATAGTCCCTTGCTTGGCTCTATTCTCAGATAAATACAAAGCACATTTTCCAGTGTTTCTTTTTCTTTTTATTAAAACTTTGTGTTTTGGAAAATCTTGCTGAGATAATGCAAATACAAGATTTTATTGTCAGTGCTAATTTGTTAATGGAAAAATATACAAATGCAAACCCTGGTATACCTTTAACTTTTGACAATCAAAATGGTAAATTCCCAGTGCCAAATTTATCAAAGGAGGGGAATTTTGAAGGAATTAAAAACGGTGTTTTGAAGTAGCCCATCACAGAATTCAATAGGTGAATGTCATCATAGAGCGTGAATAAATAGCACTTAGTAAAGAAGAAATGAAGTGTGTCACATTGATGCTGCCATCTCTTAAAGTAATTACTTCGGTTTATTATAAAAACTTGCTCTTTGCCTGTTAATTTCCATTATTTGCTCAATCCGAGAATAAGGGCATCATCTCCCATAAGTGGGATTTCTTTATGGTCTAGAGATTTTAATAAAAGAAACCTCTGAATATACATATAGTGATAAAGATATACATATATATGTCTTCATATACTTTTATTAAATAGATCGAATGTATAATTTGATCTACTTAATTTATCAGAACAGTCTAGAAACTAATATGACAAAAAAACAAAACACAAACTGTCTTGTTTTCTATTTGATTGTTTTGGATTCTGTGATATAGCCAATGATATTTATAAGTTCTTGGTTTACTTGTAGGTAATTGCATACCGATGACATAAATATAACTCCGACTGGAAACCTTACCTGTGAAAATGAGCATGACTCATAAGGCTCTGAATCATCCAGAGAAAGGAGGTTGTCAATTTGAAGCTAAATTAGAATGAGTGGAGACAGAAGAACTATGTGAAAGGGCAAGTTATCCACTCAGATTTGATGCTTAACAAGGTGGAAAAAAGAGTGAGGACATAGGCCTGGAAATGCTGCACTGCAGAAACCAGAAGACAAAAAGCAGAGGACAAAATATGAGAATAGACAAGTTTTTAAGTGGCCATTATAGGCACACTTGCATTTCTGAGTAGAACAGTATGTCATGAAGTGGCTCGCACCTATATGTTGACATTCACACACACACACACACATACCTGCAGGTCCCAGATATGTGGTTCAGATTGGGGACAAAGTTATTGATTACAACGAGGACTTCCGTCTCTTCCTGGCAACGCGAAATCCCAATCCCATCATCCCCCCCGATGCCGCTTCAGTGGTCACAGAGGTCAACTTCACCACAACCAGGGCAGGTCTGCGAGGACAGGTATCCGAGCTGACACAAACACTCAAGCAAAAGTTCATCAGCTACATATTTTAACAACCCTGTTGGGAAATAAAGCAGAGGTACTGAATGTTCTGCCTGTGTATGATTTTTTTTTCCAAGATGCACTTTGACTTTATGAGTTTAACATCCAATGAGCAAAATCTATAGAACTTTTAAGTGGAATATTAGAATTGCTTTGTCTGAGTAGCAATTGCTTTGAATCTCATCTTGCCTGTGTGTTTGTGTGAATGTTTTAGCTACTAGCTTTGACCATCCAGCATGAAAAGCCACAACTAGAGACTGAGAAAACACGACTGCTGCAACAAGAAGAGGAAAAGAAGATACAGCTGGCACAACTGGAAGAATCTTTGCTAGAGGTAGACATTACACAACATTAACAAGCCATACATGTTTGACAATTTAAGATCTTTGTTTTTATGCATATGTAATTATTAACCTGCGTACCAAAAATAAATATATGCGGACAGATGGACAGGTTGTGTTCTTTTTTTTCTGGAATCAAAGCTTTTGTTTCTGGAATAATTTCTGTCCACTGCACTGCAGATGTTGAAGTTGCTAAGTTCCACTGCTCGTGTGACGAAAGTGAACTAGGCTTTGTAAGGCTTTGTGTATAGGCGAATCAGGAGCAGTGAGTAGTGCTGCAATCACTACACCTGTCCAATGTATCAGATGAAGGTAGAAACAACCAGTCGTCATTATTGATCCTATGTTTCTGTGTTGCAGGAAGAGGGCTTTTTCTACTGCACCACCCATCCTCCTTAATCAGTGGGTGCCTCAGGGGGGTTTTAATGGCTGTGCTTTTCCTTTTGTTCATTTTACTTCTCTGTGTTATTTCGAAATGCACAGATTAAACACTGTAATAATTTCACAACAATATAGTAGGTGGAACCGTCTAAAAATTGCATTATGTGCCATGTAGATTCTATCGTGATGTTTCTACCTCAGCACATAATCAGAAAGTTATCTTTTGCAGTCTAATGCCACAATATTGTCTTCCTGTAATCACAACAGTTTAATGTTGAGGTACTGTCAGATTTGAAGTTGCACACCATTCTGATGGATATTCAGGCTTAGAAATACAGCATAAAATCCTTTTTTGCGTGGTCAGAGAGACATTTGGAAACTCTCATACACAGACAGAATTAATGCCAATAGCCAGATGTCGGTGCTTCAGTGGTATTAGACATGTAATTATTCTTGAATCGTAGGAGCATATTCGACTTGACATTTCCATGCTCTGCTGGTTTCTCATCTATTTTACTTGAATTTATTTGAATACATTTTATCACTTCGTTTCAGAGAGTTGGTTCCTCAGAGCTGAGTGGAAAGAGTTTCAGAACTCGGTGAACACTTATTTTAAGAGTTTGAAATTCCTTACACAAGGCTGTGGAAGCCTGAGCATCACTCCTTCTTGCAACTTTTATCAAATTACAGACTTGAGATAAAATCACAGAAATCTAACAACATACTCGCTCTCTCTCCCATCCCTCTCTTTTTCTCATCTCTCCCACTCATCTGTTACAACCTGTCCATCTGTCTGTTTTTCTTTGCATCAGACTTTGGCTACAGCTCAAGGTAATATTCTTGAGAACAGGGAGCTGATTGACAGCTTAAACCAAACCAAGGCAAGCAGTGCCCTCATCCAGGAGTCATTGGTGGAATCACACAGGCTGCAGGTGTCTTTGGACCAGGTACTGTAAGTCATTTGTGTTCAAAAATCACCAGAAAAAAAAAAGAAACAAAATGCAATCTACTCCTTTACATGTATTGGTAATGCTGATACTTGTTTTTAACAGCTTTTTTATAAACACGCACATATGCAGTGTCTTTTTCTCTTGACAGAAACTTTGCATTGACTTCTATTCATTTCTATAGTCCAACCTCATAGTGGTATTATTTGTTTGTAAACACAGCAGATGCATGCGCAACTTCACTGCACAAAGAGTAGGCCTTTACCCAGACTGGTTACCGTGGTTACCCACATTTATCTTGCTGTTTTAACATTAGCTAGCATGTTGTCAGCATACTACAACTCTTTACCTGTGATAAAATAGGTTATGCTATCAAATTTACATTAGTGAGCCATAAATGACCCATACACATTACATGTAGGTTATTGAATAAATAGCCCAAACTTTAGTGGCCAGACTTTACTTACCAGCAGTATTAAAGCAACTTTGTTCACAGTACAATCATTAACCTTCAATGAGTTTCCCTAAGCAAGACAAACATATCCATGGTTGAGCAAGAAGGGCATTGGAATACAGTTTTCCTAAAATGTAAGTTTTCATAGCCCCCCCGGCCCCTGCAGAACCCCGCAAAAAAACAAAAGAATAAATGGAATTCATATTGAAAGGTGAATGCACATTTAACCTCAGCTAGAAACCCCAGTGGAGCTGCGCCCTCTCCATTATTAGTAGATAAGCACATTTGGTCAGCAGGTTTTACTGCCAATTGCACTGTACAAGTGTACAAGTGTTTTGTTGTTGACTTGTACTCAGAAATTGCCTTATTCTTGATGGTTGTGGAGAAACTTCCACTCCTTTAGCTTCTCTGACTCTGATCAAAAATGTATCGCTATACAATTGCGCATCTGTTGAAGCCCTATTACAGCTCATTCTGAGCTCAAAATAGACAGAATGGAGTGAGTTAAATCTTAGTAACATAGAAGGATTTTGTGCAATAAGTGTAAAGAACATGTTTTACCATATTGCCCATTGGCCTCTCCTAACTTGTTTAAATGGAAGCATAATAGGTCTAATTTAAATATGAGTTAATTTTTTTTTCTGGAACATCCAAACTTTGGAAAAATACATTGAAAGGGACATTTAGACCGAAAATATTGTTTAGCTTTCAACTAAACCTTGTCTAAATAACTACAGCACATGCAGTACTGCTGACCAAGGGAATGTAGGTTTGGAAGCATATGTGCTGAAGGTGCATTACCAGATAATCCTTTAGGGAGCAGTGTTACACCAGAACTGATGTTAGTCTCTTCTCTCAGTTGTTTTTGTTGATGCATTATTCTCTCCTCTCATTTTCTTTTATGCATGTCCTGGTTTTTCTCACATTCCATATCCCATCACACCTCAAGCTTCCCTCTCTTTCCTCCCATCCTTTAAAAAAAAAAAAAAAAAAAAAAAAACTCTTTTGGCTTTCTGCTTATCATCTACATATCAGTTCTGTTGTCCATCAGCAATGTGTTGTGTTTTATGTAACTTGTTACAATGTGTAAAATTTATTTTTTACTGTTTCTTGGTTTAATCTTTTTCCCTGTCTTTTTTGACATGTTTTTTTCTGCTCAAGGAGAGAGATGCCTACCTGCCCTTTGCAGAGAGTGCCAGCAAGATGTATTTTGTTATCACAGACCTGTCAAAGATCAACAACATGTACTGCTTCAGTCTTGCTTCCTTTTTGCGCCTCTTCCAAAGGGCTCTTCAGGCCAACAAGGTAAAAGGATAACATTTGTACTGCTTTGATACCTCTCCCATTTTTACCTATATCAAAACACTCTTAAATCTTTCACCACATTTCCAAATACTACATATTATAAAACTTGAAAAATCATAGCAGTCAAAATGAACTCGAATAAAGCAAGTCCTTATTGCTGTTTGGGAATTTTGCAAATTTTTAGACTCAAATGGCCCTTAGCAGAAACACAAAGACTCCTTGATGTGCTGATACAGCCAAATCTGGATTACATCATGTTAAGAACTAAAGCTGTGTGTAGAAACCTCATTTGTTTTCTTTAGTTTAATGATTTTTTTAATATCGCACTGGAATTAGCTCTAATAGGAGATGAACTGATACCAATCTCCAGTTGTTCTCCATGTCTGACTGTCTGGCTCCAGGCCTTTTTTGTAAGAACTATAATAATAAAATAATACATTTCATTTAGGCTCGCCTTTCAAGACTTTCAAGGTAGTCAAGAAAGTATGTAGAGCTGGTGATGTTATATATCTGAGCTGTGAAATGTAGGTTTCTCTTTAGGATGACACCAAGGCCCTTGACTAGCCAGGAAGGGAGGATAGTAAAATTGTCAATGGAGAAAGAAAATAATCCAGATTTGTAGATTGTGGTATTTTTTGCTGATAAGAAATATTTCAGTTTTATTTGCATTACTTTTGAGAAAACATAACACTTAAAAGACAGAAAAGAAATTCCTGTGTGTTCTTTCATGTTAGTTTAGAATCCAAAGAAGAAAAAAAGGAGTCATATGCAACAGAGGTGCTGGTTACTAACTTTTGTCAGAATTTTATAAACTCAGTGAATGTTCAATGTCTTTATAAACTGAAATCTATGAGAAGGAGAAAAATATGTGGAGCCAATTGAGGAAAAATTGTCTGATTGTGATCTCTGTCCAATCAATATGGGCATCTCTGTTTGCAATCCATCTTTTCCAAAATGTGACAAAAGTGTAAACTATTCTTCTGCTGGGTTAATATATCTGACAACATGATGGATGGTGCTGTATTCAATCAACTCTACTAACACCAGACTTTCTTCATTGAGAAACCAGGTAAATTTAATTTAGGTGGTTAAATATGTTTTTTTCAGTTGAAAGTGGCATTGTTATTTGTGTGATTAAAACAGAGTTGGTCCAGCTTTGTGGGATAGCATGACATTTATAAAAATTAAGTTATGCTAAGCTTGTTATTCAGAATGTTTGGGGAGCTTAGAAGAATCACAAAACAGCAGAAGAAGTCGCTGGTTTCTCTTAGTCGAGTGGTAACAAAAAATCACTGTAGCTCCCTGATTAACATGTTATGTCTTGTAGAAGCCCTTACTAGTTGCCTGGCAACAGTTCAGACACAATACGTAGTCCAACAGCACCTCTCCAGCCCTCTCATACTTTATTTCTCAAAACCTTTCATCCAATGTCAAACTGTTGCTTTGAAAATCTGTGTACTTTTGGCTGGCAGAAGATCATTGGTTACTTTTATTTTAAAGGAAGTGATGAACTATCGCTGCTGTCTTCCAAGAATTTTTTTTTTTACTTTGCAAAAAAGCAGACAGCCTTGATGCTGATGTATTCTTTATCTATCACAACTTTTATTGCATGAAAATGCAGCTATCCTTGAGTTAAAATGCAGCAGAACAAGTATTTTTATGTGGCCCAAAGCTTTTATGTAAGGCTAAACTTTAATGCTTACATGGCTTAACAGCAAAGAATATTTTACATAGAATTTCCAGAAAGTACAACTGTAAAATAAAACCAGAGCAAAGAGTGAAAATAATTGAATGAATAGGAGACATCACAAAAAATCAAGAGATGAGGTTAAAACTAAGTTCAGCCAGAGAGCAACACAGACTGTCACACTGCTGTTTTCGAACTGAGCTTAAAACATTGCGATTATGAGAGCCCACACCCACACACATGCAGGTATACAAAGAGATAGAGAGCACTAATTTCTGACATCCTGTGTGGGTTGTCACAGCCAGCGCTGTCATCCAAGAGTATCACCTGACGACAGAAGCTTACCATTGCTGCTGTGTGCGTGTGTGTGTGTGCATGCAGGAAGGCCTGTGGCCACTGTCAGCAACTGTGATCATAATAGGTGCACTGATTTACAGAGTCTAATTCACTTTGTGTTGTTCATTTGTTTGGTGTAGTGAGTGAGCATTTTTAATTTGCCAAGTGAAGTGCTGCATGTGGTTCCTGAGATCTGGAAGAGGACTTTACCTTGTAAAGGTTGATTTAACACACTGTTGTGTTCATACATATACAACACATCCTGCTTTGCAAAGTAAGATGTAGCAATGAGGAAAGAAAGGCTATGTGGATTTTATGTTTTCAAAAAAAAAAAAAAAAGAAAATTCTTGCATTTTGCATTTTGCCTCCTAACCCTTAAATGAAATCCACTGAAAGCAGTTACCTTCAGGCGTCACCTAACGGGTGAGTAGTAAACTCTACTCTTAAAAATCATTCATTAAATTATGAATGTGGCTGATTTGTGAAGGTATTAGAGGTTTATTAGTGAACAAACTTCATAGTAGAGACTTAGGAATACATTGTATATGTTAGGGAGGAAGTTCTGAGGAGGTTAAAGTAAGTTTACATTTACAACAGTATCCTAAGCTTTTAACAAAGCTCAGTTCAATCCACAATCTACAGCTGCATCTTATAAGAACAAGAATAGTTACTAAAACTGACAGACAAGAAGACCATTGCTACTGGATCTCCAAAGATCCAGATCTATCCCTGCACACATCAGAGAAGCAGCAAAGAACCCAGTGGTAACTCCAGAGGAGCCACAGAGACTCACAGCTTTGTTGACAAGATGTCCAACTCCTACATTCTATGACTGGTCTTTGTGGAAGAGTGGTGTTGAGAAAGCCACTTTTGAAAGAGTGCTACAGGAATTTTACCATAACAAAAAATAAAAATAGAAATGCTTAATTACTTTCTTTTTACATCACAGAAATGCAGTTTTTGATCTGTCGAGGTCTAATGCGACAAAATGTGAAACTGTTCAAGGGATTTGAAACTGGAGTCACAACACATGACACATAACACTTCCTTATGACACATGAAGTCATAATTTGTAGTCAACAAGTCAGTTTATGTGAAATATGTTCTTTAAGGAACATATTTCAGAAAATATGTTCATAATATTCATTTTTTTGTCTGTTTGTCCATTAGAGGAATACATAATGAAACGATCCAGAAGTAGAGGAAGGCAAGACAAGCTTTGGGAAAATACACATTATTAGAATTTTCCTTAGGCTGCTGCTCAAATTCAGTGTAAAGCACTGAATTCAAAAAAATCTGAAACAAACTTATCTGTCTCTTTTTTAGAATTCAGTCTGACGATAAAATCCCCATTTTATAATCAATACCCATCAAATATTTCTCTACACATTTTAGGAGGACCTAAATACCGAATACAGGATTTCTGCCCTGGAGAACAACTTGAAGATTATGGTGTATGAATATGTCTGCCGGTCACTTTTCAAGGTAAAATACATTCATGTGAGCAAATGGAATTTCTGAGGATCTATGAAAATATCTCTAATCAGTTTTATTTGTTCAGGTGATGAATGCTAGTGATAAAGTAATGTTTCCCACTGGTTGAAATTTGTGAACATTGTGTTCTTTGGCAAATTGATTTCAAATTAAGGATAAGCAGTTGATCCAAAATATAAAAACGGTCCACAAATAATATTTTCATATATTCACAAAATCTACTCCCTTTGTCTCTATTAACTACAGAGCTATATATTCTTCTTGAGACTAGATTTATGCACTGTCTTATATTCTAAACAGGAGTTTGGACTGATATAAAGTGCTTTGATTAGAATTATGACATCTTACTCTTACCTTGACAAACACCCGGATTTTTTTTAGCAGTTTAATTAGATGTACATTAATCTCTTAAGGTGTTCTTACAGATCTTGTAGGTCAAAGACGCCATCAAATAACCTTAGATATTAACTCCCTTTTGCAGTGTGACCTTTGAATCCAACACACTAACAAAGTGTCACAAGGGTAACAACAGGGTTATTGATTAGGCAGTGGATGTTAATTCTAATGTTTGTGCTCTGTTGATGTATCACCTGTGGGATTGTGGGACTTTCAATCCCACAATGGAGGATAATATATGTATATTTAGTTAACAACACACATCTATGATCAGCAGCAGTTCATCTACTACCTGAGAGAAAACAACTGAATCTTTTCCTCTTCACTCAGGATCAGCATGTGTGCAGCTCATGTAATGAGGTGTGGAAAAGAGATATAGCAGGTTCAGATTAATAGATATAGGTAAGGTGGATAGCTTGCACTGTGGGAAACTAATGATAAAGCTTGAAAAACTAAACTGAACATCCATGTGAAGCATCTATATAATCAATAGAGTAGGATTGTTTAATTCTTTAAAAAAAACAAAAAAACTTTACCTTTAAGCCACAAATAAAATGTAATACTTTCAAGCCAAGTTGACTATTATACTTGATGTGTTGACAAAGTGATTTCCAGGCTCACCAAAATGTTTAAGAAAAATGCCAATCTAATGAAAATGTTACCTAGAAATGCTCTAAACAGTTTCCACATCTCTCTGCTCAGTAAAACATGAAACATAGGAGATACTGATGTGTGTCCCAAATGCTTGAAATAAAGTGCTAAATGGAGAAACATTTAGGCTACGTTCACACTGCAGCTTAAAGTGACCCAATTCTGATTTTTTTTGCTAAATCAGATTTTTTTGCCGTGGTCGTTCACATTTCCAAATAAATGTAACCTGTATGTGTTCTGCAGTGTGAACGGGCAAACGACCTGAAAGTGTCCCGCATGCGCAGTAGAGGACGCAATAACGTCAGCGTTCTTGGTGTTCTGCCAACCGCCAGAAAAAGATGCTCGGCTTTGATGGTGCTCATTGTTTGCAGAAGTAAACATGGATGCTAACGGTGGAGCATAGCTTACATATTTGAAGTTGTTGTCCAACAGGAGCCAGCATATTAATAACCTAATCCTCATTACAATCCGTCCTGGTTGTTATTCTTCCTGCTTGCGCGTATCAGGATGCAGAATAGTGAGATTTGTCGAGTATCAGTGACATTCAGGTCAGATGGAAGCGACCTGGACGTTGGTCGCATTTGAATCGGATACGTATCGGATATGGGTCGCATTCGAAAAGAATTTGTGTTGTTCAGACTGTTGTGAAAAAATCAGATACAGGTCACATTACGTCAAAAAAAATCTAAATTGGGTCACTTGAGGCTGCAGTGTGAACACAGACCTATTAATTTCAAAAAGGTATATTTATTATTGGTCCAAAGATGACCAAGAAATTTCAGATTTTTGCAATCTTGCCAAATCAGAGCTGAATTTGTGAATCGTGACATGCAACTAAGTCATTGCAATATAGGGAAAACCTAAGTCTATGGGTTATTTCACAGCTAAACATAGAGCTGTAACTGTTGATATTAGGAAGCTACATCTGCACATGTTGAACTACTTATTGTGTGGGGGTCTGTTGCTTCATCATTCTGTATTTGTTTAAATGTACAGACTGGATACATCCAGTTATACGGACTGGAATTGCAGAAGAAGAATTCCTATATAGAGTTAGCACTCAAACATTTAAATCAAAAGTTTCCCAGTTTGTCTCCCAAGGCTATTTCTTCCCCTCAGATTTACTAAGCTTTTACTAACCGTTATCAAACTCTCAAATGGCAGCATTTATGTATGCAAATGGATATTAAGCTTCTATATGTAGCTTAATATGTGTACTTGGTTTACACATAAGGGAGATCTGACTGAAGCTAAGTGATTAGATCAACAAGGTCTCTTAACTCTGCCACTTTACAAAGCACAGCGTCGACATATATTACTCTTGTATTGTAATTCTAATTCAGCTGTCCTTGCGAGCCAGTTGTTAAGTGCATAAAAATTAGATTTACATAAATTTGCATGTCAACCACTGAGGCATTATGCCTGTATTTCATTGTGGGTGTAAATAGGGGCACAATTTCCATGTTTTGTTGTGTTGTTACACAGGAAAGAAAATTGATACTGTCACTCCAGTGCCCAGCGTTCATTTATAAAGTCCTATCTTCACTCTCTTTATAACATGGACTCAAAATATAATTCTCAGATATTTAGGAAAACACATACTGGATTAACAGGGTTTGTGTTAACAGTTAAAATCTCTTGGCAACTGCGTCTCTGTTTCTCTCTGTGTGGGAGCAGGATAAGCATCTAGATTAATGGTTGTATCTGTTATCTTTATTCTAATTCACTAGCAGATGTGAAAGACAGTAGAGTAGGTACACCAGAGGACTGTTAGTGTTTAAGGATGATTCAGCAGCCCATGCAGTACTTTCAGTCTTTGGAGAGCTTTTTTCTATCTCTTATGAGCTTTTACAAATTCGCCAGTCTGTGCTCTGCACCAACAATATCCTCGTTTTCAGTGAACATACTGTTTGGTCAGTTTTCTATCCATTACTACCTATCTTTTTTGATATACTGAAGACAGTTACACTGAATGTATATAATTGACTTTATGACTCAGTCTCATCTCCCTGTTGTTCTCTCAGGCTGACCAACTGATGTTTGCAATGCATTTTGTGAAAGGGATGTACTCTGAACTCTTCCAGGAGAATGTGAGTAATTATTTTGCTTTTTTTTAGGGTGTCTGAAGTCAGTGACAGTTTGATTGCATAAATTCTAATTTTGCCCAGATGCAACTTTTGATGGAGCTGTTTGTTGCAGGAATGGGAAGTTTTAATCGGATCCATTGTTGGAGAGATGTTTAAAAAAGAGGTAAGCATGCTTTTTTGTTCGTTTGCACCATAAAACAAATATTTCTGTCTCTAACATTTTTTTCTTTTTTCATCAGGAATTCCCTTCTTGGATTGATCAGGAGAGGCATGGAGCAGTGGCCATTTTGAAGGTATGTGCACTAAAATATTATTTAACAGGTTACTTTATTTAAAAAGGTGATCAAACATTAAAACATAACACTAGATATTTAATTCAACTCGAGACATTGGTAGTATAATATGGGATCAATTAGCATTTGATGGTAAGTTTGTCAGTAAACAAACCTTTCCCCATCTAAAGATTAGATCTGCTTCTCTAATGTAATAACTTTCATCCTTCTCATTTTTAACCACCTCTTGCTTTGCAGGCTACTTTTCCAGCTCTGTACCAGACTCTGTGTTTGAGTGACTCAGACCTTTGGGTGTCCTTCTTGCAAAGCTCACAGTGTGAACAGGAAATCCCATCTTCCATCACCAGAAAGATTAGTCTCTTCCAGCAGGTCAGTTTCCATTCAGCTTTTAGCTGTGAAGTAATGAAACTAAATGAGATTTTCCCAGCTGTTTGATTAACGCTGGCTTTCTGTTTTGGCCAGCGAGTTCTTATTTCTGTCACAACATCAAGCTGTCAATCTCTTTTTATTTCTGATAAACTAATAATTTTAACAAATATTTGTTAAGTAAATAAATTATAGTAAACATAAGGAAGTGTTAAATTTTCAAAATTATTAAAAAAAATAATATTAACTGTTTCTTCTGACTAGAATATCATCAAATATGTCAATTTATTTCTGTAATTCAATTAAAAACTCATATAGATTAATTACACAATGAGTTATCCACTTATAGATGTTTTTTACTTAATTTTGGTTGATCGTAGCTTAGAGCTAATGAAATTAAAAATATGTTTCTTGACATTTTATGTCAAAGAAACATTTTGTTATTTGTTATACAGGACCCATTTCAACAATATGTTATGCTACTGATCACTTAAAAGTTTTGAGGTTTTATTTACCCTGAGTTATATTAACCTAACGTTTGGAAATTGATCACTATGTGTAGAATAAAAAATAAAGAAGAGTCTCTTGTTTAATTGAGTTGCTGAAATAAATGAATCTTTATATTATATTTGGATATACTGAGATGCATCTGCATATGTTAAAACTTAGGAATGGCATAAAGTGCATTCTTTTTACAATGACTGCAGCAGTTGTATGTTGAAGTCCAACTGTTTAAATGTTTGACTTAACTCCTTCAGCATTGGTGAATTCAGCCTTTTTTGCAGAGTGTTATTTTCTGATTTTATTTTGTTGTTTTTACTTGTATGTACTCTACCATATATGCAGTTGCTGTTAATTCAGACAGTGAGACCTGACCGTCTTCAGAGCGCCATGACAGCCTTTGCCTCTCAAGCTCTTGGTAAGAGTTTTACATTTTTTGTTTAACTTTCAAAGGTTTTGTGGGGGTCCATATTTTATCAGACAAATGCATTTGCACTTCTTAATTATTTCACCTTAATGTTTTTTGCAGATGTTGAATGGCATAAAATTTGACAAAATAACAGAGCAAGAATAGAATAACCTTTTTTGAAAGAAATTTAGATAAATGTTTCTGTGTTTTCAAAATCACACTTAAATAAAATTGGTTGTGATTTAAAAATAAGCTATAAACAGAATGTAATGGGGCAATTCCCCTAGATTGGCAGAACCACAAAAAGTGCTCCAAATACAGGCGCATCACACTCCAAAGTCTACCTGATAAGGTCTACTCAGGAGTTCTGGTAGGATAGTAAAGCCTCAAGAATACTGGATCAACTGTCCTTTGTCACCAATTCTGTTCATAACCTTAATAGATAGAATTTCTAGGCACAGCCAAGATGTGGAGGGGATTTGTTTTGGTTACCTTTTGTAGATGATATGATCCTATTTGCTTAATCTGATCGTGATCTCCAGCTTTCACTGGAACAGTTTGAGCTGAGTGTGAATTGGAAGAAGATTGTTGCCTCCAAATGTGAGACCATAGTTTTGGGTTTAAAAAGATAGCGTGCTTTCTTCGGGTCTGAGAAGATGCCCTGCCTCAACTGGAGGAATTTTAAGTATCTGAGGAGCTATTTGTAGTGGCTTGGGCATCTGGTTAGGATGCCTACTGGATGGCTCCCTGGTGAAGTTTTCTGGCCATTTTGCAATGATAGCATACCCAGAGAAAGTGGAGAACTATTTTATTCAACTGACCTTGGTATTCTCCTGGATGAGCTGGCGCCAGTGGCTGGGCTTCTCTGATTAGGTTGTTGCCTCCGCAAACCAACCACGGATTGGGTGAAAGATAATGGATGGATGGGTTTTATCTCTCAGTGTCTATCTCAGTTATTTATAATGACCATCTTCTGGTGGAAGAAAAACATGAGGATGTAGGTTCCTTTTTATCTAAAAGTGTAGCAGCAGCGCTTAGAACATGCATTGTCAGTGTCTTTGAAATATCTACCATTTCCACCCTAAATTTGGCAGGGGAGGTAGGGGAGAGAGTAATTATGTATACAAGATTTGAATAGGTGGCTTTGAGAAAAAATAAAGCTGCCACACAAATCAGCAAAGAGTAGTAATTCACCTGAAATGATGGCAGTATTAAGATATAATTGCTGCTAATAAAAGATATATAAGCTTGCATAATGTGGTAATGAGATAAATGGAGATGACAGTCTGCATTAACCAAGTTATTGATCAATGTTCTTACCTCCTTTATATACAATACAGCCTTTACATTCAATGAACCTTACAATTTGTCATGTTTTTAGCGTTCTATAGCTATGCTGCAGTTCAAAATAAAATTAAAGAATACTTACATTTGCTAAATCTCAGAGAAACCTCTTTCCTACTGCTGCTTTGTGTCATTGAGGCTCTGCATAGTTTGAAGTTTGAATGCCCATATTCTTCCTGGTACTGACATTTATGGGGGGGGTTGCCTCACTCTGGAAGAGTCTTGCTGTAACTGTGACTGTGGGGAGAATATGAACTGGAGACATGTTACCTTCACCTACGTTGAATGTATTTAGTCATTCACTTTCTTGCTCTCACATGGATCAAGGCTCACCTACCAGGATTTCAACTTGTTTTCACTAGACCTTATTAGATTCCTACTCCCTCTAACATTTTTGCCAATGAAAAAAAATTGCACTAACATGTTAATTTGTTTTCTCAGAGGTTACACCCTTCTACATCCTTTATTATTCACTTTCATCTGGTTTTTGTATAGTAAAATTGCCATTGCATGAATATTTGGATCATAATTTTAGACATGGGAAATAAACACTAATATTCTTACCATTGCTGAGGAATAAAATATATCCTTTTCCGAATGATTCGCAGAATATTCCAAAAGTGATGATGAAAAAATCCTTTTACAAGTCTGACTAAAATCTTGTCTTCCAAAGTTTTAAAATTATTTTGCAATAATTTGATAGGGGTAATATGTAGAGGTTAGAAATTCCAATTTTCAGTTTTGAAGAATTTACAAAAATGTTCCCTGAAGTTGGAAATCCAGCCTTTAGTACCCTAAATCTGTCTTGGTATGTACTGAGCACACCCACTGTTTGCTGGCACATTTAATTATTTTGATGGTATAAAATTTGTCATCTTCTAATGTTGTAATGAAGAGAAGTACACTGCTACCTTCTTTATGCTAACAGGGTAACTAAGCATATCAGTGAGCAAGTCTTATGTTTTTTTTTGTTTTTTTTATATGAAACAGTTTACTGGGTTTGACATTATTTCCAGATGTAGAGTCTAACGTTTGTGGTAATTAGTGCACAACAGGTTTCTGATCCAGCAAACATTAACATGCTTGAACAGCTAATATTTTTTACAGTTGGTGCTTTTTAGTTAGTGCTTATTATATCTTTCTTAATTAACTATCAAACAATTGCAACACAAGTTTTTTGAAGTACCATTGTAAAACCAGCAGTATTTGTTCCCTAAACTGAATGAATTTACATAACATTGAAGCAACAAAGACAGACATTAATTTGCTACCAGTGTTTTTAAATTATTTCAAATAAAAATAGACTGTTGCATTTAAAAAGTAAGTTTTTACCTTGAAATAAAATATTGATCTGCTTGTGTTTTTGGCAAATGTGCTGTGTGAATCTTGTGTGTCTTGTGTGAATCTCAAACTCACGAATAATGAGACGATTCCACTAACATGCCTTGGATGATGTTTGTGCTATGCCCAGTTAAATTTATCATCATTTATTTAGCTTGAAAAGCTCGGACTCTCTGCTCTCACATGGATCATACTGCGTTCACGCAATATGAATAAGAATAACTCTCTTATTCCTAATAATTTGCCATACACATTGTGACACTTTTCTCTCTGTAGCATTTTATTGTATTTATGTGATTTTAAGCATATACTTTACATTTTATAAAGTTTTATATATATATAAAAAACTTACCATCTCTTTTAAAAGAGATGATATAAGTATGATATATGATATAATAATATTATTTTTAAATTTGCTTTTGTATGTTTTTCAAACTCTTTAGAATCCTTTTTCTTTCTTTTCTTGTTTGTTGGTGATTGTGTTAAAATGCTACCTTAATCATGACACAGTGATAGTCCTCAAACTCCCAGTGAACTCATTCAATGAGTGGATAATGCATGAGATGGATAAGATTGCGCATGGGTTTGAATTTGGGGGGGAAAACATGCAAGACAGAGGGATGAAACATCAGAACAGGACGGCGGAAGAGTTTTTTGTGTATGCGTATGTGTTTTTGGCAGTAAATCAGTATGCTAATGAGGCATGGTCTGTAATCCTCTTACAGCTAATCTCACTCAATCCCTCCAGTCCAGGCCTGGGCACTGCTCTCTGTTCACACACACACACAGGCATGCCTCAGTGAACACAACATACACATATGCAGGACTTTTCAAAAAGTACTAAATCTTTTGCACTTTTATATACACAGTGACTTTGGTAGAGAACTTAAAAAAATATATTTTATTGAATCTATGTCTTGGCCTTTACAGCAGTCTTAGTGAGACTTGTGCTGCTATCTTCTTCACTTATATTCACCCTGTTTTCTGTTCTGTGTTATGAGGTCCAAGGTGAACTTTTCCATTCACAGGCAGAGGACGCGGTGCTGTAGTGCGAATACTGATTATTTGACCATGCCAAAGCCAGTTGTGTATGAATTTTTGTTAGCAGATATTATGCAAATGCTTCATTTTTTGCAGACAAACATCTATTTTTCTTCATTTTAGTGATTCAACTCATTCTCCCAAGACTTTGTGCATATTCTACTGTGCAAGTCACAGTAAATCACTTTCAATTTGGTAGCACACACCAAGTTAATGTTTCAGCTTGGTCTCTCACTTCAATCAAAGTGGACAGCATTTTGCGCAAATGTATGGGTGTGTTCACATTAATACATCTTTTAATATATCCACGAGTAACATCCCATTGGAATTTCCAGGACAGATTCTGGTGCTGTGTGGGCATGCATTTCACTGTTGACTCATACCTCACCATCAAAATCAATATATCACAGGAGCATAAAGGTTTCAGTAAAGCAACGCAGACTCAATTACACACTTAGAGTTACACCCACGTATAAGAGGCTGTTCACCAAACACCAGCTGGCTGACGAGGTATTCTTTTGCTGCGTGGTGATTTCTGCTGCCGCAATCCTACCTCTCAATATGCATAGCACATCACCCTCCCAACCCCTCACTCTGTCTTCCTTAGTGTCTTCCTTTTTTGCCCTCTCCCCTTTCCCCATCATTGCCTTCCCTTTAGCCTCTCCATCCTCCTCACATTTTCTCTCCCAACATATCTGTGTAAATTACTATATTCATAGTCTTTCTTTGTTTTATGTTTGCCAATAAACTTCCATATCTTACCACAGCTAAAGTGCACCAAATCTGTCTCAGCTCTAATGTGTTTCCATTTGGCTCCAGTTTTGTAACCCATGATTTCTTTGTCCATCTAGCACATGAACAATGTTATGTTGACACTCATTATTAAATTATCTTCACACATTAAGGTCTATGATGTTGAAATGCCAATGTTGCATTCTGATGTTTAATTCGTTAGTTCACTTTATTACAGACACATGGGTCTATAGCAAAATGGGGAAGGAGAAATATTTAAAGACATTTCACAGATATATCTTTCACGCTCCTCATTATCATTTAATATGTCTCCTCCTCTTCTGCAGGTATGAAAGAGCTTTCCCCTCCTCCCCTGAATTTGCGACGTCTCTACACTGAGACAATGGAGTGGGAGCCGGTGTTAATCATCATCTCTCCAGGGGCAGACCCATCCCAGGAGCTTGCAGAACTAGCAGCAGAAACTATTGGCAGGGACAATTACCATGAGGTAGGGAACAGCAGAATACAAATATAGAACACACAGGAGATTAACAGGGGCAAAAGGGTTTTCGACAGACTAGCATAATCACATCCACAGACTAGTGTGCCATAGCTTGTTGAATGTTTTTGTGTATCACAGTTTTACCATAAATCCTGTGTCACTGTTCTACCAATAAGGTTTTGTAATACACCGACTAAGGGAAAGTGGTGTTTAAAGATTTTTTTATTCCTTAAGTTCCTTAGCCTTAAATTAAGACAAGAAAGTCAAGTTTTAAAGAGTATTATGGCTAAACAGTGTATGTAAGTAATCAAATAAGTAATATCCACTTTATGCCACTGGCTTTAAATGAGAAAATACTGACTGAGAACATAGGTGAATTAAATATTAGGCAAAAGTTAAGCTCTTTAATTTGCAAGATAGCATTGGACTCAAAGACAGAACATATTTTTTTTCCCCCACTGATTCCATTTGTCTCTGCCTGTCCCCAACCCTTCCTCTCTACCTGTTTAGATCTCCATGGGTCAGGGACAGGCTGATGTGGCCCTGGCCACACTTAGAGAATGTTCTCGAAATGGAGACTGGCTTTGCTTGAAAAATCTTCACCTTGTCACAGCCTGGCTGCCCCTTCTGGAAAAGGTAGGTACTTCCTGTTTATGCTGTTTTTGTGGAATATGGCTTTAAGCACTAGATTATATTTGTTTTATATTGTTTCCAGTTAATTCTGTTTTTGCTATATGACAATGAAAATTAATCCACAGAAAGATTATTTTATTAGCAAAATGGATTCAAACTATCCATACTCACTAGGGATGTAGTCTTCAGAGTTTTGTGGCTGATTTTCACAAAATACATAAAAATCAAAAGGAAAGAAGTAAAGATAAAAATAAAGATATTTTTATCTTTACTTCTTCAGTCCCTCCATAATTTCACTTTTTTTGCATACTGTACTATGTGGTGATGTAGAAATTTTGCAATATTTTTTCCTCATTAAAAACCTTTCAGTATCTACATATACAGAAGAAAAAGAGAGTCAGTTGACCTGAATTGTCCGCCAGAATGGGCATACTCAAATGTCTCAGGGTTTTGATTTTGATCTGGGGGATGAATGAACTAGAATTACAAGTGCCAATTCAGCCAAAGTTTTGAATTTGGGAAACATTTCTCAACTGAAGCAATCAGAAGTCAGAAAAGCTCTGTGAATGAGGGGCAGCGGGAGGAAATCCCTCAACATATGTGCTCCTTCTGGTGCACCAGACGTACTCCTGTCCATAATCCTGCTGCGCTCTGTCAGCTCACAGATCGCGAGATACATTGAGTCCAGGTCAGAGATGATACTCAGATGAAAATTTTTGATTGCGTTAGTTATCTGTACTCTGTGTGTTAAGTTGAAAATGTTTGGATGTCTGCACCTAGTGGTCAGCGGTGTGAATTGTAATTTGTTAAAATGACAGACGGCCTTCAGATTTTTCTGTCACCATTTTAAGATTCAGTCAGATGAAAAATATTTAATTAATGCAACTCA
Organism: Poeciliopsis retropinna; assembly: GCA_010277075.1. Taxonomy (NCBI): domain Eukaryota; kingdom Metazoa; phylum Chordata; class Actinopteri; order Cyprinodontiformes; family Poeciliidae; genus Poeciliopsis; species Poeciliopsis retropinna. The sequence continues at coordinate 13,555,940 of VMRM01000002.1, read as the reverse complement.
GGGCAGAAAGAAATAACAAATACTATCATCAGTGAGTGAAAGTTAGCAGTCATGTAAAACCAATGTTTTTAATAGTGAATGTATGTATCAGTGCTGTCAATTGATTAAAGAATTTTATCAGAATAATCACATTTTAGCATTGTGGTTCTTGTGGGAAGGGTGTCCTGGGCAAGCCTGTCCTGATGCACCCCAATTAAAATTCAAGTAATTATCAGTTGTTGTTTTGTAGCAGAAAGCAGATAATGTAGTCTTCCAGTTCTCAACAGCAAAAGTTACTTCCTCCACAGTTACTAACTGTGGAGGAAGTGAGTAACTGTGCAGTGGAGGCTTTCTCCACTACACATACATGCAAATAGTAGCAAATTTACAGATAAGACATATTTTATTTTTTATTTCTTGTGTGCCCCTCTCTTTTCTGATGCTGCCCTGAGTAGCTGCCATATAGCCAGTATCAAAAACGTGTTCCTCTTCATTCATTTCCTATGGAACTTGTGTGATCAGCCACCAGTCATCTGTCCTCATCCAGCTAAGTGGCTGGCGTAATAATATGACATTTTGAGCTCGTACATGATGAAAGTTTTAAATTTTTCAACATTTGTTACTTTCTGCTGTCAAAGAAAACTTTTACCTTTCACTGTCATTTGTCATTTTCATAACGCGGCGCCATGAACTTATTGACTGTCTGTGGGAGAGAAACTTCAGTGATAGTTTGATCAGTCTGTGCTATATAATATTAACATGTATACAAGTATGTAGGTGTTCTGTGGTTTGTTTTGGGTTTTTTTTGTTGTTTTTTCCACTCTTCACAATAGGATCAATGTGGTATACTGAATAAAACGTTGTGATAAACTGAAGCGAAGCTGAGTAAAATATGGGACAGGTTCACAACATGAATTGAGAGAAAATTCTGTTTCAGTTGACTGAGTTTAGACAAAGCCTGCCTCTCAAAGGAAGTATGGAACTGAAGACATAAAATCCATCTGTTGTCATGATCTTATGTAGCCAATTCAGAGAGAAATATATTTCTTGAAAGCCATCGATTAAAAAAAAAAAAAAAAAAAAAAAGAAAGGCACATTGGACTATTCAGCTTATTGCAAGTCTACTTAATTCTGAAATCTGTTCCCTGCACAGAAACATGACAGAACAAGGGGCTATTAGATTTTGTAGAAAAGTCTCCACATATGTGCAGTCAAGGTAAAGCAACTTTATAGCATCGTTTGGCCAAAGTCAACGTGAGGTAATGTATATGTTGTTATAATTGAAATTAATAACAACATAAATAAAACACATCAAAATAGGTTTAGATTAAACAGGTTTAAAAATAAAATAATAGGATCAGGCAACAGCAAATAAAAACGTTTTAACCTTGTTTAAAAGGAGCTCAGGATGGCAGCAGTCCTGCTTTGCACAGGAAGTTCATTCCAATTTTTTGATGCATAAAACCGTTAGGCTATTTCAGAATGTTTGCTTCTGATTTTTGGTATAGTGAGTAGGTTTCTAGCCTTGTCAAAGATTTCTGAAATCACTGATTTTTAGTCTGTACTGTTTTGGTCCAAACACTAAACCAGCACTCAATCTGTTCAATTCCTTTAATGAGAAAGGGAGACCACAGAATTGCTGTTGGTGCAAGAACAAGAGAGTGCCTTAGAGAATACAGATATATAGTGTACCTTAACTCTGATATTTGCAAAAGTCAGCCATCTTGTGATGGGATCATTTCAGTGCTACACCCTAAAACAGTTTGCTATGTGGGCAGAGCTATAGCCTAGTCAATTTCTTGTCTTCCAGAGTGATAGCTGCCCTGGCATCAAAGCTTCCTGTTTTAGTTGGGATTAGGGTTAAAGGTCAGTGGAAAGTACAGCCTGGAGGATGTTTTGTCCTAATGCTGCATATGTGTCCCTTGCTTCATCCCAGCTAATTAGTGTTTATCTGTAATAGTACACTGCCACATGCACAAACTCACACAAACGCACATCCTTGCACGCGCATTCTTCTGCCTGGCCAAATTATCATATCTAAAATTACCTTCTGTCCTTTGCTTTCTCATGCACATTTTGCATTCCACCTGTCAGGACATATTAGTGGCTTTGGAGGTGCTTGTGTGTGTGTGTTTCCTGCCTTCAAAGATATACATGTAGGTGTGTGTGTTTTTTTATGACATTGGTTGGAGTCTTTTTTTTAAATTTTTTATGTGAATATCGAATTGTGGGTGAATTTATCTATTCCCTGCAATTTTTTAGATTTTGTTTGTGCTCCCTGGATTTCCTGGGGCTCTGTTTTAGTGTTGTATCAAAGTAGTAGGTCATTTCTCACTGGGAGACACAACTGTTGGTCATAATTGGTCTGTGTGTGTGTGTGTGTCTGTATGATTGCACTTATGTGTGCTCTCACCTATGTGGGCGTGTGGACCAGAGACCCCCTTCTGTTCAGAATGCTCTCATGTGGTGGCTTAAAAGACGGCTTATTACATTCATTCATCCATCTCACCTTTCTCACCACTCTGTCTCCTTGTGCGTCCTTTGTATCCAGTTCCTTCCACTTCTGCACTTGTTACTCTTCAACTTTTATTGCCAATTTTATATATCTGTTCTTGGCTTGACGTTTTTGCACATCCACTCATAAGACTGAGGTATCAGCTTAAAATGAAAAAGCTACACAATCCATAATAGGTTGAGGAAAGAAGGAACAAAGCAGTGAAGAGATGAGGGTAAGGAATAGTGAGATGCTATTTATAGGGGAAAATCTGCAATGGGAATATTATGTTTGAGCATCTCTCTGTATTTCAGTATCTATGTCCATCTGGTCAGTCTTACTGTATGTCTGAGTTGAGCTTCTTCATGATCTTGCATCTTTTCACCATCTGTCTTTGTTGAGCTCACCTCGTTCTCTTTAGCAGTTGGCTCGTTGAAGAGAGCAAGAAGAGGAAAGATGGTATGTGTTCATAATTTAAGTTGACAGTACAGATGTCATCTCATTCCCATTTGCTCATACTCATTCCTTTTTTTACATCCCTATTCTCTCTATCTACACCTCTAAAACTACTGAATTGTTTTGGTATTCCAAATTCTGGGTTAATGTGGTTAGGACTGAAGACTTAACCAAACATTTGGGTTAAAAACTGTGACCCACTTTATTAGATCAGAGAAGACAGACTGCAGTTTTGAAATGCACAGCACCTTTGTCAGACTTCAGTGAACCTTTTCCACAGAATTAGATGAGAACTGTTTAGATCGGTGTTGACCATTTCACTTTCTTAAAGGGCCGCTTGAGTAAATATGATTGTTATTGATTTGATGTCGGAGAATATTGGAAGAGGGCTTGCCTCTTGATTTTAGTCCATTTGATCTTGTCACCATTTTCATTTCTAATTTTTTATCTCAGGTCTGAGAAGTATACTGTGAAACTGTTTCACAGGGAAATCAAAATAGCAGCATGTATAAATCATCACTTCCCATTGTTGTTATTGTTTCTGTACATGTTCTTTTGTCCTGCATATTTCATAGTTGCCCCTTGACAGACTGGTGATTGAGCACACAGTTCATTCCATCCTCTGCCCACTAATTATTAAATTCACCACCCCTGATAAACCTGCAAAAAGAAGGCAAGGCAAACAGAAGTCTTCTGTATATTTAAAACTCTTTTAATTTATCAAATCTAGAGTTTATTTTCATTTCAGCCCACTTGTCAGGTTTAACATTGAACTTAAGTCGCTTTAAGCTGGTTTTGGGTTGAAAACAAGCTTAAATGCTAAGTCAAACCTATTACCCCACTGTCTCTCTTATTTTGTGTTTACTCAATCTGTAGCTGTATCCCACCAGCAAGGGACATTTGACCCTTGACTAGATTATGTAGATGAGGTTGTTTGTGACCTGAAAGGTTTTAGAACAAACTGATCTTTCCAACATTCTGTTTGTAAATGTTTGTGTACTATAAATTACAGTGACGTTATGGGTGATCTGTGTTTGTTGCAGTGACAATCACCATTTAATATGTTGTGATTTGTTTCTTATCACTGTTCTAAATAGGGTGTCACAGTATTATCAGGACTTTCTACATGTAATAATTTTTATCTGTGGTGTGCATTTGCAAAGCCTGTTGGCTTGAAATATATCCTTATCTATTTTTGGCTAAATGGTTTGGCTTTCTGTCTCTGAACTGCTTGAATAAATTCTAGCAATTACACGTTTTTATGTCCAAATACTAGGAGAGATTGACTTTTACTTCCATCTCTACTTGCCCTTCATACATCTTCTTTTTTTTCTTGTCCTCTTGTATTTTTTGCTGCAGCCATTGTTTCTTCAAGTGGAATTGCGATTAAAAACAAATCACAGACAAACACACATGCAAGTACAACAAGGGTATGAAGAGTTTCCTTTGAGGGCTGTCACTTCTCGTGTTCTTTGATTATCTGTGATCACGTGTGCTTCCACAAGAATGAATTAGGCGCCAAATGATGCAGAAACACATTGATTACAGTTCATTGTGTGTGCCCTTGTGTTCGAGTACCCAATCTGATGACACAAGACCCTGAGCTGCCAGGCGGCTATTTTTAACCGCCTTTGAGTAACACAGGGAGAGGTGGGGGATGCAAGGGATGGCTGAAAGTGAAGTTTGAAGGGGAAAAAAAATGCAGAAAACTCAAGGACAACAAAGAAGACTGTGAAAACAAGAGAAAAGAGAGGAAAGTGTGATAGAAATTATGTGTAAAAGTAGGTGAATGTTTTGTAATTGTGAAGAATTAGTCACAGTTCAAGGCTTTAAAGAGATTAGAATCAGTGGAGAAAAAAATGAATGGCAGAAATGAAGAAAGTCATTAAAATTCGTTATGATTAGCTTCTACTTTGTTGTGTTCCCGTGAAAAAAAGTCTGTGCTCTTTTTCTCATTATGTACAATTATACAATAAAATATGGTTATCACATTTATTTATTTTTTTGCCAGTCTGTTTATTTAGCTCCATGTTTGGTCTTTAGTTGCAATCAGATTTTATGCAAAGCAACTAATTGACAGAATTACAATGCAAAATCAGCTGTGTTCTGTAGTCCATTCATCCATACATCTATTAATTCTTTGGCTTGTGCTTTTGTGACACTGGTCGGTCCAGAAATCACTATCCCCAGTGATCCCCGAATCCTCTGACCACCTCCTTGGACTCACCTTTAGGAAGCTCATTTTAACTATCTGGAGTTGCTCTTCCATTCATGATCAACATGACCATAGATGGTGGTCAAAACATTGATGGATGTGGAAGTCAGTTTGTTTGCTTTTTCGCTCAACTGTGTTCACAACCTGCATTATTTCAGACAAAGCCCCAATCCCTCTATTGATGTTTGCACATACAGAACAAGCAGCCCAAAGATGCCAACAGAACCACATCATCTGCATTAGGCAGAAATGAGACCATGAGGTCCCCAAAGCAGACTCGCCCGTCTCCACATCCATGCCATTATATCCTGTCCATGAACAGCACAAAAAGAATAATAAACAAGGAACAGCCCTGACAAAGTCTGAAAACAAGTTTTACTTTATGTCAAGAATAAAGTTACAGCTCGTGCTTTGGTTATGTAAGGACTGAAATGCTCAAGGCCATGCAAACCTGTTGTTGCAGAACCATATGTGGTTCCTTAAGACTATCATTCTTAATAATTCTGACACAAAAACAATATCCAAAAGAGCATTATGTCTTGAAATAAATATCACAAAAAGATTAATGGTACTTCCATATATATGAATATGTATGAAATATACTCTCGTGCTGCTCCTAAGATATTGTAGTTCTTTAATGACAACTTAAAACTGATTTTGTTTTTAATTTACTAGCTATTAATCAAGTTTTTGGAGTGTGTGCCTTATTTCCAGGAATTTGTTTAGGTTTTGCTGCTCTTAATATAGTTTATTTAGTAGGGGCATCTCTACCACTCCATAGTCCCAGGGAACAAAGTTTTAAGCCATTTCTACATGCATGAAAGACATGTTAATTGGACACCAATATCTCCTCAGTTATTTCATGAGAGTAATTCGCTACTGGTCCAGCTTGCCTCAGTAAGGATGAAAATAAAAACTGAGCACACATAGTCTAGTAATAGTCTTGTTCTGCTCTGAGCTCTTGGTGTCTTTAATTTATCTAATTTCACCTCTCATTTTTCCTTCACAGGAACTAAATGTCCTGCATCCTAAAGCAAACTTCCGTCTTTGGCTGACAGCAGAAGTCCACCCAAGATTTCCCCCAATTTTACTGCAATCCAGCCTAAAGATCACTTATGAGGTTGCAAGCAAGCAATTTTTTTTATCAGTTTCTATGTATCTATGCTAATATGTCTCCACTCATCCTCCAGATTGAAATGTGAACAGCATTCACATGCCTCTCTTCTGCTGTTTATACTGTGTAGGGATATGCAGAATTGCACAGCTTGTATGTGATGCATGCTTTAGTGCTCAGTGTGTTGTTGATGGCAGCCATGCTCATGGGGTTAGCTGCTTCAGCAGCCAAGCATGCTGCACCAACAGCCTCTGTCTGTCTGCTTTCTCTTTTTAACTCAGACCACTTTCTTTTTCCTCAGGCAAGCTCCTAGTATTTTATGGCCAAGCTTGCAGACATTGTACATATTTGCACAGATTTTTGAGTTTATCTCACTGCCAACCAACGTATCAGACACATTGTTTTTTGGCTTCAAGGCAGCCATCAGCCTTATCGTTTAAAACTTAAAATCAATACTGTAAATTCTGCTTCTTGACATGGCAGAATTTACAGGCTTTGTGGTATTACGCTGCTTTTCAAGATGTGAATTTAACCTGATGAGGCTCACTTAAGCTACTGGGTTAACAAAACATACCCAGCAAATCTAAGCAAATTTAGTAGATGTATTAGTGTTTGTGTGTATTATCACAACCTCCAGATGGAGCTACCAAATGCTCAACAAGGCCGATAATACAAGAACAAATGTCATTGTGTACTCCCTACTTTTGTTATAAATTGAACATACTGTTGGCAGATATGTCAAATATTTAAAGAGCCCATTCTATTGGCCAGTTAATATAAACTCCCAAATAACAAAAACTCCTAGTTTTAAACAGCACCAAATGATTCTGCATTCCAGGTCTCCCTGTGGTAAATACTACGAGGCATCCAACAGTGACAACCTTGCATGTTTATAGCTTTACTTGATGTTTGTATTATTTTCTCATTCCAATAAAATTGACAGTTGGTAACAAATTACTATAACAGCGGGGTATCTGTTGATAGTAGAAACATTTTAAGCCCTTGTAGTATCTTATTTAGTGACCTTGATCAGAGGATGTGTCTTCCTCTGTATTTATGTTTTGCCTTTTCTTTACATTTACCAAATCAGAAAAAAAAAATATTTTCACTTATTTCATGTCATATCAATATTTGATTTGTATAGAAACTCAGAATTTTGTTTATTATGAGGTAAAGAAAAATGTATTTTCTGTCAGTAACTATGTTATTTAATTGCTTTTTTTGCCATCTGCAGGCTCCCCCAGGGCTGAAAAAGAATCTGCTGAGAACATATGAGTCCTGGACTCCTGAGCAGATCAGTAAAGGTTGTCTCCCATCCGTCACTCTCTTTACTTCACTTCTCAAATAATACAAAGCAAAAACTAAACAGCACTAAACACTAATCCAGCTAGTCAAAGCCTGCTCTTTGTGTCCCTTCTTATGTTTTGTTGTTATGTAACTGCAGAAGAGTTCCTGCCCTTTTGTTGTACAATACACTCTGCAACGATATAACACCATGATTGTTAAAATTAGGGTACATATGACTGGGCATTGTATTTGTTTTGACTGTGAGATGCTGATGATTTTTTTATGTGTAGGAGGCAATCTGGCCAGAGCCCAATCTCTATTCTGTCTGGCTTGGTTCCATGCTGTCTGTCAAGAGAGACGGAACTACATCCCCCAGGTAAAACACACAAACCCAGCAGTATGTATTGGGTGGAAAAGATCTTTCCTCTTTTGTTAAAATGCCAGGCATTTCTGACGTAACAAATTGAGACTGTGATGAATCATTTAAAAAGATTTTTTCTAGTTTTATTGTGGTGTTCAGTATGTGCGTACCATCTAAAACATAAGTCTAGGGTGGAATTACAAAATAAAAATGAAATAGATTTATTCACCTGGTTGCATAAGTGTCCACACTCTTTGCAAATATCTTAATTATCCCACATTTAGATTTAATTTAGGAATTAAATCTTCTTTGGTAGAAGTCTATCAGCACAGCAAATCCTAAATAGTAATATTTACTCATTTGCTAAATTTATTAGATTGTGAGAATGTCTCTTTGCAATATCCATCTTCATGCCAAACCCATAATTTTCTTTCTGCAAAGTCATTTCTTTTGCTAATTTTGATATAAACTTGGTGTTACAGTGATGTTGATGCTGCTGACATCTGTTTTTATGTCCAACAAATTGTTTAAAATTGTGGCTGAAAGTTCTAGTTTGGATTTGTATAACACATTTTTCTACCGGTAAATATTTAATCCAGTACTAAAGGGTAATTTTTTGTAAGAAAATGGTTCTTTCTTTCAATTCTTGGCAGCCTCCCTGTCCAGTTTTAGTTTTGTCGATTCATTCGAGTTTTAACTAAATGCATAACTATAGTGTTCATAATCATTGTGCACATATTTATGTGCAAACAAACACCTGTCTGAATTTATAACATGTTCATTTACACATATTGTCCACTCCACAAGCACTTATGCTAAATAGTTAAAGACCCAGAGGTCAGTTTTGTTTTCCTCACTGACTTCTGTAATCGTATTTAACGTTGTGCTGGGCCTCAGGCTTCGGGGAATGTTTCTCTGTGTATGGCCTTGTGTATGAATGTATAAGCCTTTATACATTTAAAGGCTGTCTGCTGGCCAGACTGCACACCACACAATTTAAAACCGCGCCCACTTTAAGAATTTAGAGCAGCCTGTTGACCTGATGCTGTAATTGGAAAAGCACTTCTCGTTCATGCTACGGATAGACTAATGGATCAATACAACTGAATTAATGCTTTTGGTCCCTGAGTTGTCAGACAATGGAAATGTTGGTTCCCCAACTTCCATAATGCCAGACACTGTCAAGGGATTTTCAAAAAGTACATGCTGTGAAAATGCAGTCACTTGATGGCAAGTGATGGTAGTTGAGCAAGTATCAATAATGACATTTTGTGACAAAAAAAAGGAAAGTACAGTCAATTAAGAAGCACCGGGCCAGAATTTCCAACACTCTCCCTTCACATAGATTTTATATCATTTTTATGTTTTCTGAGAAAAATAAAAAAAAATTCCCTTCTCACCCACCGCGGGTGGTTCTTATCCTCTGAGCTCGGGTCCTCTACCAGAGGCCTGGGAGCTTGAGGGTTCTGCGCAGTATCTTTGCTGTGCCTAGAACTGCACATTTCTGGACTGAGATGTCTGATGTTGTTCCTGGGATCTGTTGTAGCCACTGCTCCAGTTTGGGGGTGACTGCCCCGAGGGCCCCGATGACCACAGGCACCACTGTGGTCTTCACCTTCCAGGCCCTCTCCAGTTCCTCCCTGAGGCCCTGGTATTTCTCCAGTTTCTCATGCTCCTTTTTCCTGATGTTGCAGTCACTCGGTATTGCTACATCCACCACAATGGCTTTCCTCTGTTGTTTATCCACTATGACAATGTCCGGTTGGTTCGACCTTACCATTTTGTATGTCTGGATCTGGAAGTCCCACAGGATCTTAGCTCAGCCATTCTCCACCACCTTTGGGGGTGTTCCCCACTTTGATCTCGGGGCTTCCGGTCCATATTCTGCACAGATATTTCTATACACTATGCCTGCCACTTGGTTATGTCGTTCCATGTACTCTTTCCCTGCCAGTATCTTGCACCCTGTTGTTATGTGCTGGACTGTCTCAGGGGCCTCCTTGCACAACCTACACCTTGGGTTTTGTCTGGTGTGGTAGATCTGGGCCTCTATTGCTCTGGTGTTTATGGCCTGTTCCTGGGCGGCCAGGATGAGGGCCTCTGTGCTGTCCTTGAGTCCAACTTTTTCCAGCCATTGGTAGGACTTTCTGATATCAGCCACTTCAGTTATTTGCCGGTGGTACATCCCATGTAGGGGTTTGTCCTCCCATGATGGTACCTCCAGCACCTCAACTTCTGTTTATCATTGTCTGAGACATTCACTGAGCACATTGTCTGTTGAGGCTTTGTCCCTGATGTATCTATGGATCTTGGATGTTTCGTCCTGGACAGTGGTTCTCACACTCACTAGTCCTCACTCACTAGTATATATATATATATATATATATATATATATATATATATATATATATATATATATATATATATTCTTTTTAAACTAAATCTTATTATTCCATCACATTTTCAGCATTTATTGTGTGAAGTAATGTGTTCTACAATTTGCATATAGCCTTCATTATTATCCATATTTAATCTTATTTTGATATTTGTCACTTTACTAAACTTTTTTTTTCATGTTCTTGTTACATGCTCCTGCAATGTATCTCAGTTCCTATCATCCTATTCCAGAATAACCCTCTAATTATTCAAACTCACTTACACTTTTATTTATTTAATTCCCTGTCTGCTTTTCATCCTATGTTCCATATTTCTTCTTTTAATACAGTTGTGCAGAAAACACTTCAAATCAACCGAAAGTTTTACAGAAACAAAAAAAGGTATAAAAAGTGGAGATATATTTCTTGATATAGATACCCTTATAGATACCCTTATAGAGGTATCTATATCTTTACATGTCAAACAAATAAGCAGTCAGTGCTATATAAACAGAATTAATGCACCTGTGAGCACATTTATCAAATGTGATACAGACTAGCCCCATCACTCCGAATGAATGTAAACTGAAGCTCAAAATTATTGTAAAAACAGTGTGCACTTGATCATTCACAGTTATTAAAAGTGCTCTCAAAGTTTTGCTCTAATGCCTTTTCCAACTACAGCATCAGTAAACAGATTGCATCTGCTGACTGAATCGCTGTGAAGTGCATTAAACACATAAATGCAACCTGAGAGAGCCCTCACACTCCATTACATTTTAACATCTCTGTTGATTTTTCTGAAATGATCAGCACTAAGTAATTGCTTTTTTGTCTAAGCATGTTCTTATGCGTGATAATCTGAGTTGGCTGAGATTGGTCTTTCAAAGCATTGAGAAGTAAAACTCACCTTTACTTCTCAATGCTTCAGAACACAGTATAATATGTTCCTGTTCTTATGTCAGCGTAAGTTTGTGCAAAAAGTAGTCCCAGTCCAATACTAAAACATGGACTACTGGCTTTACTTGAATCAAAGTTCAAAATGCCAAAATAAACGAGATGTGCATGGGATGTAGAAGCTCGCAGATTAGCAGAAGTTGTTCTTTTATACGACTCTTCTTTGTCTTGTTAGTAAAACAAGATGGATTTCAGGGGTGAATCATAAATTATACTCAAATGTGATAGACGTGATAGAACTTAATGTTCCACAAGCTCGGCTAATTGACGTTTGGATCCAAGTAGAAAATCTTTGCAGATGTTCTTTTATTCAACACATATTTAATTTTAGCTACTTTTTGCAACTTTGTGTTGAGTTTGTTTTTTAAAATGATGATTAAGAACGGTACGTTTGACAGGTCATTCCGAAGTAAATCTCGCAATATTTATGAATAATTGTCTCACAAATTAGAGGCAGTGAAACATAATAGCACTATATGTATGAGCATCCAGCTGCAAATAAAAAAGCAGACTTTATCTTCTATGTTTTCAGCTTTAAGTTCTTGCAATGTGAAATGTGTTTTACTTTCAGGGATGGACAAAGTTCTATGAGTTTTCCCTCTCTGACCTCCGTGCTGGCTTTGAGATCATTGACAGGCTCTTTGAAGGTAGGAGCATTGCACACTGGACAGCTGTAGATAATTATTTGCATCTGCAGAAAATTAATAACTGGAAAATATGAAGACTCCTCATAAATTAGTATTTCTTGAAAGCATCACACTTGGATGGCAAATATGAATCAACTTGCCTTTGTGGCACTATTTATGGTAAATGGAAAGAATTTATAAAGGATTTTTTTTTAGCCACATTTTTATTCAAAGTGTTTTTACACTAATGTCATATTTACAGATTTGTAATCAGAAACAGGCTGTCTCAGAAATCAGAAAATGTCTCCAACAAATAGCTGCAAGGCTGAAAATATACATTCTATATTTCCTTGAACCACATGTATCCTCATTGAATGTGACTTCACAAGCAGACTTATGGTCATTTAATATAAGTTCTTAGTGTTAAAGTGCAGCGTTCAAATAAATCTTTTGTTTTATAATGTACTCCTGAGTTCAGTGTGCTTAGTGGGTGGTAGGTTTGAACTTCATCTTTTCAATAGATGTTTGAATCAAAACTGTGAACTGAATAATCCTCTTTACAATGAGATGTGTCCTCGGGTTAAAAAGTGAATCTTGCAGTTTCACTTTATGATCTCGGGTCATTGGGTTTTTATCTGAAATAGATTTGATGGATATTTGTTTTAAAGTTGGAGCTCATCTGACCTTTCAGACCTTTTTTAGCTGAACAACAACCAAGCAGTACTCTTGGCTTTTCTTAGTGTGATTTTAGCCATTTGGACACCTTTCTAAATTTTACAGCCCTCATTCACTGTGTAATACAATCAGCGAGCAAATCACAGTGTGCGCTGTTCCAACAAATGAAGTGGCTCTGTTCACTTTATTCCCACAAAATGTTCTTTTGAACAAATTGTTTGGGAACAATGCAACCCAGGCAGCGTTGTTTTCCATTTGAGTGAACTCACTCCACATTTTTATAGCTTACATTTTTCTGTTTATATTCTTTATGTCAAAGGTGGTAAAATTTTCCAATGGGAGTTTGTCCATGGCCTGTTGGAGAGCGCCATCTATGGTGGACGAATAGACAACCCCTCTGATCTCCGCATCTTGCGCTCTTACCTTGAGCAGTTCTTCTCTGCAAGACTCCTTTCATCTACCCACTTTGGTGGACAAAGGAGGAGTAAAGGACGCATTTTTCCATCTCAAATCAGCCTCCCAAACTCCTGCTCCATCATGGTAAGTTGCTAAGATGACACAGATGGTACAAACAAATGTAACACTGTGGGAATAGGTAGTTTAGTGCTTGGAGTGTGTGACTGAATATAATTAATGCAACATGGTATGATTTTTGTGAGTTCAATTTTAAAATTGCTTCCCAAGCGAACAAAAAAACAAATGTTAATCGAATGATTGTTCTGACTTAATATCGGAACCCTCTGGTAGTTGTTTAGTATTGCTAATTATGTATAAATTTCAGGTTACAGATACTGTTTAGCAAAGCATTTCCTTTCACCAACAACTGTACTGTGATAATGGAATAAAGCATTAATTCCCACTGCAAGATTTTGCAAATGTGCAAAGTTTTTAATAAAGCTTCCTTATAAAAGCACAATTTCCATCTTCTAATTCCTCTTTGTTTGGGTCAATTGCATCTTGCGAGGCAACAATATCCGACAGTAGTCACTGAGGTTTAAAGTGATCAGATGGCTGTTGTAGATATTTTGAAGTACAAGCACTATTTGACATGTTCCAATATAGACTCTTAAGCTTTTTAAACTAATCTGCTTGACTTTTTCTCTGATGACTACAGCTCAGATTTACAATCATGCTATATATGAAAGGATTATGGCAACTCTAAAAATAATAACACATGGCTTTTCCTTTCTGTCCTTGCCCTCTGCAGGAATCACTTCTTTTCTATTCTTTTCCAAAAAATTTCAGAAATCCATGCACACATAATTCATGTATTAGTCTGCAGCCACGCAAAATTTGTTCTTAATACTACGGAATATTTTGTTAAAAACCTTTTAAGAAGATGTAAAAACAAAAAAAAGAAAAAGAAAAATACGAATGAACAGAGCCATAGAAACTGTAATTAGTCGACCGCTTCCTTAGGTGACATTAACAGAGGTTAACAGATGTAATAAAGAATATAGATTTTTAGCTACTCCCAAGTTTTGACATTTATTTTTTGATTTATATTTTAGAAAATAATATATATTTTTGTATGGACAGTGTGTTATTTTTTTGTTAAAAAGTAATACAGAATATTACTATATCAGCTAGCTATATTGTTAGCTTTTCTAAGCCATATCACGAACTGTTAAGTAATTTTATTTCTCAAACGTATTACTTAAAATGCAATTGCGATGCTTTGTTTAATTAAAACAAATTGACCAGCAATCTACAAGATTTAGCTTAAGTTAAGTTAATCTAAAAAAATGATTTATAATAATAGGAACTCAGCAGGTTTTTTCTTTTTCGACACTATGGCTATGTGTGTGAAATGATGTGTCTGGTGTCCTCTCAGGATTACCGTAGTGTGGTGGAGAATCTCCCAGAGGATGACAGACCTGCATTCTTCGGTCTACCTGCCAACATAGAGCGATCCTCACAGAGAATCATCAGCTCCCAGGTTCACTCACACGCCGCCATACAGCCCCCTCCTTCTTCATTCGCTTACACATCCCAATTAGCACCACACTTTTCCTGAAGACAGACTTAACGGTGTAGATCTTTATAGTTTTCAGTAAAAATAATGTAGATGGATCTTTATACAGAGGGATCCAAAATCTAACCACACGTTAACAGGCTTTTTCTGAAATTTGATTTCTATTACAGCATTACTTGACAGTGTTTCAATAAGCTGCTTTTGATGTCAGAAGTGCTTGGCTTTCTTGCCTCTAAGGTTTCCTCATAGAAGTTCAGTGGGGCTGAGGTCTCGGGCCCAAAAGTATGTAAAAGTCAACTTTTCATGGTCAACTTTGATCTTTGAGTTGTTTTTGCATACCTTTGAGGTGTCCTCAGGGCAAATATATTCTGTTGCATCAGGAACTCTTCTCCACAAAAATGGAAACCGGAAGGTGTGTAGCAAGTCTCTGATGAACTGAGTAACTCACTGTCTTCATATGTCTAGCCCTGAAAAATTACAAGTAGGATTGGCAGATATAACATTACACCCACTATTTTTCACTGCGATGTCTCAAGGATGTCCCAATCAGTTTTTTTTGTTGCCTATATACTGATACAAGTTTTATATTTAGACTTTCTCCCAAGATCCAGTCCAGCGTATCATTAAAGTTAATAAAATCAATGCCAAGTACGTGCTTGAAATGTTGGCAGCTTCAAAGTGCAGTAAAATAACTCTACATTTCATCAGTGTTACACTGATACACTCACTACAGTCTCTTGTCCAGTTTTTTTTTTTTTCACCAACAGATATTTTGTCCCACCACCTTCTCCAGTGTACTCTCAACGTGGTGGTCTAGGTTAGGTTAACTCTAATTAAGCTAATATAATGCAAAATTAGCTTTCTTATATACATTTATTATATAAGTTTGATTGGCAGATAAAACTGCATTGATAAAAGCCAATGTATGTGTTGACCAAGCTGGCAATGTTTCCATTCATACATTTTCCTTAAGTTCTGTTTTTTAGTGACTTGTTAAAAATCTGAATCATTGCATTTTTCACTACAATATTCAGGCAAAGAATTATCTGAATATATAAATGAAGAACTTTGTTTTGAAGATCAGAAGATTTAGTAAAGACTTAATATATTACCTTATTTCTTAGTAAATTTTTCTGTTTTTAAACACAAAACAGTCTCATAAATCTTTTCAGGGAAATATGAACAATAAATTAACAAGAACTGACAGGACAGAAAAGACTTTACTAACGCAAGTTATCAATTAATGAGTTAAACTGAAGTTGATTGATCTTGTTGGTCCATGGCTGCTTATTACTTCACAAACAGCCATTTTCTAAAAAAAAAAAAAAACAAAATTGAGTTTTCTCTTGTAGCAAGAGGGTAAACCATCTTCCCATAACAGGAAACACACTTCTTTTTTTCTTTTTTTTGTTTTTGGTGTGTGTGTGTGTGTGTGTGTGTCAGCTGTACCACATACTGGCTGAATAAACAGGAAATTGTTTTTTTGATCCATTATTGAATTTAGACATATTAATAAGATATAGCAAAACAAGAATCCCTTAGGATGCTGAATAGAAAAATCAAAGATAAAAAGAATAAAATATTTGAAACATCTATTCACATCTATTTTCTGTTTTTTCTGAATTTAATGCTGCTCTCCACACAACTGATTGAGCGCTAATAAGTTGAAACGTAAGGAACATGTCAAATGTTTATATTTCAAAACAGATCCACATAAAGTGGACGGTTTGTCTTTCCTGTTCTGGGATGCCTCTGCCAACTCTGCCCCTGCATCAACTCCGCTTAAGGAAAACGAGCTACGCCCTCTTCTGGATGGTGGCCACACTACAACATTGAAAGAGTTACTAGTAAATAGAAGTGGAATTAATTTTAATCTAATAAACAATTAATCATAAATTGAATGTTTGCATCCCTAAAAAGAATAGACTAATTTAGTTCTTGCGCTTTGTCTGGTGATCACTGAAACCAACAACCAAGTTTAATTTATGCAGCACTTACACGGTCCTTACATAGATCGGCTTGTGTGTATGTGTATGTTCCTGAATGTCTTTCTTCACCTGTCCTCCACATATGTTACTGCCTCCCCTCCTGCTGTCATCTGTCACCAACACTTTCATGGATTCTCTTTTTAAATCTCTCTTTTCCTCTAATATACTCTCTCTATTCACCAAAGGACCAATGTCACTGTCTGTGGGCTATGCAACTAACCTTGCACACCCACACACACATGTGGCAATTTTAGAGCATGCTGTTAAAAAATTAAAGTCAAATTCTTGTGGGACTGACCTAGCTCAGGTCACAGTGGCTGTAAATGAAAAGTTAGCTTTCCTTTAGTTTACTGTCGCTGGTTAATAATTATTCTCAGTATTTTAGCTGACAGGTAAATTAATGTCAGTTTTTATCAACTTAATTGCCAGATTATGACATATACTTTCTGTTGAAAAAAATGACCGCTAAGTAGCTATCCTGGTACACTACCGCTTAATAGGAACCAAAAAGATTTGTCCTAGTCCTGCAAAATTTCTACAGAATAGATAGCCACCAATGCCCAGTTTACTTATGTCTCAGGCTCCATTTCTAATAGGAATTGTCCTTTATCAGGTCTTTTGTAAAAACCAAAAAAAGGTTTCAAAAGGTTGCATATAATTCAGTTTTACATGCAATACACTAATTTGAGATTCATGATTGAAAATATCCCTGTTTGTATATTTGTTTGACTTTTTAATGTTTTTTTGTAGGTAATTTCACAATTGCGTGTGCTCAGCCGCTCAGTGGCAACAGGTTCCAAATTTGATCGGGAGCTGTGGTCAAATGGACTTTCACCTGTTCTCAACTTGTGGAAGAAACTTAACCAGGTCAGTTCACCCTTTTCAATTATTTTTGGTTTTCTGAGTTTAATATTGGTTTTAGTTCAGACTTCTTATTAAAGCAAACAGCAGGAATGTTGTAATTCTGCTTTGGTATTTTAAAATATCTGTGATTTCTCTGTATTGGAGAGTGCAGCATGCAATAATGGAAAATGTGTGAATTCCCCAGCATTTTGCAGCACTAATATCAAACCAAGTAGCCAAGAGATAATTGTAAATTAGGCATCAGCGACAGTCACAGTATAATAGATCCTAGGTTGCCCAGTCAGCCAGCACTCTTGTGTGTGGTTGCTAGGAGACAGGCATCTTTTTCTTTTTTAAGTCAAACGGACATGTACCTTTATATTAAATAATTTAGCTTCCATATTCCCGTCCTCTTGCTCTGCTTCTTTCATTCACTCCAGCGCTATAAAGCACACATGCTTGCTCTCTCCTTGCTCCTTTACTTTGCTCAGCCTCGCAGCTTCTCATTGCTCTCTTAGTTCATTTTAACCAGAGTTGTTTTTACCTTCAGAGGAGCAGAGCATGTCTGAGTCATTCATTACAGCTGTATCACTTAGTTCTGAATCTGCTGCTGTATGCTTTCAGTTAACTGCTTATCAGTCATGAGTTGGCCTGCAGCGTTTGACCATAAGTGCATATGTGCCTCAGAGTGTGACTTGCATTAAGTTCATTATGTCTGTCGACTGCTGAAGTGTATCTTGTAAATATTGCATTCAAGCACTTTTATGCATACAAACTATTTGTTCACTGTAAAAATGTTTGAGAAATGAGAGAAGCTAAATAAAACTGAGAATGTTCATGTGGTTATTAGATTATATTTTTGAACAGACAATGGGACTGCTGCAGTTAAGCAGCTTTGTTTAGTCTCACTCTTCAACGTCCACATTCATGCAGCTCACAGCCCTAACTGTGAGTTTGTACAATAAATGTACAGAACAGCACAGACAAGAAGTTTGCACTCTTCATTAAAATGGCAGTATCATGTAGTATTGTTAAACTTTACCTCTTGTTATAATGCACCGGTAATTCCCTCATCAAAGACATACCTGGAGTGTTGCCTTCATTCTTTCAAGCATGTTTGAGAAGTTTTTCCAAACATGCTTGAACACCTTTCCATGAAAACCATCAGACGTGGAAAATGCCTGGGTGGAACTAGCCCCACTTTCGAGGCGCAACTTCTAGCTTCCAAGCTTCTGCTTTACAGAGAATCGCTCCCCCGCAACTCCTGCGCTCAGCTCCTTTAGACTAGTCAGCAATAATTAGCAAACACCTGGTGGAACTGTGCACCTGCTGAGCTCATTATACGAGCTACTTCTCAATAAAAAGGACTTCTAGAAAGGTGGAGTTTTTGAAGAGACAAAGGCCCACTTTCAAATCATTAAATTACTATGTAATTACTACATATCTCAAATTTATTTTACATCATATTTGAGATATGTAGCACTTTTATAACAACTGAAGTTAATAAAGTTACTTGATTGTGTTATAAAACACAATCAATTGTGTTTTATGTGTCTGGAAAACACATAATACTTCCCCATTAAAATAAATCTAAACATCTGAGTTTGTTGCCTCATTTACTCACTTAATATCTTCTTTATTCTGTGCATTCGACTTGTTATTTTTAAATCTTTACATCTGGTGTTTTATAAGTAATGCACATACTCTTAGTCTAACTGCTCTGCAGAAAAATGTTCTGTTTTTGATGTGTACCATGCAGTTCTGAAAGCTGATGGTGTCTTTGTCTGCTTTCTATCAGGGTTCTACGCTGATCCATCAGAAGGTTGAGCCACCCACTGAAGGCCAGAAGTCACCAATCCTATCGTTCATTGCTCTGGAGCAGTTTAATGCCATCCGCCTGGTCCAGGTGTGTGTCTGTGACAAAACTATATTCTCATTCTGTTTAAATGGTGATTTCTGTGTGTATTGCATGTGTTTGTGAAAAGGATTTCATTAAAGAGCACAGGGATTCAACATAAATGCCATTGACACAATAAGCTTTTAAAGCAGTTATTGATTTGGCAAGCTTTGCCTCACATACAGTGCCTTACAAAAGCACTCATAACTCTTGAACTTTTCAACTTTTTGTCATGTTGCAGCTACACGTACACAATTCATATACACGGTTTTCAATTATTTTTTAATTAAAATCTGACAAGTATGACTTGCATTTGTATTCACCCGACTTTACTTTGATACCTCCACATATTGCGCTAAAAACAGTTGTCATCAGAAGTCACCTATTAGGTTATTTGACTTTGTGTAACTGATTACCAATATAATTACAGATGTTCTGTAAAAGCCACAGAGGTTTGCTGGAAAACATTAGTGAACAGAAAGTATCATGGACACCAAAGTGCAAAAGTTTTGAGAACTTTAAGCTGGTTAGGTTATACAAACAATAATAATAGCTTAGGCATTATACAGAGCTCTCGTCAAGACATCACCTAAAAATGGCCACAAGCGAAAAGCTACCATGACATTGCTGTTCATTTAAACATGCTGGGATTTCTTCCATTTGCTTAGATTTCTACGGGGCAAATCAGCGAACAGAAGCAGAAGTTGTGAACTTTATGCACCATTTTAGAATTGTAGCGTGCCTGTCGTTTTAGCAATGGTAGCAGAGGAAGTGAATGAAGCCATTCAGTCCGCGTTGGCCATTCTTCCAAATATTGAATTAACACTAACGTCTGTCTCGTTCGGCTCAGCACTTCTCTTTTTGCAGAAGAGAATGTTTGTTAACAGTGCACACCGTTTCCTGTAAGCTTCATAGAATCAAGCTGGCACATTACACAGACACAGCCAAACACTAGTGATTGGGTAACATTTAAAACATCAACAGAATCCCTGCCTTCAGGAAGCAGTTATTTCTCAAAAGGCGAGACCCCAGCACAGGACAAGATGGCTCTTTTTTACTAAGCTACGAAAGGGGCCTTCTGTGTCTTTAAAAGTTGACTATATATAAACCCCTATAGATTCTTCTAATGTAAACATTTTCAAATTCAAGTTTAAAAAAGAAATCTAAATTAGTGAAAATAAAAAAGAAGTCTGCTATGCTGTACACAAACAGTTATTATGGGATAGTCATATATGGAATATATATGAATCTACAAAAATGGAACTAGGTAAATATTACACAACAACCTTTTTTCCTCTTTTTTTTTTTTATTCCAGCTTTCAGTCGAACTTCTACACAAAACCAAAATTCTTGTAACTACAGTAAACCTTTTGGTGAGCAGCTGTACAGTTTGTGTAAAGGACAGGTTGTCCTGTATTTAAAATGTACTTCTTGTCACAGAGTATTCACCAGTCTCTCGCTGCCCTGAGTAAGGTCATCAGAGGAACCCAACTGTTAACCCCTGAGGTTCAGAAACTGGCCACTGCCTTGCTAAATCAAGAGGTAAGAAAAAGATTCCCAGAAGGGGTTACTCTGAGAGGTGGCATTAAGTAAGACCACCAACTATAAAACTAGTTTAGTCTTGCTGAGAAATTGTCTATTCAGGTACAGATTTTGTTTTTCTTGGTGAATTATAAAATGGCAAGTAATAAGATGCTGCCTCACATTTTCCCTGAAGGAGTTTCCTGAAAACATAAACTACTTGAATCACTGAGATTTAACATGTTTTCCACAGAAAGATTTATACATTACTTTTAAATATTTATATATTTTTGTCTTCCTCCACTGTTGTATATCATAACTTCTTCCTTTCCCTGAATTATTTTAGAGTTATTGCAAAAAACTGTGTGGAGAAATCAAGGCCATGGTAGCATACAATACTTAGTATACTGCTCTGACATGTAGATATCTTACAAACACAATCTGTATCTGTGTATATCTTGAGGCTGAATTGAGGACAAAAGGGAAAAGATGATGTGGAAGGGAACAGACGCCCAGTTCCCATCTCATTTCTTTTGTGTTTATAATCCCCGAAGTGAAGCCTTGGGCCGAAATCCTTATTCACTACATTTCTCCTCTCTTTTTTTGTAATGATCAGCAGGTATTAAGTCTCCCTCTACCTCTGACCATTTCTACTTCATCATTCTCTACTTTACAGCTACTTCATTATGCTTTCTATTTTCCCTATTCCAATCTATTTGCCTTCGACTGTTTTTCCTATGATTTATGTCCGTATAGTCCTAAATTAGGCTGTGTTTTTAAAATTAGGATAAAATTGTAAAATTAATAAGCATAATTTTGCACGTGTGCGAAAGAACTCAGAATAATTGTTTGTTTTAAAATAATTGTTTACATCTATCAAAAGTAAACAAAAGGGACATGCAAAACAAAAGGATCAGCTATAACACTGTTCACCTCAAAATAAAGGAAGCAGATGAAAAGAAATTGACATCATATGAAATTTTATAGTTTTTATAGCTAATTGGGATACATACCCAGAATATGAGAAATTTAAGAATTTGTCGATAGTGGAATAAATAGACCGTTGTGTTCGTTGGTCTATCTGGTATATCCCTCCTGTTGTAAACATGGTTAAAGGTCTGAAATTAGTGGTCGCCACCCCATGTCTCATAGGTCTAATGCAAGTTGTTTCTAGTAATATCTCATATAATGTCACTGAAAAAGTCACTTTATTGATAGAAATCTATCGCTGTTATGAATACTTCAGTTGACCTTGACAGATAGTCACATTCGTAGGTTGTTCAACATAAGACATCCCAACACATTTCCGTCTAGAAGAATTTACATCTGAACTCATCTGTCAACATGATTGTTTTTATACTTCAAAGTCTAGCCCTAAAGACATCTAAAAAATGCTCAAGTTCTCAAGTGTGTTTTGTTCCAATGATCTTTGACAAACATTTTTTAAAGATCCCTATTTTAGGATTTTAGAATACAAGCCTTGCACAGTTGTTGAACTGTGGTTTTAGTGATCACATGGACCTGTATACCTCTGTTGTTTTTTATTTATTTATTTATTTTGACATTAAATTTTTTCTGTTAAATTTCCACCTTTTGAACATCCAATGTAGATCCCAAATATGGATACAGTATATTGTATAAGAAAATAAAAACTAAAAAGAAGTGGCAAACCCCCCCCCCCCCCCAAAAAAAAAAAAAAAAAATCGCATGGTGAGGTTATGATTTAATAAATGACTCAAATGATTCAACACCATATTTGACTTGTTTTTACTTGGACATTGCTTCTGTTTCAAGGTTTTAAATAGTTCTAATTTTGCACAATTTTTGTTTGCACCATTGCTAATGTTTGAAATCATATAATTTATGCCACAATCAGTGTCAGTGTCTGAAGTTTTATCTGGCCTTATTTAGCATAATGTATGGTTTCTCTTTGTCATTATCAAAATAGTCGGGAAATGGTTAAGAAAATGTGTTAATCACTCTTTGCTAATGGAGGAATAATTGAGTAGGAGTAAAAATATATTCCACAGGATCTGTACCCACACTGCTGCGTCTCTGCCTGTCATTTCAAGAAACAAGAAGATACAATGTCGTAGGGGATTGATTGGTTGGTTGATTGATTGATTGATCGGTTGGAAAATAAAACTCTGGCATTGCTTTACTACACATTTGAGTCTAAGCTATTCATCATGATTTCTCCAGTGTCTGTTTAATGGAAAAAAAAAAATTATGTGTCTAACATGCAGTTCACAGAGCTGCTATCTGTGTTTTTGCTTTGAATCCCAACCCAGCTGGCCACATAGTCTCTGTAAACACTGTCACACAGTGGAGCTGCAACGACAAGCTACCATTTTACAAGCCAGCTGGTACACAGCTGTGACTTCTTTGCTAGGTAAATTTGAGGTGTGAAGTAGTGATAGGTTGACTTCAACCCCCCTCCCCCTTTCACCTTGATCTTTTCACACAACACATGGAGCCAGCATAAGTGTGTCTTTATGTCAAAGTGCTTTTTGAAAGGGGCTTACTGTAGCACACAATTTGACCAGACTGCCCCAGATTTTTTGGACATGTCCTCATGCTGCAGTAATTTTTGATCACAGCTTTCACAAGCCAAGATGTACCTCACATGTGCTACACTGCAACAGAATTGACTGAAAGGCTACTCAAATATTGCAGCAATGATATAAAAACAGCGTTACACATTCGCTTCTTAATGTAGATACTTAATTTGGCTTGCTGGATATTGGAGGATATTGCTTGGTGTTCCACAAAATTTCTATTTCCATTTTCTCTTGTACAAACCTACAGAACAGCTGTTTTTCAAAATGTCAGCATGCATGGCAAGACCAGAACCAACTTCATAACAGCTTTTTCGTTAAAACATTTCCAAATGGAAATGAACTATTTATTTAATGGAGCCAGATTGCACTGGATAAAGAACAGTTTGTTAACATCAGGCATTTCTCAGGTAGTACGTTTGTATAGCTAAGCCACACATTAATGAGCACTTATGGTTAAAGTTGTATTATCCTGTTTGCTGGCTAAGCCTGTTTTGTGATATCTACATCGATCATGGTCACATTTTGACAAAACTTATCTTAACAGTTTTTGAGAAAATGAAAGCAGTGGTCCTTAACTCCCCTCCCCAAGGACCAGCGTCCTCAAATTTTAGCCTTATTTCTGCTGCAGCAGACCTGACTCTAATATTTTAGAACTTTGTAGAGATTAGATGCATGATTAAGAAATATTTTTGATTCATCAGGTATCTAGGACTAAGCTCTCATCTAAAAGTTGTAGGACTGCCTCTTGAGGACTGGAGCTTGAGACCCCTGTGCTAATCTGCTCACATGTACACGCAGCCACACAAGTCTTCAGCCAGAGCTGAAAAAAAAAGTTCCCATAAAAACCCAAAGAGCACAACAATGAGTCACCAGGACATCAAGTGCCCAAAATTCAAATTTGATGATTTTTTTCAGGATTTGTGTCAAACTTTATTTACACTGGAAACCCACAAAAGTTCAAAAGTCTACCGCCAATGTTCCTATAACAAGACATTATTAGGTCATTTTAAGTGTTTTATTTTATTAATCAGAAGGGTATGCATTTTTCCATGGTAAATAAAAAAAATTTGTGTACATGTACATGTCATTATATCAAACACATAATGAGAGGTGATAAAAAAAAAAAAAAGGGTTTCTAAAGCTTCAGAGAAACAGCAGTGACTTTCATCTTTGATTATGCTTTTCTGAATTGCCAGGTCAGGGCATTTTAGATGGACACTACATTTATTTGCTGCCAATTTTTTTTATCAAACATCTGATGACTTTTGTAGCCACATTTGGCAATGCATTAGACATCACTGTTGTAAGCCAACGTTCCTCCAGCAGTACAAAGAGGACACGCAGTGACACAGTGAAATGAAGTCACCCAATGCAAATTATTTTTTTATAGCTATGCTGACTTTGGTGCCTTTGCAGGGCTTGTTTTTCTCAGAACAGTTTAAGTTAAGGTTACTAATAAAAACAAACAAAAATGAGTTTTTTATGACCTTCTGAGCTAAAATACATGAAGCAGTTCTTTCTCAGCTACTACCTAATTACATCTAATATTTATCTAGTTATCAGATGGTGGTTGCCACTGTATCAGAAAGCCTGTTTGTAAATGAACTGTGGAGACTTTTCAGAAAACATTATGATGCATAACTGTCGGATCACAGCCTTCAACCAGCCTGCTATGATTGGGCCATTTTCAACTAGGGGAAGAGGATCAGAATGAGCTGGAGAGGTGATTTATCTATTTGGAAAATGGACCGTTTGGGGTTGTAATAATGTAAAAGTATGGTATGGATAGCTGTGAGAGATCAGCTCCACTGGCCCCCTGCTCAGCTGTGCAGTAAAACATAATTAGTTGCTTGGAAAATGGCCAAGATACCCATCAGAGGAGAGTGGTAAGCAGTGCAGCAAAACAGAAATAAATATCTGCACTGCCTTTGATTAGGGTAAAGATCATTAATATGAAGATGTGATGCTGGTAAGATATTTTTTTATTAGAAGTTAAGCAGTCTTTGGCATCCTTGAGCTTTTCAGTACCAGCTCTAATTACAAAGAATATCAATATTTTCTGGGAAAACTTAGGTTCTTGAAAAAGTTAAAAAAATATATATTATTGATCAAATTATCCAAAAATTTAGTTTATGTACCACCCTTTTTTGGCTACTGTTGTTTTCTGGCATCTTTCTCCTTGATGAATGACTATAGAACATTTTTAAATCCCTTGCTTGTACCTTAAACATGACACAGACTAAACATTAGCTTCTGCTTTTAAAGTGTCATTTTAATTAGTTTCTGATATTGATCCTTAGATTATTCCAGATTCACAATCTGTAGACTCATAATTGTTTTATATGTTTGTATAAGTGTTAGACGTTTCTTTGTTTTTATCCAAGAGTTCACAGTAAGCACTGCAAGATGCTTTAGCTGTTTGACACATAAAGGTTGTCTCTCATTTAGTTTAAATATATGGGAATGGTATCAAGTCACAAACTGTTTTAATTAAAAATGTGAACATTGTAGAATATTTTAGTCTGTAGATCAGTTTAATTATTTTCTATATCTTCTCAATATTGAAGAAGAAAGGTCTCAAATTTCAAACTGTTTTTTTTTTTTTTTTTTAAATCTGTGTTCATTTTAGTTTGGTGTTTTCCCATACTTGTTAAAGAAACCCTCTAATTTAGTGCAGCTTGGAAGCTACAGATGAGATGCCAACTTTTATACCGTTAGCAGTAAACAGTTTGCTAACCTGCTTCCAAACCAACTCGTCTGACACTGTCACTGTTTCTTTTTGTAATGAGTTCCCACAATGCGGCTACACTAATTATTTGAAAGTAGTTGCGGCTTCTTCAATGGTTTTAGCAAATGAGTGGTCTCCACCAGCCTAATAAGAAGTAACATTAACTCAAGGACTACTTGCTTTCAAGAAAATAGTAACACTCCTTATCAACCAACATGAAAACAATTGCATCTGTCTGTGCCTTTACAAAGCTTTCCAAGTCACACATTGAATGGAAATTATTGAGTGATCATCTAAAAATAAGGTTATAAGCATTATGCAGCAATATGTTAGCAGTATGGTTAAAATACAGTCTATTGTAATAGAATGTATCATGCATTATGACACAATGTAATGACACCTCATGAGCATGATATGGCTTGAGTTGATGATTAATTGAGGTTTTTAGTTATCATGTTTTTAATGTCAAATAAATGCTGTAGTAACATTTATTACATATTAGGTGGAGTGATTTCTTCATTATATCATCTAAGATCTAATTTTCTGTCTTTTTCAATGTGTTCACCAATGCGTCAGTGTCCTATAACATGGCAGAATAAATGGGAAGGACCAGAGAGCCCATGCAGTACCTCAGAGCTGTTGTAACTCGGGCTCTAGCCACACAGGTAAGGCAACAGTGTGCATACCTGGAATGAATGCTCTCCTCTTAAAAACTGCAAGCTCAGGATTTTTTGCCCAATAATGGATGCTATGAAGCGTTTAAAAATTTTTATATGCTTTTGTATTTTATTTTTCATTCATCCAAAAATTGCTGTGGGTGCAGGATTTTAAAGTCTGATTTATAATCATAACAGTTATTTAGAGATGTGCTTATTAATTAGTACACCAGAGAAATTATTTCACAGTTTTCTACATGATCTGAAAGCAGAATGTTGTAGGAAGTCTCACTCTTAGGTTAGTGACAGAAAATAAGGGTTCTCCTCTCAGCTGTGTCTGACTACACGCCTACCTCAGTATGCTCCAACAGACTACTACACACACACAGACACTCAGGCATCTGAAAAATAATTCATTTCTGTGTGGATGCATTTCATTATTGGAGTGCATCGCAAAGCATTGTGCCCGTTTCTGTTTGCAGGCCTGCTTGTCCTTCTCTGCGCATACGTCTTCCTGACACTTCTCTTTTTTTAATCCTTTATTCCAGCCTCACTGTCTACCTGAACTCTATCTGTCTTCATGTGTGTCTGTCTGGAGGCTGCAGTGTCCTTCACTGTCTCTTTCAGCTCATCAGTGCTGAGTGATAACTGTG
Organism: Poeciliopsis retropinna; assembly: GCA_010277075.1. Classification (NCBI taxonomy): domain Eukaryota; kingdom Metazoa; phylum Chordata; class Actinopteri; order Cyprinodontiformes; family Poeciliidae; genus Poeciliopsis; species Poeciliopsis retropinna. The sequence continues at coordinate 13,528,579 of VMRM01000002.1, read as the reverse complement.
TTAGCAGCTTTTCTGTATTCGCTCAGCTAATCAAGGCAGAGCCTTCAAGAGCCGCTAAAGAACCAAGAGCCAGCAGCACAGTGTCCCCAGACATATGAGTCAACCTTGGCAATAAGCAAGCTCAGATGTTTTTACTCTACCCCAAGTAACCTGTGTATAATTAGCACACACTGCCAAGCGTTAGCACATATTCCTCGAAGTTAGAGCTGAACCAATAAGAGAATTTGTGACAAAAATCTAATATCTGTTTTTTTATGAAGCCCTAACCTACTAATATTTAATTTAGACAAATCAGAAGAACTTTGATGTAATATATTCAACCTTCCTTTGATCTTCTCCCTGTTGTTGCAGAGCCTCTCTAGAAATTATAGGTCTGCACATTTCTAGCAACTCTTGTGCTCAGTCTGACTTGCTCAGTATGTAAATTGTAAACATAGGGGCACCCATACAGAGATATTTGCTGGTGCTGAATTTAAGAAATCTTGAGTTTGTGCATCTTTGTAATTCTGAGGGAGATCTGCTTCTAAAATATCTTCGGCAAGCAAAGAGTGCCCATTGTGATATATTTAAGACATATGTAACTGAGGTATTATGCATTGATTGAGGGAAAAAAGTAAGGTAGAGAAGTTAGATTGTAAGAAGCATACCACACTGAATAGGTAATGCTCACAGCCCCGACTCGGACACAGTGTCTATATGCTCAGTGTTCTTCATGTTGGATTTTTTTTATGCCTGATTTAAACTCTATGATGAAGCCAATGCAGTTGCTTAAATACAACTGTTTGAAGGAAGAGAGAGTAGATAGAGACCCCAACCAAACACTGATTCTTCGATATTCCCACTTTTGTTGTCCATGCATAAATGAAAAGATGCTTTGCTCTAAGAATAAAAAATGCGCTCAAGTGACTTCACTTCTGAAGTTCTGCAACATTTTCCGCAAAACATGAATGTAACTAAAAAGTGATGCAAAGAAGCAAGACAGTGTTCTACCCGATGAGTTGTCCTGGGGACAAAACTAAATGGTTTTTGCAGTGACACAGAAGGAAGCTGCTTATCTAATCAAAGCAGATGTCTGATGTGATGCCTTAGATCACCATCATGGATAAGACTCATAGGACTCTTATCTCTGGCTATGCAAATATTCACAACATACTGCTTATTTCTGTTTTTCCTTCGATCCTTTTCCTGTATTTTTTGTACAAACAATTACTACTCTGCCTGTCTATAGCTGCCTGTGTGCTATGCTTACTGGGTCCTGCCATAGCAATGCATGGAGAGAGCAGTGAAATGCCTACCTATTATTTTCTTTCTGGGGATGACTGTCACATGACATTGATTACTGAAAATAAAAGAAAAGGATTGTTTTGATTAAAAGCGATCGATAATAGTTGTTCTAGTTATGCATTATGTTCTCATTAGCAGGTTATTGTGTTTGTGGTATTTTCAGGTTGTTGTGTGGTGATAAAAAAAAAAAATCAAGAAAAGTTGGAGTAGCTTATTAATCATACATTTCTATTAAATATTCAATTTTATTAGTTTAGATTTCTAATGTACTGTCTAACTCAGACATGGACTGTCAGGTTGCAGATTGGCTTATTTTGAATATTTCTGTGACCAAATAATACCGTTAAACTTGTTCAGTGGTAAATAGTTGTTGTTTTTTTTATCCAAGCAATGTCATTAGTATAAGTATATTGTAAATATTCTCATCTTAAAATCACCTGTAATTTTTTTGTCCTGATTTGAAGAAAATTGTTGTAATGCTTGAATTATATGTTATCTGAGTCTATTTATTTTCTAAAAGATTTCTAAATCTGTGTGCCTCTTGATATATATTTTTACACAGAGTTGGGTTGAACGTACGAGCAAACAGGCTCTCCTCTCTGACATCCTTGATTTATCAGAGCTCTTCCACCCTGATACCTTCCTGAACGCTCTGAGACAAGAAACAGCCAGGTAGGAATGAAAGTTTGCATGTTTACGTGAGCTAACCACAGTTTAAAGCATTACTTTTTAAATTTTTTTTTCTTCCCCAGATCCATTGGCTGTTCCATGGATAGTTTGGTGTTTGTCTCTTCCTGGAGGAGTCCAATTGCTCAGGCCAAGCTACAAGTCAAGGTTGAGTTTATGTAACAGCTGACAGTCACTTTATTTAAGAAGGTCGTGCTCAGTTGCTTTTACCCATCATGTAAATTGCACATGAGTATTGATACTAAAGAATCAATGCAACTGTGACTCAGATATATCAACAATGACCAGAAGTAATAATTCATAATGTCTTTCTATCCTATGCAGATTTTTCACTTGTTTCTAGAGGTTGAATTCTTCAAACTGACAGCAAAACTTAAAACCTCCTCACAGTCTGATTTGATCTGCTTTGATTTATCTGACCACTTGGGGGCATTGGCAGAGTACAAATAACAAGACGGTGATGTTAAAGAAAGTAACATACCCGGTTATAACGCAACTGGACACTGAAATTTCTCCCCACTAAATACTTCACAGGACTTGACATGCCACAAAATCTTCAACATTACGGATTTATGATGCCAATCCGAATTTGAAATAAACATTTCAGGGAGAGAATGGGAGAAGGTAACAGAACCATTAGCTGCCCACTGCTGTTTCTCCACATATCTCTGTCAAATGTCCAATTTAAAAGTAACTTTATTGTAGGAGTAAAACTGCTGTAAGTAAATGGAGACATTTGGGGCAAAGGAGAAGGATTGTCTAATTAAAACGGTTTGAGGGCGGAGTCAGGCGTCCAACTCGGCCTGCTATCTTTAAACCCACCCGTAGTCTGATTGGCTCGAGAAAATTGTGATTGACTTGAATAAGAGACGATTTGTACTTGCAGGTTAAAACTCAACACAAAGGAGGGAACTTGAGCAAAGTTTTACACATAGTTTTTTTTTTTTTTTTTATTTATCTACGCGGAAAGACCTTAGAAAAAATTGTAACTTGTGTGATAATTTGACAGTTCTTCTCAATGGATTCACAAAGATAAAATTATTCGCCCTTTTATTTTGCAACACTACAAAAACCAATTCAGAACTACATCTCCAGAAGGACAAAATATTTATGACTGGCATTTGTCCCCACGCAGGTATCTCTCAGATGGCTGCAGGTCTGATTGAGAGCTGAACTTTGATGTTTGGACACCAAGGCATAGGCTAGGATTGATGTGCCCTAAGGTTAAAATCTGGAAAAGTCCAGATTTTTACAAAGGGTGGTGTAGACATAGTGTTGAATTTGTCAAAGTGAAGAGCACAAAGTGTCTGCAGAAGAGCAGAGTCTTTGGAGACGATAAGGTCAAAGTCTAAGTGTAATTATATGCTGTGCATATTACCCTGCAGATAATGTGTGCCAACAGTAGATCCTACTATTGGGTTACAAAAAACTGAAACCATAAAATGGTGTGTGGTAGAATGATGGATAATTGCAAAATAACTGAACAAAAGACAACAAGCAGGAATTTCAAAGACTGAAGCAGAAACTGAAAAGAAAATACAAAAATTAGAGACAGACGTGTCTGGTGTCTTTGAAAGCTGCCTTGATTGATTCAGAAATTTGACAGGTACGAATATTTAAGATTAAAAAAGGCTGTAAATCGTCCTAACAGCACAGCATAAGTCTGTCCTTCATGCTGTGACAGAGGTTGATGTAATTACATTGTCTTTTATCGGTTAAAGTAAGGTTTCATTTCTAGATATGCCAATAGAACTTGGCATGACTTAAGATGCACTTTGTTAAACTACACAAAGAAAGAAAGGAAGGGTGGAGTCTGCAGCTGCAGGGAGGGAAAGGAAATAAACATCACACAAAAAGCGAGAGAGAGAGGGGATAATTGTTGAGCTTTCTTACACACAGATAAATGCGTCCACACAATAATCTCTCTTCTAGGTTTGTCTCTCCCTCATTCCCTTGTTTTCCTTTTTTTTTTTTTTTTTTTCTTCCTCCGATTATAGTGATTTAGAGTTTTAGTCGTCTGTGCTCGTCAGATTTGGTGCCAAGGTTTCTTTTGTCTGGCCTTCTGAGGAAAATCCCAGAGTCACTCAAACTCTGTCGCTCATGTAATCTGGTTGCAACTTCTTTATCAAGTGACCTCAGTGTTTGTCACCCTTTCATAGTTCATATTTGCGCCATCAAATACGCATGCTCATGCATTAAAATACCTCGTTCCTCTTCTCTTTGACAGTGTTTCTCCTCTTCATCGTCACAGTCAGATTCGTTTTGTTTCTTCTTTCCCGTTGGATTTGTAGGTTGGTGGGCTCCAGTTGGAGGGGTGTCGTTTTGACGGGATCCACGTAAGCGAGAACCAACACGATTCTCCCAGCGTCTCAGCTGTCCCAGTATGCTACATGGCCTGGGCCCCACAGGTAGCTCAGCGTTTTTAAACTTTCTTACATTCACAAACCTGGCAAGGTTTTCTGTGACTTGGCTGGACTTTAGTCAATTTACTTCACCTCTGTTTGACATTCTAAAAGAATTGCTCACATTGAGTAAATTTCAGAGGCTGATTATTTTTTATCTCAATGTAATAGTCGAAGTGATTTGCTTAAAACAAGACTAAACACTCATTTAAGAGTTCATTTTAACTTTACAGCCGAGGTGCAGACTTTATTTGAACAATCTCCTCTTTCCACAATCCTGTCAGCAGTTTTATAGGTCAAGCAAAAGCCTTGTTAATTCACTGCCTTTGCCTGTGCAAATTGAGTGGACTTGTATTCTGTGTCTGCCTCATTTTCATTAGAATCAGTGTGGAAACAGGAGAGTTATAGTCTACTTTAATCTGTGAAGTTTAAATGTCATTACAGATATTGAACAGTGGGCACAAAGGTAAAACATGCCTTTATTGAGTTACTGTTGCAGTTTTTACTGACAGGCAACACACTGTGTTCTCTAGAACAATGGAGCTCATAGGGCTGCCGTTAATTCCTTTTCTACACAATAAATAATCTACCAGCTAAGGCATAAATTCACAGATTAAATCATTTTTAATTACTCAATTTTGGCGTAAAATAGCTCTAAAATGGAAGCTATTTTACAGTGCCTTATGGTGACAACCCGTGATTTAAAATTTAAAAATCACATGTGAATTCCTTGGACCATGTTTAAAATTCACACGTGGGACACACAAATTAAAGTTGTTTCAGTCACAGAAAAAGCACAAGTAGATGTGTATTTGGTACGGTTCTATGTAATAAAAACATATAAAAACAATGCTTTCAGTGTTTAGATTTCACACTCAAGTCTTTAACTTGCACATATATCCATCCATCCATTCTCTTACATGCTTATCCTCAGTGGAGTCACCAGGGCTGCTGGCGCCCATCTCCTACAGTCAACCTGCGAGAGGCAGGGTTTGCACATACAGTATATATTTATATAGCTGTTGCACTTTTACCTTTTATTCCAGATCTCTGCAACTGACTCTGCTGATTCAGAGGAGAGCATCTGGCTGCCGCTGTACACCAGCGCAGAGAGAGTGAAGGTGGTCACTCACATCTCCTTGCCCTGTGGACCAAACCCCAACCAGTGGATACAGACCGGAGCTGCTCTTTTTCTCAAACAACAGTGAAAGGGTGTCATCGTCATGACGAGGTCAAGCACAGAAAGAGAGAGGGGAAAAAAATGTCTTCAGTCTCATTTACAAGAAGTAACCTAACTTGGAAGACAAAACCTTTAACGTCTCTGGTTGATGTTGACATCTTAATACAATAAAAGCATTGTTATTGTTCAGTTCTTATGTTGCAGATGAATTTATATGTATTCGCTTAATTTCTGTTAGTTTAATAAAATTTGGTTCTGAACATTCGACACATTTCATAAATGAAGGAATTCTTATTTATTCACCAGAAACACTTTGGTTATGTTATATTCCAAAGAAAGGCTTTACTGCTGAATGTTTGCTTCAAAATATGTTGTTACGTTATTGTTATTTATAGACCCTATTTATCGAAAATAAACGTATAACAAAACTTCATGATTTATGTATTTAATTAAGTTTTGTCGTTCTGCAAAATGAGAATTAGAATTAATAATCAGCCCTTGGATAATTTTCAGAGTATTTCAGAGAGCAGCTCATCCTCTGTTCCTCAGTGTCAGTGGGCAGAATTTTTCCACAGTAAACAATACAGATCACCAGGAAAAGCCAGCAGATCTCAAATACACACGCACACATACACCCCCACACACACACACACGCACACAAGTCAGTCCCTAACCTTTGTGTGATTGGTTGTGAGTCGAGGTTGAATGGAGTCAGTGAAGCTGTGATGAATGTCCACAGAGCAACACGGGAGAGTGTGAGGTGGATGTGTGTTTCTGTGTGTACAAATCCAACTAAGAGCTCTAAATTTGATTGATAGATTAATTAGGTCTTCTTCTTCCTCTATTGGCCAATGTTTCAATCGTGTTAACGCAGTTGTACAAATGTTTGTTAATATGTCAGCACGTATGTTTGTGCTCGTGTTTGACCGGGAGCATGTGTGTTTGTGTGGGGACAGAGAAAGGAGCTGAAGCCGGGGAGGAGCGGGGTTTTGTGTGCGCACTGCAGTGTGACAAAATGGGAGCGGAATGGAACAGCGGGTTTAAAAAAGTGAGAGGATTGGATTTCTGTGAAACGAGGCCCTCTGGGTCAGATGGGGGAAAGAGACATGGGGATGGAGGCAGAGAGAAACAAAATAGATCATGTAGGCAACAGGAAAAAGTAATAAAAGACCATAAAACCTGAGTGAAGCAGGAAGGTAAGGGTGGCACAGTTGACATAATTTAAGAGAAAAAGAGCAGCTAAAGGGAAAGATAGGTAGGACTAGTGGCGAGTGATTTGTATTAAAATTAAGGAAAGGTGCATCAAAGACAAAAAGTAAAACTGTCATTAGTTTATATGTCAGGAAATTCAGGTTTAGGAACTTTAATGTCTTTGTTCAAATATGCCTGTGCGTATTTACCACATTGTCCTCCAATAAGTATTGGCCAGGCTAAATTTGCTTTCACATAACTAATATTTGCTACATTGTAACTATAAAACAGGAGACATTAATAATATATTCAAGGCTAGAGGTTCTGATTTTTTTAAAATAATGTGTGGATAGATCAGGGTTGGCTTGAGATCTCAGAATATTAAATCCCCTCAATATTTATTTTCATAGGGAAATCTGTGCTATTCAGTGGCGGTTAGCATGTGACCTCTTTTGGTGCATGTACCAAAAGTGTGTGTCTGTGTTTTTACAAATACGGGTAATACATCTATAATAGCTAACATTATTGTTGAATATTTTAATCCAGAATAATTTTCCTTTGGATTTCTCATACTGTCGTTTGTCCCAGTTCATTAGTGCCATGATGCCCTGGTAGTGAGCAGCTTCAGTGTCTGCAGTCGTAAGTTGAAGTTATAGCGTGTTTGCACTTTGAAAGTCCAACATTGAATCCAATGTTTTAAAGAGACAGAGGATCTAGTGTCTGTTATCACCTCAGCAACTTGTTCAAATTGGATGACGGGGTCTTAAAACAAAAGTTACTTGTAAATAGGAGCACAGACTGTCATTCGAAAAGCAAGACCAAACTACTAGTGTGAATTACTTCTAGATGCATGACATTTCACCTGCGTTATTTATTTGTCCTCTAAAAGCTTTTCAGAAATTCAGAAACTACTTAAAACAGCACCTGCTGTTTTAGAATTTGTTTCTTATTCTTTGAGGACTAATTCTGCAAGCAGAGGTGGAAAATTGACATTAAGCACTGCAGCAAACAGAAAATAATTTACCAGGGGCTTGTTTCCAAGGTGATGTGTTCAGAGGGGTTGTCCTTAAAACAAATGAGAGATGCATATTTAAAGAAAAACAAAGAACTATTGTGGGGTGTTTTTTTAAATTATTATTATTTTTCCTGTGATGGTGGTCAGCACCTGCTTCAGTGAGTCAGTTTGATTTTGTTTGTAAACCACAGAAAGCGTCCTAGGAAAAAAATTCAAATGCAGCGCACACCAGCTGACAAAATTATAATTTGCATCTGCAAATTGGTAAAATTGGTCTTAAATCAGTCTTACATAAACAACAAGACACATACCCATTACAATCATTTCTCACTTTGCCTCTATTTCTGATTGCTCTCTTTTCTTTGAGACTTTTTCTCTTCTCTTCTTGAACTTCCTCTCTTCTTTCTGCTCTGACGTCCGCCATTCTCAGTGAGTTTAGCTGTAAACGCTGAGACAATACACTGCTTATGTTTGCATTTGGATGTCAGACATAAACACTTTATTTCTCATGTGCATATCTCATATACACATCTTTCAAACCATAGAAGTGACTAAAACGCAGGAATACAAACAAAGAATAACGTAGAACTTTTCGTTTGTTTGCCTTCGGTGCAGATATGTAATTTATTCTGGTGTGATTGGGGTCGGATTAATTCGCTGCACCACATTTATTATTTATTCCTCAATAAAATATCCATACTTTGGTAACTTAGCCTGTGGCAAACACCACTTTACTGTGTGTCGGTGTTCATAAAATTACAGTGGTGCATTTTCTTTTTCTTTATCTTTATAAGAGTCCCACTTAAGCCTCATTCAAGTGACAACTGAAAAACAACTGCTGGATAAGAGAAGAGGCCACAGTTTGTCTGACATCAGTAGAGTCAGGGTTTGATGTAGCCAACGGTGCCAATGCAGATTACAAATCGCACAAGAAGAGAGTTGGACTGGATGGAAACGACAGCAGAGATCAAAATGGAAGAGATCCATAATGAAATGAAAGCATAACTGAATGAGGAGGGGGAAAAGGAAAAGTAAAATGCTTTTAATTGATACGAACATTAATATTAGAGAATAGATGTTTGTAACACCAGAAGAAAAAAAAAAATCAAACACAGAAATTACTTTATTAAAAAAAAAAACTGATATTTATTTCTAGCAGTCAATTTTGTGCAAGTTACCATTTCTTGTTTATTCTTGTTAGTTTTACCTTCAGCTATTTTTGTTGTGTATATAAATATAACATGGCAAATGTAAAAACTTCAATCCAAGCAGGCAAAATTCTTCTTTTTCCTGGTTCTCAAAGAAGATACACACTTGAACTCCTGTCTGATACAAAAACATTGATCAAAATATTAATTAAATTAGTAACTAGTCACTCCAGACATTTTTTAAGCATGTTTACCCATAAATCTATCAGCAGCGTGGAATTGTTTCTTAGCGTCTGGGCTAAATAAATAACAGCTTGTTCTTTATCTAACCAATATTTTGGTTTCCCTTTCAGCCAACAAATGTTTGTAAACCAGCTTATCACTTGTCCTTCACTGGGTTTGACAGATTGTGTGCTCAGATTTGACAGCTACATCACTTTAGTGCTGGTAAACCCTCAAACTAAAACACACAGAAAGGCATATTGACAGACAGTCAGTCACTACAAACCTAAAACACGGTTGAAGAAAGACTGTTCACACCCAGGTTTACTCCTGTTAAAAGTCACACTGTTTGTCTCAGACCCTCCTGGCAGGAACTGCATCATTCTGTCTCACATGGCACATGCAGTGGTGTCCTAACTGGAAAGTTAATAAGCTGGCATGGGATGCGTGTGCAGCCAGAGATAGGACGCCGGTCTCAGCGTCGGTGACCTGAGGTGTCCGCACAGAGGCCACAGGACACTAAAAGACAAACCTGCCACAGCCTGTTCACCCTGCTGCCCTCTGGCAAGCCACACACAAGTATCTGCTGCTGCACCGGCAGGCTGCAGAGCGGCCTCTTTCCTTCAGGCTGCGAGGCTTCAGAGTTCATGTCTGGACTAAAGCGCAATAATAGTTTTATTTTGTCTAACTTCATAACTCATTCACTCATACATACAAAACTCATCGTGGTAAATTTCAGCGTATAATCTCTGGCTGAATAACTTTAATAAAATTGAGTCATGACTCATGAATTCTTAACCGTTACTTACTGAATTATGGCATTACTTTAATGGCTTTTTTCCATTCTGCAGAAGAGAGCACAGATTATATTTAAAACACTAAAAGCCCCCACTCTAAAAATTTGCTCCTTGTCAGGTATAAAAATAAAATGTTGCAGGATCATGAGGACTTTCTTTCATACATAAAGGATTAGAACAATGTGTCAAATAAATGCATGTGACAAAAGAAAGCTTTCAAATTTTTTTTTTTTTTTTTTTCTGATAATATGCAGACACACTAGATGGTTCAACATGTAGCATTGAAATTACACATAGAGAAGACATGTCAAATAGACACTTTGAAGAGATGGATCTAAATATTCGAAATTGAAATTATGCACGTTGGAAAATAATTAGGGGTCCAGGGAGAAAGGTAGCTCTGCCCTTTGGCTTTTCCTCCTTTTCTTCCTTGCAGCAGCAGGTGCAGCTCCCAGGATTCAGGAGGAAGGCAGGAAACCTCGCCTGAGGCGTTTTATGCTGTAAATAGAAGCAGTGTTAGTGAGGGTTTTTCATAAGGTTAGAAACATTAACCAGTTTCATCAAATCAATAAATTATGTTTTGGGGTTTTTTTTGCTAGAAAGTTGAAACCATATCAAATTGTACAGGTTTTCTCACTTCTTGACAATAAATCAAGCTGTTTCGTGTTTCAGCTCACATTACAAAAATGATCAATCTATGATAAATTCTTGAAACATGCGAGATTCTTTTAGACGACACGTGCTATTTATTTAAAGTCAGATATTTACACACAAACCTTACCGTAACGTTTAGCAGTCCTGGAAGGCTCTGATGATTTATTCACAACATCTGAGCTAATAGGGGGCAACACCTCAAATATTCTGCTTACTTGTTCACCGTTTTTCCTCAGCCACTTTGGTGCATTTCTCACATCGCCATTAACACGACATTTAGTTCATTTTTCAAAACGGTTAAGTGCAAACTGCAAAACCCAGTTGATAACCTGCAAAAGAGTGTCACTCGTTTGAAAATGGACAGTTCATTCCTCAGTCTTTGTGTCATCGAAAGTGTCAGTGCGATCAAAATGAAAACCCTGACACCATGTTTATGAAGAATATAGTAAAAAGGCTTCGTAATGCTCAAGACAGTCACATGAAATCAACAGTGAGATAAAAGAGCAATTAACACTGAATGCATATTGTATTCTTCACTTTATTACTCTGCTATTCAATTTTTTCCACAGCGTTATGCAAACCAAAGTGCAAAAGTGTTTTGAACAAAAAAAAAAAAAAAACCTTTGGGTGAAGCTGTGGAGAACAACATCATCAGATTCACCTGATAAAAAATGTTCAGTCAGGGAAGCACAATTAAGAAATGCACAAAATTCACAGATTTGGACATCTAGTTCAACATTTTTGTTTGCAATGATTAAAGAGGATTGACTATTCAGCGATTCTTGAGTATAAACCATTTTGACTGACAGGACATAAGCTTTTCTTGAAAATGCACAACATCTATCATAATTACTTGAATTGATTTTGTATTTTTTATTTATTTTTCTTATTTAAAGTCTCCCTTTCCATTCAGACACCCAGTCCTACCCAGTAAGGCAGTCAGTAAGTTTTGTTTCCTTGGGTTTGCCAAGTCTTTCTTGCCATAACTTATTTCATTTGTTTATTTATTTATTTTTTTTTTTGGTTGGCTTGCTAAAACTTATACAGGTCAAAAAGACCTTGATCAAGTGACCTTGATCTTGCTACTTGTGGAATTTGTTTATTTTTTCTCACAGCATTTCCAACTGACAGATGGCATCGCAATCCTAGAGAAAGCCCATTAGATGTGGTTATAAATGTTATCTGTCTGGGGTGAACCGTGTCCTTCTGCTCGCTATTTAATTTAGAACATCTAGATCAAAATATGTTCACATTTTCTTCTGATGTGTCATGAATGAGATACTGCGCATATGTCAAAGTAGCTGACAAGTCGAATAAAGTTCAAAGGACGTCAGCGAGTGAAAACCCTTTATGTTGAAATTAGGGAGCGTTTTGAAGGAGAGCGGCGGCCGTTTCTGTGTGGAAAACAAATTCTGCGTGCTGCAGGAAGTTACCTCATGCCTTAGCTATCTCTGTATGCGTGGAGGTGTGAATGAGGATGTGCGAGGAACACATATGTTCTCCTCAGAGTGCTTCTGCAATGGTTTTTGTGCTCAGACGTGTTGTGTATTGGTGGGTAAAACATTTTTTTTCTTTCCCCTTTGAGAGATATTCGGCCTCCAGCTGAGTCAGAGGGGATGACAGATGACTACAAGGTCACTTGCTCTCAAATCTGTGATCCTCTCTGGAGACGCAGACGCACTTCAGGGGAATGTCTGACTTTTTTTTTTCCTCACTGCACTGACTCATCTCTATTCTCTCCATCTCTACATGCTGTCTTTCTACCATTTCCTCCGAAATCATTTTTATACATGGTTGATATATTGTTTCCTCTCCGTCTGTTCAAAGTAACTCGGTACTTATTTGAACATATGATAGGGTCAATTGTATCATTACTGCGGTAAATATTACTCTAAACCCCCCTGTGAACTTATTAAATGAACTGGGTGTTCCTTTATTAGTGCTAATTTAAACACATGGAAGCTAGAAAATAAAGAGTAAAATCTTTTGTTTAATTTTACCATCTAGCTTTACCTTGTTTCTACTTATCAAACATCACAAATGAATTACACCATATGTTTGAATATTCTCTTTCTTTAATCAGTGCCATTCACAAAGCATCTGACCTATATAATAAAATTGTCATTATATCCCAACAGTTTTATGAGGAATTATTAGTTTTATGAGGCACCAGTTCAGAGAAAAACTAAACTGGTGCTCATCTGCTCTAAAAGAAAATATAAAAAACAAAAAAAACAACAAAACAAAAAACATCACTGTTTTGATAAATGATGACCGGTATGTTTCTGAGCCTCCTAATGAGACGAGCTGGAGCCTGATTCAATGGGACCAGCTCAGTTCAGCTGTTACCGCGGCAAATGTGATAGTTTTGGAGAAGAGGAAGCTAATTACACACAGGGACACAAAACCACCACTTACAACAGTGTGTGGTGAAATTAAAACATTTAGGAAAATTGTTTAAAGGTTCAAAATGCATTGATACAGCACTCCTCCCAATCTGAAATTTGTGTTTGAATTGTTAATGAAAATGTAAATAAGCTCTATTCCAGGACAGACGTGTCTCTCTTCCAACACACCTGAGTCAAATAATGAGGTCATTAGCAGGACTCTGGAGAAGTTGAGCGCATGCAGAGGAAGTCATTCAGCCACTCGAATGCACATGTGCTGGACCAGAGACATCTAAAGGTTGCAGGACACCGGTCCCTGAGGGTTGGATTTTAAGACCACTGATGCGATTTTTCAGTTGTTTTTTTTATTCAGTCTTTGACCAAATTCAGATCATTACAACTTCTACACACCAGAGGTAATTTATTGACTACTAAACAGGAATATACAGAGATCAAGTTTGTGAAAACGCACACACACACACACATGCACACACACACACACGTGTATATATATATATATATATATATATATATATATATTCTTTCAATATCCTGTGGTCTGTGTTTCCAGCTTTATTTGAGCCTTCTTTTAAAATTCAGACAGTATTTAGAACATAAGTTTAGTAGTATTATGTGTCCACATAAAACCTTGGCTTTATTGATGTTTTCCATAAAAGCTTAAAAACATTGGGTTATTAAACTTTTCCAAACATGCTTTCAGAAGGAATGTTTTTTTCCCCCAGATCTTCAAAACTATTTCCATTCAATGCAGATGCTCAACAGCTGGCCTGAGCACCTAAGATCAATCTACATTTGTGAAGTTGCTGTTTGACAAAAACTTGTTTTTTTTAAAAAAAAAAAAGAATGATCAACAAATGTAGCAGCATACAGACGTCTCGCACCATAACTCTGTCTGTACAACAAAATGGTAAATAACTTTCAGTATTTTCATTTCAGATCATCTTCTACAACCTTTTTCCACAATAATAACCCAACAAATTAGATATTTAAGATTGTGGTAAATATACATTTTTAAATAAATTAATCACGGACTGAAAGATCGGGAAAGATCAAGGGATAATCCTTAAACGCTCAATAGGACAAATGGTTACAAAATATTTAAAAAGTTAAATTAGGAGGCAGGACAAAGAAGTGTTGAGCCCAGTTTGGCCCTGGTGATCGTCTGGCCTCCATCTAATATTGAAGAATGCTTCAGATTAGAGAGCTGACAGCAGCTAACTGTCCAGCTGCAGTAACCCCTCCCCTCTGCCGTCACAGCCAATGGACCGGCGTAGATTAATCACCCCTCAGGACCTCGGCCAATTACAAAAGTCGCCACTCATCTCCAGCCAGGGATGCCCTTGAGAAAACACACACATACACACGCGAGCAGGGGACACACACAAATTTACCCTCTCACCACTTAATTCAGCCTTCTGAGGGCAGCGGGCCCGCTCAGTGCTGATGTTTATGGTCTCTATGAAGCTGTAAATCACCGTGGTAACAGCCAGGCAGATTTATGGCCACAGATCGACCAGCCCTTAGACAAACTGTGGATCACTTGCTCACACGCTTGTGCACCCCAGAGTGAAGGTGATACTGCATGAAGGCTGCTTGTGGTAGCTTTTTACTTCCCATAACTTGTGGATGTGCAGTTGGTAGCACTGTTGCCTTGCAGCAAGAAGGTCCTGGGTTCGATTCCCGGCCCGGGGTCTTTCTGCAAGGAGTTTGCATGTTCTCCCTGTGCATGCGTGGGTTCTCTCCAGGTTCTCCGGCTTCCTCCCACAGTCCAAAAACATGACTGTCGGATTAATTGGTCTCTGTGTGTGCATGGTTGTTTGTTCTGTCTGTCTCTGTGTTGCCCTGCGACAGATTGGTGACCTGTCCAGGGTGACCCCGCCTCTCACACGGAATGTTGGCGGGAGATAGACACCTGCAACTCCCGATCCGACTAGGGACAAGGGTGTTAGAAAATGAATGGATTGAACTTATACAGTATGAGTGATGATCACAAAGTAGGGTTTAAAGTTTATTTCTTAAAACATAAAGAAACCATGAGTGAACATGTTTGTAGATGTGCAAATTTTGCCCAGTCGGCTAATTTTCAGCTGTAATCTCTGAAGCTAGTGTCACAGACACTGTTTTCTTTTTCTTACCTGTGTCCCTTTCACATTCTGGATGCGTCATTATGACCTTGGCTGTGGTGCTGTAAGCTGTCAGGAACTGTCCAAACCAATCAAGCTGTGAAGGCCTGCATCTGTCTGACGTCGGCAAGTCAGACATCATCAAATGGTGAAAAAAGTACTACTATTATTCCATCCAACAAGGTAGGGTTGTGTTTTTGTAATTCATCAGTGGTCAGCAGAATAAGGATGTTTCTTTTTTTCTTTCTTTTACACAATCCTATCCAATGTTGGCTTCTAATATATGAAGTTTTTTTGTTGTTGTTAAACAAACTTTCTTATCACTTCAGCACAGAATAACAATGTCTGGAGAATCTGTTGCAAGGTAACTCCCTTCAAGAGCGATGATCCTCCAATCTCCTAGCTACTGTTGCCTTAGTTTCCGTTCAGGTAAATGACAATTAATCCTTTGCTTCGTCCCTCAACAGGAGAAGATTATCTTTAGAGATAAGGAAACTTCCCCAAAGAGGAGCTAAATAAACTGAAAATAATTAAAGTACTCACCAGGGATATATTTAGACCATAAAGTAGGAGTCCGCATGGAAATGTAATCCTGGCCCAGTCACAGTTATCAGCTCACTGGTGGAGAAGTGGATAAAGCCTTGAAATAAATGAATAATAATTCATTTGCAGCTTCATAATGCAGCTTCATAAACTCAAAACAATGTTTTCTTTTTCTTTTTTTTGTAATTCCAACTTTTGAGTTTTAACTACATTTATTCAGTTATGTGGGGATGGAATAACATTCCCGTTTAAAGAAGTAATTAGTTCCATATGGCACACAAACTTTAACTCGCATCAACTTTTATGCATAAATATAGAAATTTATATGATTTCTATTTATAGATCTAAATATATATATACTTATATTTATAGAAATGTGTATTTGTATAATTAGCATTTTTTGTTTAATGTTTTTTTTTTTAAAGTTAATCAAAGTCTCTGAGGATCGCTAATGAATACTACACGACTTTTTACCGTAAATGACAATTTGAAATCAAATTGTATTTATTAGCCACAAATACTCTTTTTTTAAACAGAAAAAAATAAAAGCCTATAAAACAAAACAGTTTGACCAGTTACTGAACTTACTGCACCATTTCAAGATGTGCAAAAATTAGCATAAATAATATACCACTGTATGTTCTGTGTAGCTTCATTCTTTCTATGTTTGTGTGTGTGTGTTTGTGTGTGTGTGAGTGTGTGAATGAAGGAGCGGAGTTGTCTTTCTTCCTTATCGTCATCGTTGCATCAGCAGAGAGTTACTGAAACCTGTCCCAAAGTAGTTCTCCTCAGCTCTCTTATGCCCAAGGAATCAAAAGCAGCTGCTGCATCCGTGGCATGCATTGAAGTTCTTTTGATTTTTGTTTCAACAAATTGTCCTTCATATATACTTAGTTTATTAAACCTTTGTTAGAAAAAGCCAAATATTTTTTTTTTGTTCTCCTTGACAAAATAAACTCTCTTTCTCCAGTGAGATTCATTTTCAGACCAGCGGCTCCACTGCAGCAGAGCTCTGGTGCCTTATGCTGTTACAGAAACCACTTGGTCTGTGTATTTGTTTGTGTGATTCTACGCGGAGCTGCAGCCAGCGACTGATCAGCTCGGCGTCTCTGCTACTAACATGCTTCATTAGTGGAGACAAATGCAGCCAAGCCAGCAGACGGATGCAGTCTGACCAAACAGATGGACCAGTGGAGACCATTCAGAAAGATGAGTGGAGACAGTTGGTAAAAGAGGGGTGTGTCAAGGTCATGGGATTTTCGGCACCTATATTTCATTGTATTTCCACAACAAAATACAGATGAATCAAACAATGAAACTAATGAAACGGTTAATCAAGGTGAAAGATCAAGATATATGTATGTGCAGACGTGACAAAGTTGTTAAAAAAAAATTGGCTATCCTAATTTGTCTTTTTCTTTAAAGGGGCAGTATTATGTATTTTACAAACATATAGTGCCAGTCTAAAGCACAGTTAAATAACTATGTCACCTTCAGTTGTTATAGAAATCATGTATGTATCAAACATGACATAAGAAATTGGACTTTCTAAACTGACACCTTGAAATTGAGCCTCTGTCTCTTTAAGAAGCTCCTGCTCTTCCCGGCCCACCGCCTTTTGCAAATCATCACAAGAATGCTCCTCTATTACTTTAACATTGTTCTTTGGCGTGTTGGACTGAAAAGTATGATAAGCTCAGCTGATGTGCCGTTCCAACGGGTGTTTGCTTATAGCCACTGGCGCTAGTCTGTAGGAGCTGAGTGGGGGAGCTGCAGGGAGAGGTGCTCTGTGAGGTGGAAGCTTCACTTGGAGAGGAGAAGCTGCGTGGAAAAGGCGACACTATATGAGACCAACCATTTTGCTGTCAGGTCAGATTAAAGGATTCCTTAAACATGAGTGTTTTTGATGACGGAATAACATTGTAACATTATGCAAAACTCAAAAAAGTTGATTTCACATCACATAAAAACTCACACAGCAAAATTAAAATTGCTGTGTGAGCTTCTTCTATCTGAAGAAGAAATTTGTTTAGATTCATTCAGACAATTCAGTTTTAGAGTCGTGTTTGTAAAAAACCATGACAGGAATTTCAGAGACTTATTTTAGCGTTTTTGCATCCTAGTTTTGGGGTTAACTTCCTTGGAAAGCAGGACTTGCACATGTTGAAAAATTTTCACCATGTCCTCCCTTTGTAGATTGTTTTCCAAACAGTGGGCTGGTTCAGTTTACGTTAGTTTGAGACCTTTTTTTTTTTTTAACCAAAGGTTTTTTGGATCTTCCCATCTAATACTTTCCAATATGTTGAAACATAACCCATACAGGCTGTAGCAGGGAGTCTGGCTTTCCTTCATGCTTGTCCACCTTACAGTGACAGAATGAGAGGGAAACAGAGGGATCCTCTGGGGGAAATGACAACTTCTTTAAAGGAGGAGTGTTGCATTGACTCATCCTCATCCAAAATGATTTCACACTTTCTTGTTAAGGCGTACATGCAGTTACAGTACACATCACTGAGAGAGGCACAGTGTCAGAGCGCATTGCTTTTAAAAGGCTGTGGAGGGTGGAGAAAATGCTGTTAATGGGTCCAAAATGCTTTTAACACTCCTACCCACACGAGCCAGACTTCTTCCTTTTCCGTCTTACTTTCTGCAGCACAATTATGAATCTCCTGCTTGAAAATTAGGATGACGCAAAATCGCTTGCCTCAGAGGTATTTCCAGCTGCTTTGGTGGTAACGCACCATGGTGATTGCAAAACCACCTTCATGGTGAAAAATAAAAGTTGTTTTAGACTGTTTAAGTGAATTTACCACCCACTTGAGTGCATCCGGTTTGCTATACATTGGCATTTCAGCTTATTTATACACACGTGATTCACCATCAAGTGTTGAATTTTTTTCCCCTTCTTATTCTGAGAACAATAGGCAAAACTTCAGCATCTGAAGGAAGCTCTGTGTTGACAAGGAGTTAAAGATGATGCTGTCTCTTTGAGTTACCAAAGCCTTTATGGCAATCGAGGCTTATTATGTCACAAATCTTTTAGACAATCAATTTCCTGATTGAAAGAGAGAAGACAAGAGACCACGCCTTTAGAAGTCACACAATAAAAGATATACAATGTTTACATAAATCACTTGTGGTCTAACTCTCTCATTTGTTTCACAAACCTGTTTTATTTTGTTCAGACGTGTTGTCGGGGTTGATTTTATCCCAGTTTTGAATGGACAACAGATGAAGTTCACAATAGATGGGTCACCATCAACAAATAGAAAGATAACCCATGAGTGGCCTGAGAGTTATGCCAGTTGACTGAGTATCTGGTGCAAACACAAACTTGGACTAGGACTTTGTGCAGTTTCAAGCTGAAACTCCTCTGCTGGCAATCAAACTCCAGATTTTCTTGGTAAGTCATGAGAACTTCCCAAAGAACTGAGGATGTCCTGAAATACATTGTTTTATGGTCCCTCTGGGCCAAGTGACGAGTGAATCTCCAGTTTATGTGCTTTTGTGTGGAATTTCTGTTAACTTGTTTTAACTCCCCAAAAAGTGCAGCAATTTTTATTGGTTACTGTAAGGTCTGTAATTTCTTGCTAACTGTATGAAATATTTCCTCTAAGAAAAACAGCTGCTGCACATTCACTCACTGTAGAGCAGTTTCATCCCTCACCGCTAGGTTTCTATTTGCTATATCTGTTAAAGAGGTAAATATATTGGTTTCAAAAGCTTTTGCAAATAGCTAAGATTTTTTTTTCCTAGAATAAAATTTGAATTAAAAAACAGTGACTAGTCTTTCAAATGATAAAGTAGCTAACTGTGTCATGTATTCTTTTTTCTTCTTATCAAGTGTCTGAAGGGCCTGCAGAGAATTAACAGATGAGTGTGTTCGCCAGACTTAATGACTCCAAGCCCTGTTGGATAACTCTGTTATCTTAGAAAAACATCAGGTAGATCAAAGGCAGCAAGAAGAGAGCTGAGAGCCAAAACAATTTTTTCCCCCTTTGAAAACTGAAATGCACTAATAGAAGTAATATCTCTCTGTCTCAGGACATGAAACTGATCCAGGAGTTTCCACCAAGTTCATCAAAAGCAGGTCAGACACTCATAAGTTATTTAGCTGATCATTAGTGTGAAGACAGTGTGGACATAATGCTGTAATTTTGTGTGCGTCTTTGATACTTAATTGTGTACCTCGGGCAAGAGGATCAATATTTGTTCTCAGCGTCGGGAGTTTGTTTCTGTGTGTTCTGTGGTTGCTGAAAGCTTTGAGTTATGGCGGTCACAACGAGGTGTCAGGGAGCACACTTCCTGTCCCAGAGCTGATAACCTGCTTGCAGCGGTGAACGTCCTGATACGCACACACACACACACACCCACACACCACACAAAGTCCAGCTGAGGACTTTGTATTGACATTGTTTAATTAATGCCTGACCCAGACATTTTTGCCGAACTCTTAACATCTGAACCAAAACATACTTCGTAAGTAGAGCACATTTCAACTGGGAAAAAAAGTGAGGATAAGGAACATGTCCCCACTTTCCACAAAACTCATGTCCTTTGTTGGTTAAATAGTCATAATGGTTCTCTATATGTAGAGTGTACAGGGACTATCACAGATAGACGATAGTCATCTGTGATAGTTCCTGTGCCATTTTCTATCTTCACAGGTACTTTGCATTGATTTCCATTCATTTCTATAATCTAACCCAAGAACAAGAGCAGTGGATTCTCACAACAGTATTTATAGGAAAAATGGGCCTTACAAGTCCAGAAATGCTGAACACGCATACACACCTAGGTGCACACCTGCATGTTGATCATTATGTTCACATAACACACACACCCCTTGAGTCCTTTTTCCTTTCTTTCAAAGATGGGAACTCTTTCCTGTATTATGTTTTTTTGTTTATCTCTGATATTTGGCTTTCCAAATCAGAGAAAATCTATGGCTTTTGTTTTGAATGCACCTGAGTTAGTGTCTGTCCTTCAAACTGATGATCCTCTCCCCAGATAGCAGTCTGTGATTTATCTTTTCATTAACATAAAACAGGGCATTTTCCAGTTTGTTTGGCCCCTGGTCCTTCCTCCACTTTTGCTCAAGTGCAATGGAGAGATTTCTATTTCATTAGATGAAATCTGCAAGATAAATAAAAAAAATCATATTCCACATACATTTCACATACATACACACGTCTTATAAAATTGGTATCAATTTATGTACATTTTCATTAGAAACAAAATACACAGAGAACAAAAGTGTAAGACTATTACTCGTTTTGGACCGACTAACTTTCCATCTTATTCCCAAACTGTACAGGATAATTCTTTTACAATTTTGGCCATTGAACAATGTGAACATGATTTTTTTTATCCCACAATTAAAATATTTTATCATGTTACAAAAGTACCAGCCATAGTTTACCATTGTGGCTTATCTTGTTACCATACACTACATTTATGCATAAGTGGACTATTGTTATGGCCATTTTTGTAAAATGTAGTGAATTGTAATTTCTACCCATTTAGTTTTCTTCTTTAGACAGTTAAAATATACTTTAGTTTAGTTCCAAAATCTGTAATAGTTTGTATTACTCTGGTAATACAAAGTAAGTGTATTACCAAACTAATAAGTAACTTATTACTTATTAGTAATAAGTTACTTATTACTCTCTGTCTCAGGACAGAGAGTAATAAGTTACTCTCTGTCCTGAGACAGAGAGACAGAACTATGTGTTCCCAATAGCACATAGTGTAATTGAGAACACACTATGTGCTCGGTGGAGGTCTATTGTTTGGCAAATGTCTGGTATGTTGGTGGGAGGTTTTTGTAAAAAAAAAAAAATGTCCACTTTTTGAACTTGAAACTTTCATTTTCATCTAAGTTGTTATAGTAATTATTTTCTGTTGACATTTTTACAAGAAATAAAGCATCTGTATTTTTTCTAGCAATAAAGTCGAAAGTACGTGCAAGAATCAAACCACCTGCTACCAGCCATAGCCTTTGTTGGAAATGTTTGGTTTTGGAACCTCTAAGGCCTTGACAAATATATTTTTTTCAATTAATTTAGATTTTTCCATCAGGCTCAACATTCAGCTCCACGCACCCAAGTGGCATTTGTGTTTGCACAGCAAATACAGCAAGTCTGACATAAAACCAGTCAGTTTCCACACTTGAGAATGACGGTTCTTTGTGGTGATGATGAAACTGTTTTTAAGAACTATTATTGCATTTATTTTTATTGACTGTTCATGTTAGGAGCCACACTGCTTAATTCTCTCAGTTTGATCCCTGTGTTTTGCTTTACTTCTTGCTGGTTTACGTTTGACTGCCATGCATTTTGACACCTGTGCATGAACCATTAAGGAACCACACAGTTGAACAGGGAACAAAAGTCATGTTGATTAAAAACAACAAAATAAGAATCTGATGGAGCAGCATGGCCCTGAAGCATGAAGAAAGGTCTGAAGTATTTTCTGAGGCAGAGGTTGTAGCTGAGATATGCAAAGGTTCAGGCAGTGTTGGTAAGTTAATCATTATTGTGCTTCCAGACACACTTTGGGATTTTTTTGGCTGGTGAGTTAGAAACAATGGAGGAGTGAGAATAATACCCAATAATCATTGAACTGACATGCTCATACAAGGTCAATTTGATTTATCTACAGAGGAAACAGAAGGAAATATTATACACGTGAAAAGTAAACTCAGTTTTATTATGATAATAGAGCCTCATAAGTCCCAGTGTACTTTTTAATGCAGCTGTTTATAGACCAATAGTGAATGCATAAAGTAAACAGGGACTAGATAGTGATTACCTTTTATATAACCAAAGTGAGGATGTGTTTATCAATCCAGCCTGGAAAGCAACTCTGGAATGCTCAGATTCTCTCAAGGTGTTTGCAGAAGGACTATCATATGTTTACTTTTGCTGAGACCACAGGCAAATCTCCCCAGCTGCAACTGGGATGATGATTTTATTTGTTTTTTTTGAGTTGCTGAGAGTCCTTCTACAAGTTCAGAGGAAATAAGTAATGCTATTTCATCTGTTATTGAAAAATAACAGTTTTCAATGTGTCGTTTGTTATCTAGCGGTACATGGTTTCTACATAGCGGCATTTAAGACCATTAATGTTCACTTCAGATGTCGATTATACCTTAGCATTTAGTCACACAAGTAACTGACCAGTAAAAACAGTTTCATTTAATGCCAAATGGCGTCCTTATGTAAGGTTAGTGTGTAGAAGTCAGCTGCGTCATCAAGTTTTCATTATAATAGACATAACCTCATGACACTGGGAAATTTTGAGTTTTTCTTATTTACATTTCTGAACAATAGATAAGCCAGCAAGGCTGGTGTGAGTATTCTATAAACTGATGTTCAAATGGGATTTTTATGGCAACTATCTCCAGGGTTATAGAGAATGGCCCATAAAAGAGGAAACAGCCTTGCTGTCATTGGACAACTAATTTCCATAAAGGAATGTGGAGCAATTCCTAATGTAAATAGACAACGTGTTGATCCTGGAAGCAGATGGGGAACAGCAGAAGACCAAGCTGGCTCCCACTAATGTCAGTGAAATTCAGGAAACTGAGGCTAAAATTCATGCAGACTCACCAGAACTAGACAATTATACTAAACATACATTAACTGGTCAAATAAGTACTGATTTCAGTTGCACCATTCAGATGATTTGAAGTAAGCAACATGAAAGTATGGGTCCATCCTGGTGCAACTGGTCATATAATCTGGGGATTTTTTTGATTCACTTTTGGTCCTTTAGTTTCAGTTGAGTAATCTTTTACTCTACATGAGGATTGTTTCTTTATAACTTAAATAATCTCAAACTAGTTTGTGATCCAGTCATTAGATCAAAAACAATCGGCACTCCTTTTGTATGTGGTAAAACGGGAGATCGGCATCATGGATGTGCAGGAGCTGTGTCAATGTAAACCAAAATCTCAGAAAAAATATTTCTGACACCTAAATGAATCCATCTCAAAAGGAAACATAAGCAGTCCTGAATGGAATAACGTTCCTAGACAATGTAAATTGATATGATTTTATTCCTTAGAGATATAATCTGCACTTGAACTGAGCTAAATTTTCTTTAATACACATTAGCATGATGTTGTTGTGTTTTGAAGTTCTTACATTTCCACAAAATCCTAGTTATAAATGAACGTATCCCAGTTATTTAGGTGAGACACAGAGTTAACCATATTTTATTGAGTTAAATGATCCAACAAATTTTTCTAGGTAAATATTGAATTTCTCCTATTTGGCTGAAAGGATGGTAGCTACCTGAAAAACAGTTGTGTTCTCTGTCTTGCAGCACTGTAGTTAAGATCAGTGTTATTATCCTACTTATCAGTCTATGTTAATCTGTCCTTAGGTTGTGTTTTTCCATCAATACGTCCTATTTGTGCATAAAATAAACTTTCAGTGCTGGGTTCACTTCATAGGACGAATCAAAAGCCGATACGCCAACCATGTAGTACAAGATAATGTGTCTTTTTTAAAAATTGTCTATGTAGTTTGTGTCAAGACTGGTGCTTGTCATCCAGTACAGAGAGCTGACCACAGTTTGTCTACTCAGATACTTGGTGACGAGTGTCACACGCATGTTGCTTCCTGCAGACTGATCCATCACTTGAGACAGGTGTCCTGACTCACCTGCATTCGAACAGTGAATGCAGGATGACTGGCAACCTTTATTCCTGCTCCTGGTGCACTAGTCTTACAGACTGGTGCCTGGAAGTTTATCTCATTTTTCTCACAGTAAGAAACATGCAAATCTCTTCGCAGGCTTAGATGTTTATGTTGTGTAATAAGATTAGACACGGAGTCAAAACCTTTTATAGGTACAGTTAAAATCGGATTATAAGGTAAACTTGTAAACACAACTTATTTTCCAGAACCGTCTGACATCAAATTAGACTAAATGTTTCATATTCTACTTCAGTTAGAATTATAAACATATTTCTATTTGTTAAATGTCAGAGTATGACAGAATGTTTTTGAGTATATTATCATTGCTGTCTGTGGATTCAGAAGTTTTCAGTCACCAGTTGAACCCAAGACCTTTTTGCTTCAAGGCAATAATATGAACAAATGAATTACTGAGCAGCTCTCGGGAATCCCTGTGCAAAGCAAATACAGAGTCAGATAGGAACTCCAATTAATCAAACCTAAGAAGAAAAGTGCATTTCAGGTTACTCAGTCATTAATTCCTTGTCGTCTCTGAGCCGTGTGTGGTTCCATCTGTGTATCTCTTCTGCAGACAAAATACCTTTCAGCTCAGTGCTCACGTTAGATTCCTTTAATATGTAACTGCCTCAATGCTCCAACTGCTTGTAAAATAATTCACTATTATTCCTAATTGTGTAGGCCATCCTGTCTTGTACTATCAATTTAAAACAATGCAAGTTAGGTTTATGATAAGGCATGCAGTGGTAATGGTTACGTTTAGGATAAGTGTCACGGTTGGGCTATAGAAATTAAGAAGAAATGAATGGAAGAGTAAGTCCTTGTGAAAGTAAACATTTGTGTGTGGCCTTGTTTTTGATAAATCTAAGGATTCTTCATTAATTTACCTGAAATATCTGGTGCATAGGTTGAATGAACTTTCCCTTGTACTTTCATTATTATTCCGGTGACTTTTGCAGTCAAAGAACTTTATTCCAACAAAAGCAGTAATAAAAAAATCATAGACAAACAAATCCACATAGAGAAGTACAGTAGACACTGTCAGTAGATTACATCATTTAACCTAACTTAAGATAACTTCATACATTAGTGCTGTTCCTAGCCCACAAACACAAACGCAGCACATCTTCTTATGGGACCCTGGCTTTGGGCTCCATAAGGAATGGTTGGTCCCTACCATGTAGTACATATTAGGAAAATGATCCTCACAATGTATCAAACACAAGATCACACACACAGAGTAAGCTGACCACTTTCATCAAATTAAAGTAAGTCTGGTGCCTCTGGGCTTCTGTTGTTGTTTCTTCTAGACTCTCCTCCTTATAGTCTTTCAGAGGTCTCCTTTCTCCGTTCAGTTGCCAATATGATGCTGCCATAAATTTTGTTTCCAACACCAGGCACTTTTAAGAAATAAATTGTTGCTTGTCTTCATTCCGGGTATAATTCATCAGCGAATGCATCCCCAAGCAATGGAGTGTGAAATATCCAAAAAAAGAGAACAGCTGTAACATATTTTCACTCTGAGTACACACTAACCTGCCTCTGTAGACTATCAGTTGGAAAAAGAAAATATAAAAAAATCCTGCAGCTTTATTGTCTTTGATGCAAAGCAGCTCAGAGAACGATATCTCACCTCTTTACTTGCACTTCATATTAATCATTTATTTAATGGAACAGTTTGGATCTCAGAATGTCATTTTTATTGGACTATTTTGAATGTGCGGGTGAAGACCGACAAGTACAGCGCTCCTTTTTATCGCTATCTCTGCATATTCCTCACATACGGTCGTTTTCTATAATTCACGAGAAATATCTAATATTCATACCTAAATGAAAGCTGTTCTATAATGTAGGGTGAAAGAAGGGTAGGATGGGAGCGAGGGACGGGGATGAAGGACCTGAGGTTTGTGGTGAACACAAGAATAATGGTGTGGGTGTTGTAGATGGGTGACTGCTTATATCTGCGTGTGGTTCAGTGGTTATAAAATATAGTGCTTTGGAAAAGTGTTTGGTTTTCTTGAACTTCTACATATTTTTTTTTCTATAACCACAGACATCAGTGAATTTAGTTTTGATTTTATGTGACTGACAAAGAAGTGCTTAAGTGTGTCTTTTTGTTGCCATTGTAACTGAGAGAAAAGTGCGTATGTATGTGCATGTGAATTTTACCCAGAATAATAATAATAGTTTGTCTTTATGATGAGATTTTTAATCGATGCATGTTTAGAACCACCTACTGGTGTGATGAGTAACTGCATCCTTCAGGCACTCCCTTGGCTTCCCCGCTGGTGGAGGTAGGTGCGAGTGAAGCAGCTCTTCACTACATTTTTTTTTTACTTAGGGTCATATTTTTCTAGTTCAACAATTAACGGAATACTGTAAGAACATTTAACATCTACGAATATAATTTGTAGTTTTCTCGTGGTTGGGCTGAAAAAATATGACCCAATGAGTAGGAGCTGCGCTAGTTGGTGTTCGTGGCTGTCACATTGTGAAGAGTGTTTCATTCTGTATCGTACCAGGTGACAAACAACCAAGCGACGAAGGCTACATCGGTACCGAGACGAACGAGTAGGATTACACTATTGTTTGGTGGAAATTGTTCAACACTAAACTGTCATAGAGAGGAATGCTCTCTCTCATGATGGAAATCAGCCTCTGATGGGGGAAAAAAAAAACCCAGCCTGCCTGATTGACAGTAACCCTCCCGTGTTGGTGATGTAGGCCATTGCTGTCTTGCTACATCGTGTCTCAGTTCAGGGTCATATTCTCACCACTCTTTTCTACACGCCTCAGTGACTTCATCGGCTCTCCTCCACCTCCTCATCATCTGTCCATGTGTCGCCTTTTCTCTCTGTGTCTGAATTTTTATTTTTTATCTTTGAGCCCTTTCTCTGTTTAACTCTGTCTTCTCTTCTCCAAAAACTTCTTTCATTGCTTTTCTTCAACTAAAATCGGGAGTAACTCCGAACTCATTGGATCCATCATCCGTTCGGATTCTTTCTTCCTTCTCGCCTCAAATGTTGTCCATGCTAATTAAACATGGACAACCTACATTAGCTCATGCTTTTGGCAAAGCTTTTTTCACCCACTCATTTTTCGTTACAAATATAACTCAGTTCTGACTGACAACAAGCTGAATTGGACTAAATAGCAGTTTCTATGCAATCCACTTAATTTCAATAAATTTAAATTTATATGTGCTGTTGAGGCTGTGCAAGAATAAATAGTTGTATTTCCAGAGGCAATTGCACCTAAATGAAATATTTGTACGCTTTTAGCGATAGAATTGTTTTTGACAATACTGACTTGTTGGTCAAAAATGCATTTCTGTCTTTATGATTTATAATTGTGATTTGTACCAGCACAGATCATGTCAACATGTAATAAATATGCAGTGCTGTCTGTAAATGACAATCTCGCCGGAATTGATTGATGGTTGATTTGTTACTATATTTTTAAGGTTTTAGGTCAGAGTATCAAAGATGTTTTTAGAGGAAATGACAAATTAACAGAGGACATTTAAAATAATATATGCTGGTTAAGAAACACCAAGTTCTCATGCTATCCATGTTTTCATTTCTTTGTTGCCCAGGTAACCTCAAGTTACTGATTAGAAAAGCCAACAGTATCTTGAGCATGAGAGGGAAAAAAATACTTGAAGATGTCATTCTGAAGTCCTGGAAATAACAGCGGGATACCAGCATGAAGTGAGAAGACCAGGGGAGCTTCAATGACTACGTACTAACGTGTGCAAGTTTAGGAAGAATAAGATCCCAACCTGAGGGCACAATATTCTGCAGGACAAATGTGTGGTATTTAAAGTATATTTGCTGGACTACAAGGAAAAGATAAGAAGCTGTCAACACACACAGTAGAAGCCCTTCTGAATGATGAGTTCAAATAAACATAACCCAGATCTTGCTGACCTTTTTTTCTGATTGATCTCCCTTTCCCTACTGTCTTGTTCTTTGTTTGCTCCACTTTTAAACCTCAATCTTCATGCTGATCACTCCTGTTTGCCTCCATATGTGTTTTGTATTCAGTCTTGCTCTGATCCCTCTAGACTAAAGAGTCTACTTTGCTTTGTTGAATTTCTGTTCTGTGGGGAAAAGAAAGAAAAAAAAAAGCTCAGTGATGGGTGTCAGATGGACAAATGTCTAGCTAGGTGGTAGACTGTGGGATGTGGCTGTCTGGCTGTATGTGGGAGACTGCTGCATCATGATAACAGCACAGGAAGGGTTGCCACAGCAACAAAAGAGACAGGAAACAGCCTTGAGAAATGTAGAAAAATGCATGGGTACAATGCTAAGGCTGGAAGTGTTGGCATTTTAAAAAGTGAGAGCTGTTTTAAATTTATAGCCCCTTCTTTTCAAAACCTGGGTTTATTCTTTTTTCATCTATAGCCCACCTACTTCAATAGAGTAAAGGCCAAAAGTATTAATACCCCAAGGAGATTTAGGTTTAAATAATAATATTTTCAGAAAATATTGGTTCATATTTTAAGCAAAAAAACCCAACATAACATGTAGACACAAATGTAGACGTCAATCTTCAAGCAAAAGAAGTTATACAGACATGTATTCCAAACTAATCTATTTTCAGACTTTCTAAAATGACGGCCGTTATTTACAGTAATCAGACAGGATATGGGCAGAGAGAAGAGGAAAAAGACAGACAGCAAATGTCCCAAGTTAGAAGCTGAACACTAGTGATATCAAGTAATAGCCTCCGTTTTGGTGACTCCTGCTCTACTCTTTTTTATTTTTTATATATGACATTCTATAGATTATTGCTGTCAATACCTAATTAAAAGTATTGTGCCCATGTCTTTGAGAAATCTTCAAAATCCCAAAAGGAAAAACTATTGATCATTGCCTCTTCAAAAGTTTACCAGGAACTATTTTTTTGGAAATGACTAGGAAATTGGAAATGGTTTTATTTATTTTGTTGTAGACTACGCTTTTATTTTTTTTTATCCTTCTTTGTTTTCAAGAAGAACCTCATAGTCTACCATTTGTCTCTAGATTCTTTATTTTTGTTTTTAGAGGCGGCCTTCTTAACCAGAGCATTACAAATGTAATTCTGAGTTAATGTCACAGCTGCTCTCCCAAGGTACACTTTTATAATGGTTTGTTGTTTTTATCTGTTGCTTGCATGCACTTTCCAAGGCTCTAAACAGGCTTCAACTCAGTGTGCCGTTTCAAATTGGTTGCCAGTGAGGCAGATGTTCTAACCCAGTGAACACAATTTGCATGAACTTGGGTAAATATGAACTTTCATTTATTTCTAAAATTGCACAAGGAGTGTGGATCAACTTGAAGATCTGCTAACTTTTGCAACAGCACACATTGTCTCACGTCCTTCAGTTGGACACAGTCTTGTTAAATTAGCTGCTTACGAAAAACAAAACACTTGTGAGGATTTGAGTTTTTCTGTGTTTATTTTAGGTTTCTGTGTCTATTGAGTCTCCGTGTTGTCCTGTTTGCCCTTGATTGTTCCCAGCTGTTTGTCGTTCCTTGATTACTCTGTGTATTTTATCCCACCTTGTGTTTTTGTGGGTCCTTGTCAAATATGTCTAGTTGTGTGAAGGTGTCATATCTGGCTTGTCATACTGTCTAGTTAATGTCTATTATTGCGGTCCATTGAGTTTCCAGTTGCTACCAGTTTTTTGAGTCTTAGCCTTCCACTCTTTATCTGTGCATGGACTTTGGATTGTTGTTTTTCTGAATTCATCATTAAATCATTCTTTCTTCAGTTTCTACCTGGGTCCTCAGTGCACAACACTCTTTCAGAAACCACAGGTGCTGTCTATAAAAGGGGTTTTGATAGCTATTTGTAATGAAAAGAGATTTTGTCTGAAAAATGGCAACAAATTGGCAAAAAGAACTGAATCTAAAAAATGGCAGAATGCTGATGTTTTTGGCTGACGTTTCAGTGTCTTAAGCTGCACAAAATCCACACACTTCATGAGACACCATAAAAAGTCCATTAGTCTGGTAACAGGACATTTATTTAAATCAGTCTTTGACACAATAGTCTACAGTGAAATCAGATAAATCTTGATTTTTGGAGCATCTTGTATGCACATTATGCTTTATTTCAACATCTGATTCAAAACGCAGATTGGCTGTGTTTGCATGGAAATGCAGTTGGTGAAATGCAAACACAGCCAATCTGAACCCAGCAAATTTGTATATGCTTGACTGAATGTTCTTCCCACAAAGGCACCGTAATACGTGGTTATGTACTGTCAGAATAATAAAAAAATTGGGCATTCTTGACAATAAGCACATGCTGTTTGTTTCACTTTATATTTGAAAAGGGGACTATCTTGGCATCATGACCTTTCATTTTTGCCTCAATCTCTGGCCAGTACCCTCAGATTTTGTTTTACCTTCAGTGCAACACAACCATAATCCAAGAGCACACATTTTCAGTCTGAAAGCAGAATTTCATATCTTTTGTTCTTAAAATATTTGATACTTTTGCTTACATTTTTATTTTGAAAGCAGAACATAATATTTTTCTTCTCAAAACTTTGAATACTTCTCCTCCCGCTCAGACTTCGTCTCTGCTCAGACTCTGTTTACGAAAAATTGAACTGCCTGATCTATCTACATGTGCAGTTGGTGAATTTTGCAGAAAAGTGAAAATGTTTTTTGTCATTAGTGGTGAATGTATTCTAAAACAGACACTGAACATGTTTGTTCAGTGAAAAAACCCAATTTATACTTTGTGGCAGTTCGTTGCCAGAAAATAAAAAAATGCTAATTTCATAACACCAACTTTATTATTGTTTATAAAACATAAGACTTTTTGATATACTGCTCATCTGCATAGACACAAGAAATTTACAATTGGTAAATTTTGCAAAAGTAAAAATCAGATGTTTACTTTGTGACACTTGGTTACCAGAAAACATGCTCATCTCTTAGCAACAAATTAACAACAAATATTGCAATTGTTAAAAAAAAACATAAGATTTCTCCTCTTTTGAAATACTACTTATCTTACGCTACTTAACAGGAATTGTGCAGTTGAGGAATTTTGCAGAAAATGTTATTCTTTTCTTTCTTTTTTGTGATTGGTGATGAATTTATTATAAAACAGACATTCAAGCAAACGTAAAAATCAGATGTATACCCTGTGGCAGTTTGTTACCAGAATAAATGCTCACCTTTTAACATCAAACTAATAACAAGTGATATTGTTGTTTATAAAACATAAGCTCTTTTGAAATACTTATTATCTGCTTAGACACAATAAATTTACAGTTTGTAAATTTAGCAAAAGTAAAATCAGATGTTTACTTTGTGGCACTTCGTTACCAGATAACGCGGTTGTCTCTTAGCAACAGGTTAACAACAGATGTTGTTATTGTTCAAAAAACATAAGATTTCTTCTGCTCTTTTGAAATACTACCTATATTTCTTAAGAATTGTGCAATTGGTGAATTTTGCAGTAAAGTTTTTTTTTTTTTTGTCATAGGTGGCGAATATATTATAAAACAAATATTCAGCACATCAGTAAAATTCTGATTTACACTTCATGTTAGTTCATTGCCAGAAAAAAAAGCTAATTTTGTGACACCAACTTAATTATTGTTTATAAAACATTTTAAATACTGCATATCTGCTTAGACACAGTAAAGTTACAGTTGGTAAAATATGCAAAAGTAAAAATCAGATGTTTACTTTGTCACACTTGGTTATCAGAAAACACGCTCATCTCTTAGCAACAGTTTAACAGCAAATATTGTTATTATTCCAAAAAAACATAAGTTTTCTTCTCCTCTTTTGAAATTCTACTTATCTTACACTACTTAACAAGAATTGTGCAATTGGTGAACTTTGAAGAAAAGGAAAATGTTTTTTTTTTTTTTCTTTTTTGTGATTTTGTGATTTGTTATTATAAAACACATTCAAGAAAACGTAAAAATCAGACTTATACTTCGTGGCAGTTTGTTACCAGGAAAAATGCTCATCTTTTATCATCAAATTAATAACAATTGATATTGTTGTTAATAAAACATAAGCTCTTTTGAAATACTGATTATCTGCTTACACAATACATTTGCAGTTGTAAATTTAGCAAAAGTAATAATCAGATGTTTACTTTCTGGCACTCTGTTACCAGATAAGGCACTCATCTCTTAGCAACAGATTAAAAACAAATATTGTTATTGTTTAAAAAAAACATACAATTTCTTCTGCTCTTTTGAAATACTACTTATCTCATATTTCTTAAGAATTGTGCAGTTGGTGAATTTTGCAGTAAAGTTTTTTTTTTTTTTGCATACCTTATAAAACAACACATAAGTAAAATTCTGATTTACACTTCATGTTAGTTCCTTGCCAGAAAAAAAAAGCTAATTTTGGAACACCAACTTAACTATTGTTGATAAAACATAGGCTTTTTGATATACTGCTTATCTGCTTAGACACAAAAATGTTACAGTTGGCAAAATGTGCAAAAGTAAAAATCAGATGTTTACTTTGTGACACCTGGTTACCAGAAAACCCAGTCTCTTAGCAACAGCTTAACAAATATTGTTAATGTTCAAAAAAACATAAGATTTTTTCTCCTCTTTTGAAATACTACTTATCTTACACTACTTAACAAGAATTGTGCAATTGGTGAATTTTGAAGAAAATGTTTTTTGTTTTTTTTTGTTTTTGTTTTTTTTGTGATCCATTTATTATGAAACGGACATTCAAAGCAAAAGTAAAAATCACATTTATACTTCGTGGCAAAATGCTCATCTTTTATCATCAGATATTGTTGTTTATAAAACATAAGTTCTTTTGAAATACCGATTATCTGCTTAGACACAATACATTTACAGTTGGTAAATTTAGCAAAAGTAAAAATCAGATGTTTACTTTGTGACACTTGGTTACCACATAGCACTCATCTCTTAGCAACAGATTAACAACAAAAATTGTTATTGTTAAAAAAAACATAAGATTTCTTCTGCTCTTATGAAATACTACAAGAATTGTGCAGTTAGTGAAGTTTGCAGAAAAGTAAAATTATATATATATATATATATATATATATATATATATATATATATATATATATATTTGTCATTGATGGTAAATATATTATAAAACATATATACATGTCTGTAGTAAGTGTTCCGCCAAGGTTCCGTCTCTGTTGTTCTAACTGGAAGCTCTGTCCTTCTGTGTTGAACTGAGCGCTCCGCCATCTCTGTAGTTCTCTATATCTCTGCTCTCCTCAGTGTTCTGTTGCTATTGTAATTAATCCTCTGAGAACTGTCACGTGTGAGTGAGACACAGAGGGGGAAACAAAATTCCATCTGTGTGTTGAGTTCGAATTAGCTGTTTTTCGCTAATTACGTCGCCATGGTTACTCAAAATGCCAACAGAAGCTATAGCAGTCCCTAAGACTCAAGAAAACACGGAGGGCTTCGACGGGTGCAGCAGATTCGTATTTACTTCGCTCCAAACCAAGTTTGTTGAAGAGCAATGAAATAAATACACCGTGAAAACTAAAAGAAAGTAAAATACATTTGCTTACGTGCTTTTGTTTGACACAAAACATGCATACATCACACAGTAACGCTAACTTCACAAACTAATACAGCTCTAAACATGTACCTCGCTCCGCTGTCCAAAGTTTATGGCGGTAAAGCGTGTGTTGCGCTGCCTTTAGCCTTTTCTGAAGAATGTCCTCCTCTTCCTCTTGTCGACTGACAGAAGACTAGCGACACTTCCTCTTATTTGTCGGTTTTAATGAAGGCACTAACCCATAGTGATCCACAGTATAGCACCCCCTACTGGGTACTATGGGTAATAACCTACACTCAGCATATATAAACATGGGACGGGCATTTACAGAAGTAATATCCCGCATGCTGAGATCCAGTCGCATGTTTTGATATAGTGTGGGGTCACACAGCAATACGAGCCGAATTAACGGTGGAGGGAAGTGGTAGTTATTTTGAGGTGTAAAGTAATAGGTGCCCCAGCAAGGCATTTCAATGATCTCCTGCATTGCTGTGACAGGCCCCATTTGGATAGGATCAAGTATAAACAAAACTTATGGTTCTTATTCCTTCTTGTTGAACTTCCAACACTGGTGTCACACTGGCTTCTATTAATTGTTAATTGATAACTAATAGCACTGCTCTGAAAAATCAGTCTACAATAGATGGAATCAGGCTAACATCTTCATAGTCTTGTTACCTGAACCCACATCTAATGTGTCTGACTGAACTAGTAGCAGCTCAAAGGATCCAATCAGTCACAGCTCTTGTAATAAACTCCCTTTCTCACATTACAAAGAGTAAACCTCCATTTTTGGATAACCGTGGTGATCTTTGTTCTCTGTCGACTGTGTGTGAGAAGGTCTTTGACACCAAAGCAACAGACGAGTTTCTGTCATTGTGCCACATCTGTTGCTCTATATCTTCTTACTTTCTCCCTGCGCTCATGTTTAAACTTGGAGCTTCTCCAATTTTGTCTCCAAAAAACAGTTTTTAGAAATAAAATAAAGAACTGGACATTGTGCTGTCTCAAATATTTTATTTATCAAAACTATCCAGCTGATATTTTAATAAAACAAAACAGAAAGAAACAATGAATTATTTAAGTGAAGCATAGTGTTTGGTCATTAATATTTTTTTTCCACAATGCAACAAAGGACATTGATTTTTTTTGTTTTGCCAACCTGACATCAGAAACTTTCTCTGAGTTGACAACAGCTCAGTCATCTGATTGCACATGAGTAAAATAATATTGGAATAAATCTGTTTAAAAAGTAAAACTGTGTGGCACTGATTCCGTTACTTGTCGTAAGCGAACCAAATGAACGTGTGAAGGTTTTTGTAAGGAACTGTGTGAGAAAACAAAACCTCATCCGATAAAAGAAAAGCGTCACTTTGGAGCTAACAATGGAACGTGTTGTTAACACAAAGAAAGTGGCAGACACAAGATGCACACACACATCCACTCACATGTTTTCACAATGCATACATGTGCAATTGATTGCGTTCATTTACTCTTTAGGTTGTGTGAAATATTTCTTTTTAGTGTCATCAATAAAATGTCCAGATATCATTTGCATTGCTACACTAATTAACCCCAATCAGTCTTTCTTTTTCCTTCTAGAGTTAAAAGCAAAGATATGCATAAACAATTTGCTTTATGTTTGGTCCCACTCATAAACATTGAGTTTCCCCTTCATCTTCAAATGCAGCACACATGTATTCAGATACAGACACATTTGTTGCTGCCTCTTATAGAATTAAGATTATTCCAGCACCATAATCTTAAATTGAAAAAAATTAAAACGTCAATTAAGACAACTTTTAATTTGAATACAAATAATTCTTGCACATATATTTACTATTTTTATATTTTATTTGTAATAAACATAGTAGTCATTATATAGCAGATTTTTTTTTCTTTAAACTTTTTGATAAGAGTTCCTCACTTCCCGATTTCCTCAAGTTGAAATGTGATGTGACATAGAAGCCAGTTGGCATTACGCTGGACCAGGAACCATATTTATCTTGTCGCTACACATCAAGCAGGACGGTAAGGGAGGCACAAATCTTCAATCTTCAAAGCTTCCTGTTAGCAGCATGGAGTGTCACCTTGGGGATCGCAAAGTCTCCATAACAGCCATTAGATGATTTCTGATGGGAGACGCAGCAGAATAACTCACCAGTGCAAACTTCATAAACTTACATTCTAGTTGGGCTGTAACTTGGACTTTAAGCTTTTTAGGAAAGAAAAAAAACCCCGAACAAAAACATGTTGAAACACTTGAACGTGTTTTATACCCTTGCTGGTTTTCTCTGGTCCTATTTACTATGAAATTTAAATGAAAGCAAAAATAAACATAAGAAAAAAAAATCATTAAAGAGAAACAGTGTTTTATCAAATATTTTCCATTTTTAATTTCACAACTGTGAAAGCTTAGAACTTTTTCTTTAAAGAAAATTTCCATTTGCATCAAGCACCTGTGCTTGTTTTCTTATAATCAACAGAATAATTGTACTCATTTTAAAAGTTGTAGTTGTCTAAACTTTTCACCATCACAATAAAAACACACAGAAACACGGAGAGGATTTACACACATCCCTATAAGAGGAGCCAATAAATTAATCCACACTTGTTTACCAGTGTTGCCTGGTATAAATGATCTAAAAACGTGACTACTGGCCAACTTGCAACATTAGAATATTAAATATCCAGGAACTTAATAGCTGTGTCTTGTATCACACGCATGCAAAACCCCTGCATTGATTGGGTTATAGTCTGACTGCAGAACCATCTCCATGTCAAGGTCTTTTGTTTTTCAGCTTTTAGAGGTGAGGTAGCATGTGAAATCTAATTTTCTCTGTTGAAATCCAGCCTGCACAAGAGCCTGTGTGTTAGGAAGGAGGAATAGGAGAGGTTAGAAGAAAAGTGACAGATGAACAGTTTACATTTATAGACATTTGCTCAGTTTTGCAAACAGTATACTGTTTTGCTGCTACTGACCGGTTTGATATTATGCACACACCTTGCATATGTTGAACATTCACATTTCCGCAGCTGCTGCCAACTCTCACAGACTGTTCATAACCCTCCACCTTTTAAAACAAAAGAGTCTCTTCCTGAGTTATTAGACTGACACACACCCATGCACGCATTCAAGTATTGGTTGTTTTTTTTTTTTCACAGGAGGCTTGCTCTTATTTGTGCAGAAAGTGTCTCACCCTGAAATACTGCTAATCTACAAATAGACGTTCTGACTGTTCAGACACCTTTCCAGAAAAACTTCCTCTCTGTCGGTCTTCCTGAGTTTCCAGGTCTCTTTCCTCTGCAATGTGTTTGGGGT
Organism: Poeciliopsis retropinna; assembly: GCA_010277075.1. Taxonomy (NCBI): domain Eukaryota; kingdom Metazoa; phylum Chordata; class Actinopteri; order Cyprinodontiformes; family Poeciliidae; genus Poeciliopsis; species Poeciliopsis retropinna. The sequence goes on along the minus strand of VMRM01000002.1, from coordinate 13,491,359 downwards.
CCGAGGTTCACGGCTTTATCCGCTGCAGCAGGATTTCGCTTAGCAGCCGGATTTCGCTTAGCAGCCGGAATGCCAGGAATGCTCAGGAAAGAAAATGGGCACGGCATTGCAGCATGATCTGATGCTTTCTTTGATGTCTTATAAGGCGAGTGATGAAGGGAATGTGTGTTTTAAGGTGAATGAACTGACCGACACGCAAAGTCAAGGGGTACATTTGAATTAAATATGAGCAAAATAAAGCCACACTTTGCACATATATATTGGTTTTGAGCCTAAGATTGCCCGGAGTGAATATTTTTGTACTTCATGTTTGTGTGAAATTTGTCAAATTCAGACCTGAAGGGTTTTAGTTTGCCTAATTTCACAACTAGCAATGTGTTATTTTGGTGTAAACTTTCTGCAACCTCCCTCCCTCCTTCTTCCTCTCGTCCACTCATTTCAGCCTCCTGGAAAAGGATTCGCATGAAGTTTCTCGAAACAGTCATTAAACACAAAACCCTGCAAATGCATAAACATGCATGCACACGAAACAAAGTTAAAACCCAGAAGGCGTAAATAGTGCAGAGGGTAAATTTTGTTTTACTTAAGTCAGATTGGCATCTAGTAAAGCCCTTTGAAACCTAAAGTAACTTTCAAGACAGTTAATTTCTTTCAAATGTGTTCCCCCCCCCCCCACCTTTTAAAGAAAAACATTCTATTTAAGCTGACATATTCACACCCCTTGATTTTCTTTTACACATTTTGTCTTCCCACAATCATTACACCCACAAAAGGTAGTGTGTAGTTTGGGGAGGAAGGGAAAGAATGGGAAGGAGATCAAATCTGTGGCATAGGTAAATAAATCCCTTTTTAATTGTCAGGTACAATACTCCAAGCAACGTTCCATGGAGAATTGTTAACTCATCATTTCAAAATGATGTTAGACAACCATAAACCTACCAAGACATGACTGTCCATCAAAGCTGAAAGGCTGGGCATGGAAAGCAATAACCAGAGAAGGAAAGAAGCCCAGGGTAAGTTTGGAGTAGAGAAGAGAGCCACACTTTAGTTGGGATAATCTGTCAACTGGATAACGATAAGTTAAATATCAAATCTGACCCTTATCGTAGAGTTGCAAGAAAAAAGCCATTGTTGGAAAAACGGTCACAAGACGCCCCGTTTGTAGCTCATCCCATGTATGTTGGGGACATGGCAATTTGGAAGAAGAAACTTTGTTAATTATAAAAAGAGTAAAACACATTACCCTAAAAACCCATAGAGATACATGGGGGTGGCAACATCATACTGTGGGGGCGCTGTTCAGGTTTCATCAGACTGGGTAGGAATGTTCAGATTTTTAAGGGTGAAACAGAAATGTATGTGTCCTTACACAATAATAATTTGTCTGGATTTATCACATCAAATCTCCAAAAACAAATTGAAATTCATCGTTCTAATATGACAAAAATGTGACAAAGGTTGAAGGTTTTTAATACTCCTGTAAGACAGTACATTGAGTTAAGATTTGGTATGAACAGGGAAGGCTTAAAGAAACATGAGACATAGTTTCATGGGAAAATTCTGTCCACTTCTAAAGGAAGAAAGCAATCTATGCTCAGAGAAAGTCATTTACTTTCTGAAGCAAATGTCAGTTTGTACAATGCAAGCTGCAGTGCATCAGTCAGATTGTTGCCCTCTTCTCTGCTGCATGTTTGTCAGCGGTACTGTTTGGGGATATAGAGTCCATTGCAAAACAGGGAAAAGAATTCATCCATCAGTTCTAGACGCACGAGCCGGAATCAGTGTCTCAGCGAGGAGGCTGCAGCGGACACGCACATTCGCACATTTCATGATGCGAGAGGAAAATTTCATCAATAACCCAGCGCACCCGCTGCCTCTGCTGGTGCTTGTACAGAGTGGTCTCTGGGGCATACTTCAGCACCTACAGGAGACAAAGGAAGAGATAGGAATGGGTGAAAACTTAACAGGTGAGCCAAACAGAAAGCACTATGAAACAAAATTTCTTAAATTATTTAATTAGAAAGAATGCCTGTGCATTGTTTGCAGCAAAAGACCCAAATGAAGGAGCAAGTTGCTAAAAAGTTAGATTTTGAAACATCGTGCAGGAGAATGGATATATTTTCTGTTTACCATATAATGTAGAGTTAGGAGGCTGATAAGTGAAGCGTCTGCCTGGCTGCATTCAACAGAATCCTTCCAGACTTTGTGCTGGGTGGGCCTGTCTATCACTGTTGTGGTCACAGGGACAGAGTGGTTGGTCCTATCCCCTCTCTGTGCATCACACTCCTCTCTCAGACAGACAGCTACCCACGGTGGACACAGAAGTTTCCTCTCTTACTCATTCGAAATGACATTGGGACACTGTTACAGTTGTGCTCTGAGACACCAGATTTATCTGCAGTGTGGGCAAGGATCCATCAAACACCACTGACCAAGCAGGGTAGGGGAGGAAATAACTTTACTCCAGAGGATGGGAGCAATGCTGACAACCTCTAACTTGGAAACCCTGTAAGAGGTTTCAAAAGGGATTTAGTGTATTAAAAATACTATCACATATAAGAAAACGTCTTGGAGTGATCTGGTGATATGTTCAGTGATTGTGTGTTACAGTATATACTGCAAGCTATTCTACTTTAAAAAGAGTTGAACAGATAAGGATGGACAAATGTGGAGTACAACAATCACTGCGACAGCTGAAAATAACAAGCTAGGATGGAAATCCTGTATTTTATCACTCGCTCGTTTCTTCTCATTTCCTGGTTGTGTTTTTGATATAGTTTTTTTTTTTGTTGGAAAACAGGAGAAGGTCCCAAGGGATATCAATACAGGTTCAATTTTAAAAAACGAATATTTCCAACAAATACATGGCACAGAAAGGAAACTCAGAAGCTACAAAGAAACATAAATGTGCTTAGAGATTACTCTACAAGGTCAATTTGGACACATGGCACACAGACAACCCTGCATGCGCACATGTTAAGGTGGGTTACAATGAAAGGTTTTTGAATAGGTGGTATGAGACTGAAATAAACCCAAGTATGAACAGGGAGAACATGCAACTTATCAAAGAAAGTCCCTGTCCTGAGGTTTGAATCCAGTACCGTCTGGCTGCGAGGCAGCAGCAACAACTCCCAACGATTTTGAGGTGAAACACACATTCCTCCACAAGTGATGCAGTGATGAAGGAAATAGTGTGTGTGTGTGTGTGTATAATTTCCCAGCACAGAAGCCGCAGTGTCAGTATTACTTGTGTGTCGCAGACTGTTTCCTTTGGTAGTAGTAACTGCTGCTAAAGGAAGCAGTAACAGATCCACGATGAGATCAAGAAATCCAGAAGAAGCTGCCCATCAAACACACAAAAGATTCATAGCAGAAAAATATTCATGAAGATACAAAATCTGACTGTTCATCTGGGCAAATGCTCTTCTTTCATGCTTGCACATTTTTTGACTGCATTCCACACATTTACATGCCAACACACTCACAGACAGAGAACAATTACAATCCCAAATCCCACTTTTGTCTAAATTTCTATTGTGTGGTTTTTAACTCTGAGAAGGGCCTAAGGCAGAAAAAGAGCCCTGTGGACCACGTTTCAATAATGAAGCTATAGGAGAACAAAGGCACAAAGAAATGGAGGGAAGCGAGAGAAAAGAAATGAATGACAGGCTTAAAAAGCAAGAATGGTGCATTGCAAAGGGACAAATTGAAAATGGGAATTGGGAAGAATGAAAGGAGAGGGAGAAGGGGATGGGAGATAGAATGCTCAGAAGATGGAGTGACTGGAAGGAAATGAGAAGCAGAGAGAAAGAGCCAGACTGGTGCACTGTTGCCTTTGCTGTTGATGCAGCGCCGGCCTCTACACGCTCAGCTTCTGCTTCCTTCTCCTCCCACATTGAGTGTCTCAATATATTTCTTCTTTTACTCTCTCGCCATCTTTTTAAGAAGCTTCTCTGAGAAATTCACTCAAGCGTGAATCAAAGTTGAATAGAAGCACATGTTTGAAAATCCTGATGATCGTTCACCAGCAGATCCTGTTTAGGTGTTTGACACATTTACAGGATTTAAGTACATTCCTACAATCCTTACACAAAAAAAAAAAAAAAAAATTACCTCAACAAATTAAAATATCGTAGAAAAATAAATTTATTTTAGTGACCAACCAAAAAGTGAATCACATAGCAATTTTCCGTAAACAGTGGTGTGTTTTCAGATATGAATTTTTGAAAATTATGTCTCAGTTGTGTCAAAACAACAAGCCAATGAATACATTTTTAAACAAATATTATTTTTAGTTCATTAAAATTACAGCTGCGGTATGCAACTCTTACACAAAATGTGTTTTTTACGCATTTGTTAAAATTGTCAGTATGCTGTGGCAGTATGATATGAGGCAGACAATTTGTGAAAAAAATAAAATCATGCTCCTCTGCCTTCTCTCATTGCTAACTAGAAACAACCAATCACATTATGTATGTATGTGCAATGAATGTTTAAAATATATGAGTGTTTGAATCAAATTGGGAAAATTCATTAACTTTTCAATGGTCGTCTAATTTATGGAGATATGTTTGTAAAACCGCAGCGTTTTGAACGTTCGAACCCCCTATTTATAGCTAAATCAATTTAAGCACAAAAAAAAGGAGATAAAAAGATGTAGTTTAAAATGATTAGCATTTTCCAATCTTCTTTATATTAAGTTGGACAGCAGAAATCCATCTTGAGTGGATTGTAGGAAATTTGCACTAATTATAATTTAGTAGTCTTATTAAATCAGCAGGGTCTCATCTGAAACAGGAACCATGTTGATAGCAATATATGTTGCTGGGAGACTCATGCCTTCATTGTTAATGGAGATGTCAAAGTTAGCCAAGCCACATGGACTGCTGTAACTCAATATATATCACAACAGATGTTCACTTCTCACTGTGCTGTGATAACAGGCCTGCTAGTCCCTGTGCTCATTAGCAAGCATGATGCCTTCTCGATTTCAAAAAGAATTTTAAATTTCCGCTGCCGACCTGTCCTATGTGCGCGCTGTGTGCCTGTGACAGCTGGGATGTGCTCCATATGAACTCTGCTCGCTAACAATAATTTTCAGAGGCGTTCCTGAGCCCCCGCGGCCATTTCCACTTCAGAGTCATGTTTGTTTTTAAAGCTGCATGGCCCGAAGACCCGTATAGCACAACTACTCTGGTGCTTTTCAGTCGTGTTCCACGAATTTAGGACTGTATCTGGATTGCTCCACTGTTCTAGTAATATTATATGTTGAAGATAATTAACTCCTTAAAGTCTGCCACCTTTCATCTAAAAATAAAAGTTTCTGCTGGTTAAAATATATTCAGTGCCTGTTTGATGGAGCAGCGAATCCTTTACCTTGGAACAGATCATCCTCTCTGGGATTCTCTTTGACCTTGTTCCAACTTTTTTCAAGCACACTGCTGGCATCAAGTTCAAAATACATTTATTCTGCAGTCTTTTTGTTGAGCAGGATAAAGCCGTCAGTCATCATTTCACTCAGGTTTTAGTGAAATTCCTTTGTGTTCAGGATTTGGGATTTTTGGAAATTGTGGAGTTAACAGTTTCTATTGGAAGTTCATAAGCACTGATCACATGCATAAATGGTATATTTGAGCCAGTCTGTCTTCATGATGGAATCAATACACAAAAAAATATTTGAAAAAGAAGACTTAGGTGCACATCTGAGGTTTTATTGCTGATCTATGCGATTCAATTTTACATACAGGCTCAAATATATGTATGCACACTCACTAGAATTTGGTACAAATTGTTCCACCTCAACCACAGACTACCTGTAGCCATCATGTTTCTGGTAGCAAGACCTTGACGTTGCCAAAAATACTCAAAGTCATTAAAGCAAAATAGGTCATTGCTTATTTAATCTAACCAGAACATTTCTCTTGTGGAGAGAAATGTTCTGGAACAAATTAAAAGTAGTTTCATTTGCTTTGTCCATGTTGAGCAGCTGGTCTCAGAAAAACATCAAAATGTTTTTAGAAGTGGATAAAGCAGGCTAACACCAAGCCCTTCTATTACCCTTCCCAAAGCTCCAATCTGAACCATGTTGAACATTTATGAAGTATATTTAAAAGCCAGATCTACCTGGAAAAACTGTATAATTTAGCCAAATTTCACCTTTTCTGATATGAATAGTGGTGTATTATCAAACAAGAATTGTGGAAGAAGGTGATTGGTTGCCACAAAAAGCACCTGGTCAAGGTGAAACTCAGTAGGGGGCATTTGACCAAATATAAGTGAGTGTGTATCAACTGTACTGCATTTGAACTTGAACATATTATACTGACTTTTGATAATGGATAATCCACTATCTTATCAAGCTTGTGTTTTTGATTTGTTGTTGTAAAATTAGCTATAGATGTTAGCTGTACAGTCACGCCACTCTGAAGAAAGAGCAATTTGAAACAAAAAAAAAAAAAAAAAAAACCATTGAAAGCCCCAAATGTATTTAACATTTATGTCTTTTGAGTTGTGCATCAACTAACACCTTCACATTACAAAGGAACCTGCCTCGTGTAGTTTTGTTGTGGTTTTCGAGGGCTGACAGGTACAGCCGGTGTTCCAGTGATTGGTCCCACAGCCACAGTTGCCTCCGCAGCGTTTCACCAGCAGACATCGAGGGAAGAAGACAGCGTTGGTGGTCTTCAGCTCCTCCCGAAGGTTCACAGAGTAGTTCCGAGGTGTGCAGCTATACTGCTTGACATCGTCATGGAGACGATTCAGGTCAACTGGGTATTTAAAAGAGAAAAAAATAGTTTCTAATTATTTTCTGCAAAACAACTTGTGACCCTCATATATATATATATATATATATATATATATATATATACAAAAAATAAATTTTGTATTGCTGATGGATGGAGTAGCTTGTCGTCAAATAAGCAACTTCCCCTTTGGGATCGATAAAGTATATTTTATTCTGTTCTGTTATAATTTTACTACCAGTATCAACCCACAAACCACCTGCAGTCAAAGAAATATTTTACCCTCCTTTTGTCTTTTCTCTGTGAAACCCAGAAAGTAATTTAAGCACCAGCTTCTAAATACTGTGCAATCATCTTAATGTGTGTCATATCTTAAATAGGTCACAGTGCCATGTTATTCACTTTGCTCCCAGTATAGACTTACTTATTTTTTTGTTTATAGTACTGATTGAGAGGCAGATCATTTTGCCATCATGCTACTCTTTAATTTTTCCATGTCTTCATGGAGTCTGGCTCTGTTGGTTCTTTTTGTCTAAAGAGAGTTGCATTCCTTCCCACTGTTATTAAATCCTTCCTCAAAAGCAATTTTGCTTGGTGTGTTGGAGGTCAGTGAGTCTGATATGAATTATTTTATAAAGTGTTGAAAAATGATTAAAATGTATTCAATGTGTAAACGTTACATTCCTCTGGATCCTGTTGGAGGAAAAATATCCCAACTTCGTAAGAGGTGTTTTTATCTTAGCAGTGCTCTGTGGTTCCTCCTATCAGTCTAAAATTTATCATACTGACGTCATCAAACCAAAGTTCAGATCCACCATAACTGATTAGCACCTGCAGGCCTCAGTTTGCAACCAGCTTCTGAAACCAGTAACCTTCCCAGTGTCAGATTCTCATCGAGGGAGAAACTGCATTAGGTTTTCTACCACTTTAATATTTCTGCTATAACTGATGGATATTTGCATATGGAATAAGTCAATAGAGTTTCATTTACAATTTTTATATCTTCGTGTTATGAGGTAGATCTCAGCCGGTTGGTGACAGAAAAAGTAGATCTTGGTCTCAAAAAGTTTGGGCATCCCTGGTGTAAAGAGAACATTTATCTAGACTATTTTTAGTTGACATAAGTTGATAAATATACATAATCACAAAAGACAGTCAACAGCAGTTATGTACATATATGTATGGTACTTTATACAACAACTACAAGCAGATGGGCAGATGAAAGACAACACACTATTGGACAGAAAAACGAAGCAGAGCAGAGAGGCCCTAATTCGTCGAAGATCAATCTAATGATTCTGGTCTTTCTTCTTGTCATCAGTCTGCTGCCAAATTGCCTCATTTGTCTACATAAGACCCTCTGCCATGCCCCATTTCAGGGAGGTGAAAAGGAACAGACACAATGATGGAAATTATATATTATAAGAATTTGAAGCGATAGGTTAAAAAAGGGAGACTCCAAAGCATCAAGTTCAATAAAACATGTCTTTAAAATGTCTAAACTGACTGAAGTGCATCAGTTGGTTTTGTTTTCCTAAAAAAAAACAACTACATATTATCAGTCAAATAAAATGTGAAAATACTCTTAAGGATAATCTAATGTAACTTTTGAAGGACGAATGGAACAGGGAAAAAAAAAGAAACCTGAGAAGAACAATCAGCACAGAGCTGAGTGGTCTGTGATTGTGGTGAGCAGAGTAATAATCAACACACTTCAGAGCAAAGGCAGCTATTACATCACAAACCACACTTCACCACGATGGAGGCAGTTTTGTCAAAATAAACTTGAGAATAAAGACTAGGCTTCAGAAAAACAGAAGTACAGGGGTAAGAGAATCGGTTACAGAAAACTATCAATAAAACCCTCGAAAGAGCAGTTTCTGCTCTGTGAAATGCTTTAAAACCAGACTAATATATGTCCACAATGCTATGTACATTGACGGAGTCTTTCGGTTGGGATTAAACTAGCTTTTCCAGGATTATGCTTTAGGGAGCATCCACTCTCGCCCTGTTCAGTCTACTTTAATGGGACCCCAGTCCTCTTTCCAATCGAACTCTCATGCGGACCAAAAACGCGAGATCTGGTCCATATACAAACCTACGTCTTGGTTCAGTTCAAGATAACTGGTGCGGTTTGCAGTATTGCAATGTTTGGATATTTGTACTTCCCCAATCTGTCTACAGCTGCTTTGTTAGAAAAAAAAAAAGTCTTTGCTTTTAAGGTGACTATGTATTACATCTTTAGTATTGTTTTGGCTCAAGCAGAAATTCTTAGTGAAAGAGCAGAAGAAAGGCAAGCTCTACTTGGAATGCATGCTCAGTCATAATTTTTCCTTATTTGTCTGTGTGTTATAGAAAACATTCTCAATACTTATGTAAAATCACTGAAGCTGAGGATTGCAGGTGAAATCTCAGCGACCAAGAAACTCATTCCTGCTTCAGGAGTTTCATTCTGTGTAGAAAAAGTGCTGAAATATGATTGCTGACCTACCACAGTTCATTGTCTTATCTTTGATCACCAATGGAGGCGCCAACTGAGAGCTAACATTATAACCTTGCAGATAATATGATGGCAGAGAAGCCTAATGGGGAAAGTGAGAAGGAGAAAGAAGAAACTCTTGATGCATTTATCTCTGCAGCAGAACATAACGGTAAAAAAAAGAAAAGAAAAAAAAAAATAGAGAGACACAGTAGTAAACGCAAAAAGTCTAAACTCATCAACAGTCAACAATGGTGCATCAAGCACTCCCAACGCACCATTCAACCATTCAGGCCGTAATAATTGACCGATCCTTTTGAAGTGGAACCTTCTTCCCCACAGGGAGGAACTCTGAAGCTGTTCAGGGATCACACAATGAGGGGCTATTTGAATACAGGCATGTGCTCACTGAACTATTCTCAAATTGATTTTCTTGTGAGCATCAGCCTCCAATAGTGACAATCAAACTCCCCATTGATCCAGCCAGAGTCCATTACACTATAAGCTGACTGAAAGGAAGTCGAATGCAAGTTTGCGTATGTTGCCTTGTCAGTAGTTTCCGTAAGGTAAGAATATTTATTGTTTGTTCTGAAGAGCTCTCTTACTGAAAAACCTCACATATTTGCAAAAGAGGAAAAGTCTAGCATTTGAAAGATAATTTTGATTGGCGATTATAAAACATTTGGGGATAAGTTTATTTCACAACCTAGATAAATTTATCCTTGTTTGAGTTGGTTTAAATTTTGCTACATGGGTGATTCATCCTGCTGGACATATCCATCAGAAGATGGGAACCCAGTAGTCATAATGAGATGGACATGGTCAGCAACAATGCTGAAGTACATTGAAATATATGAAAAAATACCATAATACTAGAGTGTTATATTTTCACACTATGCATACCAGTACTTTATTTGGCCATTTGAAAAATGTTTTGTTGCACTTGATGTCAACACGTTTGTATAATTTAATGTGTGAGATTCTTCTACATTTCAAAGAGAGTGATGGGAACCTTTTGATGGAAAAGAAAGAGAGGAATAAGAAAATAATATCACAATTGCATGTTTTATTGATGTAGTGAAACCCTTTTCTAATTAATAAAAAAAATTTTTTTTTTTTACTTTCAACACTTAACATAGGACCTTAAACATTTTTTCCAGACAAAAATTCAAGTTTTCAAATTGTTTAATCATTTTTGGATGATCATAACAGTGAAAGAATGCAAAGTGCAGAATGTAAATAAGTGTTCGTTACTCATAACTTCCTAGTTTTTGTTGAATCTTTACAGGAGTGACAGAAGCTGCAAGAGTTGTACAAAGGTGTCTACATGAGAGTGTTTCCTGAGCATGTGTGCTTCCTTGCTTAGGCAGAGCTAAAGCTGTGCCTGTTTAAAGTAGTGTAATCTCAGAAGAGCAGTGGTGTGGAACCCCGTCAGTGTGTAGGAGGGAAAAGAACTAAAAAAAAAAAAAGAAAGGTGGCTGGAAAGACTGTCACACATAAAGGCAACAACATGAAGAAAAAGCTGCCCCCCTACATTACTGTAGGAAATACTAGCTATTTTGTGCTGCCACCCATGTGCACAAAGTGTTGTGTACTTATATATATGTATGTATGTGTAGGTTTGATTTGAATTTATGAACATATGCACCAAATAGAGTGTTCCCAATGCATACCGATTACTATTATCATCATGCAAACTTTCTCTGCAAAAACAAAGATGGGTCTACATTTTTTAAAAGCAAAGTTAAGCTGCTGAGTGTGGCAGATTGTGTGCTGCTGCACATGTTGAACCTCCAATTAGAGAGCACAACATTGGTGTATTAAGGACCCATAGTGCCAACCCAGCTTAAAGCTTCACAGTTAAAATGCAAATACTCTTCGCACAGAAACCCTCCCCATGCCAACAGAGCACACACATCTACTATCAAATAGAAATAGATTTGCTGTCAGGTGCAAATATTTACAAAGGAACAGAACATCACTCAGATAGACATACAGCAACAGAGAAATATATAAAGGCACAGCTGGAAGAGATGAAGTCTAAAGCACTAGGGTTATAAACTAGTATTTTCGTATAAACACTGCTGCAAATGTGTACATAAGTTATCATATCAACTCTTACATTAACAATGCAAAAACAGTGGCCCAGAACTGACCTGGATTTGATTTAAATACTCAAGACTGGACTCAATTTCTAGGTCTAGGACTTGAATCTTTATTTCATGTAGTCGGGGCAAACGTGAGCGTAGGTGTAGATCATTTGAGTGATCAAATCAACTTTGTCAGCTTTCAGCTAAAAATGCCTGATTACCATGGTTACATTACACACACAACATTTGGCTTCTTAGTAATCTTTCTCATTACATTCCAGAAGAAAAAGCTAAAGCCAGCTTCCAAGTGCTTCTAGTTTTATTTAACGTTTTCGTGAAGCAAAGCTTCATAGTAAGCAAATCACAAACCTCTGAAAGAGATGTGCACAGTCTTCTGTTTGAGATTTCTCATATTGGGAACTATTAAAGATATATATACATATATATATATTTTAACATTTTATTCATGTTAGCTGTGGCTGTGTAATAATGGCCACAAAATTATCTTGCAAACATAATCTTCAGCTATACCAGCTTAATGTTGCGTCTCTAAATTGCCACATATATCATATGTACTAAAGCCACATAATCAATGCAAATGTTACTCCACTGCAGCAGCAATGGTTCAGTAAAAACATTACCTTATCATATACCATTCTATTTAGATGCTCTGTCTGCAAGGATGGTGAGCTACTCGCCACAGGATACAGAATGCTTGAAGTGTCTATGACTGACACACTCCTCCTGACCATCCAATTTTTCACCTAATAATTATTTCACCACTTTGGTGTACCCGTAATGCAGCGCTTCTCTTCTTCTTCTTTTCTATTATGGCGGATCGCAAGCAACTTTAAGGTGCATACCGCCACCTACTGTACACGAGTGTGTAGCAACAGTATTTTACATCAGTCAGATTCTATTTTTTACTTTTGTATTTTGAAGATAAATAAATAATGCTTTCCTTACTATGTAAATATCCATTATATTACCATAATTTCCCAGTATTCCTTTCAGACTCCATTCTCGATCTGTCCTTCCAACTATTCTTCTCAATTTCTCCCTTTCACATTCTGCAGCGCTTCTCAATTCCAGTCCTCAGACCCCACTGCTCTGCATGTTTAGGTGTACATCTATTCCGGAACAGCTGATTCAAATGACTGCATGATCATCAAGCACTACAGAAGCCTGTTAATCACTCACATATTCAATCCAGGTGTGTGGCATAAGGGAAACACCTAAAACATGTAGGGCAGGGGGGCATGAGGACCGGAATTGAGAAACACTGCCGTAATGCCAGGTGTGTCAAACTCCAGTCCTCTAGGGCCGGTGTCCTGCAACTTTTAGATGTGCCTCTGCTCCACACCTGAATAGAAAAATTTGGTTTTTAGCACAGCTCTGGAGATCTTATCTACACAAGAAGGGGGTAATTAAGCCATTTCATTCCAGTTTTTTCTACCTGTGGCACAACTAAAAACTGCAGGACAGCAGCCCTTGAGGATTGAAGTTTGACACCTGTGCTGTTTGCTGTTGGTAGGACAGTAGACTTTAATCTCCAGATTATTAAAAATGAAAAAAATCTAAATGTGACGTTAAGGCAGTGCTTCTCAATTCTAGTCCTCAGACCCCCCTGTTTTGCATGTTTTGTATGTGTCTCTATTTTAGAACAGCTGATCCAAATGACTGCATGACCTCTTCTGCAGTCATCAAGTACTGCAGAAGCCTGTTAATCACCCACAGATTCAATCCAGGTGTGAGGCAGAAGTGGAACCCCTAAAACATGCAGGGCAGGGGAGCCTGAGGACCAGGAATGAGAAATATGGCATTAAGGCAAAATTAATGTACTCCAGCTGGGCACAGCAAACACTGATGTTTTAATTCATTCTTGCTGCGTAAAGAAACCTGAGCTGAGGTCATTTTTACACAGTGGATCTGGATTGCGGATCTGGTTCAGAGGTCCTGTAGTCCATAAGTGCTATAAAAATACTCCACTGTGATGGCAATGTTAAGTAACCATGTGTTTCTTTCAAACATTCATCTTCTTGGCTGAAACCAATGACAAAAAAGTGAGAATATGTTTATCAACTGTTAAAAGCAGAGGGTGGTTTCTTCATGAACTCAAGTATTTCTTTTCAAAGTGGTGTTGTAAACTTTTTTTCTCTGGTGACTTCTCTGTTTTGTTGTGGCACTTCACACAGTTTTCCTTTTGCATATTACCGGGTTCTGAATTTTTTTCTCTTAAAGGTTAAATTCTCACAAATTCTGGAAAACAGAGTTGTTACCGTTACCTTTATTCTGTCGGTTTGCCAGATGATAGGACTTGGATCTATAATATATGTATGTTTGAGTGTAGATATTGTCCAGATCTTGTCTCCAAGTATCTGGGCTCAAAGACTGTAGAAGCTGCTCTATAGTGTCAAAGGCAGCTATGGTTCTGTCCAAGTCCTCCAGGGTCTGAGGAACCTCTGTGGCTGGCATCTCGTTGTCACTCATGTCCTGCAATAAATAAAGGAGGAAAGATTAAAATTAAAATTTTCCGATTTAAAAATAAAAAGCTAACATAATTAAAAGGCTTTTCAGTAAAAGTTTTTTTTTTGATAAAGTATTAGCAAAATACCCACAGAAGGCAGTAAAACTCAAACTCTCACGTAGACAGGGATTATTCACCCTGAGACATTAGCAGTCATGTTTCAAAGGACCAAGGTAAGTAATGAGATGATTTATAAAGGTTATATGGGAGAGTTGGCCTGATTAAAGATGACAATAAAACAGAAGTACTCCACTGGGACTTAACATTTGTTAATATTTACTGTAAGAGCTTAAATTAGGTGGCCTTGTGGGCATAAATCAATCACACTACCTTCTGCCTTCCTCCATTTTTTTTTTTCTATAAAATGTGAAATAGATCAGCCCAACTCAATATAATACTATAAAGGGAATCTTAAAAGCCACTATATCAAGATGTAGTACTTTATGAATGTGAGGCTAACACCTGAAAAATGTCCGCCTTTGCATAATCAATTTAAAAGTACAAATGGCTATAATGGATGGATCACATTTTACATCTGCTGTTTAGTTGGCAGCAGCTACATAAATGGATTTAGGAGGAGATGCACAGTAGCTTTACACATTTATCAGGTTTTATAAATCAAGAGATAGTAAAAACCTAAGTATTTGACTCTCAGTGGTCATCTACTTATTTATCTAATAAATGTCTGAATGCTTTAGTAAATACAAAATAATTAAAAAGTGAACGCATGCAGCTAGTTTTTGCCAATCCATTGCATGTAATTTACTGAATATCAACAAGTGTTCCCACCTCTGTAAAATAAGGAATTCTATCAGTTTGCTGATCTGGAAAATTAAGGTCCAACTTAATAAAATGCTAAGAAGGACACACATTACCACTGATCTTGAAGAAGTAGTAGCTTTCATTAACACAAAAAAAAATCCTTCTCAAAGAGGCAAGGCAGTGAAAAGGTCAAGAAAAAGATAATTACTGCGTGTTATAGCCGCTGACTGAGGTTCTACAAGAATTTCATTTCCAGGTTGTAGCCTTTTACACATGGCCCCTGCAGTGATTTCATTTCTTAATAAATACATGACACTGTAACAGGCCCTTAGCTGTTTTTGATTTAAAGTTGCATTCAAATTCTTTTAAAACCTAATAAAGACTAAAAGGTTAGGCATTATTTTTTGATGCAACACCTTAAAATTGAAGGACAGAATAATCAAATTTCAGCCTGGCTGTATTATTGAAATTATTAAGAGGTCTACAAAGAAAACAGATGCAAGTAAAAAACATCATGAACCAATAAATGAAAACCTGCAAGTTTTAAAGTAACCATAAGAATATCCCACTGTTATATTAGAGTAAGTAAGTGTGGCTCTACATTTCAAACCACTAATATAATAAATATGGTATATCCCCCATGTACAATGTGTGGGTGTGTGTTGGTTACAAAATATGTCATAAATGCAAATCTAATGAATTTCTTTCTTTTTTCTGTTTTGGTAATGGCTCAGCTTGAAGTACCTGGAAAGTAGCTGCACGCATTTACTATGTGAAATCCAAAAGCATTTTATGGAAATATAAATGTATATTTATTGCAATATCAGTCTGGTATATAACAGAATATATAAAATAAATTTCAAACTTTAACATTTTTACTAAAAATACAAAAACAAAAGTATGCATTTAGTCTTTTCATAAATCACTATAACAAAATCAAGCCTTCTGCGTTGCTGGCGACATGTCCAAGGTGACCCCGCCTCTCGCCCAGAACGTAGCTGGAGAGAAGCACCAGCACCTCCTGACCCCACTAGGGACAAGGGTGTTACAAAATGGATGGATGAATGAATGAATGAATGAATGAATGAATGAATGAATGAATGAATGAATGAATGGATGGATGGATGGATGGATGGTAAATCAAGCCTTTCCATTTTGCTTTCTATTTGTTAGTGTAATAACTCACCGACATGAGTTCAGTGACAGCCTCCCAATTGGTGTCACCCTAGAAAATGTAAAGCAGAACAAGATAAATTAAATTTAATGTCATTTAAAATAATTATTTGGAGGATTATTTGTAAAGGCCTGACCCACTTAGTGTATTGATTATTTTTGAGGTTTTCTGGCTTTAGCACAATGTAAAGTTCAAAAAGTAGATCAAGCAAGACTGGTGGTACTTGCAATTACTGTACTGTCCACTGAATTATTTTACTTTGATGCCAAGTAGCAGCATATTCAACACAAGTCAAAACATTGACTGGCGACTGACTGAAAAAGATACAAATCAACAGAAGTATAAATGGACAGTTCACCACCACATTTGTTTTAAAGATGTGTCAGTCATTCTGCATTAAGAGGTTGAAGTCAGTGAGACACCTCCTCTAGAAATTCACAGAAGGATAAGTGATTAGCATTCTTTAACCAACACAAGCATAATAAATTAGTAAGTGTTTGTTTTCATAATTTATTTCTTAAAAAAGCAAAACAAAACATACTAAAGTCCAAGTCCTGCTGATGTAAAGTGATTGCGGCAAAATGAAGTGGTACTTGTTATGTAAAGTTAAATAACCACTGCATTAAAGTAATGCATAATGTAAATTATGATAACAGAAACAAAACATTGTAGATTCAAAATATTCCCATATCAAATTAATATTTGGCTTTTGTGGGCTTACAGCAACATATCATGTCTGTGAACGTAGAGCTTCTCCTGAAATGTCTACACACAAAACAACATTTCTGTTTGATCTGGGAAACTTGAACTCTGTTTATCTATATGCATATTAAAAATAAATTGTATTTAAATTGTCTGAAATAAAAAGGAATAGTTTACCCCTAAATTATTCCCATAAAGTGAGGATAAGGATATATCTTTAAAAAATGTGTAAATATTCAAACCTATATTATTTTGCAACTTTTTGACAAAACAGGCTAAGGAGAATCTAGAAAACTTTCTAGAATCTCTTAAGTTTAAAGGTCACTCTTCTTAAGTTTCCCATTAAATCAAAGGGTCTTAACTATTCAGAGTCCACATGTAAACTGGACTAAAGCTACTGTAAGTCACGGTGAAATACATAAAGCAAAAGGTCAGGCAAAGGTCTTTAACATCAAACAAAATGAAAAGTCAGACTGTTTAAGAAGTGACCTCCCACCTAACAGTTCAGTGCTTCTTTTTCTTTTATTACATACTTGACCTTAAAAAGAACTTGCAAAGAACTGGGTGGAGCATTGACATGTTTTCCTGGAAAACCAGGTGTCTTGCCTGACTGACTGCCAGCAGAGGGTTTCCAAAGAACCTAGTCATAGCACATCTATGCAGATATGTGCAATTGTTGGAGAACAACAATTGCAAATCGGACTCTAGTCACAGTGTGTTGTTCTGGACGCATGTTTGACCAAGTTTGTTTTGTATATTCCCGTCCGCATACTTGCATTTATAGACATCCTGTAAGGAATCACAAAGCGCATCAAGTTGCACTGGCTTTTGGATCTGTCTCCTTGAAGAGTCCTAAATGCCCTGACTGATAAATGTGGAACAATAAATCTGTCTCCATGCACTCCGACGAACACAGTGCCTTCACTTTGTTCTGCTGCGTGTGTTTGTGTGAGCTGTAGCTGTAATAGGGCTGAGATCAAAGGTAGTCAGTGTGCAGAGGTTGTTTTAAAAGTCTCTTGTATGTGGCTTGAAATGCACTCACAAATGTAGATGTACAAAGTAGTTGTGACTGAGGTTAGAGTGTTTCCCATAAGATTGTGAGCACTGTTGTCATTCACTCTGCGGTGTCTTGGATCTCTAAATTTATGGCCTAAATCTACTTAAAAGTTACAATCGAGGAAAACTAAACTTAGCGAGGGATGGGCAGTTAGAAAATATTTCTTGGATGAGTCTAAAGGAAATACATCTGAGTCAATGCTCCCAAATTGTTCCCAATGACTAACTCAAGAAGATGTTTACAGCATTCTTGTCTATTTTTTTCCCCCCTCCTTTCAAAAACCAAATGCTGAATGTGAACCAAATTCTGGATCACATTTTTGGTACAATCACATTGGTACTATTACAAAGACAGATATCTTTGTTCCCTATGTAAATATAGGTCCTACTGAATGCAATTTTTAAATTTTAAGATAAAAACAATCTATGTTAGAATTATTATGGTTTAATCGCCTCCGCAGCAGCTGGCTATGCTGATCCATATCAACACATCTTAAATACCATATAGCACTGGAAGCTATCATTGTTTTCATCAAAAGAACAAAAATATTCTTTCAGTTGTAGCAGATGGAACAAAAAAATCAATGATAATTTATAAAATATATGTTTTGTTTTTCAATTTAACAGATGCAGCAATTCCCAAACAATCACAATTAGACTGTTCTGAGCTGCAGCAGCTAAAAGATGTAGCTCAATTTAACTCTAATTGTAGACATTGGTAAGAATAGACAGTCTCTTAAAATTCTACAAATTTTGACATAGTTTGTACATATCTAGCATTTTGAGGGTGTAATTACTTACTCATGTTTCTTCACTTCATAAACAACGACGTGTCGGGATGTTTTCAACTTGAGGTTAAATTTAAAAGAAAAAAATATACATACTGGTAAAGACCAGACCATTTCTATGTTGACACCCTTGAATTAAAATAAAGTGTTTTCTTTTTTATCATGCTCAGCTGTTAACAAACTTATTGATTTCCTGTGGAACTACCTGAAGCACCGTATTATTCCCTTTGAGAGTTAACATAAAGCCTGTGTTATTGTAACACGCTTTTGTTTTATATGATTTATTACTGTTGCTGGGAAAAACAGACAGTCCTGCTTTTAGTCTTGCTTTTCAATACTTTGGTTCACTGAAAGAAAAAAAATGTACCTTGGCATATTCACCGGTGGTGAGGGAATGGATTCTTATTTACAGTAGCAGCCTAGTGGAAAGGACATAAGGGAGCTGCCCCTTTCAACTCCATTTTGTACAATTGGACACTCAAACAGCAGAGAATCAAGCGTGTGGTAGACAGCGAGGAAAGCGAATGCGTTTCCCCATCAGCTTTTACAACGCATGAGCAGCTGGAAGGACATTCGAGTTAGAGGATAAATTACACTAGCCACGTCTCTGCTGTTTCATCTATGCCTGAGCTGAAGCTTATTCTCAGGTTATAACCTAAAGAATATTCTCATGCAGCAATAAATCTTTCCTTTAGATTTAGTATCACACTTCTGAACTTGCACACTTCTACCTAACAGTTTTAGTGTTTTTCTTAAGAGATCTATATATAGAAATGTTATGCATGTATTGTTGTGACACGACACATGCTTGTGTGGTGAACTGCTAGATCATACACTCCAAGAAAAGCATTTACTGAGTTAATTAGTTCTTAGTAACCTGCTTTTGGTTGCTTGATCAGACATGGGGCTTGCAGCTTGTCTAACTCTAAATATAGTTTCCAAATCATAGCTGCATGTTTGTTGTGACAAGAAACACTTCTGAACAGTCAATTTAGTCATTTTTTGGTAAAAGAAAAGGGTTTAAGTCTTCTTTCAGCCAGCTGGAGGTCAGTGAGGAGCAATGGGTAAGCAGCAGTGAAGGAAAATCTTCCCAATCGGAACAGCTGTAGTTTAATGACAGGACTGCTCTTAAGTTTTTTTTCTGGTTCTCTGTTTTTGCCTTCATTTCTCTCTATATGCTGTCTTTGTTTTACTTTCCTATGTGGATTTTTGTTTGATCAGATCCACACCAATTTATTCCACAGAGCCCAGTGCCTCACGACTGCCTTCCTCGCCAGTTTTCTCATTGTCTCCCGCAGTTTGGCTTGTTTTAGTCATTAGCTGACATCCTGATAGCATCTCAGACACCTGTTCTCCCCTTCCACTGCTGCTTCTCCCTCTAACGTTTCTTCCTTCACACTTTTTTTTTTTGGTGCCTCCTCTCCTTCTCCTTATCTGTTCGACAGGTCTGGAGAGAACAAATTAGACCTACTAAATTAAGCCACACGCAGAGCTCCAGTCTAGCTTGAGGGGATTTATGTGTGTGAGTGCGTGCATGTCTGTTAAAGACAGAAAGGTGCAACACTCACACGCAAACGCAGGGGCTCTTTAAAAATTGGGTAAAACTGATCTAATGAGCAGGGCCTCAAGAATTGGTTTCTGTTCGTAATGCAAAGGGTTGTGATTATTTGACCAGAGGAGAGATTGTAAAAAATGAGGCAGGAAGGGGGGGAAAAAAAGCTGTAAGACTCTGAGAGGGGTAGATAAGAAAGTTATTTGTGGTTTACACAGTGGCAGAGTAAGTAAGTAGGTATATTTAGGTCAGAACTTCATGATGGGAGGCTTTCACATTTCCCCGTCATCGCTACAGACTGAAAGGTGGCACTCGGCGCGAGATGGTTGAGGGTATACCCAGCTGGCTTGACTGGAGTCTATTTTAGAGTCTGAATTTCTCCAGGTGGTCCTTCCCACAGTCCAGATTGATAAGTGACGCAGTTAATTGGTGGCTGCAGATTAGAAAGTGAGCCTGAGTCGTTGTCTGTCTCTCAGCATTAGTCCTGTGATTCACAAGTTAGTTTCCAACATGCAATCTGCTTTTCACCAACTACCAGGTGGAACATGGCTGCACCGAGGTGCATCCATCTTACCATCCGGAAAGTTAAGAGCTATGGTTATTAAAAAAAAATAGAAGAATTACTATAAACTCATTAAAAAGCTAACTAAACAGAGTTTTTTTTTTTTAAGCTTGTTAGTAAAATATTTATGAGAAGTCAGAGTCAGACAGCTTAAAGTAGTAGTACTATGTAGCACCAGTACAAAGCAAGTGTAGAAGTGTGGTAAAATCCACAAGATGCCGTAGCTTCAGGGTGAAGTTAGAGTGGCTGTTGTTTAGAAAGCAACTTTAAATTTAAGTGAGGGTCTTTATTCAGAACGGTGTGTATTAACACATCTGTATTATGCTCTAATGGAAGCATAATTAGACACAAAAGCTAAATGTCATCAGTAGTCCTAAACTGCTGTAAAACATCTTAAGACTAGAATAGAGGAATAAAATAATTGTCTGTTCTGACATGTTTGATATCTGCTCTAAAATTTCATGCTGTTATAATATTTTGTCCTCAATGTTAGTCTAAAGGTCATGTTTTATAATTTCAGTGTGTGTTGAGCTGCATCGCAGCTTAATCGTGAATATTAAGCGCAGTGAAATCAGGTGGTGACCAGACTCAAAGAGTTTTCAGTTTGATTGGACCTGACTGGTGACAGACTGGTTGGAAAATAAAATCCTGACATTCTTTCAGTGAGAGAGCGCGCACCAAACCTCAGCGCTAACAGGCTGCACTGACAACAACACTCCCCTGTATCAAAGCTGCTGTTGAGGAAAGAAGTCTCAAGGTATTGGGATCAAAGAGGTGTTAAAAAAATGAAGCCAGAGGAAACACAAAAGTTAGAAGAAGCTTTTTAAAATGAAACCAGAGGCATGTCAGCAGTTCATTCAGGTAGCTACAACAGGGGGCTAGTCTTCAGAGGCTGCTTGGCAATTTGAACTTTTACTGTTTGGATATTTATTTTTGGTAAAACGAGACGTGTGCCACAGAAAGTCAATTGTTGACCTTTGGTTGTTATAGATAAAGGGGTAAATAGACAGACCAGGGCCCTGTTTAAGAAAGCAGGCTTAGCAAACTCTGAATAGAAGGCAAACACTCTGAGCAACCTACCGGAAGCTGTGATACTAAAGATTTTCAATTTCAGAACAAGTGTGTCAATCAGGCAATTCAATTCTGAGTCAAGTTAGCTGTGACTTAAGCGTGAGTATATCAGAAGCCGAGAATTAGCTTGGCAATGCATGAGTGAGATTTGACAGAAAATAAAAGTTCTGCTAATTGTTTGAAAAGTGCCGTAACTGGTAAGATTCATATACCACTCTGTTCAGGTTTGGGTTTATTCCAGTCCTAAGGCGGAATTAACAAGATCTAACTTTGTAACATCTTTGCAGCCAAACTAAAAGAACCAAGTTTCCATAATCAAAGCTTTTGACTTACTTTCTAGTGTGTATTTAACATATGGTTAAATGCTGCTTTTGGTTCATCCAGTGTAAACGCTCATCTTGGTTTTAAACCAAAATTTGAATTGTCTACAATATTTATAAAGCCTTACAACAGTCAGATATCGATTATGGAATATATTATCATTCATTACAATATCAAGATCAAGATGCTAACATAAAAATAAAAAATAATCCTGCCAGATTAAAATTTTATGAGAGGTAACTATAATCAATCTACTAAAATTACTATTTTAAGAAAATAATATTTTTGTTCATGTTTATCGATATGTATATCATTCTCAAAAACCAGTGAAAACATCAACCAAACTAACCCAGAGAAGTTAAATTCTTTGTAGATATACTAGGTTTATGATAAGGATACCATAAATACAGATCTGTACGTCAATATTTTCCTATATTATAAAATATAGAAAATTATTCATTTAGTGTGTGTTTGTATAATTATATATACAAAGTATATAATTTACTTTTAGAAATTGTTTAAAGTGATTTTAGTCAATTTGAATGTGTGTAGCTTAAATATTTATCTTACATGTTTCCTAAAAGGACAAATTATTGCAACAGTTGCATTGAAGGGTTTTTTATTTCATATTCACTCAGTAAAGTACAAAAATGACACCACAAATGAAGGCTCATGAATAAATACACCTGCGTTCTCTTTCTTTTTGGTTTGTCTTGACTTTTATTCTTTCTCATGACTCTTTCTTCTCAGATAATAGACAGAGCCAGGAGCTCTTCATCTCTTCCTCTTTTTACTAGGAACCTTCTTTAATGCCTCTTTGACTTTCTGCTGCTCGCTCTTCCCCTTTAGCCCGTCGATTACAGAGCAGAGTAACGTCTTAAATTCAGAGCCTCTCTCTTTGTTCTTTGGGCTTCCTGACAAAATGACAAAGCAAATCTCCTTATCCATTCATTTGACAGCCTCTAAGAGAACAGCTTTGCATCCTCCCAACGTCCTGTCCTATTTCTCTCGATTTCTCCTCTTCTGTCAAATGGTTGGATAGGAAAGGCTTGGCTACATCTTACAGCTTGGTATTTTACAGAAAGCTTTGCTATGACCACTACGGCACCATATCTTATTGCACTTTATTCCATCGTTTTGTTTACCGTCAAATCCAGTCGTAAGTGCTCAAAGACAAGCATGTTAAATTAAAAAAACACATTTGTTCTGTCTCTAATAATTGCAGCTGGAACGTGCGAGGCTTCCTTACCAGCAGTGAGTAGTAGATTTTGAATCCTGGTTTCGCCACAAAGTAATCGTCCGAATTGAAGATGATTCTGAGTGTGTTGGATCTTGAAGTCAGACTGGACGGTGCCTTCTGCCCACACCAACGTCCCCACTTTATAATGCTACTCTGTGATTTTTCTCCACTTCAACAAAGTCATAACTGAAATAACAAAAAAAAAAAGGAAAGACAAAAATGTATAAACAGTTCAATTCATGGCAGTAGACGGAAAAAGTTATGGGATAAACACAAAAAAGACTAATTGCTGTGTTTACGCATAGAATGATGATTTAATACATTAATTTTGATATTGTATAAAATTTTATATTGTTTGACTAAAAACATAGTACAAGATGTGACAATTAATCCTGAAGTGAAGCATTTATAAATACATAAAGACCTCCACGGCTTTACATTAAGACACTGTTTTTACAACACTAAGACGATTCTGCTGGAAAAGTCCCATAATGCACTGTGCATCACAGTCAAAACTGGAGCCCAAAGCAATGGGAAAAGGTGGCTTGGTCTGATGAATCACCATTTCTTTCACATCATGTGGACGGCCGGGGGGTTTTGCATTGCTGACCCGGAGAACAAATGGCACAAAGATTTACTTGGGAAGAAAAGCAGAGTTATGCTTTGGGCAATGTTCTGCCATGAAACTTTATGTCACCCAGTTCAAGATAGCACAGGAGGATGCTATCTTGACACATACCACATACCTTAGCGCTGCTGCAGACCATTTATACCTTTTCATGGGACTAAATGGTATATCACACCACAATGATAGTGATATTCCACTATCATTGTGGGCTCTTCCAGTAAGGATAATGTGGTGTGCCACAAAGCAAAAATGGTTCAGAAATGTTTTGAAATGCAAAACAAATTTAAGAAGTTAAATTAGCCTCAAAATTTGGCAAACCTTAATCCAGTTAAGGATTAAGGTTTGATTAAGGTTTCTGATCCATGGGGGTCCCAAAACACAACTTTAGGAGCTTTTAGGGTGTGTTGCTAACATTACACCCTAAAAGCAAGCAAAAGAAACATTTGGGGGCCAGGCGGTCATAATGTTATGCCTGATAGAAACAGTGTTCTGACTACTGCATTACAACTATCATTAAGCCTTATAATTACTGATGAGGAAAGAAGTGTCTAGAAACAGAAAACTACAGAAATGGTCATTTAATTTCATTTGACTTAATCATTTAAATAGAATTAAATAACCAACAAATGCTCTTTTTTTTGGAAGTTTCTCAAAAAAACTGATGGACTATAATCGCACGTCCGATCAAAACAACAATATAGCTCCCTATTTTCACTGTACAGTGAAAGTTAATCCTGTGTCAAATAGATCTAACAGGAATTCGTTTTTAATCCTAAACAGATCATGACAGGAAATAAGCAAAGTGTCAGAAAAACCATAAATAATAACAATATTGCATTTGCATCGCTAGAACAAAATCTTAAAACTACTCAAAATGACAAAACTAGTACAGCTTCAATTTTATTTGCTTTTCCTTCAGTCAGAGGACAAATTCCTTGCAGTCGTTAAGTCATAAATAAGCTGCTTTTAAACAAACGCAAATGACAACTACAACTTTGTGATACAAAAGGATAATGATTTAAACCAAACAAATCTGAGTGGATCAAAAACAGCCCATAGAGATGTTAGTGAAAGACCTTGAACAAAAATGCTGCAACAGACATTATATATATCACCAAGATTATAGCTAGGATTATGTTAAGGATTTTATTCATTTATCACTTAAAAGAAATGCAGATATATTAACGCTTGACCATTTAAATATAAGTGGTCAAGTATTTTCCATTTTAACTGGTTGGTTGTTTTTATACTTGCTGTGTTTGTGTGTTGTAATGTCAGTTCTGCGTGGTGTTTTGACTGAAGTACCATATCATGAGTGTGAGAAAAGCTAATGGACATTTTGGTGTGAAACTACAGGGCCAATCTTATTGTGCTCCCAAATCTCCATAAACACTTCTTGAAATATTGTGTTAGTAAAGAAACTGTTGTGTTTGGATAAGGAAGTCCGGCACATAATTTCACATTGTTGTCACTGGTGCAATCGAGATCAAGCAGGAACTCTGCAGAACCAGAAGAAACACACAAAGTTTTTAGATAAAAAATAAATAAATGCTGTTATTACTGGTAAGGTGAACATTTTTCTTTTTTACTTGGAAGCTCAGACCACAACACCTACTTAAAACATGTGAATTAAAAAATACTGCTTAGTGGTAGTGGGCAACGGTATTTCAAAAATTAAAGTTCAAGGAGTATAAATACATTTTTCAAGGCACTTTTTACAGATAAGCTGGAAAGTAGCCAAGAAGAAAGAAAGAAATCACAAGTATATTGGATTTAAAGCTCTAGTCTCAACTACTGGACCTTTGCTCCTGCTGAGGAAACATCTCTAAATCATGTTTGTCCACTGTAGCATCTGGCCACAAATCTAAATATATATATATATATATATTGTTTCTTTAGTCGATGGACTAAAACACACTGGAGCTTTTATGTGTTCTTCAAATTGTTTTGTGTAATCGACTAAAGTTCTGAGGAGACATCTTTAGATAATAGTAAAAATTTCTGTCTGTTTTAGATTAGAAGCCAAAGTCAAACTGAATCATATGAGAATCCTATTTGAGTTTGTTGTTTTCAGCAAATATCAGGAAATCACACACATGAACATTAAAAAATATACGTTCTAAATTTTACACTAATCTGACATTTTTCAAGCCATCAAGCTAAAGCACAAAGCGATGAAAAGCAATTAAACACAGTTTTTTCTCCTTTTCTGAGCCTTAGATATTTTCTCCTTCATTTTTATTATGACTGCAAGATTGTCTTTCTTTATGGCGCTTACACTGACAGCTGAGTTACATTTTGGGATTAAACACATTTTTGTTCAACCATCACACGCTTTAAGGTTTTGCCAAAAAAGGAAAATTTCCCTCTAAACATTTGTCACATCCTATCAATAAAGAACTTTCATTGGCGTGGTGCAGCAATTACACAGGGAAATAATCCAAACGTGAAAGAGTTTCAATTTTTAGATTGACATTTTATACAGAGTAGATTTTTACTTGTCCTTGATGTGTTACTTTAAGCCATTCTCTCCATTACTCAGACTCAAACTTTTTAATCACTTTCGTCTTTCAGACAACTTTTCTCCATTACACATGCCCGTGATGCATCAGTGCTCCCTCCTGTTTGTCCTCAGTATCTCAGTCTTCCTTTGTCTTTCTCTCCTTTTGTCTCTCTAAGGGTACATTAGATCTCACTCTTTGTCTTTCCATATTAAGTGCCGTAATCATATAATCTGAATTCCATCCCCACCATCTCCATCTGCTCTCTTTATCTTCTTAAATCTTGTGTTTTTTTTACCTGCACTTTCCATTCGCAGGCTCCTCCAGGTGGAACTGTTCATCAAACTGAAGGTGGATGAGGCTCCCAGGTGGTGCTAGCAGTTTCCATGACAGACACAGGTTGCGGGGATAAGCTTTGGGGTAGTTTGGGCTGAAGATGACGCCACCCGCTGGAGTCACCGTGATGTTTTCGTCCTTGTGGTACAAGTCTGCGGTAGGGCGATTGCTGTCTGTTAGTGATTACAACTGATGAGTAAGTTATCCATTTTACAGGCACATCCGCATCCAGAGCAAATAATCACACACACAGAAACAAAATATTGGATGTTGGCAAACATCAGCAGAGAAAGCTAAAACACGCAAAAGAAATTGTCATGACGAAGAATATGTGATACATGAACACAATAGTGACTGTGTCAGAGCTTTAAAGCGATTTCATAACTTAAACGTTACACTTACTCTCTGTATGCTTTTATGTCCGTGGAAACCAGAAAATAAGTGCAAAATAAGTTTTAATTTAACCTCAGTGAACAATGTGTCTTGTAAAAAGACTCGGCAGGAGCTTTAAAAAGATAATTATGTGTTTTCTGATACATATATACTTCATTCTTCAAAAATAAATTGCCCACAAAACTGTGTTCTGATACACAAAACCTTCACATGCACCCACCCAAACACACAGACACACGCATGCACACACACTGTCAGAAGGTCAGGATTTGTGCTGAACTGGGCTGACAGGGTGATATTTTCTGACTGCTGTGTGGGTTTTTTCTGCAAGAGAGCTGAATCCGTAATCAAGGTGCCGCAGCATGCATCCCAGAGAGATGATGATGAAGCTTCAGCCTTCTCATCTACCTCTTTGCTGCAAACTTTGCCTAAATTTTACTCCTGTCCCACCACTCCATTTCCTCTCTTAGTGTATTTTTCTTCTCATCGTAGCTATTCTTGTCGTCTTCTGATTCTCTGATATGCTGATCCAAAACATAAGCCCCTAAAGATGCAGTTCATGGGAGAAACAACATGTCATACTATAGTTATATATCTGTGTGCTTTGGTGGCTGTGTCAGTGTATGTGGACATGCGTGATGAAGATGAATTTGTTTGTAAAGGAATTTTTACACTCTGTTGATCAGACGCTTCACTGTGAGGCTCCCCTCAGTCATGAAAGTGCTTATGTATCAGAGAGTTTCACTCACTAATGTCTAAAGGGAATTCAGCACAGCTTACAAAAGTCATTATGGTTAACACACATGTTGCTGTTGCAAGCAGAAAGGTTATTTTATGCTCCACATAATCTGTGTCGTGCAAGGACTGCTTGGGCATTGTTCAGGTCATAAGCTAGAGCTGCACAACATATAGAACTTTAATCAAGACCGCAGTGTATGAGTACATATTAAAAAAATCATAATGGATTGCTTGGATGCTATATTTGTAGGCCACAAAATTTTGGGTGCTATCAAAATGTAATGCATTCACTTTCTGAGTACTGCTGCCATATTAGCCAGTTGGGTACTCTCACTTCTCTTGATGATCGCCCCTGTTGTAGATGGCATTGGCCAGGACTCAAAGCCTTCTCAAGAGTGATAAGACAAACCAGAAAGAAAAGAGTGAGCTGCATCAATTGCAGCCAGTATTGTCAGTAGTATCACAGTTGTTGGCACTGTGATAATACAGAAGGCATCATAAAAGATAAACATGTAACCCTTGTAAAACTACAACTGCAGTTTCACTGTGTGTTCCTTGAGACTTTAACCATAAATGGTATGAATTTATTTATGAGCATTTCTGTAAAAGAAAGCAGTAATACTGTTTTTTTAAATTATAATAGCTTAGCTTATAAGAGAAAATAATTTTTTTTTAAAAATTATGCACTTCAATGTTTTAGGCATTTTGTCATTATTCCAGATGCTAATACTTTATCTTTTAATCATATTATGAATGAAAATAAGGAATGGTCTTATTTATTTTGGACATAATCATCGGGCAGTAAAATATGCTCCCTCCGACCATCTGTTCGCTCTTGCCAGAAAATGGCACTCTCTGTTTAGTGGCAGTATTTGTCATCTGGGGGCAGTGATTCTTGTGATTGATCTGATCGGCTGGATTTTACGCTCAAATGTGATGACAGCCAGGCCCGGACTTGGCCAGAGCTATGCGCTCTCAGTTAATAAATGTGGCCACGATAAGAGCTATGTGCTCTCTTGATTAATATTGTGATTGCTTAATACACTCCTCAGGGTTTTTGGCAGGAATGTGACGCCATAAGTTTTCCTTTGCAGACAAATTCCAGCTCAGTCACATTCGATAATAATATTTGAAGATGGATTTTTAATTCTTTTCACAAATTTTAAATGGATTTGCATCTGGGCTTTGACTAGGTCCTTCTAGCATATTAATATACTTTAATTAAGCCATTCCTTTCTGCGTCTGGGTGCATGTTTCAAGTTGTTGTCCTGCTTGAAGGTGAGTCTCTTTTCACTTTAGCTGCCTCTAACAGGTTTTCTTCCGTAACCATCCAGTATTTAAAGTGTAACCAACCTCCAAATCAATTTTTTGCCGATAAACCATCTAAATAGGCTATTTAGGGTTCTATCTTTATGTTCCATCTATATGTTTCTGTGTGATAAGTCTCTTATCAACACAGGAAAAAGAAGCTTCGTTTATCTCTTGTTGGTATATTATTAAAGTTCCTAAATATAGTGACAAAGTTTATAAGTAAGCAAAAGTGCTTCTTTCGTCCTGACCACAGTCCTGCTCACTTCCTCTGCTCGTCCCCTCTGTGCCTCTTGGCTTCGCCGCCTTTGCTCAAATGTTTCAGATTTTGTCAGGGACGGGGTTATGCTTTCACTGCAGTGTTAGTTATACTTTAACTCCATCCATGTTCCCATGACCTCTAATCAGGCTTCATGCTGAAGACAAAATCATCCCCATAGCATCATGCTGCCACCATCATGTTTCATTGTGAGGGCTGTGCCAGTTGAAATTAAATAACATAAAGAAATACAGATGATGATCTGTTTGAAAATAAATAAATTTTTACATAAATAAAATTTACTTTAAAAATCTGTTTTATTTTACTCCCTCTTCACAATTCTGCACCACTTTGTGTTTTTCTATCACATACAATCCTAAAAACATGCAATTTATGTTTGTAGCGGGATAAAATGTAAAAAAAAAATAGAGGTACTCAAGTTCTTCTAAAGCAACTACACTTGAAAATCAGTTCCATTAAAGCACTCATGAACACACCACACTTCTTCAACTAAACAAAGTTAATATCTTCAAAACCTATCTAAAGGTTAATTGTTTGCTGCTGCAGAAAATCTGGTGATGTTTTATTCCTTACAGTCTGACTCACACCTTAAATACATATAAGCACACCGACTCTCTCTTGTTTTTCTTTCACATGTACCGACACGCATTATCTGACTTCAGCAATTAGACTTTAAGACTCCTGATCTGACACTTAAGTAGCTGTGACAATGATGATGCGTGACTGTGTGGTAAATCTGCATGTGCGGTGGGCAGACGGAAGAGTGGATGTTGCCAGGATTCAGGAGAAAAGTTCATGATACTTTGTGCAGATTTGCATGTAGGCTTGTCAGGTTGGTTTTATGTGGGTATTTTCTCACTAATTAAACTTGGCTCTCCCACCTCCAGTGCCAGGGTGTGATGTTCTCCGTGGCTTCAAGATCTATTTCTGATCCAAGTGCCAATCACACTCTAATCACCCGGCAACATGGTGCATCAGAGGCTGAAAAATAGCTCTCACGCTGGAGTACAGCAAGTCACACTGAAGGAGTTGATAACAAAGGATATTAATCTCTCAAGTCTCTGATTTAGTTGATATGCGAGTTGAACTTGCTGAAGTCACAGTGGTGCAAACATTTACCCAATATTAAACATCAGCCATTTTTAATAAAAGTGTCTGTTCTGTGCAGACCAAACACATTTTTATTTCTTGACTGACAGTTGGTACATTTCCACTCAGGAACAAACTCCCACAGGATAATGCCTCAAACAAGGCAACCCAATTTCTTCTGTCTCTCATCTTCTAACATATCCAGGCTGTCTTTCATCTTCCTAAACTAAACTTTTCTGAACCAACAACAAGCCAACAGTGTTTTTAAAATCCTCTCTTTCAAATGTGAATAACGCCATAGGTAAATGATGGACTCTTGATGTTTGCATTCTTCATGACATTCATATTTTTCACTGCAAGAACAGTGAAAAATATGTGAAGTAAAAACAATATAAATATATATGTATGTGTATTTATATGTATGTATGTATTTTATTAGCGATTTCAAGAATATATATATATATTATCTCAATATTGCAAGATCTTGTAAGACAAGATCTCTTACATCCATAAATCAGAAAGCTATTTCAGTTTCGATGACAAATGGAGCCTAATTTGCTATTACAGTGGTTTTTAATTCGCCACATATAGTTAGACACGGACATTTACATAAACATTATTGTAAGACAGACAACCTTTTCTTTCTGTCTAAACATTTTAGAATTTAGATCAGTGAGGATAACCACAAACCATTTTTTGTAGTATTTTTATTAGCATTTGACAATTTTTCACATTGATTTCCTCACTATTTGGGAAAATTAACTTGCAAACTATATGATTTGTGTCAAAGTGACCCGGGTTCACAAGCTTTCCACAATAGTTTTGCCCCATTCCGTCACACAGGATTGGTGTCACTGCGTTAGCTAAATCAACCAATAACAAAGTTTCTGGGGTACATTGAGCAACATCACAATCGCAGCACATCATATCAATAGCAACTTGAAAATGGTAACTGTTGCTCTGCAGACTATGCATAGTTGAAGGACTGCTAAGGTCTGAAAATATAAAAAGAGATGAAAAGAAGAAAGACAGCTTGTGAGTTTGACAAAAATCAATAAGAAGCAGAATAAAAGCCAAAGACGTTTCTTGAAAGTTATTTTCAAATCTTGTCCCGTCTCGTTCTTGTGAACCGAATATAGTGC
The DNA here is from genome assembly GCA_010277075.1 of Poeciliopsis retropinna. Lineage (NCBI taxonomy): Eukaryota > Metazoa > Chordata > Actinopteri > Cyprinodontiformes > Poeciliidae > Poeciliopsis > Poeciliopsis retropinna. The sequence goes on along the minus strand of VMRM01000002.1, from coordinate 13,459,877 downwards.
CTTGTCTAATCTTGTGACTTTTAAGCATCGTTACACCCCTATTAGCATCTGTTCAACGTTACATATGCTCCGTGTTGTAAATGCGCATTGGCTGTAGATGTGAGAGTCTTTACTTCCTCCCTCAGCGTATTTCCACCCATGAGAAATAACCAAAGCCCTTTCCATCTGGCTAAATGTTAGCCTGATGCATGTGTGGGAGCATCTCAAGTGTGTGTGCCTATATGCATCGCTGTGCTGCTAATCAGAGCCGATGCGGGCTCCACTGTTTTGCCACTCTCTCATGACAAATCAGCTTTAAATTTTCTTGCATGTTTTTCAGTCACGCTCACAAGAGCATAGAGGCATGTAAAAAGGGAGAAAAAGACACACAGACATGCACACAGTTCAGGAGTGTGCTCTGCATACCGAGGGGTGTCGGCTTTGGTCAGCATCAACTATCGCTCCAAATGTGCTTGCAACTATTTTTCCTTTGGTTCTTTAGTGTCTCCATCCTGCTCCATTTTCACTGAATTTTCCCCATAGTTTACTTAACCCTTATGCCTGAGTGACAGGACCTTACACTCTTCCATAAGGGTGGCGAGAATGATCCATTTTAGAATTGATATGTTTCAGGGTTACTTTTGTCATTTTGGTTTCGGTCATTCATTTGTAACATATTTTGTGTAATATTTGAGTCCACTTAATGATTTCAAGGTTTTCTGTAAATAATTGTATATTTAACATATTTAACATTTTTAAAACACTTGAGACATTCTGAAACTTGGAAGAAAAACTGCACAACAGCAATAGAATATCAATATCTATTTGTGTGTGTGTGTGTGTGTGTGTGTGGAGTGCAAGAGTCTGTGCAGGACCATTTCAGCTGTATATCTTGAAGTCATATACTGGTTGAGAAAACAACATATTTTTGAATTATAAGTAAAACTAATCATCAATATGCAAGCAGACATGCAAGAGAGAACACACACAGAAACACCAGAACAATGCACAGTAGGCTAATGGCAGCTCGCTAGTTTAGCAAACATATAAAGTTATTAAATAGGCTAAATTAATGATAGATGATTATAACTACTGAGACATCTTCTTTCACACAACATTCATGAATGACATACTGACACACATTATAAATAGGGTAATGTGAGCTAGCTGGTGAACATAGGGGTGATGAATAATAACAACGCAATGGAGGAAAAATTATTTCTGGTCAGCATTTTCTGTATTTAAGTGCTGTTTATGCATGGGTAAATGACATGATCAATATCAGAGACACGGCATGGATTAGGTGCCTCCCTGCTCGTTCCCCTCCTGTTATTTCCTCACATACACACACAAACACACCCCAGTGCGCAGCCCTTTGAGAACACACTGTGGTGCAATTCTTTTTCATTTGAATCGTGTTGTCATTAGATGACAGAGCGAGAGATGGAGAAGCAGAAAAGAAAACTCTCATGGGCACAAAAACACAACAGGGAAAAAAGATAAATATATCATAGGAAATTTAAAAAAAAAAAAAAGTTTTTTAAAGCGGTTGACAGACAGTAGGTAAGTTATGTGTAGCTTACACTGGTTACTGTAAAAGCCACACAGGCTGGGAAAAGTTACTGTTAGAAAAGTGAAAAGTCCCTGTTGTCCTGCATCTGTGTGCTGTATTTGCTATATGTTCATGACAAGAAAAATAAAGTGGTTTATTTGTGGTTCTCTGGTAATCATTTGTTTAACTAGAAGATGAATCATAAAACACATAAAATGTTGGTTTTTGAAGTGATAAACTTGAGTTTAAATGTCGTCACTCGGTTTAACACCGCAAGATCCTTCACAGTTGTGATGGATCTAATAAGTCTGATCAGATGCAATGTGCAACCTAAAAATAATCTAATTTAAAGTGTCACGTTTCTATGTGGTTAATTGCTGCATATTTGTAACATACTTTACACAAAGTTCATATCTCTCAGCTGTGAGGATGGACAGAAATAAGACAGAGAAAGAATTAGGACAAATGAAAGCAACAGGTTGATGTAATATTAAGGTGAAGAGTAGGAACAGTGACTCTTCATCCCAAGTGACACAATATTAAATATTTATTCTTTAAAAGTGCATTAGCAACATCTGTCATTTGTTTAAAACTATTAAAAATACCCATTTGACCATGTAACTTAGCAGAGAAGAATACAGGCCTGACTGAGTTAGAAGTAATCTCTATTGAAAGCAGTGCTGCATGGTCCATTTCCTTTCATGTCATTCTTGACAAATGGGTGAGTGCCGAGGGACATAATAATTTAGTGTTAACATCTTTCCGTAGAGTCCAAGCTATTGCTCAAATGTCATAGTTTTACATTTTCACAACAGAAAATCTATTAAAGAACTGTGTGTTGCTACTGTAACATTTTATTAAATTATTGGAAAAAAATTATTTTTGGTCGAGTTAATCACCTAAGATAGTGCACAATTTAAAGTAAGATTCCAGAAGTGCCTCATGAAATTAAAAAATTAGCTAGCATAATTAACTGGCTAGTGCTAAGCTTTCACTAATGCTTCACTAATTCTTTCACACAATACACATACACACAACTGAGACAAACAACTGACGGTAATGTGTAAAGATATCAGATAACCTTTATTGTTAAAAAGATAAAGCAAAGAAACAACCTAACCACATCATTTCTGACCCTCATGCATTAAGGGTTAAGAGTACTTTGCATTCATATTTCAAAGTACTTTAAAATATGAACTACTTTAAAAGAGCAAGCCATATGTTGTTCAACACTTATTTCTTATTCAGATTATTAGCCTATAGTGAACTTTGTATATCATTCTTAGGGCTAAGATGCTAAATGTTGCAAATGTGTAGTATAAGATTGAACTGGCACATGCACTAGGATGTTTCCCAACAATCTGCAGGTGAATTTTACATAAATCTGTGAATTTCCATTTGAATATGGGAGGCTTCACTGGTCCATCAGCCCTGCTATGGACCAGTAAACACCATCAGGGATTTTACTGACAGCAAAGGACAGTTTTGCAGCAGAAGACCCAACTTCAGTTTGGAAATGTCCAAAAATATCATTAATTATAGGAGCTCATTCCCCCAACCTCAGCAAAATCCTCCTCCTGCAGGTGGTCTTAAAAGCTTCTACTGCAGGTGTGAAAAGTAGCCGTTCACACGTCCTACCAACTCGTCTGCGTCACACTCTGACCCAAAAGCTCCCCGTGTATCTTCCATCCTCCTCTTCGCTGACCTCCTCTTTAGACTTACGATCACTGAAGAAGCAAATATGTAAATATGCTTTTGTTTAGAGCATACTTAAATATGCTCCCAGGGCAGTGCACCAGGATCCTGTCCTTCAACAGATCCTGGACTTCAACACCAACAACTTAGACAAACTTCAGCTTACTCAACTCACAGTGCTGTCAGTGGATCGGGTGAGCATCAGGACAATGACAAGCCTGCAGACAGACAGGAGGAAGATCAGTGGGTCCACTATCAGAAACCCAGAGGTTAACCTGCTTTTGACAGTGGAGATTATGGTGGACTTCTACAGAGCAGTCAGCACACTTCCACCACTCACCATCTCCAACAACTTTCTGGAGGCCCTAAAATGGCCCTCACACAAATACCATTTGGAAGAAGGTTTGAGCAAGAGACTGAGCATTTTCTTCAGTAACTCAAAAAGTAGAACCTTTCACGTGAGCTGTTGGTCATCTTCTACATTACCATTATTCAGTCTGTTCTGTCTTTGCCCATCACTATTGCTTGGCTCATCCAGAAAACTACAACAAACAATTAAGTCTGCAGAAAGGAACACTGAGGCTGACCTTCTCTCCACCCAAAACTATAACATGTCTTATTTTTATTATATTTAAAATGTCTTCAATGAGGGTAAAGTAGAACTGAAGTCATTGTTTGTGTGCACAGACTTGATGAATAAATCTCAATCTGATATGACTTGTGACCTGTATATCATATTGACCTGTAATTCTCAGGCTATCTCACATGAAGCATTCACTTCTGATTATGCTTACATAAAAGGAACTATAGCTTGTTTAGTAAAAATGTACAGCACTGCATTCTGCTCAACCTTCAGAGTGCTGAATAAGTATTGTTCCTACAATTAATAAACTTATTTACGATTTGCATAATTCTACATCAATCACTTTCCTTTTTGTACTATCACTATTATCTGTTCTTAATTTAGCTGTCTTTTCCTCAGTCTTTGCAAAATAAAGTTAAAACTGAACAGTTGTCCTTAGAGGCCCCCTGTCTGAGGACAATTTTGATTCAGTCAGAAACACTGTGGGGTGTTTGTCTCTGCAGCCTCTACTTATGAAGGGGGTAACACCATCCGTGTGCATCTGTGTGGGTGGATGTTTTCAGTGTGACAGCATCAGCATGCGAAAAGGGTTCGTTGTGACCGCATACTTCTGTGCAAAGATTCAAGAGATTTTTGTCTAAGAGCAGCTGAGTGTGTGAATTTGTGTGAGAAAGTGCGAATATACCTTTGAAGCCAAAACAAAGGCATGCCTTGTGACACCGACAGGCAAGGTTAGACAAACAAACGTGGGCATGACCAGAGCCATGTTTGCTCAGCATAAGGACCACATATGACAGAGCAGACATCCTCACAGGACGGAAATATCAGCCTAAATGGAGTCAGAATTACAAAAAAAAGCAGATTGGGGATTATAAACAAGACCAGAACAGAGCAAAGATGAAGGGCAGTCACCTACTGGAGACAAAAAAAAAAAAAAAAACACAAGAGGAGAAGGTGATTGAATGAGATAGAGAAGGACAAAGATGGAAAAAAAAAAAGAAACATGAAAATGCATGTAGCATAGAAAAATGAAAGGAGTAGAGACAAGGGAAAGAACAAGTCAGATCCCAAGAGGCCTCAACGCTTCAAATGCTGTGAAGGCTACACCAAAGAGCACGTCTAAGGTTGACTCATAAAGAAAGCATGGCATTAACTGTTTCAGGTCTATCCTCGAAATACCATCTATGCTTGGCTCAATGTCTCTAGTGTTTTGTTGCCATGTGTACAGCTTCATTTCTTATTTTTATTCTTGCCAAATAATGCGGAACACCTCACGATATCTACCAGCAACTCACAATGCGTTTACAATATTATCCGCTGCAGCATCTTTTTTGCTAGTTCCTACGTATTTGCCAGCAGGTTTCAATGGTGCTTTTGGGCCCGTTGATTAGCATTAGCATCCACTTAACTTCCACAAGGGCCTCTTAGACATCTGTGACTCAACACCTTCTGAGAGGGCAAATTAGCCTAATGGGCAGAAAAGAGGGGGATGGTCTGCTCTCTGCTAGAAAGGGTGGCTATACAGATCAAAAAGGGTATATTTTTAGATCATTTCAGATAGCCTCTAAGCACAACATTTTAATGAAGAAAGATGCCCAAAAACAAAGTCAGCCTTTGTTAAAAAAAATAAAAATGCTTTAGTGTTGCTGAATATGCTATGGTAGAAACACCTGTCCATTAGCAGGACCAACTTCGTCCTGTTCAGGTTTTACAGGAGTCTGCTAATGAATTACTGCCCTGTCTTCATTTTGCTCAAACTGTTACTGAGGGATAAGTAGGTCAGATTTTTTTTTCCCTTCCCTTGATTAGAACACAACCTGAGACTAAGAATGATTAGGGAGCGCAATGTTCTCCAGAATATAACAGTGGTTGAAAGGGGCGGTCTTATGCATTTTCCAGGCACAAGGTGCCATTTTGTAGCAGAGTCGAGTAACTATGTTAACTTCAATTGTAATAAAAATGTTATATATATGAAATATAACTTAAAAGAAATTTGACTTCATAATTTAATGGCTAAGCTCTCTTTCTAAAACTGCCTTCAAGAAGTCATTACAACATCACTCCTCTATTAACAAAAACAATGTTTTTACCAGAATCACACTGAGAAGTGGCTCATTACAATGAGCTTAGCAGATGCACAGTTTGACCAGGTGTTTTGCTAATTGCTGCTGGCTAGTCTGAAGGAGCTGAGGGAGGATGTCGCAGGGGAGAGGTGCTAGAAGTGCACTATGTCCACCCAGGCATTTTGCACAGCTGAATGGTGTGAGGGAGATTAAAGGATTCCTCAATCATGCCTGAAAGAATCAAGGTAACGGTCTAGATATGGTTATGATGAGGGATTAACATTATAACATGATGTAAAGTGAAAAAATTTTGATTTTACACAACATTTTCCCTTGCTGCTATCAATTGTCTAGCTTTATTGGACATTTGCAAAATGTTTAAAGTGTTGGCAATGTATGCACAGGGGGATGGATCTCTTCTGCTCTTATTATTGGCGCCAGTATAGCAGGAGGGGCTTACGGCAGCATTAGCTGCTTGCTCAGGATGGAACAGGGCTGCAGCTGAGCCGCAGAGTGTGGTTGTCATACAAATCTCGAACAACACAGAAAAAAGTCGCTAAATTCGTCACTTTTTGTTTTTTTGATAAAAAAAATTTGTTAGGGGGGTTCGAAAAGTCGCTAAGTTTAGCAATGCGTTCTATAAGTGAACACCAATGCGTCTTTCTTTGTGACAGAACCCCAGCTTACCCCCTCTGCTCGTCCCCAAATTTGGCTGTGACTCTCACTCTCTCTTTGCTTCACCCACTTTGCTGGAATTTTTCAAAAGTGGTCAGAGATGAGGTGATACTTTCACAGGGGGGTTAGTTACATTTTAATTGTGCTGTTGATCTGCAAGACTGGAAAAACGCATGGAAACCAAGTACAAAAATATCTGTAGGTTAGGGGTTAACTTACAAGGGCCTTGTTTTTGAACAGATTTATTATACTCTGTCATACCATGTTAGATCTTTTATGATTTGAGTTCACTAAAATAAAAAAATATATAATGATAATATCCATTTGAATTTTTCTAAAACAAAGCTGAAATGTAATTAATCTAAAAATGTCCACCTTTCCACCTTTGCAATGCACAAAAACTAACATGTCTCCATTCTCCTTATCTGCTGGCAGTCCACTTAGCAGGCACCCGTCCTCTGCTCTGATGCGCTCCTGTTTAACACCTTGGCTGAGCTTGCTGAATAATGCAGGAAAGAGCAGCATTGGCTGAGTCAGCACTGAGGACAGGTCAGTGGAGACACTGCGTTTGAACAACTGGCAGCCTTGTCACATGAATGCAGAAGCAGCACACACACTTCTCACACACAAATATTGTTTCCTCTACGCACAATTAGCAGAATGCATCTGTATGCAAACAAAAAGGACTATGTTGGAATGTGTAATTAATATGGATTATAGCTTGTTTTAAGGCCCTGAACTAGAATATATTGTAGCTGACCAGTTAGCTACAGCATCCTGTATCTTATGGGAATAACTTCAAACATCACCTACAAGGTTTTAATGGCAAATCTACATACTATGCAATTTATGAAAAAAACAACAAAAAAACACTAGCACTGCAGTACATCATGTTTTACACGCAAAACTGCTAAAAAAAAAAAAAAAAACAACTCAGCAGAAACAACAAGTTGGTTAAAGGGATATTCTGGATGATATGCAAAAGTACAATAAATTTGTAGTTAAAATGCCAGGCTTTTGCATTTATCTATCCGTGGTACATCCCATGCAGGGGTTTTTCCTGCCATGATGGTTCCTTCAACTCCTTCTTGTGAAGTTTCCATTGTCTGACACATTCACAGAGCACTTTACATTTATGTCAACACACTTAATTGAATCTTTCTAATTTTTTCTTGTTAAATAATTTTGTCCGTTATAAACTACACACATTGAGACACAAAATATGTAGGAAAGTCATTATAAGAATGTATTATGAAAACTTTACATTAAAAAGGGATGTGAATACTTTTGATTCCCACTGTGCATGTTGTAACATGAGCAAAAATAACAGCATCACCATAAAAAAGAGAAGAAATTGGAAGACAAATAGTGAGATAAAGAGAAGAAGACATGCAGAAAATAGGGGGGAAAAGAGAGAAAAGGAAGCACAGAATGATGGATAGGGCAGAAATCCATCATTGCAAGGAAGAAAGCAAAGACGGGAAAGTCTGTGGGTGTGGGAAGAGAGTTGAGATTGAAGGAAGGGCTAGACAGAAAGAAGGAAAGGATGAGGGATGAGAGAATCTTCTCCCTTTGTAGCTTTCCACGGTGGAACGCCTTTGCTCATCGACTACGTCCTCCCTGTGTGAACAAATATGTCATTGCAGTTAAGCTTGATGAAGACTGTTGCCTTTGCATTATTCTACATTAATAAGTGTTACTGACTGTTTTTGCAATAAAATCCAGATTGTTTTTTTTGTTTTTTTTTCTATTAAATTTTCTACTTCTATTACTAAAGTTTGGCTGCGGTATAAATACATATCAATCAAGGCAGGGGGATTCTCTTCAGAAATCTTCAACATCTGTCAAACTGGCAAATGTCATGGAAACCACTGGGGACAAGATCGTGCCACCTGAATTTTGCCGACCTTTTGTAGGTGTGAATACGTTCTTCTATGAAGGTTCGTAGCTAAATTTTACTGAGCCTATCCTCACATTAGGAGTTGACGTAGTAGTGTATGAGCTTAGGAGATTGTGAAGGTGTGTATGTTCATGCAGCTTGTTAGAGAAACACTCGGCTCCTGCTGACAGCTACTGTAATCTGAACAGCAGGGCTGACGAGGACAATCAATTAGCCCTGATTTACACTAAAGCAGAAAAACAGATGTTGCCTTTACAAAATGCAGTGGTTTCTAAAGGTTTTGGGACCCTTTAGATTACCCATTTCAGTTTAAATGTGTACAATTTTTACTCCACTAAATTAAATAAAAGACCAAGTTTACTGAGCAAACTTAGTAAAATACACCGATGCTACACCGGCCAGAAGTGGACATTAACTGGAATCTAAAGCTAGGTCTTTTTGGCTAATGAGGTGACAATCACGTTAGAGTGTTTATTGATCTTAAATCAATGTTATCTTATACTGAAAATAAACAGAGATCATTTCAAATGCTTAGACCCAACATTAACACAAGGGCTTACCTTATCTGCGACTGTCTTTACGACATGAGAGCATCATGAAGAGAGAGGAACACAACAGAGAGAGATCAGGTCAGTTCAGTAAAGTCACTGAAAAGTTTCTTGATTAAAAAAAAATGGGTTTCTTCTTATCTCCTTTCAAAACCTCACCGCTTTGAGTATGATAATGTTTCATTGCATGTCTTAATTTTTGCCACTTTTGTTCTCTGCCTTTTTGAAGTATTATCTCCAGATAATTTTGACTACGTCAATCTGTTTTTATTAATAGTTATGCGTCTTTGGTTATGCTTTCCTCTTTCCCTGACCAAGCAGCTCCCTCTTCCTCCTTGAGCAAACCACAGGACCTGCTGACTAGCAGTGTCTCCCCACTGTGGTCAGATTACCGACTTTGTGCATTTTTCAAGCATTTTGTGACAAATCAGGCCTCAAGGACAAAGTACTGCAGTCCAAAGAGAATAAAATGGGTCTCTATGGTTGCTCAAGAGAAATAAAGGGCATTAATTCATCTATTTTAGGACAAATTAGATCAGATGGAAGATTTAAAAATGGCGTCAGTATTGCGGTAAAAAAAAAGAAAAAAGAAGAAAATATGAGAACGAGGTGATTCTAACTTTTGGCTTGAGTCTTTGATATACCTATCTTTGATGATAAATGCTCCTTTAATGACAAAGTTAATGTGCTAACTTTTTAACAGTTAATAAAGTTGAATGAGGTCACAATCGCAAAAAGTATAAATAACTTGACTGCATTGTGTCTCTTCTGGAAGACAAGCAATTAAGAGATTATTTAAATGTTAACTAACTGTGTTCTTTTTCTCTTTACTTTTATCTGGATCTATTCAGAAACTTTGAGGCGCCAGTGTTTGCAATGATACACTGACTTGCAACTACTTGTACTGTTTTTTTTTTTTGTCAGATTACACAACCATAACATCACTTGTTTAATGCTTCATGTTATAATAAAGAGTACAGCACATTTAGATTTTTTTACACAAATAAAATTCAGTGATTGGACAAGTTTGGGTAGAGGTGATTGAGTTAAATACATTGGAGTCTGCAAAATACTTAAGTGGACAGAGATTGACCTTCCAACAAGACAAAGAGCCTAAACATACAACCAGAGGTAGAGTGAAATGGTTTCACTCTGTCACATTTTATTTTTGCTAATTTTCTGATAGCACAGAAAATTAGGCCTAAATCCAATTGAGAAATCAAGACTAGACCTAAACATCCATATTTAGGTCATTAATGTTCTCCAGCCAATCTGTCTGAGCTTGAGTTTATGTTTGCAAAGAAAAATTGACAAAAATATCGGCCTCTAGATGTTGGAAATTGCATTCGTATTTGGAAATGTACACATGGACTAAGTACACATGCACACCAAAATTCTAAGATTTTTATTTGAAAAACAAACTTAAATCCATATGTCCTTATCTTCCCTGTGCACAGTTAAGCCATCATTTGTGATGCTCTATCACATAAACGTCCAATAAAATGCATTGTCTGTGTAGAAACTTAGCAAAATCTGAAAAGGGCAAAGGGGCTTAAATATTTCTGCATGACACCACAAAATAATAAAACAAAAAATGAAAGGATATTTGCAGCTCTTCACTTAAAAATAACAGTAACGATTACATTTAAAACAGAAAAATTTGTGTGAAATGTTTAGAGCTATGTGCACCTTGCACTTTTAAAGTGTGTGAGTTTGAGTGTGTTTGCCAGGCCCCAGCTGGGCTTGCACTAGTTTATCAAAAATCAGAGTTGATCCCTCTAAGGACTGCTTGGGCGCTGTTTGCTGGATATATGCTTGTGTGTGTTTGCTCGGAGCGTTGTGTGTGATGCTGAGCAGATGCTGTTGTTTTGACAGCCATCCTGCTCCCAGTCCGTCTGCCTTGCATCATCTGGATGTGTCTGTGAGTGCGCATTTGTATACGTTTGTGTCAGGGAGCATGTGCCCAAGTGCATTGTTGCCTGTATGTGTGTAGTTATGATGCAGGGTTAAGCTGCGATCTGACTGTCAAGTGTGTGTCTGACCTTCTATCTACCGCAGGGATCACTTATCCTGCTGCAGGCGCTGCAGTAGCACATAACTTCATCCTTCTGCTGTTTTTTATTCCTCTTTTTAACCATTTTTCTTTCTCTTTTAGCTTCAAGCTTTATGCCTATCATTTCATTATTCTGATAGCACTCTAAAAACGCCTTTTCTCATGTCGGTGTCCCCTATCCCCAATCCTCTCTTCGGCACACTGCATATTCTCTGCTTTTCTCCCCATGTTTGCATCTAACTCGTCCTCACTCTGTGCTTCCAAGATAGCAAAAAAAAAAAAAACAAAACAAAAAAAAAAAACTAACACTCAACAAAGAGTTGACTCTGAAATGAAACCAGAAGAGAAAACTAATGAAGACAACTCGGAGATTGGGGGTTTGGGGGCAGCAGAAGAAATGCTGAGATGTACAAATAAAGAATCAGAGAGGAGGGGGACGAAACGCTGACAGTTAGAGAAGGAAAGATAAAAGTGTTTGACAGAGGAGGGGGAAAAAAAGTCTTTTTCAAATGTGTCAGGGCAGCATTGTCAGAGTAACAAAGACGTAGCTCTTTCAGTGCACTAGAGGATGTCTCAAACGCAGACTTTTTTCAACGCACACACGCAGTATAAAACATACAGTGTTTATCTCTTTTCTTCAGCTGGGATGCCTCTCCTGGGGGTGAAAGCAGCTTCTGCTCTCATCTTTCTGTAGTGTCACTTTTGACACTTGACATGTTCTTACTATTACATAGTCCTGCAAACACAATTTTGCTCATTTCAGGGTTCTTTTAGTGGGGAGGGGTGTGTGTCTGTAGTGTTTTAGGAGGAAGTGGAAACATTTAAAACGCTTGACTCTTTTCTGATTTTTTTTTCCTTGATATAACACTCCAACCTCCTGCATTACTGGATTGCTGTCAAGTGGGAGCCAAGACAGTTTAACAAACGCAATGAAAAATTTGTTTTTCTAAAAGTTCATCTTTCCATTTTGTTTACCCTATTAAACAAAATGGCATACCATTTTGTCAGATTGTGAGGCATACCCTGAAATGGATGCCATTCCATCACGCGGCAACATAGAGAGACACAGCAAATAGCCATGCACACACGATCGCACCAAAAGGCATCTAGATGGACCAATTAACCTAATATGCATATTTTTGAGCCCTCAGAGAAAGCCACAGTGATCGTAAAGAACCAGTTTGTAAATTTTTAATGAAAGCCAAAGAAACATAGCAAAGATGAACACAAATTCAGTTGTCAACAGATTATTTCATTTATTAATGCAAAGCTTCCAGAACCGTCCTGGTTATTTGGACAATGACTTTATTTTAGCCAGGTCTTCAGTCTCATCCTAGCCACACCTTGTTTATATGTATTGTACAGTTGCTGTGTTATCGTGCTGATAAAATCTGTCAAAAAAAAATGTGCAAGAGACGCCTCTGTGGTAGTCGCTGCCTCATTATGTGTGTCTATGAAGACTATTTGCTATAATAATAACAACTTCACAGAGTGAAAACATCTGCCATACTCTAGAGGCTGATAATCCTTTCTCCCACTGCACATTTACTATATGATGCAAACAGAGCCAATATTCAGTGTTTTTCACAATAGCTGGAGACTTTGTCTGTGGATGTGAACAATTTTTAAGTAGCAGCTCCCATAAGCGCAGAGGGAGCTAGAGCTGAATGCATAAACACACTGCATTGGGGAGATAAACATAAAAGACTGAAGCCTAAGAGGACAAACCTGCAGGTCAAACCAACCATCTGTGCTGCTGAAACATAAAGTAATTCTAATTCCTAAGGATCCTTATAGACATACAATCAGCAGCTTGAATTGTTATATTTATATATATTTGTTGTTTTTAGCCTTTTATTATATTTTTCAACCGCCAGATTGGTGCCAAGTGCTATTGCACCCATTCAGCTTTGAAGTGTTTCAAGAATCTCTGCTCATATTTTTTCAGAGATGTAACATCTCTGAAAAAATACTTGTAGACTGTAGACTGTGGATGCTGACATTGGCATTGGGGATGTCTGTGCTTGGTGTACCAGTCTATAAGCAATGTACATACACAGCCAAGCAAAAGTTCATATACAAAAAATATGAGAATAAATGCCAAATTAGTTTTGAACTTCAATTATTAGTTTTCTGTCTCCAGGGCAGAATTTGTTTTAAAATATGCAACCTTCAGTCAAAGGAAAAAGTTTGAACTTCTTTATCTAAATCACACAATCAACATTATAGATACAGAGTCAAAGCCATGTATACGTCCATGATCATACTTAGATGAATCGATAGAAGAACCGCATGCTTTTCATTGGGCTTCTGGACTGGTTCAGGGTATTTGAACCTGTCAGAAATGTTAGAGCACCTTTAAAATGACTTGTTACCTGTATCAGACCTGGCTTTTAAAAGTAGTCAATTTAACAGTCCAATCTTTATCTCTTCTAACCACAAAACCTTTCTTATGGTAGTTGGTTTGTCCATGTGAGTAGCTGTAATTTTCAGTCATGCTGGAAGATAATATTTAAGTAGGCACCTATTTGGTCAGCAGCCACTTCGCCAATCACTTCACTGGAGGCAGCTATACGAGTGTTTAGCACCTTTTAGGGTGTGATGGGCTTGAGCCTGAGTCTCTTCTAAACGAACACAACACAATTATTTTTTCTTTTGACAACACAGTGCTGGTCAGAAGACTGAAACCTTGACATAACTGCGTGTTCTGATGGGAAGTTAAGTTAAATATCTAGATGGAACAAAAGTTGTTGATGGCAATAAAATGTCAGCAGTCTGCAATTTCCTAAGGGATGTTCAACCAAATATTGTTGATAGTGTATGCATATATTTAAAGCTACATGTACGTTTTGCACACAATTCTTGTTTTTCTGCTCATAGCAGTTATCTGTTATAGTCCCTACATAATGGAAAAGGAAAATGTTCAACTGTATCAGTAAAATCCCCAAATTACTTAAAAATTGATGCTGCTGATGAAAATATTTAAACTTCTCACCAGCATTATGTACGTTTTAGTGGAAATTACATTGTGAGTGATATTTGAGCTGCTACATTGTATAGTTTGGGGGATAATTTCATCCAAAATCCATTCTCAAACACACGAACAAGCAGCCTTTCCCTCATCTTTGAATCTTTAACACACTCCCACCAGCACATCAGCAGGTTTTCCATCTCTTTGCTGTTTACCCACATAAGCTTTGTTTTTCAAGGACTGAGACAAAGCCAACACTTAAGAAGATCACTATGCACTTAATCTACATCCTTTCAAAGCACATGCTGCCTCCTGCATGCTGTTTTACTCCCATGTGTTACACTCCATCTCTTATTCATCAGTGTTTTATTTAAGTTTTAGGGAACCTCTGAATCCCTCCTCAAGCCGTCTCTCCCTCTGTACTTGTCTTATCACAATCTGGTAAAAAAGATTTTTTGCCATCTCTGCTTATGCAGCACAACCCTGGTTCTCATGTTTCTCTTTTGTGATACCATGCACTCTCTCACATAACACTGCTTTTTTTCACACCTCTACTGTGTCTCTTTCATATCCATCATGCTCTATTTCTGTTGTCTCATTTCATCCCTTTCCCATCTCCATCTTTCATCAGCTCTTTTGTTCATGCACTTGTCAGCTGTTTTCTGTGAAGCTCACATACAGGCAGGCTGCAGAATTTCTCCGTCATTTTCTTTGCCTTTTCTTTTTTGCTGCGTGCTGCTTGTCCTAATCTTCCACTCAAGACCTTGTCCTTGTTTAGACTTCTTGTTCTCTTAATTCTCCTTTTTCTCACTCATTTCTAACGATTTCACTTTGTCTTTCCCTTGACAATGTTTGTTTTATGCAAATACTGCTCGCTTTCTATGTCATATTTTCCTTTTTTAACTACATCCACTAAAACTCAGATGCTTCAGCTGCCAAGGCTTACTGTGGTCCACAAAAACTAAACATCTGTCTTTCTAACACCCTCTAGCCTGCTTTCTAATTCTCCTCCACTGTGTCCCCAACTCAGCTCATTTTCACAAGAGCTTTATTGGGTGGTAAATTGAGTTATTATTGCCAAAGGAAGACAATACACATTAGAAGAGATAAATGAGTCTTCACAATTCACAACTTTGCAAACAAACTATTTTCTTTGGAAATTCTAAATTCTGTGCCTCCAGGCTAAAAAAACAAAAACAAAATCGACTTTTTATCAGCATAAATGATGCTATAGGACTGCATAAGTGCAGATAATATAGTCTAAATGGCAAGCATTATAGTTATTTATAAACAAAAATATAGATATGGAGATGTTTCGAGCATTTATTTATGTTGCCCGAATGCCTTTTTTTTTCTCCAGAAAACCATGTTCTATTTCTGAAAGATTATGAAAAGCCTTTTCTTGGAAATACAGCTATTCAGATATTTGTCAAATAGTGAAAGCCAAAGATGGTCATAGCTTGGAGGCCACAGAACAACCATCACACTTTTTATGTAGCATTGTTTTGTATAAGAGTTGTGTTTTGCTGAAGGTTATTAAGCCATTGTACACTCTAACTAGCTAATGCTCTCTATTCGGTTCATAATAGTAATTTTCAGCTGAATACAAAACTTTTGCGCTGTCCCTTATCCCTATTAAATGTTGTATTTGTTTTTTGGGTTTTTTTGCAATGTGGTTCACATACCTAATGACCCACAGAAGCAGTTAATGGCTGTAATTTTGACCCTCATCCAGGTAATTTATTACATCAGACAAGTCATTAGGAACAATAAGTCCAAAAAACAAAATGTCAGCAGCTCAAAAGTGCAAGTTGGCATTTTTTTCCGCCATGGTTATCATTTAAACCTTTGTGTTGGAGTTTGCTTATATGGACTGAGGTATTTTGCTTGAGAGAATTTCTAGTATTGCTTCAATTGAAGCCCAATTGTTCAAATGAAAACTAGCCGTAAACGATTCCCATATAACTTCAGAGGCTGGATTTCTGTAAAAAAAAAAAATAATAATAAAGGTTGTTATTGACTTATTATTTCAATATTTTCTCAGGTTGCAAAGCATAATCTTTACACAATAAGTAAGTACAAAAATCTGTATAATATGTATTTCTTGTTTGTCTTCATAGGCATAATCTTTGGTATACATCTGGTCAAAGCAACAGATTTTCTTTTGTATTTTCTATATTTTAAGAATCATGTTGGAGGTATGAGATTAAGAAGCTAAATTACATTTTGACTTCCCTGAGCACACAGAATGAATCAAAAAAAGTCATGATTCTGTATTTTTATCTCATTTGGCGTCGATTCTGATCAGATGTTGAGATCAGATAATCTGCTTATGTTTGATACTATACTTGGCTCTGCTCTCCCTTTCCAGAAATGTCTTATCTCTCCTCTCCACTCCTCAATCATCCCTGCTTTCGTCTATCTCCTCTTTTATACTCTATCAATTTGTCCTGCAGTCGGTCCTCTCCGTCTCTTTGGAAGCTGACGAAGCAGAAAAGTGGAGGGACCGGTCTTTGAACCAGGCATATCTTTTTCCAAACACCCTTTCCCTCCTTCTCTTCTCTGCCCTTCAGGTTTTTTCTAGATTTGTTCATCAGCTGCCCAAACTTCCTATTAAAATCCGAGTATCACCTTATGGATGAGCACATGCATCCTTTTGCAACACATAATTTACACTAATTCTTCTGTTTTTGTTTTTGCAATAGAAAGAAACGAATTTAAACTCCTACCCCTCCCCACATCACAATGTCTCACTGGTGAACACCCTAATAGTTGTGAGCAGGAGATGACAATAGTGTCTGCCAAACATTTAGAGGTGTGGTGACTTTGGCTCGAGCAGACTGTGGATGTTTATATCTCATGATGACAGCTATTTATTGGGGGATTCCCTCGAAAGGGAGGTCCTGCAATTGTGTTTGGATGTGAGCGAGTGTTTGGGTGGGCAGTTTAGCACACTGGGATGGGACTCAATGTGACTCATGAATTCCAAATAACCTCAGCGACTGAGCTTCCCCCTTTAAATCCTGCTGTTTAATATGACAAGTCTGGGTAAACAAGCTCACAAATATCATTGCCCAAAAAGAGAAGACTGGATTTTCCTGTTTCATGTCAAATGAACACGGTTTTTTTTAATGATTTAGAGGATCTCATATTAAATATGATTTAATCGAGAAGTCAAAACCAGTTCATAAAAAAATGAAAACAGTCTTTTGATACCATAACATTCTCACAGAGCTGTAATTTATTGGAGATAAAGTCAAGTAAACACTACTTTAAAACAAAAATAAATAACAAGAATGCACTTAACTGTTCCGACTGAGCAAGTCTGCTCTATTTTAGTGTCAAAGACTCGCTGTTCTTGTAGTTCTTGTAATCTAAGTATTCTCTAGCAATGTTTCTTCAAGCTTTATTTAGGTATTTTTAAGTTTCCGCTGACTTTCTTTCCAGAAAGTGAAAAACCTGTTTGTTTGGTAAATAATTTAATGTCACCGACTTCAAGGTCTATTTTTTTTGTCAAAGCTATTTCAAGAACCCAGGATGGTTTGCCAGTCATTATTACTCCTCTTTGCATTTTTCACCATGATAAAAACATATTACCAGGGAAAAATTGTCTCCCAGAAAAGGGCTTTTGGGACTTTTCATTTACTACAAACTTGAACATATGGAGAATGCTAAACCCTGCTGTTTGGTCTCTTTTTTTTTAAAGTAAAGTAATTCAGCCATTTCAGCTAAAACTTGTGTAAAACTCATTTTTTATGTTAGTTTGAACAGAAACAGAATCTAAATCATCAATATCTATGGAGGAGGAAGGAGTAATCTCTCCTGATTTTAAAATAAGACACAAAACGCAGCGATGCATGTGTGTCAGGTTATTGTTTCCAGGAAGTATGTCTCTGAATTTAATTATTAAAATCTGTGAGTGTCACAACCTTTTTTCTGACTTTGGTTATGTTTCAGAAATGTAGCACTTCTAGTCCCAATTGGACGTCTGTTTCTGCTCCTCTTGTATTGCGGGTGAGAAAACAGGAACATTTTCTGCAGTTACAGGTTTCTGTAGCATTCATAGTGACTCTATGTAAGTTGATAAGTGTAATCGCTTTCACAACAGAAGAAGTGATCTGCTCATATTTATAAAAATCACACTGCTTTGGAGCCTGCAGTAGAGACACACACAACAAGTGGCCACGGTAAAATAGGAGGTTCTAAGAAAACACATTTCAGGAGAAAAAATATCTTAATAGTCAATCTAATTACCTTTAGACATAAAAAGTCTTTAAAATGCAGGAAATAGATCAACTGAATAAACACTTTGAGATTATCGTCTATTGTATGAAAGAAAAAAAAATGTCTCTGATGAGATTGAACTGGGCTCTGTGTACATTTGGCATGTCCTAACCATTTTAACGTCACTAAAAAGGTGACACTAAATCCAGGCTAAAACCCACCTGTTTCAAGCTGCTTTTGATTAGTAGTAAGTAGAACATTGATCGTGTTTATTGTGCATTTACTTGATTTTAATTATAGTATTTGACAAAATGCAATGTTTGTTTGCTGTTTTAAAATTGGTGACTGTATGATGCTTTTATGAGGTAAAATAATTTGATCTGCCTCGATGCTGAAAATGTCCTTTACAAATAAACTTGACTATAAACATTGTAAACATTTTGGGTCCACAGCCACTACACTTGAGTTTACATTTTGTAAGGTTTTTTTTCCCTCATTATCAGTGAAACTTTAAAGCAGATGTGCATTTTTTGCCCTTTCAATCACATTATAGAGCTATGCTTTATGTAAATTTCTAAAGTTTTACAAACTACATTTGACTTTAATACGTTAAACTCGCTTATGTAACAGTTTTGTCTAGTGCCAAAGTGCATACAAGCAATGCTGTTTTGCGACATTTACGATCAGAACTGCAACTTTTGATTAAAAACAGCTGAAACAGAAGGCAAAAAGATGAGAAGATAAAGGCAGAAATAAGACAGAGAGATTAAAAGAGAAGGAACTGGAGAGATTGAGTGATATGTAGAGAGGCACAGAATGATAAGATGGGCCTGAGAGAGGAAGGCAAGAGATAAGAAGGGCGTTATTAGAAGAAGAGGATTTAGATTGCTATGCCAGTGTGCTTTAACAAAACATGGGGAAGCTCTGGCTCAACCAAGAACAGACATTATATTCTCTGTTAAGCACAGCTTCTCTTTAACTAAATAATGGCTTCTTGACATTAAATGTTTAAACCCGTTTCTGTATGGGAAGTTAACCACGACACTAGTTGTAAGCATGACTGCTTTTCCCATGTAGTACTTCAATTGCACCTGTTTGGAGCATGTTTGTCCACATAGCTGCTGTGTAGTAACATGGTAGAAAAATGTTCCTAAATCCTTAAACTACTTCATTTATTATTGCTTCAGTTGTACGTCTACCACAAAACCTCATTATGAGAAATGCTGCTGTACAACAAACATTACCAATAAAAAGAGGCAGAGCTTTTCATGGTACGTTTCATAGTTTACAAGTGAATATGTGAACTTTTCACACTTTGTTGGTGTCAAAACTGTTTTGACAATTCAACAATGAATATAAGTTGTAAGTCACAGAATCCTGCTTGGCATTATGAATGTTTTTAAGATACAAAGCAGTAAATAAAAGGTATTGTGTGTACACAATAATACATAAGTCAACATAAGTCAATCACAAGCATTGTTTGAGTCTTGTTCAAGGTTATGGTTTTTGTGTGTTCCCTATTCTTAGGAACAGATATCAGAGATATCAAAAGAAGTGCCTTTTTTTTAACATTTTGTCACATTATAACAATCTACAATGGCTTGGCTGCTCTCCAACTTCAGATCTTAAAGAGAAAAAATTTATCACTGCCCACAAATGTCTTACTCAAACTTTGCCCTCAAAACTTTTTTGAATGACTGCTTGAAGGTCCATTAGGATAACCAAATCCAGGAATATATTTCATACATAGTTTTTTTTATTTTATTTCTTTCTTATATGAACCAAAGAATCTTAGAGATGTGTCCAGCGTAACAATAGTGAGATAATATGGGGTCTGGTGTATTTTTTTTGTCTTGGGCTACTATTTTCCATCTTATATATGTTATACAATAACATATATAAAGATAGTTTCATACACGCAACGACTGCCAAATGAGAACTCCCACGAACAGAGATGACCTTCAACAATGTACTACAATACAAAGCAGCATAAGAAATGTTCTCGGAAAATTTAAAAGAGTGACTGCTGCTGAAACAGATGTTTGAGTGTCATCTGCTCACATAAGAGCTTCCAGAGCTACCTCTTGTTCCTCCACCGCCTGTATCGCTTTTAACCATTATACTCTATAAAGAAGGGCCTTAGCATCTGTATTGCCATCCGTTTGTCATATTTAGTGCTAGACTGATACCTGTGTAGTACAGTTCTTTGACCTATGCAGCACCTTCGAAAAAGTGTTAATTCCTTGGAAAATTTCCACAGCTTGTTATGTTACAATCAAAAATCTCAAAAAGGTGCATATTTGTGAAGTGATACATGGTTTTCAATTTTGGGGAGGAATAAAAATCTGAACTGTTTTGGTCTGATTTGTATTTTGTCTTTTAACTCCCACACCCCGAAGCAAAATCCAGTCAAACCAATCTTCTGCAAAAGTCACCTATTTAGTAAATGAACCCTTCAGTGTATAATTGAAAAGTCTACACTGCTGTGCGAAAATGGGAAGAAAAAAAGCATTCACTAAAAAAACAAAAAAGCCATCACAATATCAAAATAAATTTAGCCCTATGGCATGTAAGATATTTAGCAAAATTGTGGTAATCTAAAATGTTGGTTCCAATGGAACCAACATTTGACTTTTTATTTTACAATTACAGCAGACAGAAAACTAACACTGCACATCATCTAAAATTTGCTATTCTCACTGTGAAACATTATGGTGGAACCCTCATGATGTGATGTGGTCAGATGAATGGAGCTAGAAAGAAATCCTGCCAGATGAAGTAAAAGACTTTAGACAGGGGCAGAAGGACCCTTTTCAACAGGCCAAACCTAAACCTAGAACATTACAATGGTTTGGTGGCATGCTACAATGGCATGCTTCAGTTAAGATGGCACAGTCAATGTCCTGTTCTAAGTCTAACCTGTGAATCTGGCAAACTGAGATTCTAAATTGGTTAAGAGTTCAAGGTTACAAATTGGCACGGTTGGTAGGATAACACACTTGCAGCAAAAGATGGGACACCAAATTCACTCAGGGCTGCTGAACACACATAAATACACAAGGCTTCTAGTAATAATGTGACAAAATGTGAAAAGGTTTAAGAAACATGTAATGCATGGTCCATATTTGTGTCCTCTCCTAACAATTGGTCAAATTTATGTTGACTGGGTACTCACTGATTGTTTGGCTAGTGAATAAAATTAGACTGTCCATTCGATAAGCTATGTGCAGTAACCACAGGACCAGGATTAAAATAATCAAAGTAAACAAATCCTAAACAAAGTGGCAGAGGCAACCACAAGAACTTGCAAATGTCTTTGGTGTGCAAACTTTCCGCCATGAATCTGGAAACCAATGCTGCATCAGCTGTAATAACCACTGGGACAATAAACTTAATCTGAAACTTGGAAACATCTCTCCTTTCGGAATATTTCAGTGAATAAATTAGGAAAGTTGATGAAGGGAAAGTGGAAAGGGGCCAAGAGTAGCTAGCAATGCACCCAGCCAGTAGTTCCTTCTCTGTTTTCCCTTATCACCATCAACATGAAAGAAAAAGAAAAAAATAATACATGTTGTAGCTGTAGAAAATATGTAACATGACTGTTAACCACAAAAAACAATAATGAATTAACTCAAAACAATGTTTGTAAAATCACGATTAAACTCATAATAACCTCACCAAGAAAAAAGGGAATGTTAAAGAGGCTGGCATTAGTGAAAATTAAAATTTCATTTGAAGCATTTCGTATGCTCTTGAACATATTTATACCCATAAAAGATTTAGATTTAAAATTATATTTATTAATCTAAGAAGTTTGCTTTAGATGGGAAACGGCAGGATCTCTAAAAAAAATAAATCGATGTAAAAGGAGCGTGTTTTGGGGCAGGTACAAAATAAAGTAAGCAAATAATCCACTTCCTGAAAGAAAAATAAATATTTTATAGCCTACAATACAATAACATAGCATTTCTTTTGTGTGCACTTAATCATTTGTAGTATGTGCAGCTAAAAGAAACTCCAACATTAACATGAGAAAAACTCAGCACTTTATGTATAAGTTAACATAAACATGGTGCAAGGATAATATTTTGACTTTTTTGAATTTTTTTGTTTTTGTTTTGACAAACCAATTAATCATGATTAATTGTTTTGACTCTAAATGCAACCTATATACAACTTTTTCAATGCAATGTGAATCTACCAATTCCAATATTTTCATCCCAAAAGAAAACCTAATTATGCCACTTCCTTATGTGGTACTGCACTGTAGAAAGAAAATATCTAATTTACAGTATAAATACAGTAAAATTCTGGTAACCACTGTAAATTAGAGACTTTTTTTTTCTTTTTACATTGTATGTACAAATGCACATCTGATAGTATGTAAAGCATCTGCAGTCTAAACAAGCATATCACATTCTGTCTAACTTTTACATTATTAATGTGAGACATGAATAATAATTCTGCATCAGAACAGACCATATGGAGTTAACCTGGAACTAAACAATGGCTGAAAATTATTATGAAATTATGAAAAACATCCATTTCAGTGAAGAATATCACATCACAATCACACCACTCCTGGTCTGACTACGCATCTAAATAGACTTTTCTACAGAAGAACCTCCACAAAAGGCCATTGCTATTAGTTCTGTCTCTTTATTAGTTTTCTTTGTCTTGTTATGATTTTGACCCATAGATGGTCAAAATCATCTATTACTATTACTTCTGCATATCTACATTCTTCTTCTTTGAAAGTTAGTCATTTTGAATACTGATTGCAGTCAAATTCATCAGTAATATGAGTAACCATGCAAAAAAAAGAAAATAAAATTGGATTTTAGCAAAACATCAGAATTGAGCATCAAGATCTGCTGTGTGAACATAGCCCAAGAGTTTATAACTGCTTGCATTATATTTTTTTGCAGCATTCATTGTGTTTATTCATGGGTTATTTTAGAAATTGGGTTATGTTAAAGAGGGGAAAACATTGGGGGTTGAACTGAATCTCACCAGACTGTTAATGTACAGACATATTTATTGCAAAAGGTGAAAAACAAATGAGCCAAGTGCCAAAAATGCTTAAGAGGGAAATAAGGGAACCTTGTAAGGCAGGGTTAATTGAAGGAGACTATAACTTTTTGTCAGAATATCTATGAAGTAACACCTCCTTTAATAAATATGCTCTGGGACACACAGGCTCATTCACAGTAGTCAGTGGACAAGTGAATGCCTGGGAGTCCCTATCAGCATGAGGTTATGCACATGGAAGCAACTCTAATCAGAACCAGTCAATCAAATACCGGAACTAAGCTCTCAAGTTCCACCTATCAGCTGAGGAAAACAAACACACACTTATAAATACATGTTGGCTATGAGAGCTTCTGGAGTGAATTATAGCAAGGCTGTTGTGGATTAAAGAGCTCTTAAAGAGGCACATAGTGACAATTTACAGCACAATCAAGTAACAATGTTACCTCAGTTGTAGCATTCTGTGTATAAAATAAATTTGACACCTTGAAAATGGGCCTCTGTCTCTTTAAGAACTACCTACTCTTTCCGACTCTCCGAGTTTGACACAATACAACAATGCATATTACACCATTTCTAACCGTTCTCAGAAGTGTTGGACTGAGAAGTATTTCATATGATAAGCTCAGTAGGCACACAGTTCTACTAGGTGTTTGTTAGGTACTGCTGCCACTAGTTTGGACGAGCTGGGTGGGGCACATATGGGGGGGATGCTCTGTGAGAGAGAAGCTTTTCTGGAAACTGCAGCTCCAATTAACAAGTATTAGTATATTTGTGGAAATAGGTTGCACCAATAGTTCCCACAGGAGATTCAAGGATTCTGTAAACGTGCACCAAAGAATCCAAGCAACATTCCAGGTATGTTTTTGATGAGGGAATAATATAATAACATGAAATAAACCTCCAGCAAGTCAATTTGACATAAATTGCCCCCCCCCTTTAAATCAAACAATCAGTCTACTTCAAGAACAGAATTGCTTCAAATTCTGCATCTGATCAAGCACTGAAAAACTTTGATCAGATCAGTCCAATTTCATGTTACCCGTTCCTACTTTCTTTGACACCTGTGGAAGGATTTGCACTACACAGCTCTCAAATAATATGCTACTTCTTACCAAGTGACATATTAAAATAAAGCTAAAATCCCATCTACAAAAATTGTCAGCACAATTGAGAGCTATGCTGCTTTATTCAGTGGTATTTTGACCATTACACTCTGTGGCATAAAAGTATTTTATGATTGTGTTGAGTTTAGAAAATTGAGATAATTTGCATAATTGTTGATTCTTTGCTCACTGAGAAAAATAATATTTTCTACACAAATAATTCAACTACTTAGAAACATCGTATGTACTCATATTGAAAAAAAAAAAAAACTACCTCAAAATTAAAACTGAGAAATCTGAAGAACACTTTACTGGACTGTTAATTTTTCTTTGCTGAAGTTGTTAGGCATTTAAAATCTCAAGTTGAACTTTCTACAACCATCTTACTAGACTGAAGTGAAATTAGCCCCCACATGCTTTACTTTTAATAAAAGTGAGGCTGCGTTAGATCTATTATTCTGAAGATAATGCAAGATTACAGAGGTCATCAAAGGTACACCACTAGCTTTTAGCAGTGAAGTATTGTTTTGTCCACATTCAGCTTATGATGGCACTGCTTTACTGCGGGTTTTGGATGAGCAAACGGAATATAGCAGAACACTAACAATTAATTGAAACATTTTTCTTGCTTGGTCATGTGCTAAAATAAGATTTTGTTAATACTTTTAAAAGGCATAACCGCTCAAACAACATTCTGCAGCACCAATCAGCCTTAATGTATAGCGCAGTCATTTGGCATAGTTTTTATTAGAGCTGAACAAAGATATGAAGGAATAAATTCACTCAGGTCTCTTCGTGTATGTAAAGCAGTTTTTTTTTGTTTTTTTTTTGCATCTTACTTCATAGTCCTTAAACTACTGTCACTTTGCCTAAAAACATGTGTGACTTGGGTCTAAGCATGAAGAAATTAGCATTTTGAGAAAATAACTCTGAGCTTTGTCATGTTAATGACATGTGGTATAAAATAGGCATATAGTAAAAGGTAAGCGGCCAATACTTGTGTAGCGCTTTATCAGGACCCCACACCACTTCACACTACACTTCACACACTACATATTGTAAGCTGCCCACAGCTGCCCTGAGGCAGTCTGACAGAAGCAGGGCAGCAATGCAACGGCACCACTGGGCCTTCTGACCAACACCAGCAGGCAAGGCAGAGAAAGTGTCTTGCCCAAGGACGCAACTAGTAAGGCAGACAGAGTCTGAGCTCAAACCGGCAACCCATCAGTTATAAGATGAACTCCAAGTGTTGGATTTATTGGAAAAAAAATGTTGCAATATTCAGGACAGAAGGTTACTTTTGCTCTCATGTTGCCTTCTTTTTTATTCTGTTCTAAACTTGATGAATGTTTAGCAATGTTTACAAAGCCTTTGACTGTCCACAGTCAAATAATTATTAGCTAAATAAGTCGGAAAGTTGTCAAAGCCACTCCAAGCATTTACCATGTCAAGGTGAGTGAACTTTGCTGGTGCAGCAAAAGTGATTGCATAGCATAGGATGAGTTTAGTTGTTAATAATGATATTATTAGAAATAGGTAACTGCTGAAACATTTCAAAAGCAAATGCAACTAGCATTTTCTTGATACTGCAACAAGTAGCATGTATAAATGTGAGTGTTTATATTTTTAACACATACATGCAGAATTAAAATGGATCTCCAGTTAACCCAATATAGTTTGATGTGGCAACGCACTCACATATTTTCATGTTTTCCAGCTAAAAGCATCGGTCCTACTTTAAGCTTTTCTGTTTGTGTCAAATGTGTCGCTTTACAAACTGTAATGCATTTTATTAGAATTTTATGTCATAAACCACATAGCTGTGAAATATCAAAAGCTCTCCAAACATTTTACAATTAAAAATCTGCGATGTGTGGCGGGCATTCATATTAAACCACCTTATCTTTGTTGAGTCAACTTTGTAAGTTTGAAATTGTTCCATACTCTTTTCGTTTCCTGATGATGGGTTGAGCAGTGCTAACGGATATTCAAAATCCAAATATTTGTTCACTAATGCTTGCTGGCAAACCTGCGAGGCTTTTATGAAACAGCTGTGCTTACTGTACAAAGACTTGTGGACTCTGTTTAGTAATGTTTTGAATTACCAAACAGCATTTGATTGTGCTGAATTCAGATTTCACATATTCATTCAAGAAAAAAAAATGTTTAGAGCCCTGCAATACTTTCCTTGAACTTCACAGTGATGTATTACTCTGTACAGGTTTATCACATAACATCCTAATGAAACACATTGAAGTTTATGACTAAATGTTCAACCAGCATCAATGCTTTTGGATTGTGCAACAGAGATCATTCAATACATTCACATTTGAAGTTCAAGTCCCTTTTGTTTATGCATCATGCTTTGCTCATCATCAACAAAGACAACATTATTTTAGATAATGCAGTCCTGAAAGAGCAGCTTTTCTGGACAGAATATGATGCACTCACATATTTTCAAGTTTTCCAGCTAAAAGCAACCCTGCGGTTGAGTGAAGGTGTACAATCATAGGCACTGCAGCATGACTTCAGCCTCAGGGGTAAGTAAAAAGTAAGTGTGGCACACTTCCAGAAAGTATGCAATTGGATTAGGGAAGTTGTAGAACCAATGACAGGATCTAAGCACCCAGATGACAGTCTGCTACAAAATGCTATTTTTTTTCTCTATCTGCTTTCTCCACTGGTTTATGCTCGTTGGGATAGTTAAACATTTATTTAGTTATTTCCGTTGCCCATTTCTCCTCTGTTCATTGAACATTTACAAGCCGTATCATTTATTTGTTACAAAAATAAACAGCCAAAACTCTTTTTTTTCCCCTTTATTGTCTAAAATGATTCACCACATGTTCCATACAAACAAGAAGGCTGCGACCTTTTATAGTGGAGGGGGAAAAAAAAAACTGACATCTTACCGTCTCTTCTGCTGTTGCCCCTCAACACTTTGGCACTGGCGACCTGAGCCCTCCCGACTTTGCTTAAAGTGGCCAACAATAAAATTATCCACATCTGGAAAAGCATCGCTCCATTCATGGTGCTGTTAAAACTTTTAACAAACTGTCCTCTTCACCTTCCAAATAAACGATTAACTTATAAATTCCCTGCGACCAGGACGCTTTGACCGCTTTCCTTTCAACAGCTCTTGCGTCTGCCAATATGTTTACTCTTTAGATGAAGGAAATACAAGTGCTGCCTTCCAGGAGCTCATGAGGTGCGGACGCAACGCCTCGGCTTGTGCCGAAGTACCAAAGTGTGGAAGAAGTTGCCTTGCTGTGAAAGTTAGGCTCCTGTTGAAAGCGAGGGCAAACTCCGAAACAAGGAAGAG
This sequence comes from Poeciliopsis retropinna, assembly GCA_010277075.1. Lineage (NCBI taxonomy): Eukaryota > Metazoa > Chordata > Actinopteri > Cyprinodontiformes > Poeciliidae > Poeciliopsis > Poeciliopsis retropinna. The sequence goes on along the minus strand of VMRM01000002.1, from coordinate 13,432,175 downwards.
CAGGTGGAGGATAATATAGCTCCGCTCACGGTCAGACAGTGAGACCGGAGGCGTCGGACGTCTTATCACCGTGGAAATAAAAAATTCAAGTCAGTCGCTGACAAATAGTTTCTATCTAACGCATCTACACTCTGTGAAAGTCAGTCAGGGCGCGTCAAAGTTTGCCAACAGAGCGGCGCGCGCTCTCCATTCACGAGCGCGCGCGCGTGTGTATTTGTGGGGTGTGTTACAATAACAGATGTTGGCACAGGCGGTCAAGTTATTTATCTAGTTTTACAAAACATTGGAAGTCACAAATAAACTCTATGTAGCCAATCATCCATCCTATATTCATTCTTACATCAGATTTAAATATAAGCTACAATACAAACTTTACCAACATAATTTCTTATTATTTTTATGGGGATTCTCCAGAGAAAATGCTCTAAGTGACCAGGAGTGTCATCTTTTTCTCTCTGCTCTCCCAAAAGTGATTAAAATCACAAAATACCTTGTTCTCTTGAACCAGCTGTTGTAAGCGATCTTCTGAGCCGGACTTACTATCACACCCAAAGCCACATAATGGAAGTGATATCTTTTTTTCCCCCCCTCTCTCTTAGCAATTTATTTTTAAGACCGTGTGTTTCAGCATCTATTACTAGCTTCTCTAGACTAAATTACACATATTGTACATTTAAGCAACAGCATATGTTCCCAGAATCGGGCCAAGATATTTTGCTTTTTTATTATTATTATTTTTTTTTTGTTTGTTTGCACATATGCCAAACAATGTTGTTCAATCTGTGTAAGATGTGCTGCTCAGTGGAAGTGCTCCAGAATGACACTTTGCCAAAGCTTCTGTAACTTGCTAAAGACTGAACATGATGCTACAGGTAGACTGTGGAATTCATGATTTCTTTTTTAGAATCAAGGCTTGCAAACCAGGCTTTCTTCTTATGGGTACAATAATACTGGCTTCAGCTCATGTGATTTTTAAAAAAAATCAGTTTTTGTTTTTGTCTCTCAGTCACAGCCAGTGCCTGGGGGCTTCAAATATGTGACTCTTCCTTATTTTTTTAAAACTTACAGTCATATTTAATTTCAAGAGTTATTTCTTCTTTATGGGATGAACTTGCCAACTTGCCATTTCAGCACAAAGACTTCCCCTTAGCCTGCAATTGGCTAATGACTAATGCAGCACCTAAAAGTTGGAATCACTTAGGGAATTATATAGGTTATTAATAGAGAGAAGAAATTAATTAAAATTAAAGGCTATTAAACCACTCTGCTGAGCTTCAAAGGCATATGAACTCGGGGAGGGAATTGCACATGCACATAAAGATCGGTGGAGGGCACAAAAAGTATCACACCTCACATAAATGTACACACTGGTAGAGACAACTTTTACCACACTTAAAATATGAGTGTGCAACAGAATCCAAGGGAAATATTAATATCAAAAATAACATAATCATGTTAGTGCACATCAGTTACTGTTCCTATAATTTTAAAATACCATTCTTCTATAAAGAGAGGCTTACGGTATACATTAGAGGATTACATTGCAGTGCGGTATAGCAGACATGCACATGTCTTTTGCCATATTTCTACTTAGTATGTGTCCACAGGATGTGTGTGCTTGAACGATCCGGCATTTGTCTCCTCTTCCCTGAAGCTTATACCTAATGCGTGTTTGTTTGCATGCATGTAGATAGGCATCCTTCTTGCTACAAGTTTGTTCAGTCCACCTCCCAAACCGAAATGGTGGAATTAATTAGGTGCCCTTGAGCAAAGCAGTACGCTTCAAGATTAAGCTTTGAAGCACTATTTCAAATCCAGTGATTAACATTGACGTGGAAGTACAAGTTTTTATGAAAGCCATTTCAGTCTGAGAGACTGAAGATTTATTAATCTGATACATTTCAGTGGTCTGAAAATGGAGACAATTTCACTCTTGGTTTACCAGGAAGTCCAGAGCAACTTTTTCAATAAGCCTTGAATGTAATCTGATGATTGTAAACCTGCTGTAACAAAACAGAGATTTGATTCTCCTGCATCCATTGCCAATGTTTCTCATATGCCTATTGTCTATCACAGGTGACACAGGCGATTACTCAAACCCTTTGAATATATCCTTTTCTGAAATCTAAAATATTTTAATTACAAAAAAGGAAAGTGGTGAAAATATTCACTCCCTATCCAATTTGTTAGTTACAATATTCCTGTATTGTGCTGAAAATTTTTGGTTCATATTGACATAACAGCATCATAGAGTTGCTACATGTTTTTGCAACTGTGAATCCATGATTGGACTGTCCAGGTTCACCAAAACCAAACATTGCTCTGTTTGACTGGGTGTGTGGAGGTTAGTATAAAACAGTACTAAACCATAAGGATGTAGAGTGTCAGACATCACTGAAAACTAATGTGGAGCATATACTAGTCACTATTTGTCTTCATCTAACTTTTTTGTGGTCCCTTCATGTCTTTACCCTCCAGCTACTGTCTCTATCTGCTTTTCATGTTCTCTAATTTGTCTTTCTATGCCTCTTATGACTTATTTCTGCTCTGACTTTCACTATCTGTCTCTCAACATTTCTCACCTCCTTATACCTCCTCTACCCTGCAACAAACCATTCTGCACTTTTCATCCTTTCCTCTTCATCGCTTCATGCCACCTCCCGTCTTTCTTCTGTCCCCTAATCATCTCTCGTTTTTTTTAATTTCCCTGGCAGACAGCTCCAATGCTGCTCCTTTTAGTCACAGGCTTTTAATTAGGGGAAAGCAGATTAGGAAGGACACTCTCTACCCGGCTAATGGTGGACACACATGCAATGGCCACTCACATTCAGCTCTATATCCACATGCACAAGCACACAGTAAAGACACCTTGTTCACCAGTTTCTTCTTAAAACCTACGTTTACAGACCAACATTCTGCCCTCTCACAACGTGTTCGGTGTTTCTGTTCAGTAGCTTTGGACAAGAACTTTGTAAAGAGAGTGAGAGAAACAAGTTTGAAAGTTAGATCCACAGACTTCTTAGAGAGACTCAAATTAATTATTGATTGTTTTTTTAGGACACTTGTATTGTTTTCTTATTATTTAAAATTAAACTTATTTATTATTCCCCCATCACTGTATAGTAGTTATTCATAAGAGGATGCTAATCTCTCATAGAGTAACCAAGACAAAAGACACGCAGTTCCTTTTTGTAAAACAAAAAGGTTAAGGAAGTATTATCATTTTAAGCACATATCTTTTAGACCTTCTGTTTAACTTCGACAAGGATGTGTCTCTTGGAATTAGAAATGGGGAATCAGTGCATTTATGTTTAACAATTTCATGCCAGCTCTCTAAGACATTTGAATTCCTGAAGGCAGTAGTGCCCACCCCACCTCCTCACAGCCTAGTTTTGAGACGTATCCCTGCTGTGGCACGTCAGATTTCAATGATTACTTTACTCCGGCTGGAAAGCGAATGTTCAGACCTGATGTTCATCTGAGGGATCAGAGATTACAGGCATTCAATGTTGGTCTTTGGCCTTCCCGCTTACTAGCTGAGATTTCTTCAAATTCCTTGAATCTTTGGTTGATATTATGGACTGCAGATGATAACATTCATAAATAACTTGGAAATGTACGAAGAGAAACATTGTGCCTAAACTGTTGGACTATTTGTTCATGCAGTTGTTCAGGAAGTGGTGAACTTTGCCCCAGACTGTGAATTCAGGGATGCTGTCTTTATTCTCAGTCATGACACTCGCCTGTTTCCAATTAGCATTTTCTGCTGTGAAACGTTCCAAATAAATATATATATATATATATATATATATATATATATATATATATATATATATATATATATATATATATATATATTTTATTATTATTTTTTTTTTTTAGCATTCCTCAGCTTTCCCAGTCTTTCATTGCCAATGTCCCAAAGTTTTTGGAAGCACTGCGGGCATCAAATTCCAAATGAGTGAATATTTACAAAACTAGAATAAAGTTCCACTTGAACATTTCATATGTTGTCGTTGTAGTGTATTCAATTGAATATAAGTTGAAAAGAAGTTCTGCTTGTTTTACATAATGTTCCACCTTTCTTGGAATTGGGGTTGTAGTTAGATGTTTATATTCCTTGACAGTATAAACACACCTCATTCTAGCAATGATTTCAGCAGTTTAAAAAATTTAACCCTTCTATTGGACCAAACTAGTGTCATAAAGCAAAAATGATCGCAGACATGAAAATAATTTATGCATATCTGATGTAATAGCAGATTTGATTGGTTAAAAACAGTCTCACTGTGCTGCCACTAAAACTCTGACAACTAATCCAACTTGAATCAAAGGGATTATCACAGCTGATAAGACGGTTCTCTCTCCATGCAATCAAATGTTACCTTTCTTCTACAGCAACTGCAGCGTTGTGATAAAACCTCTCAGGAGTAGATTAAACTACGCCCCGCGCCTAACAGGATATAAGCACAGCGTTGCAAACAGGAGGCATTTGTGTTTGATAGTAGATAGGTTTATGGTTTAGCCTTTTAACATCTTGACTTTTTAGTCTCACTCTTGTTTGCTTTTCCAAACATCCACATTAGCTTATCTTAATCACAGTGGTTCCATTTTGCTTGCATACAGATTTTCTTCTTTCAATTGTGCATATGTGCAAACATTGTCTTACAATCCGTCCTGAGTGTGGTACGAATGTTTGAGCTACCAGCTACTACTGGCACTAGCACATAAAAGTCTGTGTTTTCATTCCAGCATTAAGTAATGGGTATTACAATTTTACTTATTTCAGTGAGCTCATGGCATCCTTCACTTGCCAGAACATGCATTCCATTTACTAAAAATAGTAATCCAAAGAGAGCAAAATATAAAAGAGGCGAAATGACAACCTTGAAAGCATCATGAGGGAAAAATAACAGTATCTCCACACCAGGGAACAAGCTAATCAATAATCACCAAAAAGTGTTACATTACAATGACTGAAATTGTCATAGGACTGACATCAAAACAGGCAATCAGATAGGATTGCCTGTTTTCACTACTCAAGTTATCACTACTCTCATCCTTCAGGGAATGAAGGAAATGTGTTTTATTTTCCTTACAATAGTATAATATAATATAATATCATATAATATAATATACACAGGAATATAAAGTTCTCCACACCACAGTGATGTAAATATTGGTGACAAGTTGGAAACTGGTTTATTTTGGTGGAAGAGAGAAGGGCATTGCAGGACAGTGTGAAAAGCCAATACATTCTCAATTTTCACCCTTGTCCCTTCATTTGTGTCATATTTCACTTTGCACAATTTTTGTATCACAGCGCCACATCCCAGCTTTTAGACTTAGGTCAATACACATAATATAAAATACAGTCTGTGCACTGCAGTGATTAGATGCATCAGAGTTGTTCTCACAAGTGATACCATGCAATACATTGTTGTTTTGGATCTAGTGTATCTTTTGTTGGGACATTTTGGTAACAAAACAGCTTCTCTGTGACTGAATGAGTAATCACTCATTTAAAGCAAAATGTTTGTCTTTCATTATGTTAGTCTTTGTCATAATGCCAGACAAAGACTACAGCGGGCAGTCACGACTCTGAGACAGGGAGAAGGTTTAAAGCATTTATTAATACAAGAAACTAAAAATGGAAGGCAGTTGGATCCTGAAAAAAGCAAATGCATATAAGCGAACTTTACTGGAGATTTGTTGCTTATGGTTAGAAGAACAAGGACAGGTCCAAGAAAAGGTAAACACACTGCAGTTCTATGTGAAGGCAGATACATGAATACTCTTGGCATTATATAATGGAGTGGATTTATGCTAATATGACTGTTGAATTAACTTGAACTATGGTTGATGTAATGAATGTATCTGCTTCCAAAGTGTTGGATATTTGCAAGATAGTGGGGCAGCAACATTCATATATGGATACATAAATGCGGTAGGTGACTGGACCTGGACATACAAAATCTAGGGAGGATCTGACTAATTTCTTTCTTTCTTTCTTGCCTTGGGTGTTGCACAAGTTATGCTACCCTGGGCAGAAACCCATGACACCCATATTCAAAACCAAAACTGATCAATTATATTAACTATTTACCAAGCAAGTTGCAGACTTATAATGTAGAGTCCTATATAGATTTTTTTTTCAACTAAGTAATAGTTGAAAAAAAAAAACCTTTCTAAAAAAGAAGGTTACAAATTTTAAGATTTAACATCATAGAAGACATCATGTTGAACTGATTTAATGTGTAAGGTTCTAAAGATGTATCTTAAAGTTCCATCAGACCAAGATGTCAAAATCAACCTCTAGCATACACACGAAATATAATTTATCAAATTTTGCTTAAATTACTAAGCATTTTCTTAATAATTTACACTACAAATACTGAGTAGTTAACTTCTAATTGATATGACTTAACATGGCAATGTTTAGGCGCTTACATACATTCACATTCAGTAAGTTAGAATATGTGTTACAATGAGGCTTGTTTTCTAGAATAAAAGCATGTTTGAAAAAAAATAATAAGCAGATAGTAAATATATTTCCATTAATCTCACATTTCTGAAATCATTTTTATATTTGCACGATTTAATCTTCTAATCTTAAATGTTGTATTGTCACTACCTGTAAACAAAAAGTCACCATAGGTTAAAAACATTAGTTTTTTGTGAAACTGGTCTGTTTCACTGAGTGAAACAGAGGAGTTTTTCAATAACATTAGATTTTCTAGACTTCATATAAACATATCTATGTTTCTCCAAATATGTATGTAGTACAAATAACTGTGTGCGTGTACATGTGCATGTATGTGTGTGTTTACTGCTTAATAGTACCAACCTATATTGCACTCATCTACCCAGAATGACAGATGAACATGTGTCTGTACACATGCATGTATATATTATCCATTGGGATCATCCTACTCTTCAGATGTTTGTGTGCCAGTGAATGCACTCAGGCCTCAGAGGTTTCCCTTGTCATGGATTTTGAATTCTGCCCCGTGGCTTATCTACTGAACAGCTGCTCTCTCCTTCAAGGCTTTTTCTCGTCTTTTGCTCGCATTCCTCTCAAGACGTTGTTTCTGTCTGTTTTACTTTCCTCTTTTTGTACAGCTAATTTCAACTTGCCTGTCGGTTCTCGATGAAATGCTTGCAAATATTCCATAAACAAGTCGACAGAAACCTGAAAAATTCAGGCTGTGTCAAACTAGTATAATTTTACACCTTCTACTGAGTTGTGCTGTTCTTGAAATAATCAAGAAATATTCCTATATTTAAATCTTGCCAGCATTTATTTGGATTATTGTATCCAGTTACTCTTGTTTGTTCTTAGAGGAGTCAAGACTAGTTGGACATAGAAGATACAGTCTTCTATATTACACAGACCTGTATAAACTATCAAGAATAACATAATAAACAAGGGTTAAGTATGTAAGTATGGAAAGGTTTCTTTCTGAGAACAAAATTAAATTAAGAGCATTGCACCCCTATCTATTCATGAATCAGTATTTGCAGACTCACTTATCACAATTTTTTCTATAGACTGTAACTTCTGGTAGAATTTTTCATAGAGCACATCTAAAATATTTGAAATACAGCTTAGGGAAATACAGCCAAGCATCCATTGTCGATAGATTCAAATTCCATTACATCCTTTACATTTGAACCTACTAATGGCTCAAATTATGCTGTAAAATGTGGGAATATGTAGAGGACAGCCTACGACATCCAGCAGTACCAGTTTGTTGAAGTCTCTCAACAAGACTGAATCACCAGTAACACCATTCAAGAACAATGAGACCAACAACCACACATTTAACTACAAATCAACGAACAAAGGCTGAAGTAGTACATCCATGTCTGCAGAACGAACACTGATTGATGGTGATACGTCCCTTTAAGGTGCTGCTGACCCACTCATTGGAGAGTGCAACAAGATGCAGCAAACAGGACACGAGTCAAGTATGTAGCAGAAGCCTTAAATCTTATATGTCTTATTTGTTTGTTTCACGTAAAGGCTCTACAATGGACTATGAAGTAGAGAAAACCCTGATGGAGAGCAACCCCCATTCTATGTAATGTTGTGGGTGCCAGGATGATCCAGTTATCAATTAATGTCCAAAGCATTGGGAAAAACAGAGGAACATGTTATTTTCTATTAGTTTGGTACAGTGGGCTCTTATTATTCTGGGTGCCATTGTGTACTATTCTTCTTATTGAGGTCTGCAATGTTGTGGTATTTTTTTAAAAACACACCATGCACATTTCATCAGGTCATTGTTTCTGTTGCTTCACCAGTGAATTTTCCAGCATATAAGAACCAGATACTGAAGCTAATTATGATTAACCTCTGAGCTCACTTGTTTCTGCTGCAACAAGAAATGCAGTTATGATTAAAGATTCATAGCAAAACAAATTGTAAAACTACTGCTTTGAGATTGAAAAGGCCAATAATCTTTCTTAAAGTCCTGTTTTGTTTCTGTTTCAAATACCAACCATAAAGTGCTTGCTTTGCAAACTTATAACTACATTGTCAGTTTCTCTTTTTTTTTCTTCAACGTTAATTGATTGAAATTTGGCATGTAAGAAATTAATCCTTTGATTTGATGTTTCATTAGTTCCCTGTCTTCCCTTTGCGTCTTAAGCATACCCTATCCCTCCTGCACTTCAGTTTTTAATTAAAGATTAAATGGAAGTTAAACACAATGAGGCATTTAGCTATTTCTGTTGGCTGAAAAGGTGCAGACTATTGAATTCTGGGTGAGAACATTCAGAGAATAGGAAAAGATAGGGTAAGCTGGTGGCTGTTATGAGATGAAGGCAGGTTGCAGCCCTTGGCATTGTGGCACAAAGCAGAATGCCCTACAGTGCTTCCTCTGTGATTCAGTCTTTTATTTCATATAACACTCCTTACTACCTCTTCTCATTCTTACTTCCTCTTAAATCTTTCCCCTGTCCATCTTGCCCTTCTGTCCCATTCCCCAGTGTACATCATCACACCCCTTCTGCCCCACTGCAATGTCTAGATTTTTAATGAGCCTACATTTAGCCTTGCTGGATGAGAGGAATGGGTTTTTTTTAACGATTTTATCTCGGACTGCATTTTTTGCTGTCACCTTGGAATTTTTGTACCATCTGCCTCATACATTTTATTCTCAGACATCAAATCCCTTTACCATGTCTAGCTCTCCAGATCCACCCTTCTTCCAAGAAATTCATTATGACATATTAGATGCATTAGTAAGAGGAATGAGAGCCAAATGCACTTGTATTCAAAACAGCAACATGATTTGTCCATTAGTAATCTTTCTTCCTGCTTGAATGCTTAACTGCATAAATCTTTCTATTTTCAGCATTCAGTGTCTGCAATATCTAAATACAAAATACACCACTAAAGGTTATTTTTTTCTTTTTATGTAAAATGCTTACTTGACTGAAAGTATATAACAAAAGTTCTATTTAGTCATATCTTAAAAGATAGCAGTAGTTATTTTCCTTTATAGGTTTATAAAATGTAGAAACTGACTTTTTTTTTTTTTAAAGAATTGGTCAAATATTGCAGACCTTAACCTACAATCGAAGGCTCTGGAGCTTCATGTAGCCTTGTAGACCCACCACCACGTCCCATAAATTTGACCAGTATATATATTTGTTTCTATATATTATAGAACCAAATTTATTGGGGATACAAAAATGAATAAGACATGCTTTTATGTAACATCCATCTATCCACATTTCCACATTCGCTGCATTAGACAAGAGACAGGGTACATTCTGGACAGGACACCAGACTATCCATGCATGCACAAACTCATGCTTAATTAGCATTTTAGGATAGACTTACTAACCTAATAAGAAAATAGCAAGATTGACACAAGAAATACTTTTATTTCAGATTTTTTATGTCTGTGTTGTTGGACTGAAACATTTTTACAAGTCTGTGTTATTTGCTGATTATTAAAGAAGGGGCGGGGTTGGTATATGTAAACATGGCTTTTTTTTTTTTAGCTTCATGCTATGTTGTTATATTATTCTCTCATTAAAACATACCTGGAGTATTCTGTCATGCATGTCTGAAATTCTTGAATCCCTCATGGCAGCCATTTGAGGGTGAGTAATGATTACTCCCACAAAGCACATCCCATTTCCCCAAAGCTCCTCCTTGAAACTGCAGTCCCCAGCCAATCTTTTCCCTCATAAAGCACCCTTTCACCCCACTGCTTTTCTCCCACAACTCCTCCAGGCGAGCAGCAACAGCTATTAGCAAACACCTAGTTTCCACTAGGAAAACGGCATAATGAAAAAGTATTGTTGTGATGATGTGCCGAAGGCAGAGTGTCGAAAAGAGCAGGAATTTCTTAAAAGGAATAACATCAGGGTAAAAAACTCAGTTCTTTACCCAGTTTAAAAGTTTTACACATTTTAAACTGAACCAACCATAATGCTACTTTGGGTGGGGGTGTAAAAGAATATGAGGTACAAATAAAACCCTGAATTTATGACACGATGTCAGGATCCCATCATGGAGTCTCATGACTCTGGCACAAACTCATACTAAAAACTAACTTCTGCCTTGATAATCTGAAACACAAAAGCCAGAAACTCTTACACTCACTTATGTAAACTAACTAAGGCCCTGGACACAAAGTTTTATCTTAGCTGCAGAAAGTAGTGTTTTATATTATTAGGTCACTAATGTTCTCTTCTGAACTCATGTAACCTTTATTAAAAAAAAGTCTGCAATCAGATGATGGGTTTTCTTCTCATATTTGGACATTAGGAACCAGCTGCATATCTTAGCACTTGATTTGGTCTTGTACATTAGTTCATACTATAATTTCATCAAGATCCCAACATCCTGGAAACTCCATTAAAAGGCTTTTTAGTGGTGTTGTTTGACATTCTGTTTATGACTAAGTAGCCTTAATCTTTGGCTGTCACATTCATAGCATACAATGAACTTGACCTGACAAAATAAAAACAAAGTTTTCAAGTCATGGTTTCAATCATTGAATAGACAATGCTGTCCAAACCAACCTGCACCTGTGTGGAAATAGGTTGTAAATGCTACTCTTGTCAAGTCAAGAATTGTGATGATTCACATTTCATAGATTTTATTTCAAAAGACATAGCCAGACATGATCATTGAGAGGCTTGTAGAATGAAGGAATTGTTTAAAGAGCACACATACGTAAACATAAAGTTGGCTAATGTTCTCAGAAAGCAACATGTAAAAGCTTGAACTGAAATAAATTTAAGACAAATAAGAAATTAAGTAAATTATATCCACCAGTCTCAACGAGATTAAAAGCCATTTCTAAGGCTTTGGGACTTCAGCAAACCACAGCTGGATCCATCATCTACAGCTGGAACATCTACAGGTGAATCTGGCCTACAAACTACTCCAAGAGCATGTAAACAATTCATCCAGCAGATCTTAAAATATCCAACAACCACATCGAAAGGACTACAGGCATCAGTTAAATAAATAACACTTCAACACAAGCTGACACTGTTACTTAATGAAATTCCCAGTTGATCATTGATGACATAGATTATGAGGAAAGTCTGAAAGATGAGCACAACAACTCAGATGATAAATACATATATCACTGCAATGGAATGGAAATGTTGTAGCAATGACCAGTAATGTCACATCATTTCAGGCTGTGCTATACCGAAACCATGTACGCACCAACACAGATTCCCTCACCTCGGGATGCTAAATATGTGGAGTGGCTGACATGGCAGGTGATTTGATCTTATCTTTTGTTAGATTTGTTAGATTAATAATTATTTCAATACTTTGGGCTTTCAGTCATAGATGGAAAACTCAGGATGGAAAACAAAAAAAAAGGAATGACATAGCAGCAAAAAGTAATTTCGTCTGTCCCGATATAGAGGCACAGCACAGATTTCAATCTTCATCCCAGTACACATGCAAATGGTGGAGACACCTTATAAATTACATGCATAGTTCATATGTGACTGTTGTAGAAAATCTACTTCATTTCTTTATATTTGGACTCATGTAAAAAACATTTTAAATGAGCACATTTGTGATATAACCAGATTTGTTGTTGTTGTTCTTGTTTTAGAGCACAAAATATTTAACCATTTCAGTTGCAGATTATTAAAGAGAAGAAACATCAACAGTAGATATTTAGCTCCAGTAAATATCTACTGTATAGTTAAGCGGGAACAAACTGACCTGAATTAATCTGCTGAGTATGTAGCTAATCTGAGTCATACGTGTCAAAAATTTGCTTTGGGCCAGAAAAAAAACATTTGCTATCTGTAACTCAAATGTTTGAAAATATGTCTGTCTGAGCAGTAGCTCATGACTGTTTCTTTTCTTGGGAGCTGCTTTGGTGCATGAACTGTTTGTGGTTTAGCACAAACAGCAATCAACACCAGCTGAGTCTGCAGCTCATTTTGTATCTAAAATCATCTTGCTTGTTATCTCTGCGAAAGAGAATATGGGCAGAAAATAAGCCACTTGCAAGTCAGTGTAGTGTAGAGCTGAAAAGACTCTGAAATAGCACCGAACTTCTAATTCAACACTTTAAGTTATTTTATCCAAAGTTTTGCTTTAAATTATGTCTTTGGGACTCTGCAAAGTAACATGGTTAAAACATAAAGAAGGGAAATATTGCTTCCTGTATTTTCATCCATAAGAAAATACAGTATGAGTGAAGATATGGCCCACCACTGAGATTTACGCTCACTTAAAGGATTAAAGTGAACACAATTTTCCTTATCAGCCCAAAGCATTTTAAAGACAATTATCTGCCCTCCCATGGCTCTTCCTTGCCAGTGCAACTATTTTGCCGTATCTACAACCGTCTGTCAGAGAAAAGTATTGGGCGAGCCATACAGCTCAAGTTCTTAGGCATCACTCTGGATTCTGAATCCCTGGTTGCTTCGTTTCCAGCCGATAAATTAACCCACACCTGTGAAATTTCCCAGTCCCACATCTCTTCCTCAGTCATTTCCAAAAGTCAACTTCTGTCTCTTCTGGGCCATCTGAACTTTGCTATGTGCATTAGTCCACACGGTCGCTCCTTTCTTTCCCATTTGCTTGATCTTGCAAATGGGAGGGTAACCGGGTCCCTGTTTGACCCGGTTACCCTGCTTGACAAAGGCTGCTGCCCTGATTTGGCTTTCTGGAACAGAATTTTTACTTTTTTGCTGTGATAATGCTATGCATTCAGCCGACTCCCTTTACATGGATTCAGCCCCGTCCTCTGGTTTTGGGGGTTTTTGCAGGGGAAATGGTTTGCAGATGTATGACCCTCTCCTTCTTTCTCGACAAGTCCTCCACATTCAATAAAATCGCCCTCATCGCTGTAGCCTGCTGCTTTTGGAATTGGCTCTGGAAACGGAAACATATTGCCGCCTTATGTGACAATGCCTCTGTCGTTGAAGCAGTTAACAAAGGCTGCTCTTCATTGAAGTGTATTGCGCCCTTCCTCTGTCGCATCACCTTGCAGTCAGCCTCTAATAACTTTAGCGAGATTATGCTGATAGCGTTGAAAAGAGCAGAGTTTGCTCCTTAACTTTAAAGGTTGGTTGTGTGACTGAGACAGTGTTCCACCAGCGTTGCTGTATGTTTTTCTGGCTACACAGGTTTAGCATATATTTATGTTTATAATTACATTTATTATTTAGCTGCTTAGTGTTGAATCTGGGTGCTGAGAATGTTTTTGGAATTGCTACTTACTTTTCCTTGTGTCCGCCGTAGTGAACATCTAGTGAAACGTGATGTCGTCCCGCTCACTTTGCATATCATTAATCCTGGCTGAAGGCATTACTAACATGAAAAGGATAGATGAAAATGAAAAAAAGATCACTTCCTCTAAAAAGAGGCAAGGATTTCAGGGCATTTTTCATAGTTCTACACCATACTCTTCATTATATTAAGCGTAATTATAGTCACTCAATGAGTATTCTTACCTGTCCATTCTAGACTTGTGGTCTCACGGCTAGTGTTTGGTGCTTTATCTTTTTTTCTGACAGAGGAGCTGGAAGACAGAGTATGCACTTCTTTTTTTTTTTTTTGGCACAGTGCAAACGTATTACAATGCCCCAAATTAGATTTATCTACATTTTAGTACATCAGTAAATGGATCTTTTTGAAAGCACGGACACAGAGATCCTTTTCCACAGCCTCATTGTACAGTTTCAAGCACATAAATATACCACAGCAACTTATTTAACATTATTAATGCCATGCAACTCACTGCCAACTGCTTCATTATGCAAAGAGGATGAACAGATGTGGTACAGTAACAGCAGGCGAGGGGAGGGGGGAGTTTTCAAATAAACAGGATCTTCAAAGTGTAGCTTTGCTTAGACTGGTCAAAGGTGCAAAAGCATGTTCTCAAAGATCTGGTGGGAGGTCAGGTACTTAACATGGTATGAATAATCTTCATTGGCAAAAGAAATTTTAGTACATCAGAAACTCCTTTGCTTTAAAACCTTGCAACAAAGCAGCCCATAAGATTAACTTACTCATGTTTCTTAGAAAGTAGGAAGATATGGAGGGTCCAGGTTGACTTTAAATCCCTAAGACCAAGTTGATTTTGTTGTCATTTTTAAACCATCATGTGACTGCTATCTGTTAATTCTATGAAATGTCTAATTAAATAAACTAACAAAGTATATTTTTGTTACCTTTTATGGCAAAAAAGGGTAACAGGCTTCATCTTCTAAAGACTAAGTTTAAATTTTTTAAAGGAAAAACCAATTTCAATTTTCTTTATATAATTGTAGTTTAAGCTGTATGGTAATTTGATCTACACTGATATTGGATTCATCATATTCTATGTTAACAAAGCTTGATTTGATTGCCAGCTGAAGCAGGAAGCTGTGACACCAAGTGACTATCCTGAAGGTCCCACAGCTACAGATGAGCTGAAACGATTAACAGAAGACATGCTGTTAGGGCAAAAAGAGGAGAAATGACACAGACAAGATCAAAGGGAGCATTTCAAAGTAGTGGGAGGTGTGAAAAATGTAATGGAGAGCCCACAGAAAGATTTAAAAAAAAAAAACATCCATAGAAAATGGGAAGGAGATTAACAGATAGTTGTGAAGTTCAGGGTGTTTGGAGAAGAGCCTGACACAACGGAAATTAATACAAATTAATAGAATTAAGAAATATTAAGGTAATGAAATGAAAGCCTGAGGGGAAAATAAATAATAGACATACTTGGAATCACTGACCTATCTCCAACACTATTTTAAAGGTGATGGTCTCAAGTAAAGTTTTCAAAACAAATATAAAAAAAAAATGAACATGTTTACATGTCAAGCAATCATTTGAATCAATACTAAAACAATTGCTGAATTATGAGATGCATGTTGGACCATTAAATATATCAAGGAGAGGAACATGCCTGTGCACAAGTTCAGGTGAGGAGAGAGACAAAACTTTTCTTCCAAGCTAGTGTGTGTGTTTTCTTTTTGTACAGGTATTTTGTTTACCACTTATGGATAATTTCAAGACAAAGCCCTTTCTAACACATTGTACTCTAGAAAAAAAGGGAGAGGTTTGTTCAAATGAGGTCCAAAGACTTCCCTAATACAATAGTGTGATAAAATAGCTGATCTGCATGCGAGTCATGATGCACCTGGGTGAAAAACCAATGGCTGTCTCCCAGAGAAACCTGGGAACCCTTCGTTGTACACAAAAGGGGTTCACTTTCCAGAACCTGAGCAGTCTGTGCCAAAGATTCATGGCCTGCAGAAGTGTTTAATGCCACTCCTGTGGAAAAGGGGCTTAGCTAAAACAACCTCCCACATTCTTCACCAGAATTTTAAACCTCAAAATGAATCTTTATCTACACTTGACAAAAATTACTATTACCTTAAAGTCATTGTTGGCTAATAAGATTACACTTGCGAGTTTTGTCCTGATTGACTGAAAAATGCTAAGTGAAGCTATTTCTTTATTCAAACAGAAAATATGCATTTCTTTAAATATTCAATCCTTTTCAAATGCCTTGTTTAAAGAAAAAAATCTTGAGGCCACCACATTTTGCAGTTTCAAATCATTTTTTGTTTTACCTGAAAGTAAAATTTTCTATAAACCTGTTTTTAATCACCTAAACTGTGATTCAATGTCTAACAGCATTGCTGAAAAAAATACCTGTCTTCTAAGAAGTGAACTAATATGTCAGTGGAATTAGTTATTTTTTTGCAGTGCATAAACATTCAACATTCATCAGAATGTTAAACTTTAAAGTTTGACATTCCATATGGATCCATTTTAGGTTTCGGTCTTTTTGATATTCATATTCTATATCTACTGACATTGTATGGTGTCATCAGGAGACATTGCATTAATTTTAATACTCGCACTGATGACACCAAGCTCAATTTTGCCGTATCCCCTGAAGACGCCAGGCCCATTGATGCACTTTTAACTATATTTAAAAGTGAATATTAATTCTTGAATGGCAAATTATTTTCTTCAGCTCAATCAGGACAAAACTGATGCTTTAGTTATTGTCACATTCAGCTCAACTTCAAACGCTGGCAATAAGCCCTTCAAATAATGTCAAAAATAGATAACTGTAAAGATCTACTTTCTGTTCTTTCCTATGGAACTATAGAACCACAACACTACTTCAGAATCCAGCAGCAAAAATGCTGACAAGAACCAGAAAATGAGCTCACATAACACCAATTTTAAAGTCGCAGCATTTGCTATCTGTCCATTTTAAAAAGCAATTTAATGTTCACTCACTGGTATTTAAACCTCTTCATCGACTTTGTTTACCCTATTTATCATACTTGCTTCCGTCGTTCAGGCCCTCCAATCCCCTCAGGTCTTTTGGAAAGGTGCTTGAGTGAGAGCTAGGACACGGTGAGGCAATTATTGAGCTCAGCTTTGGAACACCGTTCCTAAAGACCTGAAGGCAGTCGAGTGTTTGGATACTTTAAGAAGCAAATTTGAGACACATCTACTCAGTTTGTTTTTTTTAAAGTTTATAACCTCTTATGATTATAGCTTAATTTCATTTAAATCTTTGTTCTTAAAAATGTAAGCAACTTTGATAATTATTTTTAATCATGCTTATACTGTTTAGGATGTTTATGTTCATCCTAAACATTGCTGTTGTGATGACATTCTTACATACTAATCTAGATTTTATTGTTTGCCATTTATGTTTTTGTATGTTACTGTAGCTTTAGTGCTATATACAGTTTACTTATTTTATTTAAAATTTGTTCTTTTAAAAAAAATCAAAATCTTTGTTTTCTTACTTATTTGCATAATTTCTCATTCTATATATTTTATTTCTCTCACTTTTTATTCATCATTGTTTTATCATCAACACAAGTATTTTATTAAAGTGCTTTGTGAGTCCATATTGGTTATTTTGGTCCTACAATTTTTAAAACAGCGCTCTGTGTTGGGCTTGACTCTGCAAATAAAGTTTAATTGATGGATTTATTATTACTGAAACAATGGGAACCCTTTCGATTGAGCCCTTCATGATATTGAGGTGCAGCTATTGCATTAAAACACAAAGGATGTGTTTTAATCAGCACACAAAAAAAAACAAATGAAAAACAGTGAATGACTAATGACTGCCAACTGAGACACATTGTGCCAGTTTGTTGTAAAATATTCCAAATTTGTGGTGAATTGAAACAAATGTTTCAAACAAACTAAGGATGATTTTTATTTATTTATTTATTTTTTTTAACTTAAGTATCACACAAGTTGCACATGCTGTTAGTAGAAACATTTTTCCAGGAAAGTCTGTATTACACTGAAAAACTTTGGCATTAAAATGTTGCACTTTGGCATCACCAGTGTTGTCCACAAAGCCTTTGTCCGACTCTTTCTCACAATAAATGGTATTGTGCACACAGGTCACATTTCTTTGAGTTAAAAAAAATGCCATTCATCAATCTGCGAGCACTTCTCAATGAAATGTCTTGTTTTGTTTGTTGAGAAAAACTTTCCTCTGAGATACTGTCACAACTGTCAAAATGATAAATGTGGTCTGTCTGTATGCACCCAACTGCATAGTGGCGAAGAATTGTCTAGTTTGGACAAAAAAAAAGTACACATTTTAAAAACCTTGTCATTATCATAGCAACGTCCTTTTTTCAGACTAATTAAGAGAAATGTAACTTCATGAAAAAGTGTGGTCCATAACCGATGGTGTTGTATGTTTATATAGTTGTGATTTCCATATTTTTTGTCAACCTGTTTTGTAGTAGTTCGAAGCGACTACTTCTATCAAATCTAGATTTTCATTGCCTAGTTATTTCATAGTTTGTACTGCTGCCCCAATCTTATCCGTGTGCCTTGATAGTGTTTTGGGCATGCTATTAAATATTTGATAACAGTTTACTCTCTTCTTATTCTCAAGTTACATTCCTATGTTTGGGTCCTTCAGTGTTGCTTATTGTGACTCATGCACAGCATGATGTAGCAGAGGTCTTGGCAAAGGAGAAACTTCACAGTGGCTGTGATTTTCAACAAAATGTCACATCCAACTTTGCTGCAGCTGCATGCCATTTCACCACAGTGACTGCACCTTAGGCGTGTGACTGCTGTGCCAGTGAATGCCAGAGATTTCACCACAGCACCAACAAAGGTCTTTGACACAGCTATAGCCAAGGTCAGTCCCAACCCTACCTAAAACAAGCTGTGCTTCACCAAAGAATGAGTGTGCCAGCCTGTTCGAGAGAGCTAGAGCTCACTCTTGCCAAATTCACCCCTGTTGATGTCCTGCAAACCCCATCACGTGAACAGATGTCAAGAGCAAAGTGCTTCAGCTCTTGTCAACAGAGCTTTTCATATCCTTGAGATGATTGAGGAAACTTCTACACTGAAGCCAGACTCAATGTGGACAGAGCTGACAACTGTACCAACCACCATTAAAATGCCAGAGAACTGCATGCAAACAGCAACTTACAAGTTTACTGTGGGTAAATATTGCCAAAGAAAGAAGGAAGTAGGAAGGTCAGATAGTTCTTAAGGTTCTTTATTTTAATGTTAACAACTATACCAAAGTCAGGAGATGGGCTGTAGCTGCAATTAATTCCACACAGAACAGAACTGGGAGTATTTATAAAGGTACATAAAAAAAAAAAAAAAAAAAAAACTAAAAGGAATTTTCTCCTGCACACTTTTGTAATTTAACACCAAACAAAAGGTAATAACTTTTGTTGGAAAATAAAATTAAAAATATGCAGCAATGGAGCCGAAGCACTGTCAATTTGCTATGTTCAAACACTGATCTTTAGTAGAATACCACAGTAATTGAACTATCCCTCTTTTGAAGTAGTTCTGCAGTCTGTCTGAAACCCAGGCCAAAGCCACATTCCCAATTCCACTTTCTTTTACGCATGCCATCAATTTCGTAATAATCATCTCAACAGGTAGAACTGGCGGCAGGATGTTAGATGCACATTTCCAAAATGCATTTCCTGCCAGTATTGGGAGTGTGCATTCCAGCCGTTAAGTCGCAAATTAAGTTCATGTCCTTTGTCTATTTTCTCATGTTTCATTTGATGTTAAAATAAAAATATTAACATTAAAACATATAATACTTTACGCTTTTTGTGACTTCCTAACAAAACTAAAAGATTACAACACAAAATGTGCATTTTTTTCTTCTGCCTGTGTCACATTTCTTCTGTTCTGCTCCCTGACTCATTAATCTCTCTCCTTTCCCCCCATTTCTCCTGCATTGCAGTGCTGTTCTTCCTACCTTTTTCTACTTCCTCTGCTTCTCTCATACTTCCTTGCCCACAGTTCCCCCTTTTCTCCTTCCCTCCCTCTGTGCTTTGAGGTGAGGATTCAATAAAATTCAAGCAGCCCAGTGAAAAATACCATCAGCGGCAAAGGTCTTCCAACATTTTAATTAGCCATTATATCTGCATGAGCTACAGGGGGGAAATACATGAGCAACCCTACCTATAGATAAAATGCATGCAGGAAGGGTTGTGCATAATACATAGTATGTGTCATAAAGAATATCCTTATTTAACATATGAAGAGAACCAGTGGAAATTTACCTAAAGAGAATTAAAAGTACAAGGCTGGAAAGCCTTCTAAATATTTACATATTTATATAGAATTTGTGATCTTTTCCTGAGATAAGTGGTCTTCTTTTGTATTAGTGACAATTAAACAGTGACAATTACATCCTGGACACCAAAAAAAAAACATTACTCTCTGTGTACTAAAGGTTTCAGGTCTCATAAAATAACTGTGTGAACAGCTCTTTTGACATAAATTGTAGTAATCTGTCAGATTTGCTCTCAAGCTAATTTAAATGTCTGAATTGTCTGTGATCTACCATTGCCACTGACTTTATTGGTCAGAAGATGCATATATTTTTCAGAATATTTTATGCCGTTATCATTTACTATGCCATGGATCCCTGCTGTCTCTCATACATTTATAATGTTTTATGATTATTTTTAAAAAGTTATAAGGAGTTTCACCAATTTACCATCTGACATAAGAATTCACACTCATTAAAGTATACATGCCTTTTTGGATTTTAGACCAGCCAACAACTAAGTAGGCTACTTCTGAAATTAACTCAGATGAAATTCCACATCAAAGTAAAAATCACATTTCAAGTAAACCTTTTCAAGTAAGCTTAACAGAATAAAACCAGTTCTCGGAGCAGCCAGTCATTTAGACACAGATATTGTAATGTCAGCAGTCTACGACAAGTGTTAGATAACAATAACAGAGGGCTATTAGTGGATGGTTTTCAGTGTAAACTTTGGTTTTCATCTATGTTTTGGTTTTGATAATCTCTTTACTGTTTATCTGCTTACATCTTACCATTTTAGTTTTTTCCTTGTGCAAGCTCTTTTATTCTCAATTTGTGCTCGGACTTCTCTCCTTAGATTCGAGTTTCTTTTCGTTCAATGTTTTGGGTAGTTTTATGTTTTTCCTTTCATTTAATGTTTTCCTGTGTCTCAGCTTTGTTTCCTTCCTTCCCAGCTGTTTTCCATCTCTGTCTTCATCAATATCCATAAATAAAATATGGAACAGAGGTGAACCTTCCCAGGTGTTGAAATCAATGTGTACCTGAAGTATATATATATACACAAATTCATAAATGTAAAGTAGATCTGCACTCGCAGACTCACGACACAACACAAAAAAGTTTTTCAACTTTTGTTGAAGCTGCTGCTATAGTGCGCCGTTCTCCGTGTGTAGCGCTCGTAACTCGCTGCTGTGAACAACCCTCCAAAGAAAGGCTTTTTGGTCAAAATAGGTAGTTCAGTTAATTTGTTTCATGTAACATTAATTTTCAGATTATGGCTGCCAATGTTAATATTTTGGTAGCTGTAATAGAAATATATGTGGTCTAAAACAATGTACAGCTGAATCCAGACAATTTTGAGGTGCCGTTCCACAGGGATCAATTTAAGGCCTAGAGAAAAGTTGATTCTGTCACCACTGATTGTGAATAATGGTTTTCCCAGAGGCTCCTCCTTAGGTTGAGCCTCTCTCAGCAGCATCAACACTTCTGCTGCTAATTCATGATCCACCAGTCAAGAATAAAGAACTTGTGGAATCTGTGACCACAGGGCAGCTGGTGTCTCAAATAAATCCCTGCTCCTTCACATCTATCCAGATTCTCTGGCAACACCACAGACACATTTCTCTGCTCGGGCACTGCCTGGAAAGCTCTCCTTGTTGTAGTGTCTAATTGTAGAAGCCATACAGTTGCTGCAGGTTTCTACAAAGTTTTCGTAACCACTTCTCCTGTTCAATTATCTCCCGTCTGCAGCTTGGGAAGTGAGATTCACTGTTAGAGAGCATCTGGTATGAGCTGTATTTTGTTCTGAACTACTTCACTATGTCAGAGTGCCACAGTTATTCAGGCAAATGGTGATAATACGAGAGTCCTGGGTCATTTGTGACAGATGGCTTTGGTGGTTAATACTCTTAAATAAATCAATGTTTTTATCCAGTTCAGATGATGTAAAACTAACTTAGTCTACCACTTTTCTTTCCGATTAGTATTTTTCTTAACATTGTTTTAACTTGTCTTTTCTCATCATTCTTATGTAATCCTAAATACATTTATCTGCAGTAGACAACTCTTTCTGAAAGACTGAATTGATCTATAACATTTTTTAAATAATCCCACTGTGATCTTTTTCAGTCTTTTATAAGCCAGATTGCTAACTTATCTCTGCCCTCCACACTACGACCGAGGATCCAGGGGAGCAACGGAGGAGTGACCAGGAGACTCCGAATGACACACAGCAAGCAACAGCGGAGGGAAGAACCAGGAACAGATCTTCAGCAGAAGACTGGCTGAGGAGAACACATGCAGTTTCAAGAAATAGCAATTTGAACTTGAGGATCAGAACAACTTAAAGACCAGTTACCACTGGGTCTAGGTTAACCATCTGACGTCTATTTCAGGGAAGCTGCTCCTCTAAATAAATACTGCGGCCATGATTGCTGCTGATGAGCACCATTTGAAAGCTGCACCTTCCAGTCAGACCCTGCATATGAAAGAAAGTAAGAAAATAAAGACGCTCATGTGCAACCTTCTGGAAAAAACAGTACCCCCCTCAAAAGACACCGCCAGATGAAAAAGAAATTGAGAGTATTTCAATGTCTGAATTAAGAAAGGGAACTCTGTAACCCTGTGCTGCTCCTCTAGACCACATCCCTCCCAGTGCAACAAATACTGGTGCCCAAGATCCAGGGGACAGATATCTACAATCCAATGGACTGTGAAGGCAGAGTGACCAGGTGCATGGATGGGGCTTGGCTGGAGGGCACAAAGTGCTAGAAAGAACGGGTTTAACTTTGAGACAGATGGTGTAGAGACTGATAACTGATTGAATGGTAAAAGGTTCCAAGAATGTGGGTGAAAGTTTTCTTGAGTATCCTCTAAGAGAAAAATCCCTGGCAGAAAGCCAGGCTTGTTGGCTGGCAGAGTAAATGGGAGCAGGGGTCCATTTGCAATCAACCATCTTTTCATTTTTGGGTGGATGTGCGGTTGAGAACAACTCTGGTTTGTTTCCAAATCTGGTGACAGTTTGTGAGATGGGTCTTGACTGATGGAAGGAAGGTAGTCTGGGAAGGAAGATGGAAAAGGGATGATTGAAATTGCAGGGATGAATCAAAGGGTATGTTGCGGTAAAACAATACTGCCATATTTGAGCTGGGATACCAGGTGTTTCCACATATTTTATAGCCTAAAACCTCTGATGAAAGATGGTTAGCACATTGCGAGCATGTAAACAAATGCCTGTTCCAGTTTGCAGTGGAAGTTGCACCCCTTAAATCACACAAAGCCTTAGAGAGGCTAAGAATAAGGTGGACATAATCTGAGAGCCTCCTTCACATCTACTACCAAAGTTAATGTCCAGCCCAGTTTGACACTGAAAGTAAACAATGTACCTACATACACACAGCCTCTTCACCATATATTAACATTCTAAAAGAAGCAACAAGAAAACCTTTGTACCAAAAGGTGCAAGGTTTAAATGTTTGTGTGCCAGTGCTGCAGAGAAGGACAAAGTAGTTCATAACAAGCATATTGCGAGTGAAAAAGGTTATTCTCTCTTGTCACATCCACCTATGCTCTCATTCAAAATGCATTTAGATGGCTGTCTCTGAAAGACAATCTTTCAGTGGAAAATGTTTTATCTGTCAACTATTCTGAGTACAAAAATTACCTTCAGATAAAAAGGACATGGTTAATGCATTAGTGGGAGTTTGTGTGGGAGTCCTGGCAATGTCTATGTTTAGAAGTACAGAGATGTTTTTACGAAAGGCTCAGAGTATTTTTGTGCCACAAAAGTCCCGTCTTTTATACAACTGAAGCCAGAAATTTACATAAACTCAAAAAAAAAAGACAGAACACCCTTTTTTTCATTGTCTGAAGTTAACTCCAACCAAATCGCTCTTGTTTAAAGTCAGTTAAAATAACCTATTGCTAAATCACACAACAATGAAAGTATATGTAAGAGATTGATTTATTAATTTATTCAAAATCAAAAGTTTATACAAAGAATGATAAATACCTCTTTGAACAAGGGAAAGCCAAGATGACGATGATGATGTTATGGCTTTAGAAATTTCTGGTTAACTGACACATTTGAGTTAATTGGAGGCACACTTGGGGATGTATTTTAACTTCAAAGCTCAAACTCACGGCTTCCTTGTTTGAGATGAGAGGAAAGACAAAAGAAATCAAAGAGAATTGTGGAGCTCCATAAATCTGGTTAATCCTTGGAAATAATCTTCCAGGAGATGCTGGAGGGAATCTGTTTGGCACTATATTGTATGTTGGTTAAACCCTCAAAAGCAAAACATACTGATTATGTGATGGAAAATGAGACTTGGAATACCAAATGACTCCTAACAGAGAGTACTCTACTGACAGACTTCCTTGGAGAAATATTAGGGCTGATATAACTGGTTTTAGAGTGACAAAGATGGTCAGAACCGGAACAGAAATTGCAATGTCGGGATGAATTCTCCCATTATTATAGGATTCCAAACTGCAGTTTTTGTCACAAGGAGTCACATTCAATAATATTCTGATTCATTTAATATATAAATGGTATATTCTATATTATATATTCATGTTTACATTAAGATAATTATTGCCAACTGTGCATATCACAAATAAAATAGTGGACAATAGACATCCATGTTTATTAGGTTTAGCATAACTGATTTTTTCACACTGTTCAAATCATTTTAAAGATGCAACTGATTAGACCAACACACACTAAAGACAGATTTTATCCTTGGACTTGAAAATCTTTATTAATATTTAATACAAATCTCTAGACACTTGTTACTATTTGCATACAGCTACACTATTTTATATTGTTAGAAATAGAGTAATAGATATGTACGTGCAGTGTAATTACTTAATACAGCTTGAAGCATTACCTGAAGTTTAATCTGGGACTCTGAGCCATGAGACTGTGCAGTTACAATGTTAACTGTCAAACAATATAATTAACCAACAGGCAGCTGTTTATTGTCTCACATTCACCTGCAAACAGCAGATGAAACTCACTCGTTTTATAATAAATGTCAATTTACTGTGGCTAAATGTCAGTTCTGACAATGTTGAAATGTCAGAACTGACTTGACTGGTGGTGTCAATAAATAAAAAAAATAAATAAAAAGCTCTGCCCCAACAATTCTCCTGCATTGTCTGTAATAAAACACAACAATATTCAAAGTCCCTTACAGAGGTGAGGTTGTCGTTTTACTCCAATAATGTCAGACATAGTCCAGTCCTGCAGACTGAATTGTCTTAGCGCACTTAAGAGCCTGCAGAGGCTTCAATATATCCAAAACTTTGCAGCTGGGAAATTGATGAGAGGACAAACTCATGAGCATATTACCACCACTTCAATCGCCACCAGAATTGACTCAAAAAATGAATTACATCAAACAAAATAAATTCATGACACAATGAGAAAGTCATTGGGATTAATATATAATTCATTATATTAATTCTTATAATAAATCTCATTGTAATCCATAAAGTAAATGTTTCATTCTGGAGGTTCTTGATTAAATTAATTCAATTAATCCCCATCACGTAATTAGAAGTTGAAACTGCAGGGTAACTAAATGTTCCTTCTTTTCACAAGTAAACCTGCAGTTCAATAAACTACATAAAATGAGTAAACTGTTTTCTGGATGGATGCAGGTGTATGAAAGCATGTATGGTTTTCAACTTTAGGAGAAAGCCAATACACCAGAAAAAAACACATTCATATACTGGGATAAAATACTTCATGCAGAAATATCTGCATGAATATTGCATTTCTGTGAAGCACATAGATTCGCAATCTTGACTCTATTGCTGTTGAGTTGTTCTATTAATTTCTTTTGTCACCTATTAAACTCAGTTTAATGTTGTGACATGTTAAACTTCAAGAAAGACAGGGCCAGGGAAGCACAATTTCCCAGAATGGCACAGGTGCATCAAAACAGCTCTGCCGAAAGTGTTGATCAGCTTATATTGAGCGATGTCGTAGCGTAATACACAAGGCATCTATTGATTTTGACAATCAGTCAGCACAACTGTTGACATATTGATGTCGGGGTTATGTAGTTTGTTTATGTGTGTGTGTGTGTGTTTGTGGAAAAAGAGTCAAAAAAGAGTTTATATATGAAAAACTAGAAGTTCCATGATCTAAATCTGTAATAATTTCAAATAAATGACATGCATGGAACACATCTGGCGAAGGGAACGTACAAAGCACATAGGGCACACAAATCACTTAGGACATGAATAAAATATAGAAAAACAGAGATGAAAGCTGAGGAGAAATCGGCCATAAAAATAGTGCATTTAAAAGAGATGCTTGAATATGGATATAAGACTAAAGAATATTAGGTTAACTAAAAGTAAACTAAACCACATAAGCCTGCACACACTAGTGGGTTTATTCAATGATTTATTCTACCACAGTTGGGTTGCAACTTTGATGTTTTATGTAAGTCCCATTTGTTTTCCAATGGTTTTGTGGGGCAACTTATTAGGTTATTGAGAAATAAATTTCATATGTACTATGTGAAATTTATTTCACCATGATAAAGTTTCCATACAGACACCAAAACAACTAAACAGATAACCATATTAAATATAAAAGGAGGAAAGACTTCCACGTTTTGAGGGGAGATGGTGGAAAGGCCTACTTATCATGTAGATAAGCAGTTATCTACATGATTGCCATTGAATCCATGGTGAAAATTGTAACTGTTTTCTTCTGTTTGAACAAACAGCTGATTAAACATATTTTTCCCACTATCTGGACTAGTCTGTAACATAGTAAACCAATGAGCTAGATAGCTGCCTACCTCATTACCTCAAAATGACAAAAAATAGATCGCTGAACAGGAAAATATGCAAGGTTTCATATATGTTTCACACTTATGTTGGGTTAGTTGTTATGCAGGGCACCTGCTGCCTCCAATCTCTAGCAACTTTATTTTTAGGCTTGCTCAATGTCTCTTGAAAGTGTGAACGTAAGGTTACTGCTCGACTACCTGAACTGAGCTGTAGTTAATCCAAAGTGACTTCAAAGGCACATTGTAGAACGAAGGGGGAGAAACAACAAAATAAACCTGAGAAAAAGCTTGAAAGGGAAATTTCACATCACACTGTATTAATATTTCATAAAGCTAGACTATTCTATTTCATGGGAGTATATGACCATTATTTGTCCTGTATAAGAAAAGATTAATCCTAGCCCTTTCTACAAGGGAAAAACTGGCATCACTGGTACTGCATGCAAAATACTTATTAAGGTTCTTTTAAATGGTAGAACAATATTTTCTTACGTCAATCTGGTTGCTGTATTTGGTTTCTAATTAGATAGCAAATATTATAAGTTCTTCTTATAGAAAAAAACATGTGGTTTGCATGATGCAGCTGGAGGAGAACGGTGCCCAAAGACTACGGCCTGATTGCTAAGCGCAAGGAGGTTTTGTTTGCTCTGGTGTGGTTAAAACTTTATGTGCGGCTCTTCAGGCTGCAGTGGGTCTGGACATAGGGAGGAATAACAACAAAAATAACTAATTTTAGCCTTGGGAGAAATTCATCCACCTGGGAAGGCCAAGATTTCACCACCAACAATATGTCAACTAACACTTCCGTGAGGAGGTTTACAATGAAAGCAACCTGAATGACTACTAAATGGGATGTGGATGAAATGACAAAATCAGACTGAAATCCACTGCAGTACCACCATAACACAGCAGAGGCAGCGAGCGACGCTGATGGGGAGCAGAGACAACAACAAAGTCCCAGGTTTAACCTGGAAAAGGGTTGGTGGAGAGAGTTACTACATTTTCCAGATGTATGGCTGTTTTTGAGCAGGAAAATTTCCATGCAGGAAAAAAAATCTAACACTATTTAGGATGTGATACCTCATATAAAACAAAATCTTTGTGACTGCTGGAAGATTTAAAGTTGAAAAAATCCATTCGATGTTGTTAGGATCTTGTTTCTCTTGTACTTTAGTTGAGTCTTTCCTTTGCGATTCTAATTTACTGTGTTTATTTCTTGTGTCCAGTTATTCTTTGTTACTCTAGTTCAATTTGGTTTCTAGGTGTAGTTACTCTTCAGTGTTAGTATGAGTCACTCATGGCTGAGTGAGTCATACGCAGTATGAATCCAGTGCTGGAGGTATTAGGCTTCTAACTCCATAAGCAGCTGGCAATAAAAGTGCAAATTGCTAAAATCTTCAAATATTTGAGAATGGATTCAAATTTCTTGTGAGTTTTGGAGCTTCGTTTAGTCTTCTTAACAAATATAATAGATACAGATATATTTTATTTATTCCGGTATTAATCATGGCATAAATAATCATGGCAATTCTCACTGACCAAAAACACAAAACATTTTGTAAAATGTAATGTTATAGTTAGAGAAAAAAATGGTACTTTTACACTGATCAGATATAATCCTTCAATGATCGGTGTGAAGGATAATTGATTCTTCACACCGAATCATGTGTGTTGAGCACATGAACATTGAGCACAATGTTCATGTGCTCAACTTTGAGATCACATGAACATTGTGCTCTCAAAGTTGAAGACTTAGAAACAAATAAATGAACAAAGCATAAGAATTTGACAGAAATTTTCAAGCAGGTGTGAGCATCTCCAAAATTGCAGCTCTTGAGGGGTTTGTCCAGCCTACAGTAGCCAGTATCAAACAAATAGGTCCAAAGAAGAAACAATAATGAACCAACATTATCACTGATGCATGTGGACAATGGAAGCTGGACTGTGTGGTAAGGAAATAAAATTGCTTGTGACGATAAATATCTGAGTGTACATAAAAAGCAAAAGGAGCATGGAAAGAGACAAAAAAATGGGAAGGATAAAAAGAGGAAGATGACAGCCAAGAAGGAGATCAGAAAGATGAACAAGTCTAAAGGAAATCATTGAAAAGAAGTAGCTTGGAAAATGTAATGCAAGTCTTGGAAATAACACCTTGGAGTTTTAATAAAGAAGAAAAGAAGTCTGGAAAAATATTGTTGGAAAACTGTAAAAATGCTGCAGCGAAACGGCACACGCGCATGTCCCCGCTATGCATCTTTTTTGCTGGAGGGCAAAAAACAGCTCACTGATTTACTGTCATTGGTTTTAGCTGTCAAGATGTCAACATAATGCACTAAATCTTAAATGTATGCGTGATGTATAAAAGAAAAAGGACAGAGTGCTTTGCGACTAATTGTCAATACTTTGACATGTAGATAAAGTCAGGAAAAAGTTTTAATTAAAAACAAATAGTGAGGGAGAGGGAATTAGATAATAGCTTGAATTCGACAACCTTAACGTGAACATGTGTTGCAGAATTTGGTGTTTCAGTCCAGTTAAAAGAAAATAAAGGCAACCTACACACCAACTTTAACACAGACATGCAGGTGTTAAAATTAAACAATATACCACAACTGTGGTAAATTAGCTACTGCTACCACACATTAGCTACCACAGCAGTAACTTATTAATAATTGCAAAATCAACTTCAAAATTGTAATGGACTAAATGTTCTGATTATCGTGTGGCAAATGTTTGTGTGTTTTTTGAGGTCGAATCCTCATGCATTGGTAGCATTGTTGTCAGTTGCTGGCAACAAGTCTGTATGAAGCATAGCCGAAACAGAAAGCGCTAAAAAAATGATGAGTGGGTTTTCTACATGATTTTTCCCTTTGTTGTGGCGCACTGACTAAATTACTAATATCTATATTTCAAGGTTTCATTTTATCAATGAAATTGTTCTACCGCAGCAGCATGGCCATGGATGGCTTGTAAAAGAATAATCTTTTTTGCTTTCCAACATGGGCTGCATGCGCAAAATTACCAAACGTAAACAGTAACATGCAACGTGTCTATAACTTTAAGAGCGAGAAGGGTCAAAGGGAAGAAAGGAAATAGGAAAAATTATTTTGCAGAAAATTAAAGATGGAGAAGATGGTCAAAGGAGAGGAGGGAGAAAAAAGTCTGAGCAAAATGTGATCCAGAAAGCACTGGTGGGGGGCCACAGCAGGCAGAGATAAGCACAGAAAGGGGGCCCCTCTTCCGCTCAGCTGTGTGTCTTGGCCGGCTGTGAAAGGCCGCTCTCTTCCTGTCAGCACAGGAAACCCACAGGGCACCATTGTGCCACAGTCAGGGAGAGAGATAGGGACAGAGACATCACCAGAGGCTTGAATTATTCACTTGCGTTATGGATTGCTTTAAGCTTCTTGAGGCTAATTTTCAGTTTGCAAATGGTACACTTATATTCTTTTCTTTACTTGTTTACATCGCCACAAATAAGCAAAGAAAAGTAAGAGTAATGACAGACTTACATACATTTGCTGGACTGTTTCAGAGGCTATATTAGCACTAAACTGCTGCCAAATATGACACTTGACCTCATTCCAACTAAAGCCCTACACCCACAACCCTTGTTCATCCCCAGTTTCCACATAGTTGACTGATAAATTCAATTAAAAGAAAATTTTACCCCCAGTCTCTGTTTCACAGACAGTCTGTTGTCCTCCTCAGCCACATTGGCCCTAATGTTGGTCAGTAAATAGTTGCCAAGAGTCTGCAGGGTGATTGGTTTGCCTCTAGGGAAATGGTTCTTTCACGCTCTTTCAGTGAAATGAGAGAATCTTTAATTTCGGTTCAGTTGTTTTTGTAAGTAATTGAGCAAGTTTTTTTTTTTCTTAGATCAAGTGGCTCTGAGCACAGTGCACAGCTGTGTGTTCACTGGCCGAAAAAAATCTACCTCATCTCTTCTGAGTCATTGGAATACTGCATGAATTTACATTCCAGTACAAGACAGTTAATCCTTTACATTGGTTCTTCAGTATATTGAGATATTTAGTCTTCAACCAGAGGCAGGTGAGATAATAGTTTAAGGTTAAAGCATCAGAATAAATTTGGTATTAACTGAAGTTCTATCCCTCAAGCTAACTTTAAAACAAACTTCACATATTCAAAGGTTTCTCACACCTTCTGTCTTGTAAGACATTTCCCGTGTTCAAACTATCCTTCCCACACTTTGCCCTCTAAAACCATGTGATACATTGCATTACATTTTTGGATTTGATCTCAGTGAGAGAATGTTAAAAACAGAAGAAAAGTTAGCATTTTGTTTGCCCTGTTTTTACAAAGTCATCTCCTCATTCACTGTATTCTGTGTGCGTCTTCTCTAATCGGGTTTAAATCAGATAATACAGCTCATCTTCAGAGTATAAGATCCACACTGGCAACTCTGAATTTACCCTTCAGCATTCAGGATGTAGTGAAAACACTTCAAAGGACTAAAGCGATTAGCTCACCTGGCCCAAACCACGTCAGTGGCAGGGTCTTCAAAACCTGTAAGGATTTTGTGTTTCAATACCTTTTCCAGAGCTCTATTGACATGTACAGTCACACACTGGAAGCATCTCACAGTTTCTCCAAAAAAACACAGTCAAAGCTTTCAGAGACCTTTGTCCTGGTGCTTTTATATCATTAGTGATGTCACAGACTCTCGACTGGACCCACTTCAGTTTGCATATTGAGTTGAGAGAGGTGTTGGCAATGCAAAACATCCATCATGAATAGTACCCATAAACATCTGGGAGATTCCAACTCTTCAGCCATACTTCTGTTTACTGATTTTTCCTCATCATTGAACACCATGCAGCCTCACATCCAGTCCACCAAACTTTCCTCCCTTTTTCACTTGGATGACAGGATTATCTTGTGGATATTGGATTTTTTAACAAACAGATTACAGAAAGTGGTAGCCAATAACATTATTTCCAACATTTGTTGCACCGGCTGTCTCCAACGCTGTCTCCTTTACTATTAATCCTATGTACTGATAGCTGCAGAGCTACTCAGCCCAGAGGTCAACTGGTGAAGTCTGCTGAGTGACACAATGTTTTTTTTCCCTCTGTCAGGCCTTAATCTTAACCATAGTTAAGACTCCAACAGGAGTTTGTGGACTGGATGCAGAATGTTGATGAAAATAATAAGTTGGCCGACCTTCTCCAAAAAAGAAAGAAACCAAGTAATTATCATTTCCACCAGAGCCTGTGGAAAATGTTCTGGAGTACACATATCTGGAGACAATTGACGACCATTTTTGAAGTTCTCTTCCAACACAAACCTTATCATAAGGAAATGGTAGCAAAGCCAGTACCGCCTTTGCAAGTTCATTTCTTTTGGAGTCAGAAGAAAACATCTTAATGGTGTTCTGTATCATCACATTCTCCATTATGGTGATTCCATTCCACCAGCTTCAGCACAGAAACCACCTAAAGAGAATTGTCACTGTGAGCTCTAGGATCATTGCACTACCTTTAAGAAACTTATCTTTATGTGACAAGTAAACAAGCAGCTTAGCGTGTGAAATTAAATTAAATTTTTTATATAACATTTTTTATAAAACATATGCTTTATATATGCTTGTTATATGTTATATAAAGCATAAACATGCTTTAAGTAACATAAAACTTGTTTATGGTTTTTTTATATATAGGCCTATATATCTTATGTTGGTGTTGCTGTAATGTCCTCTTAAATTGCCCCTTGGTGACAAATAAGGTTTAATTGAACTTAATTGATTGAATTAACTTGTCTTTCTTTGCAATGACACAATTTTACAATTAATTTCAGAAATAATTACTCTTTTTTTTATCCAGCTTTGACAAGAAGAGCAATGCAATATGTGACTGTAACAACAATTCAGTCAAGAACTGAAATGGCATGCAATGAGCAAAACCCTTGATAAATTCTGTAGTGGGTGACCTTTTTATGCTCAGTGGCTTTGTCCTGCATGTTCTAATGGAAAAATATAATTCATATTCTTAGGTTTTTTTAAAACATGTTTTTAGTGTAACTGCACATCTTTTAAATGATAATTTGTTACTGACAGTTTTTCTCTGTTGTTTTTATTCTTGTCTTTTTCTTTAATCATTGAAGGTGCAAGCTTCAGGAGTTCTGTGGGTGTGTGTGAGTGTGTGAATAATACCACTGCTGCAAAGCTCAATACAAATCTGGAGAATGGACTGAACGGGTGGTTGAACATTGCTAAAGCAACTGACTGCATACAAATGCACATTAAGGCACTTTCTCCATATTTATCTCCATATTTCAAGCACACAAAAAATAAGCTAATAAAATGCACCAATCAATTTCAAGAACACAGAGTGCTGTGTGATGTGCCTGTGGCTCAATTGGAAGAGTTTTAGTCTAACAATCAAGAGTTTGTGTATATGATTCAAGTTTCCCCCTAGCTACATGTCAAAGTGTCTCCACGCATGACTGTAAATCTCTGCCAACCAATACGTATGGCAGAGTGAAGAAATGTCCTCTTTTCGCTGGACATGTCCACTTTTCACATTCTGTCCAGCCCATGCTGGGGGCATTCATTGACTGATGAAAATGTCTCAGTTTTTATTGACTATCAGGGGACTAATAGGTATACTTAAATTGTATTCCAAGCCATGGAATACAACAGTCTTTTTTTATGTGATGTCTTCCTTGAGCTGCTTCCTAACTGGTGGTTCTGATTCGTTCTTAGACGAAATAGACAACAGGCTGCAATGCAGCACTGCTGCTGATGTTTACAAGATCGAAAAGCACAAGCGAAGCTTTACAGACGATATGCTAAATAAATTTTCTTCATCCCATTCTGTCACATCCATTTCCAACAGTCAGGTGGCGGAGTACACTGAGCATAAAGCTGACATATGTTTCTGTTGCAAATGAAGGTCCCAAAGATCTCATAGGTCACATGAACACAAAAACAACAAGGCTGAGGAAGATTAGGACAAAAACTACAGAGTACAGTTTAGAATACACACTTTAAGTATCTTTCTGAGACTGCTGATTTTTACTATTATTATTATTATTATTATAAATAATAATAATTTTTTATATTATTATTCTTTTTTATTTTGTTACTTGTTGATCTTTGAAAGACTATCTTAAGTGTATTTAACTATTCTTTCTAGCCATATAGAGAAAGCAAACATTAAATATGTTAAAATCAAAAGCCTTCTTTCAGGACTGGGCCAAGTGTCCACTTTGTTGGAGTTCAGTCTCAGTTATTATTTATAAATAGCTGAAAATGCCTTGGTTGTAATATAACAGTTGAAGGAATAAGTCCCACACTGGCAATATCTAAACAAGATGATATGTGTGTCTGGAATAATCAATTTTCTCAAATAAGTTTATTAATACGACTTCCGGTTGGAAGTTAGTAAGTCCTCTCCATGTGAGGATGTGGGTTTGTGAGCTCTGCACCTGAACCATTACATTTATGTTACTTCTTCTATAAAATTATGCAATATAAACCCACACAGGCTGTTGTGTACATATTAGACAACAAACAACCATCCA
This sequence comes from Poeciliopsis retropinna, assembly GCA_010277075.1. Classification (NCBI taxonomy): domain Eukaryota; kingdom Metazoa; phylum Chordata; class Actinopteri; order Cyprinodontiformes; family Poeciliidae; genus Poeciliopsis; species Poeciliopsis retropinna. The sequence continues at coordinate 13,397,767 of VMRM01000002.1, read as the reverse complement.
TCCAGGTATGCCTAAAAAAATCTCAATCCAACAAGTTGGGACAGAACACACGGGTCTCTGAAGCGGGAGCTAGCTAAGCTAACCTAGCTTGTTCAAACGCAACAATTACGACTGCAACGAGCAACCGGAATGCCATTATGGAGGAAGAATTCCGGAATTGTTGAATAAAACGGACAAAAAGTCTTCAGAAATCCAAACAGAGCTCCGCGACGCCACTGATAAACTCGATAAAAGACTGGACAAACTTGAGAGTCATGTCTGAGTTGGAAAACTGACTGACTGCTAACGCCAACTCTATTGCAACCATGGAGTCGGACTTGTGTGGGATGGAAAAAGAACTCACCCTGGTCCCGGTGCGAGGATCTGGAGGCTCGATTGCGGCGTTGCAACGTCCGCATCACCGGGGTTACGAAGGGGCGAGAGCAGGGGAAATATCCGTCTAACTACGATGAATGGTATGAATGCTAATGCTCAAACACAGCACCTCAGGCGAACTTCTTAACATCCGCAAACACTAATTCTGACTCCCTGCCATGTAGTAAAATGTGGTCCTGTGACAGTTTTGTTTCTTGTCTTTGAGCACCTGATGTTCCCAACTGCAGTTCTTGTCTGTTGTTTAGGTTTAATCTCACCCAAGCAGTTTCCACCATGAAATAGGCTTGGCATAACTGACACGGGCATGACAGACAAATAGAACAAACTATTTTGTTATGCTGAAGGTGCGATGCATTTTGGATTTTATCAAATATGCACTTCCTGATGTTCACACATATCTTTCTTTTTTTGCTTAAAAATATGTTTACCTTAACACCTTTCAAAACAAACAAAATAGCAACAAGGGTATAAAAACATAAAATTATGTACTAAATATCATATATTTGACATGTTTTAAGTATTTCACTGTTGTATGCAGTTTAACATGCCATACTAACTATATTTTTGCACCTTGTACTGGAAGAGAATAACTTTAAATGCTTTTTTTATCAAGTGTTTTTAGAGAAATATCCAATTGCAAAATACACTCATACACTCATATCTATCACTTTATAGGAGTCTAGTTCTGTTTCACGCTCCCCGTTGTTACGTTTCAATCGCTGGACTTTGTGTCCTCGTTTTAGTCCCACTTAAAGTTTTCCCTCTTTCTGAGCCTTAATTTTCCATCATTAAATAGAGGGAAATGCACTCACAAATTGAGAATTACTGTAATTTTCCAAGGTATGGGGGCACAAACCACAAAGCATTTGTGGTTAGGGAAAAAAAGGGCAATAGCAATGGCATTACCCATTAGCATCATCATAATTTATTAATTGTTGTTTCTCGCTGAACAAGTGAGACTTAAAGCGTAGCAGCTAAGGGGAAGGAGGGATTGCTTTCTTAATTAAACTAGACAAAAGATAGCAAAGGAATGTGATGCCATAGGCTTGACTCCTTTGAAGAATAAAAATCATTTATCTCTTTTACTGCATTCTGCACGTTTCCCCTTTCTCTCTTGGAGTAGGCTTAATTGCTGAGGCAGAAAACAATACAGAAAAACTCTTTATTTTCACAAATTATTGGTTACCAGCTCATGCTAACCCATGTATGACTGTAGTACTATGTTAAAGTGTCCTTTTGACCTGTATTCCTTAAAGCACCACAGCTCCACATAACACACATTTAACACATGCATAAACTCTTTACTGGAGTTCAGGGGAAAAGGCACTACATTTATGTATGTCACACAAGTAAGGTAGTGTTTTTTATCTCTACTTGATGTGAATTGAAAAGGAAAGGGCCGGATGCTGAATTGCCCTGAATCTAAAAGAATACCTAGCATTTTCAGACATAAAGTTTGAAGTAAGGTGAGGACCCAGAGTCTGCACTGTGGTGTGAACAGGCGTCTGATGGGAGAAAATGATGTAAGTTCTCCTTCTAGTATTGTGAAGTGGCAGGGAGCACAGGATTTACCTAAAGGAGGAAAAGACTCCTCCGCTTTAAACATGCCCCTGTTGTTGGAAACATTTTTGTGAAAGCACTGTTATAAATTCCTGTGTAAAGAAAGATATCAGCAGTTCAGTGAAAGTACTTTTATACAATAATTTCTCACCTCAAGGACAGCAAAAATAATTAAAATAAAAGTAGTTTTATGTTCAGTTTAATGTAGGTATTTCAATGAAACATATTTCATCGTGCTCTCTAGTGCCCAAGTGTCGTCATAAAATTCACTCACCATGCATTCAGGCTTTTTGTAACATCCAGTGAGTATTTGAATAAAGTTGATTTTCTTAAGCATGACTCCACTAAGCCCTGAGCTACTTTTGATCTTCCCACTGTGGGGATTTGAACTCACTCAGTGGCCCTGAGCTCCATCCCAGCAACAACCATGTGAAGATAAGTTAATGTCATGACGTCTTTTTGGTTGTTGATGTTGTGAAGGTGAGGCATATGAAGGACATACATTTCTGTCAAGAAATGTGTATATTTTATTTTTCATTTTCCCAAAACATGCATTTTTGTCAAGAAAAGTAGATATTTGGTTTTGTCTTTGCCTCCTCTCCTTTTTCTACTTGTCCTTTTTCTGATTGTTCTTTTTCTGCTTCTCTGTGTGCATCTTTATGTTAACGAGGAGGGCTGCCTTCTATGTCCAGCTCCTCTGCTATTGGTCAATAAACAGGAAAGAGAACCTACCATGTGCAGATCGATTGTGCATGCCTGCGCTATGGGCCTCTTCCGGAGAGCGCCTTATTTGAGAGGAAGAAAATAACTATTAGAGATGCCTCGTAGGATTGCACAGGAATTAAGGCATGTTGGTAGCTTAGCTGAAAGAAATACAGTCAGTGATGACTACTGTTTCAAGTCGATGTTTTGAGTAAGTGGCTGGTTCTGTTATTGACCAATAGTAGAGGAGCTGGACATAGAAGGCAGCCCTCCTCATGAACATAAAGATGCACACAGAGAAGCAGAAAAAGGACAAGTAGAAAAAGGAGAGGAGGCAAAGACAAAACAAAATATCTACTTTTCTTGACAAAAACGCCTGTTTAGGGGAAATGAAAAAGAAAACATATACATTTCTTGACCGAAACATAAGTGTAAGGCCAAGGAAAAACTAAATATATATTTATGTTTTTACAGTATTTCATTTTATATCAGTTTTGGTCCTCCATACTCCATAGGTAGCAGCATTATTAAGAAAAAATGGCAGCTCAGATATGTTTCAGTCCAATCAGAACATGTAGTAGCAATAGTAGCAACACTGAAGGGCTCATATTTACTGTGATACCCAGCAACAGTGGCTCATTAAGTCCAAAAAGATGTACATTTTCTGTAGGTGGTTAGGTTAGGATTGAGGTGAGTCTGTATTCGTACTGCGCTGGAGTTTGTTGGGAAGTAGTCTGAGACCACTTCATGAGACTTGGTCTGGTTGTTTGGTGCACTTGAGTGTAGTCACACCTGCACAAAAATCTAGAAACAAACTGCCCTGTTTACAGCGGACCAAGTGTGTCTGGTGTGAATATATCCTTACAGATTTCTCATGCACGTTTCCTGCCACACAGCTGATGAGACCCTTGTGTATGAGATCCATATCAAGAGACGGGATAGAAATGAATAATCTATACAATATAAAACTATCTCATCACAAAGTCTAAGAATGTCCATACATTTCTGATTATCATTGTTATTTATCTACAGTGGGCTGCATTTGCTATGATTCCCTGTTTTTTTTTTTTTTCTTTCTTTTTTACTTTGTCACATGTCTGTTTCAGTTTTGGACTAAAAAATTAAATGTGCAATGATCAGGATCAAATATTGCAGTTGAAAAAGTTATAGCAATATAATTTTTTTTTTTTTTTTTTTTTTGCCATTTCTTTCTTATTTGCAGTAAGACCTAATTGAGATTTAAAAATCTAAATACTGTTTGTCTTTCAGATTAATAAGTGAAATTATTTATTCAACACACAAAAAATATCTTCCTAGAGAGAGAATGCTGATTGCACTGCAGATAAAGGTCAGAAAAGGTTAGTGTCTCCTCCTACTGCTAACAGCAAGAGTTCAGTTCTCAGATAGATAGAACAAAGGATTTGATGGTATAAGAGAGAACTGATGATAGAAGAGAAAAGCGGGAGCATAGACCAAATTAAAAAAATACAAAAGGAAGTAAGGCAATCAAAGGTAGTAGCTTAGGAGTGTGAGGTTAGTATCAGTGTGATGTTTAGAGATGGCACAGAGTAAGTCACAGACGGTAGGCCACTGACGGAGGGTTGGCATTTAGCTCCCCACTACCAACGGAAATACCTCATTAAACATGGCCTGATGTGAGAGTGAGTGTGTCTGTGTGGGCAGATGTGCTTCTGCTTGAGGACGTCCGGGAAGCGTGAAGTGAGAATAAATGATTTTATCTGATGTGTGAAGACATCACATTTACAAGTAACACGCCACAGTTAAATTTGGTTGGCTATAACTGGACTGTTCACCCTGTTTCTAGTACAGCTCTACACCGTGTTTCAAATTATTATGCAAGTGATATTTTCTTAAATGGTCAATGCAAACGATGGTCAGTATAATTTTCAAGTCATGAACTATTACAGTATAAATCTAATTTTACTGAACAAAGCTCCCCACGAGAACAGAATTTTTTACAAAAATAAAACACTCAAAATGATCTGTTCCAAATTATTATGCACAGCGGATTTTCTAAATATTTTATGTATTATAAAAAACTGCAAAAAGTCATTCTTTGAATGTGCAGCATGAAGTGGTCACATGTACTAAAATCAAAAGCTATTTCAATCAAATACATCTTAACAGACCGAATTACATGTTAACAATGAACCCCTTCTTTGATATCACCTGCACAATTCTTGCATCCATTGAACTTGTGATTTGTGGATAGTTTCTGCTTGAATTTCTTTGCAGGATCTCAGAAAACCTTCCCAGAGCTGCTGTTTTGATATAAACTGCATTCACCACCCTCAGATCTTCTGCTTGAGGAAACTCCAAAGGTTCTCAATAGGGACAGAGGTCAGAGGAGGATGGTGACCACACCATGAGTTTCTCCCCTTTTATGCCCATAGCAGCCAATAACACAGTGGTATTCCTTGCAGCATGAGATGGTGCATTGTCATGCATGAAGATGATTTTGCTACAGAGGATACGGCTCTTCTTTCTGAACCATGAAAGAAAGTGATCAGTCAGGAAGTCAATAAACTTTGCTGAGGTCATTTTCACACTTTCATGGACTCTGAAAGGGCAGACCAATGATTCTCTCCCCAAGATTTTGGCCTAAAAAATGACTCCACCACCTCTTTGCTGACATCACAGCCGTGTTGGGACGTGGTGGCCATCAACCAACAATCCACTACTGCGTCCACCTGGACTATCCAGCGTTGCACAGCAGTCATCAGTGAACAAGTCTGTTTGAAAATTATTCATGTATGGCTGGGCCCACTGTGACCTGTGGCCTGCTGAATAATGTGGAACATCCTTCTTAAGTAGATTTCCTTTAAATGAGCTCACCAGACAAACTAATCTACCCAGCTCTCTGAAATTAATTATAATGATTCAAAGATCCCTGACACACAATGCAATCTATAAATTTAATAGCACAACAAAAAATGTAATCTTTATGACAGTTAAATCCAGTTTGCATAATAATTCGGAACATGGTATATATTTATACTTAAAAGGAGTGAGATCTAATGTAATTTCATTTGTTTAATGGAAGGACACTGGTGTGGGATTCTTGTAAAACTTATTTAGTAATACTTTAGATGATGTCTGCAGGTTTAAATTGATTAATACAATTAAGCAGTCATCTACAAAAATGTGAGATGTCATTAAATATTTGGCATTCATCCAGCCATTTATCGCACTCTTACTTTGGAAAACTGAAATATGGCCATTAAGATGTCTTAACTCTAGGTGTAAAGTTTTATTTTATAATAGACTTTCCTTTTGCATCATGTCAGTAAAGCATATTAAACAGGAAGCAACCTTTTTTCATCACTTTTCTCAAACCTGACCACCACATTGGACAAGGAAAAGACAGGAAACAAGTGAAAAACACACTGTACAACTTACCCAATTGAGATTTCTGAACTCAAATTATGGAGTTTCTTTGCCCTTGTATTCTACATTAAGTATGAACTGTAACGACCCACTGAGATGAACCAGACATTCAGCTTCAACATAGAAGTGAAGGAAAACAATAAGTGTTTGTAATGAAGGAGAATAATGAAATGGAATCAGATTCTGTCCCATTAAACGCCCTGCTGCAGGGAACAAACAGAGGCAGGCAACTTTAGTTTCCCAACAGAAACTTGAGTGTGTGCAGCTAGATCTCTTTAACCTGGGCTGTAAAGCACCAGCATGTACAACGGTGACTGTAATGACGTCTGTGGGTAAGCATGAGCGTGGAAATCCTGAGGTCATGGCCGCTCTCTGGTGGATGTTGTCATCTTTGAAATATCGGTTTCTATTGTCCATTACTGGCATGAGTTGAGTGATGTGTTGGAGATGTTAATAAGCCTCGTGTTTACTTCAGCCTTCAATTTACTTTGTAAACGAGCTGATTTCAAACACAAAGCTTACCATCTAAAAACCTCCACAACTGCTATTTAAAGCATGGACTGGTTTCTTCATGATTTAAAATAGCATATTTTTGCAAAATATGAAAAATACAATTTTTTCAGAAATTTGTGTTTTTTATCATTTTTCTCCATTTCTGCTCTGCCAACTTGTTCGTACATTAGCGTACATTTTCACTGTCGTTGAAAATTTATTTTCCAGGTCATATTAAAGTTTGTGCATCCATCAGTCAGTTTCAAGACTGGGCCAAATGTCCTTATGTTTTGGAAATCAAAATGCTCACCCTAAGTTACCGTGAAGTTTAAGTAGAACCTGTCTGATTCCAAAGAGTGGAAAAATAACCTTTGTGTTTGAATGAATCCAGTTTTACAGGTACAAAGAAAACCCTTCCCTGCATTGTTGTAGGGGCTGTAAACAATTCTAGCTAAACCATGTTTTCCATGCTGAAGCCAACCGTGCTTACAAATGAAATGCCAGAAGTGAGGTGGATTTTCCTTTTATTTTTAACTGTGGCTGGAACAGCTAAGACAGCGACACAATGAAACAGACTCACAGCTACACTCAGCAGCATCCACGGTAATATAAATTCTTCGTGTTAACAGGTACAACCCACTTGCACAAATACATGGGGATGAGTAATGTTTGTTGAGTTAAGCGGCAGAAATCTGGACAACCTTTACTTCTTTTAAATATTCATCGGCACCTGCTTCACACTTCCAACACAGGTGTGTATCCTGGTCCACTGACTGAACCTAACTCCATATATCTCCAAAAAGTCAGCATTCTTATTTAGTGTGATATCCAGAAGCATTCTGATTGTGAAATAATCTAATCAAATCTCGACTAAGCCAATCGATTACGCAGGACATTTTCTGTGACCTAAAATGATTTATAAAAAGCTATTTTGCTATGGCTGATTATGCTGTGGGTTTACTCACATTTTTTTTTTTCCCCCACCAGGCCCCAAGTCATGTTTAAAGATTGTAAATGTGTTGTGGTAGAAGTCATAAACACATTCCAAATGTGGTTTATCTGTGTGCAGCAGAACTACAGAGTTACTGTTGCATATGGATGGCGAGGCAGAGGAGATGGGTTGTGTCCATTGCTTATTTTTATTACTGCTCTACCATTTCTCATCTTAAAGCTGGTGGTGATTCTAAGGACATGCTATTAGACATTTAAAATTTCTGACAATATTGCAAAAAGAATTACAAACCAAGGTATAATTCCTGTGGTTGTATTGTGAAAACAATATTGTGAAACAATGACAAGCTCCATCCCTATCGGGATCAATGTTATGACTTAGACTTTAGTTGGCTTTTTCAGTTTCAAAGAAAGAATAAATACTGACATTGGTGTTAATGAACTAGTAATATAATTATTACTTGCAGGACCGTACAAAGGGGATGACTACACAGGAAACCAGAAATGATGACATCACTACAGGGAACTCTAGTAATGATCTACTTCTCATTGCTCACCATGGAAAAGGCAGGTGTTTCATTGTCCTCAGTCCAATACGCTGAGGTCGGGGAAGCTGGTTAGGACAGCAATAGGGCAAACAGAGCTGTCAGAACCGATTCAGAATCTATGAGGCAGTAATCAGGGTCCAGGTACGTGAACCAAGATTCAAAGTAACTCCCAGTGTAGGCAGGGAGCAGAAAATGACAGCCACTGGTCATTTTTAGAGGCAGAGACCAGTGGCATCATCAAGAACAATGAAATGGACCACTTGAAGGTTGGGAGCTTGTAAGCTCCTCAACTGAACCAGGCCAAAGGAGGACTTTACTTTTTCTGTTTGGAGTAGGTTGCTTTCACATCGTCCTTTTTTGGAAGTGGACAGGTGACAATCATTGCTACTAATGAACAGAAATGACAGAAGGGCGTCAGAGAACAGAAAAAGTCCTGCTTGCTGCATTTCTGTTGTTTACATTTGTGCTAGTACGGATTTGAAAGTCAAGAGCAGCTCATACAGCGCAAGATTTACAATAGGATACTTCTAATTCTGGAATGGCGTTTGGAATTGTGTGCTGCAAGTTGAATGAGACAAGATGATTTGCACCCCCTGATGCAAGCATTCTGGCAGTAGCATTGCTACACAGAAAACATGTGCTGTGTGTACAATTTCAGTATATACATCAGCAACATTGAAGCTCTCATTTTTACCAGGATACCCAGCAACAGTGGCTTGTGAACTCCATGCATATTTCCTGTAGTTGGTCTGGCTCATGGCCGGTCTGTGTCCACTCCAGAAGTGAACTGCACCAGAGTTCATTTTGAAGCTGACCTAAAAGAATCTCCGTCTCAGTCTGGTTATTTCATCTGAACTAGAGTTTGCTTGAATTTACGCCTTCACCAACAGCGGAAATTAACTCCGGCCTGTTTAAAGAGGACCAGAGAAAAAATAAAATTCACATTACGAGTTAATATTATTTGGTTCTGATGTGTCGCACTGTCAGGGCAGATCGACAGACCCATCAGAAAGCTGACCACAGCTGATCCGTTTCTCTGTTCTTCCAAGGGACAAGCTGCTTCTAGCAGCTCTGCTAAATTCCTATGCAAAACTTGCTGCATGTGTTCCAAGTTTTGCATTGGCTCATGATTAGACTCATAATGGCTTCTCTGTACTGAGCAGCTCTCTGATAGAAGAACACATGTCTTCAGTCCACAGCTAAATGAGCCAGTGAATGAATATGATCAACAGTCAATCAGATCACTTTGGTGGCATACCCTGCTCAGTAAGGATAGTGTTACCCCTGAAGTCAGTACAAACATCTGTGAACAGCCAGACAGAGCCACACCAGATTTGCGACTTATGGGAGCAAAGCCACAAGTGCTGAAAAGACCTGAAATAACCATCACTAGTCAGGTGTGAATACACCCTAAACAAATAAACCAAGTCAACATAACGTAAACTAATGCCATTTACAAGGAACTGCGGCCTTCAGTTTAGAGGATAACAACCCCAAGTTCATTTACTATGTTTTTGGACATTTCAAGTCATTATATGATGTCCTTTCATTTCTACGTCACTTAAAACGACCAATAAAATACCATTATTGGTCACCTTGGTACTTTTAGTGTTCATGCTCACTAAAAGCACCAACCAAAATATTAGTTGGTTATACCCTTTACACCCAATATGAATACATAAAGTCGAATATCATCCTTATAATACCAATTATAGGGATGATTTAATAATCATCCTTTCCTCCATTTTCAATTGCTTTTTATTTCAAAATAGCTAGTTTTACTTTCAATTGAACCAAAACTCTTTGCTGGAATCTTGCATTACACATCAGACAAAAAGAAGTCACACAAAAGGTAAATTATTTTTGAAAATGCCTTCATATTTTTAGGTAATGGTCATTTTAATTCAGTTTATACACTGATATAACATGTAGAATTTAAAGAATCTGCTGGAGAAAAGACAAATAAAGCTGGGCACGTCAGACAAGCAGGTATAGAGATGAAAGCAGAGGTTTGTGACCGCTACATTAGCCTTTATGCTTGTCTCCCTCCAGCACCATTAGCATATCATTAGAAAACATCTGAACTCACAGATGTTGGTCTCTTAGCCTGGCAGGCTTGTTGAGAAGCCAACACACACTGAGACACATGGGCTGCAGTGAAGTGAGTGAACTGAACATAGTCGCACACAGTGTGAACTCCCAGATGTTTTATGTTGGCCCATGGCAGGATTAGAGAGGAGCAGAAAAGAGTTGGCACAGATTTGAATTTTGTGTAGCCATTCAGTAAAAAATGTGTTAGAAAAGATTTATGTATAGCCTCGACAAAAAATACGACAAAAATCTATTCATTATCATTCTTCTTTCTGTATGTTCCAATTCGTATGAATATGACTGGGTTTGGATTTTTGTGCACAGCCAATAACTCAGTCACGTGCTTGTACAGATTTATAGATTGAACGACCTGCCAGCCTTTGGGACACTGCTGTCTACGGTCTGCCAAACAGTTTGAGTTTATCCTACCTTGCCAGAACCCAGGCAGAGCATTTAGACAAGGTTCAGGACCATCACACAAGAGAGTAATCATTATCTGACAGGCACCCGGGGATGGCATTTAATGGTGTTGGCAACTGGCCCAACTAAGTCATTTGCTTCACCAGCTCCCCTCTAACTTGAATAGGATTCTCCAAAATGAGGTGACGAGGGCAACTTAACAAGCATCAGTGGCAAATGCAGATATTCCCAAGTATCCTGGTGGGATTTGTTCATTTAAATTTTGAATACAGTGACAACACAATATTTTAAAGACAATTTATGGAATAGCAACAAAAAACAGTGAATCATCAACTTTCTGTCAGACGTCAACTAATGAAGTAAGTTGTGTAGAAAATGGACTACGAAGTGATTACCTCCATGAGGATCTAAATTATCTTCTACACACCAAGATACTCACCAAGATAGAACGGAATGAAAGATAAAATTCAAAGCTCACTTTAGCACTAAGTGGAACTAAGCCAAGCTTACATACATTTTAGATACTACAAGTGTCTGATAGTGAGGAAAATGTCTTTTTTCTGACCACCACAAACATAAATGTGGGCGGTCTATTAAATTAATCATGTGGGTTGGTCAGGTGAGATTGAAGTTGAGTTTTTTAGCAACAAACACTTTGGGTTACTTTGTCATTATATGAATGATAATAATATTAAGAAAATACTTCATACTATTACCGATCTTAGGGTGGTTTGGGAAGTTGCATTACCTTCCAGTTCACATTTTTGGATTTTGATCTTTGGATTTTGTTTCTGTATGTTGTCTTTGGTTTTAATAAACACCTTTATTTTTGCTCCACTCCAAAAGTGTTGGAAATTACTCTTTTGTAAGAGTGTTGGCTGTTTCAGGCCAACATACCTACCTATTTCAGGCAGGTATGTTCTTGCCTGAAATAATAATGTCACAATTATTAGTACACACTAATAATTGTGACATCAGTAATTTAACAGAAAGCAATCACCTAACATGAATTTAAATGTTACTACAAGAAAACTGGATATATTTCAAGGCTTATTTTTAGATACATTTCAACAAGGGCAGCAATACATGATGTGATCACTGTATGCATTGAGAAGAGTTTTATGCAAAAGCTCAGCAGCTGTTTCTTTTAAATATAAAAAGTAATTACTGACCACTGATGTGGTCAAATACTTAGAAATCTCTTAATGTAAACAAAAATCCAAACCACATGTGTGAGGAGAGCGCAGTGTTGGTCACATTGGCGCCACACATTGCCTCTCTGTTACTAAATCAAACCATGACAACACTTGTTTCCAAGTCACCGTATACTGGCACGGAGAAACCTAATTTCACAGCTCTCAGAAAGACTGAGTACACTCTGTAACCAGAATGAGCTTGTTACTTTAGTCAATCTCCACTATTCTGAAGAAAGACCTTCACAAACCCTTAAACGTCTGTGAAATGTTGTGTGGGATCTTGATTCAAACAGCTGAACCTGGAGCCATGAATGCATCTTTAGATTTTTTTTGTCTAAAACCGCTTTTAATCTTTCACTTTCAAAAATGTAAGATCTCACTTCACTGCAGTGAGGTTGTTTATGTTTATGGGTAATGTTAATAGTGGTTGCACACTTGTACCATTGTGTTTATGTACCTAAAAAGAGCTGAAGTGCATGTGATTGTGGGCTGAAGAGTAAGCCAACATTTCCTGTAGTTGTTCGTTTGAACTTTCATGTTTTCAACGTGGTATATTGTCTGAAATCGGAGGAGCTGGACTCAGTGGAGGGAAGCATCATTTGTCAGTTTTTAATAGGATACAAGATGTTTGTTGGGAGTGGCTAGATATGTCAAAAATAGATTGTGTTAGCAAAACAAGCAGAAATGAGAAGACCTGACCTAGTGCCATATGGCACATTAGAGGGAAAGAGATTTGAGTTCAAAAGCATTATAAAAAGATGTGCAAGAATGCAGCGAGACTGCCTAGAGAGCCAGTAGGTTCTGATAAAACCCTAATGACTGTTTGCAATAAAATGTGCTAGGGTCAATGGAAGGTGGAAAAATTGAAGGAATATAGTTAAGAGGATGAATTATAGGCCACACAGTGAATGTGGATGATAAGAAGGAAGAGCAGAGAGGAAAAAGAAAGAGTTAAAGAGGGTTGAGGAAAGAAGAGGTGATGAGGAAGAGGACTTATAGATTGATGACACATGGTCAGTATGAGAAAAAATATAATTAGACAGATGGATAAAAAAAAAAAAGTGCAGCAACAAATACAAGTTAGATCAATAGAAAGTCAGAAACATGATTTTTTTTTTCACCCCTATCTCTATAGGCCTGTTTTTAATAGACAGGAAAGTGGGTAATGAGAGCGGGGAAAGACGTGTAACAAAGGTCATCAGTCTGGGACTTGAACCCATGAAGGCCACGTCGAGGACCAAGGCCTCCATATATGAGTTGCACGCTTTTCCCCTGCAACACCACAACACACACACATAGATTTTTTCAGATAGGTTTTCCACTTTTGTCACAGTACAACCATACAAATCTGTTTATTTTATTAGGATTTTATGTGACAGACCAATGGGAAGGAACGCATAATTATAAAATGCAGGAAAAAATGATAAATGATAAATCTGAACAGTGTGTGCATATGCATTCAGTAATATCTAGAGTAACCAATTACCCAAGATCTGTGATTAGATGCAAAAGACACCCGGTAATGTCATGAGCTCAAACCATTCATAGTTTAATTCTTGTACAAAGTCCAGACTGAAAGCACTTGACTCTATATTCAGTCATTCACTGGTGGTGGTAAGCTACTAAAAAAATGCAGCACGTGGTACTACAATTTAAAAGCTTTTCAACGTCTGTCAGACTGCTCACGAAAGACAGAATCAAGGCTGCCATTCACCGGACTCTCTGACCATCGCCAGGAGGCTGAAGAGTCCCTTTAGGACAAAACAACCAGAACTGCAGTGGAACCATTTAAATCAAAGCATTTTATTTTTTTAGATTTCAAACCATATTATATTCCTTTTAACTTTACAGCTACACACTTGATATAAAAATAGATAAAACACGAGATAAAAAAGTGCTCTTGTTATTGTTACAGAAATAATTCTCCTTAATTCTAGTTCCCATTGTTCATCACATGCCAATGGGATCAACTCTTAATAGGTCTTTATTACAAAGATGGTGTATTGACTGTTAACTAAGTAACTAATTCATCAGACAAAAGAGAATGCCCTGAGGGCAGCAGATTTCAATATTGACATAAATATCTAGATTATTCATGTTGCTAGATGTGGGAGGCTGGGACATATTTTCTGTTATGACAACCTTACCACATAGAGCAAGAGAGCTATCTTTCTGTCTCAAAGTGGTTTATTAAACTAAATGCTGCTTTGATTTGAGATTTGGGTTTAAGTGCAGGGTATCGAATGCTATATTTAAATACTATTTGTAAGCACAATAAAATATCATCTGTATTATTGATTTTTTGCAGCATTGAAAACTGATTTTCTCCTTGAATCATTGAAACTATTTATTTGTCACTAAAATGCCTTAAGGATTAGCCAACACTTTCATATTCTGTTTGTTTATAAAAAAAGAAAAATGAGATGAGGTGCTACAGAGACGTAATCTGATCCGTCACTGTATTTATAGAGTAGAAAAATAAAGTGCATAAACTCTGACTCATTATGTTGGATTTTTAAACAGTGAGTATTTGGTTTGCGGTTGTATAACTGATTACTTGAATTTCTTTTCTTATTTTGTTGCATCACCATTTTAATTTGAAGAAATACAAACTCTTCAAAGTTAAATAGATTAACAGAAACAGAGTTCTTCACTTCTGCAAGTAAGCATCTTCAGATTGCTGCCTTCCATATTATTCTATAAATGAAGGCAATATAATATAAAGTTATACAATAATATTTACTTAATAAAGTTGATTCCAATAACACCCATGTCTCCATGTAGTTTTCAGCCCTGCAGCATTTTAATGTCTGGTGCCCATTAAGTGTATCTTAACAAATATGAAGTACATTCAGAATTTCTTCTTATTTTTCTAAGTTCTGAGTTCAAGGATATATCTAGGTTAAGACTTTTAGCAAACAATGTTTTTGTAAACTTCATAGAGCAAAATCTTTTTTCTTATTTTTTATTCATCCACTACAAAAGTTTAAAAAAAAAGGCTTTTCGATCATGATATAATCCATTTGGATGAAAGAAGAAATCCTGGCTTTGTGTAAAAAAAAAAAATAATAATAATTTTGAATTAAAAATCCCATGTTAAGTCCTAAATTATCCTATGATTAACTGAAAGATGAGATCAGTTTTATTCCACGTTTTTGACCTAAGTACTGCCAGACAGAAATTGATAGAGTACCCAAACAATTGTCCTCAAGAAAGAGTAGCACTACTCCAACTTATTTATTTTCCAGTAAAAGCAAAACCGTAGCCATCCGATAAATTGCTCAAATAAAAATAGAGGAAAACAGGGTAGAACATCTAATTTAACATTTTACTGATGGTCATCATACATTTGTTTTGAAGAACAAAGTGAAAACAAATACAAGTAAATAATATATACAAAATTAAATTACAAAAGTGTTCATTCAGGGAGAATAAACACTTTTTAAAAATGTAGACCTAATACTTGCAGTGGGTATACATATTACCATATGTTACCATTATACCTTTGAGTCTGCAGCCTGACTTCAGCACCATGGACAGAGTCTCTCATTGCTGATCGGATGTACTTGCCGCTGTCTTCTCTTCGCACATTTCGAGTTTATGCTAATGTAGAGCATGCATTTATTGTATAATTCATGTCATGTTTATGCAACACATGAAGCCCCATGTAGCATTAAGAAATTACACTTAATTCGCAGCCATCTTTTTTCAGCTAAGAATGGTTTGAAAAAAAATTGATCTTTTCAATAAGTCAGGAATCTAAGAATAGTGTGGCAAAATGTTAAATTGGTGATTTTTGGAGCTTTGTTGATATACTCGTCTGCTCTGCCACCGGCTGGGGAAACCCTTCAGAGAAGCACAGACCGCATCTTTCACTGGGACAATCCGTGAAGCATCCCTTTCGTCTTGCCATCTGGAAGAATGAAACTGTGCTCTCCACCGTGTAACTACTCGATCTCAGACCGTCTGTCAGCTTTACCAACCTGTTACCAACAGACTAGATTAAAACGACCCTGAATGGGACACGGCTGTAACATAATGTGCTGTAACAACGTACAGCTGGCTAGGTCCTTTTATTGCTTATTTGTGTATGTTCAGAACATCTCATTATTTCATGCTTTCATTAAATGATTTTCTGATTTTGCATGTGGAGCTCTCTCCCATTTGCCCCCCCCCCTCAGTGCGCAGATGTTTTCACTCCTTAGGTTTTGACGTTGTAATGCATCGACATTCCACAGCTGACAACTGTCTGAGTCTTCCCTCAGTCAGCAGACTGAGGCTGCAAAAGAGCTTTGGCAAAGATGCAGGGGTGCTTCCAGAGATTTTTTTAAAGCGTAGATGGAGGGAGAAGGCGGCAAAATAAATCTTAAGTTCCCAGCACAGCAAAAGCCACAATAAGATTTCAACAGAATATTTTCCAGATATGCAAAAGTTGAAATTTATGTTTCACTCCGTCTTATCACTTCTCATTTAAGTGACTTCATAGACTATAGGTTTATGTTTTCAGGTATCTTTATACCACAACTCTGATGAGTGGGTATTTCTTTATATCCCCTTGCAAAATGAAGCATCTATGAGTTTAATTTTCTCAGCTATTTCTTTTTTTTTTTAAATCAAAATCTTTGATCCTAGGTTTGATAATTTGAGGGCAGAATGGACAGACATAAAAAAGGGGCATGTTGAGGAAAAGAAAGTGTATAAAAATTAACAAAAAAATTAGACGGTCAATAAAAGGAGGAGCCACTGTTGAAATAGATGGTGCTTTATGAGCAACCATAGCCTGGTGAAATCTCCTGGCCTGGCTTTGTAAAGAGGATCTGGACTCCTGCTTCCTGAAGGTGTGGACTCTATTGAAGTTTGACATTTTAGCCAACTGTTAACATCTGTACCATCTGTGAGGCTCGCCAAAAATGTCATGTGCAGAAAACAACAATCTTTCCCATTGCAAAGAGAGAAGGACTGGGCCGAATGAATGTAATGTTAATTAACAGGTTAATTATCAGCTTTGCAACAACCTGAACTGAACAGCTTTGTTCACTTTCTCCACTAAAACTACAGCCAGACTGCAATTCTAAAAACAGCGCAGAAAAACGACATCATCGTTCAACTTCTTCTTCTGTGGTTGGAATTCTAGAGGAGGAATCGAAGAGAATGGGAGAAAGCCAAGACTGTCTGTGTAACGAGATGTGAATCAAATGGAAATGCGCAGGAAATAGAGCATCCGGTTGGGAACCTCCGAACGGCTGGCACAGGAGAGTAAAGGATTTCTCAGTCATACATGAAAGAATCAAAGCAACACTCCAGCCGTTTTTTGATGAGGCAATAACAAAACATGATATAAAATTAAAAAAAAAAAAAAAAATTAGTCGATTTTACATAATACCCCCTTTTAAACCTCGATTTTCTCCGAATTGGTGAATTTTACTCTAATTATTAAATTAAGAGACATAATGAAGGTTCATATTGAGTTTACCTCTTAGTAAATAGTTCAGCACTAGAAAGTGACTTCTTGCAGGTGAAATGGTGAAGCGTTCAAAGGATATGTAACTTTATATATATATAAAAAGACGCATTAAAAGATATTTTTCTAAACTCTTTTTATTTATTTATTTTTTTATTGCGAAGCAAACCATATCAGAGTGGGGTAAACGACGCAGAGGAGTATAAGGACTGAGGGAGAAACCCATCATTTTACTGAGAGAGACAGAAAGAGGGAGAAGAGGAGGGCGTGTGGGTGAGAAAGAGGCGGTGGGGCGCGCATGTCCAGTTCTTCAATGCAGCCTGTTCTCCCAGCTCGCCAATCATTCCAACGAGTTTCCCCCCACTCTTCCTCTCCACCCGCGTCTTTACATGTGCGCCGGATTCACGGCTCTCCTGAGCGGACACTGCAGGGGAAGGAAAGGGACGAACTCAACATGGAATATAAATCCTAACTGGGGGAAAATAAAATAAAGCGAGGATAAAAAAAAAAAAAAAAGAACCCTTCTCGTCCTCTGACGCGTTTTTATCTCTTGCGCATCTTTCTCCCTCTTTCTAAATGTCTTTGAACAGTTTCTGAAGGGATTCGAGGAAAGGAGCAAACATGAGGATTATTCTTTTTTCTTGGCAATTTCTTGGGGTGTATTCCGCCCTTCGTTGGGGACTGGCGACAGGGGCTTTCCCCAGCTCGGTGCAGATAGGTGAGTTGGAGGTTTACTGATTTTTACGCACGGCACAGGCACTACAGCCTTAACACACTACGCTGAATATTTATGGTTGTTTAGCGGCCAGGAGTCACCAATGCATGAGAAAACGACTGCACTGCAAAACACAGTAAATTACTCAACAAAGACGGATCGGAAGAACACAAAATTATAGAAACCTTTACCGTTTCATTCCTTCTAAATTCCAATTTGTATCCCCTGTAGTGTCTCAGGCGGCTTATAAATGAACACAAACTCTTTCACTGCATTTGAAAAGCTCTTGCCTCATGAATGTTTCAGGGAGGTTTGTTCCTTTCCCACTCTTGTTCACTGTTTAGATACTGCAGCATTTCCCCCTCAGTGTCGCTTTCTGTCTTTCTCCATCCCCTCCCCCGTGTTAGTGCGGGATAAACCGCCCTAACACATCAGAAGTAAAAGTTAACTGTGGCTGGAGCATCAGTCTACTCAGTAACTGGGCACCGCGCATGTATGGAATTAAATTTGCCTCTGTGCCTCTGCTCCACTCGCTGCATTGTGTGTGAGGGGTTGGTGGGGTGTTGAGAGGGTAAGCTGGGAGGTCCTATAATGAGATTCAGCTCCTTGACTCTGTCTCCTTGCTGCTGCCAATAAACTTAATGCGCTAAATATTCACTGGTTGCTCTGTGCTCCAACCTGCACATGAGTGCTCTGATTTTCAAGCATGTGAGTGCTCCCACTTATTATGCACATTATCATGTAAAGATGCAAAATTTGTGAAGTCATCTTTTTTTTTTTTCTTCTTCTTTGCATTCCAGTGTTTAAAGAAAAACCTTATATGACAGAAAGTAAAATGCCGGCAGCGATTGTGCAGAGCAGTGCACATACAGTATGCTCTTTCCTCCCCTTCTGTGTACAGTTCTCAGTAAACGCACCTGTAGATACAGGATGTTCCACCGGTGCTTGAGGAGTAGCATGCATGTTCCATGTAAACTACAACATAATTTAAAAGAGGTAACGTTTATTATTTTTTTTAAGTGGATGTTTGTCTTGGTATGAGGGCAATACCTGCAGTAAAAGGTCAAGAGAATGTCTGTTTTTGTTTTGGCTTAAGATAAAATTGAACTTAAACCTAACCTAATCTAAATCCAACCTACACAAATATGAAGTACTATTCCTGAGTAAGAGTATATGCACATGTGCAGAACTGCCATGGCTTCAGCTTTAGTTTCACTTTTGTTGCTTCTGCAAATATTTGTTTTGGGGTTCTTATGGTATAAAGTGAAGAGATCTTGCTTACTACATCCTTGTCTGTTCCAGTGCTGAAAATATTAACAACAGCTTTTAAGATGACAGAAGTGTCAACCAGACATTGCGATCCTCAGAGGAAAAAAAAGCTTCAGTTAACACACTGTGCCCTCATAGTCCTGTTGCTACCGATTCGCTCCCATCCTTCACATGTCTTTTGAAACATGAAGGAGTAAAGGATAAACTACCAGGCTGCAAGTGGCGCAGTGCTGCAAGTGGCGCATTGCTTTGTTGCACTGTTGCTTTGCACCAAGTAGGTCCTGAGGTCCCTCATGTATGTGTGGATTCTCTTTGACTATTCTGCTTTCCTTCCTCCGTTTGAAAACATGCATGTTAAGTTAACTAACCATTGCAATTTTCTTCTAAGTGTAACTGCTCCTCCATGGTTGTCTGTCCTGTGTCTAAGCTTTGCACTGTGATGGACTGACAGTCTGTTCAGAGTATCCCCACACTACTGCCACCCTGTAAGCATTAAGATTTTATAAAATAGAGGTAGGACAGAACATGAGAGCTTAGTTATTTAATTCCCCACAAAATAGTAGAATTTGTGAAATTAGACAAACTCCCCTTAAAGATTTTATCAAGTTTTCCTTAAAATAATTTTATGTTGGACGTTGGATCATCATTGTGCAGATTAAGGCTACAGTGTGTAGTTTCACACGACAGAAATTCTTCAAATGTAACTACCTCTCTGCAGAACATCCAGTTCAGAAACATAAATGAAAGATTCATTTGCTAAAACATCAATCAAGCTGGAAAACCTATGAGATCTAGAATGTGAATTTCTAAGGTGAAAAGTGAAAACTAGAAGCTCTTAGAGAAAAATCTTTAGCTTCACCAAAGAAGCTATAACAAATCGTATAACAAAATATCACACAAAAATTAATACTTGAATCACACAGTCTTTGTGTGTTAAATGATATCTTCAAAGAACCCTCCTCCCACCGGCCCGTGAATCTATCTCTCTTTATTGTAGTCTGTGTAAATCATGGGGATTCAAAAACAGCACTCATCCCCTGAAAGGTTTGTCATAGTCAATGTTTATTCACCCATGTTGTCTATTTTTAAATTTTATTTCACCTTATTTTCTCTCCTAATGGAATACTAAACATGCTTAAACAAACTTATAGTATGACAGTGATTATAGCTGTTAGCTGTGTCAGATTACTGTTATTAATATCTTATCAGGCTCAGGTAATAGAAGCTGGTCAGAACATGTTATTTGAGAGTGCCCTTAAAGGATTACATGACCCCTCGTTTTTACAAAAGATGATCTCCACCACTCTGTTCTTCTTTTCTTATCATTTTTTTTTGTGTGTCAACTGGTAGTGTCTTTTTATAGTGTTTTCTCATTTTAACAAGCAGTTAACATGTTAATAACAAGCAGTTAAAATGTTAACAAGCAGTTAACATTTTAACTGCTTGTTAAAATATTAGGGTTAGGATTATGAGACTTAACATTTTAACTTCTTGTTAAAAAGTTAACTGGAAGGATAATGTTAGAATTCCCAAGATGCTTCTCTCCTTTTTAACTAATACCCTGTGATCTGGTTATCCTCTGACTCATTAGACTTTCCTCTCAGCTTTTCGAAAATCTCCTTTCTTCCTCTATTCCTTTCTGTGCCTCTCTCCACCCGATTTCATTAATGAATTGAGCAATTTGAACATCCGCAAGCGCGTTTGTATTCATGCCTGTGTGTTAATACAGAACTTGAGAATGTGCAGAAAGACAAATCACCTTTTATAACAAAGCTAATGAAGATATTGGCTTTCTTGTCTCTTTCCCCTCCTCTGTTTTTCTCTGCCTTTCCCATCCATCTTTACTCCTCCCCCCCCCCTTTTCTTTCCTCTCCCTGCCTCACCATGCTCCCACCTGCCCTTTCTCTGCCCCACAATAACTCACTTCCTCTCCGCTCCATCTTGTCCCTCCTCTTGCCTGGTCTCACTCTGTCTAGGTGGACTGTTCATTAGGAATACAGATCAGGAATACACAGCATTCCGACTAGCTATCTTCCTTCACAACACCAGCCCTAACGCTACGGAAGCTCCCTTTAACCTGGTCCCACACGTTGACAATATAGAGACAGCCAACAGCTTTGCAGTGACCAATGCATGTAAGTATGTAAAGACTCTATATGTACAGTGCTTTGCAAAAATATTGAAAAGCAGTGGCAAGATGGAGCTGGAACTATTTGCCAAGAAGAACTGACAAAAGAATTGTCTCTACATATGTAATCCTGGTACAGACACATTTCTAAAGACTTTCATCACAGGGTGTTGATTCAGCCAGGCTGAGTACAAGTTCGCATCACACTTTTCAGATTTCAAGAAAAGCTTGTTTTTGGTTTTTTTTTCCTTCCACCACATAATTATATACTACTGTCGCTGATTTCAGAAAATCACTAAAGAGATTGAAGATGGTGGGTATAATTTCACAAAATGTGAAAATGTTCAAGGAGCTTGAATACTTTTGCAAGGTACTGTGAGTGAGTGACTTAAGCAAATGTTTGTTTCTTCTGTACAGCATTTATGTTTAATGGCCTCAAGATTCTGTTATTGTGGCAGGTTTAATCGGGAAGTTATCATTTATTAAGCTTTCAAGCTGCAATTTTGCTATCCTGTAAAGCAACACTAAAACATTTTAGTTGAATTTATTTAAAACTGTCTCTTTTGCGACAGCTGCTGTTGTTTAGAAATCTTGAAGTTAAACCTCACAGAGAGCAATTTGTAGATCAATGTGGCATTCCCAGGTATTGCTCAGTGGTAAATTTTTCAGTTGTTCACATCTACACAGATTCCTCCCCTCCCTTCACAAAACGACAGTCGTCATCCTTCACAACTGCTCCGAGTTATTACAGCCGTAACTAGTTTGAAATAAAGAAAAAAAAAACACTGAGTGTGTTTGGAATGTCTCCTTTGTTTTTGTAACAAAGAGAATCACTTGGCAGTCGTGTCTTCTCTGATCTGTTGAAGGATGACAGCTAATCTTTCACTATCTCTGTCTGTACTTTGGCAGTTAAGATCTAATTCTTTACGCTTCACCTCAACCTGCAAGCTTTCAAGAGGTATTCGGTGATGCTTGTGCTGAGAAAGAAGCATTAACAATGCCGCATAGGCAGCCTGTTGCTGACAGTTCAGAGGTGCTCAGAAGGTATCTGTCTGACTATTTTGAAAAAATGTCATCATGAGGACAATCAAATATGAAGAGTTTCATGGTGTTTAAAAATTCTACTTGAAAAAGTCTGGGACGTTCTTGGGTCTGCTTTGTTTGGGCATGTGTTGGCCTATAGCGTATTTTACTTGTAAAATTAGTCTACTTTTTTGCTCGTTTGTTGGGTGTTTGTTCATAGTTGGACATCTACTTGCAATCTGACGGCAAAATATGCAAGCCAACCAAGTTCTCTGCTGATCCAACGTCAAAATGTTATGAATAACTTTTCAAATATTTAAAAGTGTCAAACTTGGTTTCAAGGTAGCATGTTTGTAGCAGCAGTTAGAAGAAAAATAATTAATATATTGAGCTATTTCACTATTACCCTTCTCTGTTCCAGCCTCTGTGTTACATTTCCAGATCACTTAGTTAAGCTGAGCACATAGATATCGGTTCTTCAGAAATAGCTTAGCCATTGCCGTGCCGGTGCTATTCCACTTGTTTACAGCACAGTCTGGGCTTTCTTCCCTTGACTTGGATGTTCTCAAGTTTATTTTCTACTTACGCTGTTGTAAAATTGTAGTCTGTCTGTAGTTTTAGCCAACGGAGGAATTCAATGAAGCCCTTAGCTTCCAAATATTGAATAAATATCGTCAGCCGCCTCACTCGACTCGGCACTTTCCTCTTTGCAGTGGAGTATCATTGTTTACAGCACTGGCAATTTCCAGTAAGCTTCTTACCGTTAAACTGGTTCATTGCATACATCAAAGGCAAAGTAATGGGGTAAAATTTTAAACCTCAACACAGTCCATGCCTCCATGAAGCAATCATTATCATTTCTCAACAGCCGAGAGCCCAGACTCTGTGGATGAAGCAAATAGCGTAGAACAAGAGATTGTTTTTACCAACTTCAGAAGACTGCTTACACTGAAACACCGAGTGAACTAAGGATGCTGTATTCAACAATTTCTTGAAAAACATTGTTAAAGGTGATCATTTTTAACAACGCCTAGAAAAAAGTCTATCAACTTGTAGCTACGACATTGCTAAAATAACAGTAAATTAAAATAAAATAGAAAAAGTAACCACAAAATAAGTTTTTAAAAAGCCACAGTAATCAATTACAAGTAACTTAAGTTGTGGCCAATAATTGGCCTGAGTCAGAGCTTAGCTCACAAGTCAAGTTTGCAAATGAATTTAATCTGATTGCTAGTTTTTTCAAGTGTTTGGTCAGTAAAGCCGCTTCCACACATGATGCATAAGTGTGTGTTTCAGGTGAAGAATATGAAATGTACTGTTGATACTGTCTATTGATAGACTAAGTGCCTCTCTTTTGGTTATTTGGTTATCACACTGAATGGACATTGATCTCAGCCTGAAAGATCAGTGTCTGTATGTCGTGTATTAATGGTGCCAAGAGGTCATCAGGTGGAAATCTATGCAAGCAAATCTTCAGCACTGAGATGCGGCGCATCTGTATTTTGTAACATGAGATTAAGTGCTATTATTTTTGGTCATTCTTGCAATGTTTGATTTACATTTGCATTCATTCTGGAGTCATCCTGAAAGTAAAAAGGCATTGGTTATGTTTCTTTATTATGGGGGGGATGTGATAGTCTGTCTCTGCTGATGATCACATTGCAGTTTCAGATAGATTGGAACTACGCACAGGATCTTTATTTACCATTGAATGACAGGCAGAATGACAATTAGGTGACAGAAGTATATATTTTTAAAGATATATACTATCAATTTAAAATCACTAAACTTTGAATAATTAATAAAATACAAGGCCTCAAACTCCTGTTTAACACATTAAAACCTTCTGAGTTTACCACTGAGAAGACGTTAAAGGTTGCATACACTTTTTTTTTCTTTTAAATGTAGAAAACAGTAAATAAAAATAAATTTGGCACACCTGGCTTGTATGCCTGCATAAAAAGTGAATCAGGCTAGTTTATAATTCCAGTTACACTCCTGCTGCCAACGATGGTTGGACAAGTGGATAGAAAGTGCATTTTACGGTGAGAGATTTAGAAATAAAAATTTTATTTACTGATTTTTATGAGAACTATTGGCCAAAATCTCTTTTAAAATTACATTAGGAATTTTGGGACATACTTTTATGCATCAACTAGAAAGATTTACAAAAGAATATAGATTCTTATGAATTTTTAACAGTAAATCTGCTTTTTACACCAAAGAGTCATACCTAACACACTAAAACAGACAGATATGCCGGGTTTTCCTCAAATCATCTGTAGTTAAAGTTCACAGAAAAATATATGAATAGGTGAATCCATGAATGGGCAGGGATCCAGTATTCTTCAAAGTTATTGGAGGTTGTTTTTTTTAATTACAAAAACATTTTATCACTTTTGAAAGTAATGGTCTCTTTTGCACGAATGACATAAAAACAGTGAAGTAGTCCTTCAATTTAGAGCTGAATCGTAAGTTTCAAATTAGATCCAATTTCGCTATTATTGTTCATCGGCAGTTCTCTCAAGATTCTCGTGAAGTGCTTACACTGTGCATCACAAAGGGGAAACCCCATTCATCTTTGAGTTGACAAGCAAATGAGAAAAAGGAAACTTGTTCAAGGGAGAACCGATAGATTACGTTTTTGAGAATGTTTCTGAATCTCCAGAGGCTGTGATACTCTGGGAAGTAAAACATTTGCCTATATCAAAAACTCTCAGGATTTTTACATTTAAAAATGTGTTTTAATTTTTGTAAGTTGATAAGTCAGCAGACTAACAATTGGTTTACTCCTCTCTACTGTCAATGACTAACTTGTGATTAGTAATTTGTCTGAATGTGTTTGCATGTTTTTGCTGTTATAGAAGTTAATACATCTTAATAGTCACCTTTCAAGTAGCAAATTTAAAGTGATAGGACAGCAGTTTAGTTCAGTGTCTAAACTCGCTTGTTTGATGTGTTTGCACCTTGATAAGCCACATAATAAAATGTTTCAAGTATCGGCCCGCTTTACATAATTTAGAAGAAAAGCAAATTGAAAAAGTCTAAAACGTGATAGATGCTGAAAAATCAAAATTTTTTCACATCGGTCTGATTTCACATGCCTTTTATTAATACCATCCAGTGGTTAATTCATCTTATTTTAGGAAATTGTTTTATAAGGTTTGCTGTTATCTTATTTCAGTTCAACAACTAAACCAATGAAGTAGTTACTCAAGTAGTTCAGATATAACCAATACAGTATTACACAGGCATGTTTCTCTTTATAATACCCTTGGTTTATATAAAGTATTATTCCTTCTATGTTTAAAAGCTTTAAAGTATAATCTACTGTACACTAAGATATTTTTCTCTGCTGGAGAGAAGATTGTTCTCCCATCATATGCAAGTCACATATACAATCATAAATCAGGACGGTGTAATTCAATTTCCAAGTTTGTTTGTCTTGTACCGCCTACATCATAGACTTAGATGAATGAATCGATTACTTAAAACACCCTACTCTGATTAAAAAATTAATAGCCATCTAACACCTCTCACCCACAAACATAATCATATTCTGCATCTGTGTGCATAAGCTGAATGATTGGGAAGCAACTGGATAAATAAACATCAGGTGGTTTTCTCATATCGCACTAGGAAGTGCATAAATTTATTAGTAATGAATAAAGTGGTGCGCTCATGGGAAGGGTGCACTCATTTCTGAGTGCATAAAACAATCCAGCATGAGTTTACAGTCTGTGTGCATGCACTGAAGCCTGACTGACTGAGATATGTTACAGCAGGCACCAGAGACCTTTTTCTCCCTCTTTGTAGCCTAACTCCTGTTTCTGCTACTTTCAGTTTAATCCCAATGACCTACTTGTAGTTCTGTTAAAACTGCTTACTTTCACACAGGCAAATGCAATAAAGTTGAAATGATTACAATTAAATATAGAATTGATTCATTTGACATAATGACAGAGAAGAACAATACATCTTAATCACCTATCAAGTGATCAGTAAATATTTCACTGTAAACTTTAGAGTTGGTGATCACTTAACATCCTTTTAAGAATGTCGACAAATACAGATCTCACTTCAAATATTTTGATTTTATTTGGAATAAAAACAGTTTCAGGATGCATTCACACCAGCCCTCCTTAGTCTGCTGTAATGTGCAGACTAAGGAGTGTGCAATCAATCTCCACTGCTAACCAAAGAAGCTAACTCTGGTCCCTCTAAAAGCCGAAGCATCGGTTCAGTTGAAGCGGCGCGGTTCGAATGCAGTGGACCACAGATTGCTCCAAAACGAAGCACAGGGCATTCTGGTCAGTGTGTTACTCTCTTATCTGTGGGTTAGCGGACAGCATTATCTCAGCTGATGCACCATAGCCAAAGTAAAACACCAAACCAGATGTAGCTCCTCTGAAGACGCTTTCTTCATAACACAGTGGAGGAGGCCTTCTCCTGACATGATTTGCTTTTCCTTAAACTAAACATTGGGGATTTTGCTGCAGAAGACACATTTTGCTATTATGGAAATGTAGTGCTCATTCCTCCTGTTTGAGGGTCTATATGCTGTGATAACAGCACTCCTCTTTTGTATCATCCTGCATTTTACCCTACTCTAAGATAGTACTGAAAACATTTAGGGATGGATAAGAAGAGCTGTTCAAAAACATCTACGGCAGTTTCAGAGCATAGATGCTATTTGTGAACACGCACCTTCCCCAGATGAAGACACTTTCTGGAAACACTCATCAAGAATTTCTGAACAAAGTCTTTTAAAATGGTCAGTGGGAGTTTAATTAGTGTGTAGATTTGGATTTAGTCAGAGACTCTATGACGCTAATCACGACAAGAAGGTCTTGTTTAGGGCCATCCTTGGAAATGGATTTGGATGTCCCTAAAATTGACAGATTAAATCCATTAAGATGACCTATTTTGTTTTGAAAAGAAAAAAGACCTTGCTGAAGCAGTATAATCCTGAAACAAAGTGACTCTCAGTATTAAGTGCGTTTTTATTATTTTACATTCTGCTCGATAAATTAACAAAAATAAAAAATTCTCAACATATTAATCATGGAAGCTATAATTCATGCAAAGCCGAACATTTTAGATGCCCATGTAAAAACTTTCTACAGATCATGGATATGTATCATTTGGACATATTTGACCTTCTGAGATACAAACAAGGTACTATGCAAAAAACAAAAAAACAAACAAAAAAAAATATGCAGGGAGCAGATGCTGGGTTGCCATGCCTGAATGTGTGCTTCATCAATAAATGTAAAGGGGGACAAAAAATGGACTCAGAAGTGTCGGTATGGCTACACAAGTACGCACACTGTTAAAGTATCGTTTGAAGAGTTAAGCTTTTTTGTGTGAACCATCATTCCAGCCTGTCTGCAGGCTCTACAATACACTTCTCTCCATCTACATGTCTCTCACATTCTTTCCCTCCATGTCCAATCTCTCCCTCGTTCCTGTCTTCCTTTGCACGTTCAGTAATGGAAGACAAGAACGCTCTGGCACAGTTCTCTAAATGAATCCTTCACTTACGCTCCGGGTCCTGAGCAACTCTTTGAATCGGCATCCCGAATTCTGCCTCTGACCTTGGCTTTCTCTTTCCATTCTAGTATTCATAAAGTGTGAATGTATCATAAAATTCCCAGTCTCAAACATTGTTCATTTCCCACACAGGGATACATCCAGTTTTCTTGTTCCAGGGTCACATATTCATGTATCTGCTGCTGTTGTCAATTTTTCTTTGCTGTTTCTGAACATCTGTCTTGTTTAATACACGGACACACGCTTCACTCTGAGTTTTTGTATGGAACATATAATGCGGCTCTAAGTCTATCCTTCTGAGTTGCTTCAGTCAAACAAACAGGGTAGCCTATAGAGCAGAGTGCTGCATATTGTCAAAATTTGGTGAGATCTCACCATATTCCTACCATAATTAGAAGCATCAGTTAGTGTAATGAAGAATAGGCAGTTCACAGAATCACAATAGAGGAAGTTCAAATGGGGCAAAGTAGGGCAGCAAGTTAAGTTTCCAAAGGGTTGCGTTTCATGACTGTCAGGGCTCCAAAGTTGAAATCAGCATAGTCAAATTGTCTAAATTGGTGATGTATGTTCTGAGAGCTCGTCTGTCTCTGCTGCTTGTGCTCGCAACAAGGATTGAGATCATGTCTTCACATGAAATTTGTGCCTCTTTCTCCATTAAATAACCCATGATTGCCTCTATAAATGCTTTGAAAAATCTTTTATTCACTCCAGATTCGACTTAAATGACATCCAAATGACCCAAGTTCTCTCAGCATTCCACACTTAAAAAACAGCTTTGTTTAGTCCAAAAATTCTCGGAAAATTGAGCTCCACTTACGAACATGTTCACTCAGACTCGTTCATGCTCAGCACTTCTTATTGATTTTTGTAGAACAGGGCTGCCTGCAGCTCTCTATCATAACCTTTGACCAGTTCTTTTTACTTGAAATGATCTAATTTTGCTATAGAAAGGCGCCGTCCAGGAAAGGGGATTTTACTCTGTCCTCAAATCTGCTGAGCGAACTTGGGGTGTTGACAACGACTGCTCATTTGCAGTCTTTGTCAACACCTTTATAATAACCTCACCCCATGTTAATGAATGTCAGCTACTGATGGGACGTATACCTCTGCATTAATGTATACTACTCGCTCTACATACCCGAGGCTGGAGCTCTGATTAAATAGATTTCTTGTGCAGCTGGCATCACAGCCACATGTACGACCACCCACATAGACACACAAACAAATCCTTAAATATGTTTTTTACATAATCACCCTTTCCTGTTGCCAGTCTATATATCTTTTTGACTAGTATAAACATTGATTTGCCAACTTGTCTATATATATGTAATGTCTTCTCAGACATGCCTTTGTGTCATTGCTTTGCTTGCGTCTTTGATTAAAGGTCCTAGTAGTCTTATAGATATGTGACACTTAATATTAGTACATTGCAATCATCCATCTTCTGTGACTTTCTAGATACCATATGTGTTTTAATGACACTATTAGGTGAATGAGGGGATCGATGAAACTCTGGCAAAGATGATTGCTGGGTCAGTGTGAGATCTTTGAAGACCTTTCTGGCATCGAAATGCTGAATTATTTTAAATTTGAGGTAGCTTATTTCAGATGCTATTTTGTAAGCCTCCAGATCTTGATTCATTATATAGTTTACATCTTTTGTGCTTATTTTTAAATCTGAATTAAAAGCAGCTACTATGAATGGGGATGAATTAGCAAAGCTAAAGCACATGTTGCTACTGACTAAGTTTATTAGTCACAGATGGATTTTTCTATGAATAAAATTAATTCATAGCTATGCATTTTGTCTGAATAAACGGCTATATGAGGTCAAGGACAAAAGACTGTTTTTAATCTGATTTTTTAGGTTATTTCACACTCAACACCAAAACATTTGTATGAAAAAAAAAATTAATTGGGTTAAAATCTATGCAATTAATTAATCAAAATTAACTTGTCAAAATACCAGACCTAATCAAAATAAAACATGCTTTTGCAGCAAAAACTTGTCAATAATGTGCTGCAAAATGTTGCAACAGGCTGTTCCTCTTTATAAGGATTTAAATCTTTGCACCAAACGCCAAAGTAATAGAATGGTGCACAGCAAGGATAATGGATCAGTATTTAGTGAGTCACACTAAAACTCATATTAATGAAATTATTTCTTGTGGGTGTGCAGTTCCTCCAGGCAAGATGAGACAGAGTGAAACATTTCTTTTTGCAGATTTTACAACCCGAGCCTGAGGCTGAGTTTTATCCTCCCACAACATACAGCGATGCACAGCCAAATGATAAAAACGCAACAATGGGAAAAAAACCTTTTTACATATTAGCTGTGTTCAGACAGATGACATCAATCACCTGCAGGTCAGCACCATATTCTCTTATATTTTTTGTCCCAGCTCCCACAGTAATGAAGAATGAATAATATTATCAGGCCTCGCAGTGTCTCAGTGAATAGCAGCCTCCCTTCAGGTAATCGGACTTTGCAAGCTTGAAAGAACAGATGTATCTTTTTATCAAACTCTGACCTGCTCCTGCAAACTCATATGCACTCACACAGTCCGTGTTTCAACTGCCTTTGTCCATCTGGTGTGCTTCATTAAGAGCTCTTTTATTTCCTCTTGTTGGCATGATCGCTGTTCAGTAAACAGAAAAAAAAAGAAACCCTCTTTCCACTGCGTTTGTTTTTTTTTTTTCTTTCTGGCATTTGGAAGATGAAAAGAGATGACAGTGGATTTTAAATGTTCCATGTCGCCTTAGCAAAACACAGAAATGTTTACAGTGCACAGAGCCATGTTTGTTGTAATTGTCTGTGACATCTTTTTTGTTGTTCTTCTCCATCATGCCTGAGCTTCAGTTGTTTTCATGTTCTGATCAAAGAATTCCCACTTACAGACTGTCCTCTCTTTTTTGTTTGCTCAACTCATGTTTTTCTTGGGATTTTGAGCACATAATCACGAGCTCAGTGATTTCATACACTGTTTTGTTTCTCAGTTTCTTATGACCAGTTTTATTTACTTGCGTTTGCCATTTTACAATATTTTGTTTTCACATCACTTAATGGCCCTCTCTTATTCTTGTTTTTTTTCTTTTTTGGTTTTCTGATCTGTTTGTACTTGTCTATATTTGCTTGAAGGTAAAGTCCAAGTACAGTGTATTGCAAAATTATTCATACTCTTTGAACTTCTCATGTTTTGTCATGTTTCAAGTACATACTCTAAAATCGAATTATTTGAGTGAATATGCTAAAATGTTGATGTTCACAGATGTGCTTAATCCAATAGTCTGATGTTTTCTTCAAGAAATGGTCATAAATCTCAGTCTCGTGATGTGCAAATCTGTTAAAAACATAGCAAAATATTGACTCAGGTGGGCTGAAAATATAAAATGAAAATATTCAGATTGCTGTTCTTGAAAAACAAAGACTATATTTATTTCCCCTTTATCACAAGTGCTAACTACTGTCACATAAAATCTCAAAATACACAAGTTTGTGGTTGTAACATTGCAAACTGTGGAAAAGTCAAATGGACATAAATACATATGAAGACAGGAAAATACTTTGTATGTTTATCTGATCATAATTTTTAATCCTCTGGTTTTGCCAGAGGAAAACTTATTCAAACATTTTGTCTTAATCACAAGGCTCACTGTGCAATTTGAGCGTGTTTCACACACACTTCCACATCAAGCAGTCAATGAATCCCTAAAAGACGTGAGAGTGTGTGTGTGTTTGTTTCCATGGATTTATGATGTAGATGAAAGGAAGGGCATTAGTTAATATTGATGAGAGCTGCCACTCAACCCTTCTCACTGGAGCTCACTTAGAGATGAGAGAAATGACCTTTATGCTCACACACTCAAACACTGGCACCGAAAAAGCTTACACAATCCCTTACATGGGTTGTTTTCTCATTACGGGTAAACTATTTACACATGTTATTTTAAAAAAAAATGTGTGCATATGTTTGAAGATATGTACAAACAATTACCTGTTAATTTGAATAGGTTGAAATTATCAGACAGCAAAAGAGATTCTCTAAAACTGTCTTCTAAGGCCAGAATCTGATTTGAACCAATTCATTCTTAATTGCCCATTGGTATGCAGGACAGGTTATAGATTCCTAGGTAACCAGCCGGTAATTCATTGCGCTTGCAAATAAGAAGAGACAGGAAAGGAGGCTAAAAAGCTATTAGAGCGATCGGAGTGGGAACAGGGCTCATATGAGAGGGAAAAAGGCTCTCGTGGAAATGGAGGAAAATAATTAATTATACACTCTTTGGTGATTATCAAGGAGGTAGATGCACATAAAGATGCAGGGAGTAGGCATTCCTCAACACTTGGTTTTGGACATAAACACGCATACATGCAGCATTGCAGTCAAGTCATCCAGGCTTTGAGAGAGGTAGTGAGACAGCTACCTCTCACTGCCTGTCATGTTTAGATGTTTTCTGATTTGTTTGTGTAATAGCCTAAGAGGTCAGTCTTCTCTGACAGCACTGGTGATTATTTGAGCGGGGGTACATGTGTGAAAGGGAAGAATATGTGTGTAATTTCTTAAACTTGTCCCATCGCAGTTTGCCCACTCACATTCTGGCTCTTCTTTCAGAGGGATTCAACTGCATCCAAAAACATGCGTACTCTATCTCGCCCTTCAGACACAAATCACAAGGATAGATGGTTGTTTGTTTGCTTCTATTTCTACCACCCTGTATTTGCCTTTTTCTTTTAACAAGTGTAGAAATGTAAAGATATAGATTTATCTGTCATAAATAGATACATCTTTATGTCTGGACAGACAGGCTGAGTGCGACTCCATGTGTGGCAGGCTGGCATAATTTTAGCTCAGGCCTTTGAGTCAGACCCACATCACAGATCTTGTCACAATTTTAAATTTTTTTGTCTCATAATGAAAAAATATTTAGAATGAGAAAAACCCCAATGGTAATTTGACGTGCAAGCTTGATGATCAAATATTCATCTCATTCACTTTCACACTTTGACAAAAGAAAAATTAATGACAAGTATGAATTTATTACCATAAAAACTGGGGCAACATTAAAAAAACATACACAGACTTATAAAAAAAATTAAAAATAAACAAGAAACTTAATTTGAAAATATCTTATCTGAAAAGGTAAAAAGACGTTACTTGCAGGATTATACTGTATCACATTCCTCTACGCCTTTTGGGTGTGTATATAGCATATGAAGTAGAGATGGTGACCCAAGTTTCTGACTCAAGCTCGAGTTCCACTTAAGTCGTCTGGTTGGGATGTTGGTGGGTCAGGAGGTAGGAGTTCATCCTGAAAACGGCGGGTTGTCGAATCCCCACTTCGTCTGTCTTAATCATTGTGTCCTTGGGCAAGAGCCTCACATCTTTCTACAAAGCAGCTAGAGGCTACAATGTAGCTTACAACCATCAGTGTGTGAGTGTGTGCATGAATGGGTGAATGACTCAATGTACTGTAAAGTGCTCTGGGGTCCTCTGGACATGATAAACTGCTATCTATGAGCAGGTCATTTACCAGAAGCAAGGACTTGAGACTTGTGATGACTGGACCTTGTGATCTGTGACTCAAGTCTTATTATTACTCTTCATCTGAGCAGTGAAAGCAAGCAAGGTTCTGAGCTACAAACCGCAGGTCTGAAAGGCTGCTCATATTTTACTGGCTTGATTACTAGACAGTGGAGTTTGTGAAAACAATATGTTCACTTTAGCTGTTGCTTCATAATTAGGATGATGCAGCTGTCTCCAATTTAATGTATTGGATGATTTTGGGTTGTATCAGAACAAAATAAAAATAATTTACCTCTGCCATTCTCTCCCTGTTAAATGGGGTTATTTATTTTCCAGGCACAAAGTGGCATTTTATAGCACAATCAATTAGCTATTACCCTCAGTTGTATATATAAAATAACTTGTATATATAAAAATAACTTAAAACAAATTTGACTTTGTAGTTGC
This sequence comes from Poeciliopsis retropinna, assembly GCA_010277075.1. Lineage (NCBI taxonomy): Eukaryota > Metazoa > Chordata > Actinopteri > Cyprinodontiformes > Poeciliidae > Poeciliopsis > Poeciliopsis retropinna. Next base: position 13,363,903 of record VMRM01000002.1, on the reverse strand, counting down.
CTTAAAATTGGGCCCCTGTCTCTTTAAGAAGGCCCTTCTCTTTCTGACACTCCTTCAGCATGTCATCACAACAATGATGCCATCTCCACGATGTCTTTAACAATCATTCTCAGGAGTGTTGGACTGAGAAGTAGTTTGTGTGATAAGCTCAGCAGACCTGCAGTTCCACCAGGAAACTGCAATCGAAATCAGTAGAATTTGTTTGGTATCCAGCACGCAACCAGTGGAACGTGATGATGTTTTGAATATTCCTGCTAAACAGACTTTAACTTTTTAAAATATTATCTATTAAATGAAATTATAGCAAATATAATTATTAAAGAAATTTGTGACAAAATTGATACAAAAGACATTTATATAAGATTTAGAAAAAGGTAGGAGGTACATGGAAAGGAGGAAGAGAGAGGGAACTGGAATCAATAATTGCATGGATCAGAATAAGCCATAAAGGCTTTAATAAATCCCTAAAAATCATTGGTAAACATAAAATCAGGCTTTATGACAAATGTAAGTTGCCTGAAACAGTTCAGTATGTTCTTATGGCTATAGCAACATAAAGCTTAGGGTATTCTAGCCACTCACTCCAATTATAAGCATTTTTAAAAAGAAAATTTTGAGCCCAATCTTAAAATTATACAGAGAGTCTGCCTCATAAACTTTCTCGTCAATCCGCTTCTTTGTATGTCATGTGATAGACAATGATTAGGTTATGCTTTCTGCAAGACAATTAAGTCAGAATTATCCCAATTATAAAAGCATGTTTACCTTTTGTGATAAATTGGCAGTAATAAACTCACGGCAAATTCACAGTTCGGTTTGGTGAATTAATGGTTTTGAAGCGTAAACTCGCCAAGTTTCACACATTACCTCTTAGCAGTCCCAGAAGAGTTCAAAATAAGGTCAGAGCCCTCCCATCTGGGGCCCTTTTAGTTGGAGGAGTCACCAGAGGCTGCTTTCTAAATGGGATCACAAAACTCTGCTCTGAGGAACTCACTGCTGCTGTCGTCATGCCATGCTTTTCCTTTTCTCTTTTTTGAGATAGGTCAGGCTTTTTGTTGTGTTAAAGCTTCAGGAGTATTAATAAGTGGATGTTTTGCCATTTTGCTCAACAGTTTCTCTTTCCTTTCAAAACCCACCTGTGTCCTTCTTGCATCTGCCAGTAGCAAGGCATTTTAATTAAAGTACCTACATACAATTCATCTCTGGCTATTATTGACTGTCGACAGAGAAGCTAGAAGGAAACAGTCTGAGGTCTTTGACTGAAGTACTTGTCAGAGAACAGTTAGTAATTACATCTATAGATTTCCCTTAGGTAGAAGTAAAACTTTGCATGAGCCCAATTCAATTTGTGTTCACTGGACTGTCTTCCTTTCTTCTTTCATTCTTCTGTTAGTTCTTTCATTTCTTAATTCCTTTCATCTTGTCTTTCCCTTCTTCTGTTCCTTCATGCCTTTTTTCTTCTTCTTTGCTTTTCCTCCATTTCTTTCTTCTGTCTTCCCCTTCATCTTTTTTCTGTCTCCCAATCCATCCTTTATTCATGTTTCCTTCTTTATTTCTGCGATTCTTTACCTCCTTGTCTTCCTCTTTCTTTACCTGTATTAATTCCATATGTTTTTTCCTCAGGAAAAAACATATGGAATTAAGCAGAGCAGTCCTTCACTTTTTTCTCTGTGACTGCATTGAATCAGGTACATTTTGGAGGGAATGGTGTCAGGAATGTGCTCGGGGTTTCCTTGAGAAGACAGGGTGATGGGTAATGTGAGTCAGTGGAGAAAATGTTTGTTGATGGCCTCTGGTCATCTCATCCTTGGAAAACACTTTTTTTTTCTGTCCATAGGGAATCCCTGACAGTAACAGTAAAAATTGTGGATGAGAGCACAGTCGATGTAAAAGTGCTCAGACAGACAAAATATTACTCTTGTGACAATCGGTGTAATACAGATTGTGAATCACTGGCACTGATGCACAGTCACTTCGACTCACCCTCAGTCTCAGTCATTCACACAACTATAGACTTGCATGCACACCCACATGTCCTGCTCTCTTCACACATTTTTCCACAGGCTACCGTCCTCACACATAAAAGCACACACAGTCAGATGCTCCAGGGAAGGATGGGATGATAGATGGCATACTAGAGTATTTTTCTCCGTATAGGAAGGTAATACTGCCAGAGCAGTCATGTGGGGTGAGAGAGCAGTAAAGATGAGATCTGCAATGTGGGAAAGAATCCATTCCCCCAAGAGAAACAATCAGACTGAACTATATCAGCAACTTTTTGTAGCACTTGTCACTTCGATTAACTTAAAATGTTCAGAGAATTATGGTAATTTTTTTCAGGACTTTGTGTAGGAAGGATTACATAATTGTTCCTGTGACTGCATTTCAGGTCAGATAAAATTGACATGGTAGGCAGAGTTTATGACAACTTGTATAGAAAAGGAGTTTGTTACAGACTTTTTTGTTGTCTGTCATTTTGACTAACAGGATTTAAAAAACCATCAAAACATTTAGTGACCTGGACTAGATAAGCCAGTCGCTGCCTCTCTGCCACAGGACATCATTCAGGCCAGGTCAAACAGATGTTGAGCTGAGATTCTTGTGTCAGCTGAGTTGAGAAATGGAACATGAGAACCGCAGGTCAAAAGATCCCATCTGGTTCATTGAGACGGCACACAACAAGCTCCTGACCTGAAAGTTAACGTTTTGCTTCCTCTTTTGAAGAAAGCAGCTCAGAGCAGAAAAACTGATGTGTCGAGGTTTTCTTAAACAATTTGAATCCCTTCATGTTTTTTCTTAACCCAAACTCTTTTGATATTGTTAGTCAAACTTAGTCAGTTTTATAACTCTTGGGTGACTAGGAAAATGTTAGGTAATATTTTAGATATTTCTGTTCTTTCTAAAATTATTTCTTCTATATTTTGTTTTGTTTTATTTTAATAAATCACTCATAAACTATCTTACTATATTTACAAATATGATGCTTGTTTATGTGTAATTAATTTTACAAAAATAACATTTCTGAATAAAAATATGATGTGCCAAATTGTATGTTGGGATGGACAAATGGTTTACCCATTAAAACGGTTTTTGATAGATAATGACACAGACTAATTCTATGTATGTAAATCAAATAGTTTAAGAGTAGCCATCAAATTTGCTGCACAATATAATTTCCAAGAGTCTTAAAATGAAAACAACACAGAACTGACCAAAGTGTTGTTTATTCATTCTTTTTATAGAGCAAATCTATATTTCATGAGCAGGCTATGTTTAGAAATATCTGCTCTTTTCAGTTGTTTACTTACAACACTCACAACTAGTGACCCGCCCAGCTTTAGAAATATAGATCATAATCATTTATTACAAAAACAAATATTTTTTTGGATATACCGCTGTAAGTGCATTATACCGATCCATGTTGCCTCGTGTATTTCTGCCTTTGTTTTGGTTTTACCATCTGTTTGAGTAGTTGTTTGCATCATTTTGGTGGATACAGTGATCTCTGTGTGTCATTGTGCGCTTGCCAGCGGCCTGCCGTCAAGACAAAGAAACCGAGTCATACATTTGTCAAACACAGCTCCCACAAACCTTCTTGTGGAGATAAGGCTGTGAGTGTGCATCTGAATGTTTGATGAAGCATGTGTGGCTTACTGTATAAGCCCGGTGGTGTATTTAATTAGCTCCTGTTACAGGACAATAGTGTCTGACCCAACTAAAGTCATGAATATACCAAGCATTAAATAGAGATATTTTTATACATTAGAGAGAAGCTAGACATAAAAACCCCAAATTAAGTTGTTGAAGTATACTTTGAAATCTAATGCTCTTCAGGCTTAGCTCCTGTTCTTCTTGTATACATTCATGTGTCCATTTCATTAATATGGTGCAGGCTTATGTCATATTTATTTATTTTTTCATCTAAATGTGAATGCTGTACCTCTTCTTCAGAGTTCACAGCCTATGAAGTTGGTTTTAGGTGTTTACTTTCTTGAACACGTGACCTTCTCAGCATGTCACCAGGTTCTACATAGGCCCAGGAATGAATCTCCCATTTTAATTAGGTGTGTGGATCCTTCTTAGATAACATGAAAATGAAGAAAACACAGAAAGAAAATATAGCAATGTATTACCGGCAAAATCTTTTCCAATAAAAAAGATGACAAATAATTGAGGACTAAAGTCTTTAAAAAATTTTATTTGTCTTTACCTGCTTAAAGACATTTTAAACTCAATTTGTTGACAAAAAACGAGAGGCTCCTTTTACCAAATATAGTGAAATGTCTTGAAAAGAAAAGTTATTTATACATGGACGGTTTCCATAGAAACAGATATGGTTATACAATTTATGAAACAATCTGAGTAGATTTACTACATTAAGATAAAAAAAACAAAAAACAAAACACATTATCCATGAAAAATTATTAGCTAGGATAATAGCTAATAATTATCCTATTATTAGCTCATACTCAAGGTATGAGGCATACCTCATACCTTGAGTATGAGGTATAATCATAAGGTCTTGGGTCAGATTGCATTTCCTCTCATGTTCTCTCTAAAAAATTTGAACATTCATAATTTCTATAAATTGACTTAATTTTACATTATTAGATGCTCAGTGATATTATGGTTGTTTTCTAGTTCAGGAAGTAGAAAATACTCAGTGCAGAGTGAAAACCCAAGGAACTTAAATATACTGAGGGAGAGAAGAGAACCAAGGAACCAAAGGGACGAATCAGAGGTAACTGAAAGCAGCTGGGAAAAGGAGCCAAATGTCAGACTGAGGTTAAGGTGGGAAACGGAGCAAAGAGAATAAAAAATGGGGGGAAAACTGAACCTAATTTACACGGTAAACAGAAAAAAATCACTAATATAAAAAATAAATACATTTAAAGCATACACAAAGAGCAAATTAACACCAGGGATTAATTAAAATGACAACGTATTTGAAAGACGATGTAGAAATGATCAAAGTGGAAACAAATCTGAAACTAAAGATCTCAAAACCTACAGATTATAACATACAGTACCTTTACATAAAACTGCTCTGAGAACAACAGAGTTCAGTGCTAATTATGTAATTCGCACTGAACTCTGGCATTATTTTACAATAACCCTGTTTTGGAAGAATTTAATAAGGAGAAACTAGTGACGAATTACCGCAATCTGTATTGTCGTCTTGTTATTTTCATTTTGTAGGATTTATAACCAACTATGCAATTTTGTATTATCATATTTTGACAAATTTTTTTTTAATCTGTCAGTTTCTAATTCTAATATATATATTTTTAATTGTGATCACTATCATTTTTTAACACAGAAATACAAGTGTGAATTCGCAGCCTTGCGTGTTTTCTCGACAGATTCATAATTGTTGTAATATTTAATGTTTTCTTAACAAGACTCAACATTTGGATGTATTATCCACATACAAATCAAGTGTTTTATTAAAACTAACACAACAACTTGGAAATCATACGTGATCACAAATAATGTCGAGGGTTGTTTTGAAGATTTCGGAAAACACTGAAAAGGGTAATTTTTTAAAATTTTTTATGGGCAATTCAGCTTGGATTTATTTTAGTTTATGACTCGTACATAGAAACGTAATCATAAAACAACTACTTTTGCAGCTGACATTATCGTAAGATGTGCAAACACTGAAATTCTGAGCAATTGGACTGAACGGGTGCATGAGAAGATTGTTGCGCCATATTCATCCAGTAAACTTAAAAACAAAACATTTATTCCCAAAGCAAATGTCCTGTCATGTCAAGAAAACAAATTTTACAATCTTGTACAAATTAGAAATATATTCTTCTTTATAAAGACATATTTGCCTTGTTATCTTCAGATAAACACTTTAATGACACCCATTTTTGGCATTTATATTTTTTGTCTTGTTTTGGAAAGGTTATCTTCTTTCATACTTGAATAAGATAATGTGTCTCTTGTGTGAAAGTCTCACTTAACTGAGCTAAATGTCCTTCTGAGAGTTTACCAGCTGTTTGCATGTATTTACTTTGCTGATGGTTTCTATGTATTTTTTGACAAATTGAAATGTATTTGGCTTTTCTGTTTGGTATTAAAAGCCAGAGCCATTAGCAAGAAACACAACCTCCACAGAGGACTATAGGGATTGAAATTAAGCAGACCTAGTGCATCAATTTCCTGTGAAGCCCTGCAGTGGAAAACACTTAAATGCAATGTATTTTTTATTCTGAGTAATACATATTTACATATTTATCTTTTCATATCTTAATTAGGAATACGAAAAATATATACGTGGGTTTAGAGAGGTTAATCATTATTCGGAGATAATCAAACATAGCAATGCTATTTAAATTGCTTTTGCATTGTTAATTTCCTACAGCTAGACCTAATTTTTCTGGCTGTTGCCTACAAAACTGTTTCACTATCAGTGAAACCTGAGCCACAACAAATTATTATTACCGGTAAGTCAATTTAGATTTTAATAGGTAAAGTATTTAAGGAGAACTGAGAAATTTGTGAACACAGTGATAGAAAATAAGTCGGGAATGTGTGCATGTTTTTTTTTTTTACGTTGAGTTTTTACTTGGGGAAAAGGACCATTCACTGAGCTGTTGCCCTGAAGTGTGTCTCTGTTTTCACACTCCCAGGGGAACCAAAACTCTTGCCAGAACAATGGATACTCACAGAATAAGGACAGGAAAACATTTATTTACCTGATAAACACTCCTCATTCCTTTCCTTCACATTTGAGTTGTTTCATTCTGGCCGTCTAAAGCCTACCTGCGCTTTGCTTCTGTTTTTACAACATGAACAAAACTGACCTGTAGAGGTTAGAAATGTGTTGATGTGTTTATCTAAACGGACAATCTATTAACTACAACATAATCATTCATTAATGTTTGCCTTTTAAAAGGCTCCTTTTGATGTGGATTGTAGATTTCAGGAATCTAGATCTTTTGGAAATAGTCTCTCCAAGTTTCCGTTTTTTATGTAGATACATGTAGTTGACTCTCTTTGTATCGCCAACATATTTGTTTAATCACAAATATCTACAGTCTAATATATTAAATGAATGAGTGACGTATTTAGTCATTCTGAGAGCCATAACTGCACAGTGAAAATGCGCAGAGTGACGCAGAAAGTGCAGTGCCTCACTGACAGGCGCAGTGCTCAACCAAATAGATGCAACATATATTATTATTCCATGAATTGAAAAAACTGAAAACAATTTGAAAAAATACGTCTCCACTGTGTTCGTTCCCATTCAATGTAAAAGATTTTTTTAAAATGAACCAACAGGTGAAATGAAAATGTAAAATGATGAAGGCAAGACTAGAAAGTTTTCAAGAGAGAGGTCAACCAAAGAAAATATTTAAATAAAAATTTTTAAAAATTTACCTAATAAAGTCTATATGGTTAATTACATTCTTAACTTTATATGAATCTCTCATATTCAGCATGCTTGTGGAGAAAGAGAAAAGGAAAAACCTCTTTTCAGATGAAGAAACCTCCTGTTTGGTATTTGGTTTAAGAAGACAGAATAGACACACAAAAACAACACAAAACCGCTGAGTAATTCATATATTAAAGAAAAGCCGAGCAGACAGAGTAAATGGTGGCTGTTGAAAAACACAGCTAAACAGAGGAGGGTTCAGCCAGATGAGTTATCTATTGGTTACAAAAATACGAGTACATCAAACTGAATCTGCTCAAATTAATTTTCAATTGTTTAAAAGAACACTTTGAAACTCATTGTGCAAGGATTTCCACTTTTGTTCTCATGAAGACAACTTTACTCTGATTTGTTTCTGATTTGCCTTGCATTTCTGCTTCAAAAGGATTTTGATACTTTTATTTATTTATTTATTTTAATTTGAGAAAAAGAATCAAAAATCCAGAAGAAGAAAATATAACTCAGTGGCTAATGGTCTGATCTGTCAAAAGCTATTAACCTGCTTATAACCAGCTTGCCTAAATTATGCCCAAGTGTTTGTGGTTCAAGTTGGTGTGACAGTTATATTAGCACTCTAAAGTACATGTCATTTGTTGACAAGTTTAAGTATATTTAATGATTAATAAAATCCATTTGAATTCCCAATACTGAGAAAGACGGAGACCTGACTTCCAGTTTTCAACATTCAAAAGCCAGTTTCGCTCTGGTAACCTTGTTAAGGAGGATATATTATATTAGATTGATTTTTATTTATTTATTTTTTTTAAGCTTTAGATCATGTTATAATTTTATTACTTCATCAAAAACTTACCTTGAGTGTTAACCCTTACATGCCTGTTTGAGAAATTATTTAATCTCTCATATCAGCATTTTTGTAACTATGGAAGAGAACATATCTTCTTTATTGTGCTATAAATTGGAACTATTAGGAAAATGCATAAAACTGCTTCTTTTAAAGACTTTGGTCAGAGTCATGTGTACCATGGATAAAAAGAAAAAGTTTCTTTCAAAATCAGGGCTGCACAGTGTTACCCTTGGTAACACTTTTGCCTTTCAGCAAGATGGTCCTTGGTTCAAATCCCAACCTGGGGACTTTCTGTATGAAGTTTGGATATTCTCCATGTGCATGTGTGGTTTCTCTGTGGGTACTCTGGCTTCCTCCTACAGTCCAAAAGCATGACCTCGAGGTTGATTGATCGCTCTAAAAGTGTCCGCTGGTGTTATTGAGTGCATGCTTGGTTCTCATACGTCTCTGTGTTGCCCTGCAATGGACTGGTGACCTCTCCAGGGTGTACTTTGCCTCTCGCCTGAAGACTGCTGGAGATAGGCACCATCCCCCCTCATGATCCTGCATGGATAAGTGTGTTTAGATAATGGATGGAGGTATGCTTCAAATCTGGATGTAAACGACTGTGTTAATTTTCCAAAGCACATCATGTTTAGCCATAGAACATTATCATTGTGGTTTAATTAGCTTTATATACTTTTATATTCTTAAGCACTGGGCTAGATGCATACTTCAATGAAGTTGTTTCCTTGACCTAGATAACTTTCGGTGTATTTGCTAAGCAGAACGCTTATCATGTTTTGGCAGGTACGTTTAAGGAGCGATCACACTGAGGCATTTTGAGAATAGAACTAGCCACTTTAAAACCACCTATAGGTAAACCATGTCCTTCGAAATAACTTTTTGCACCTGGGGTTGTTGCACCAGTGTGAAATTAAGGAGGTGAGAATATTTAAGGGATTTGGTTCAACCACATTACAAGGCAAATAAAAACAGGACATTACAACAAGATGCATTAAGAGTGTCACAGCAACAGAAAGCAGCTCTGTGCAAGCTTCTCCCTCCCTTTTTTTTTTTTCTTCTCTTGTACCTCTTAGTCTGACCACTGTGATGAATGGTTTTGATATCATGTGTGTTTGCGTGTGTCTGTGTGTGCGTGTGATGAATGACTATGTTCATACTGGACAGGCCCAGAGGGTTTTAGCTACTGTTAGTAGTGCTTAAAGATGACTGGAGTAAAAAGCCTTGCTGTCACATCTCTGCCCCACACACTCGCTCGCTCTCTCTCCATATTTCTCCCTCTCTCTCTGTCTCTGATTCACACACACATATTATCCCTGTTTAAAAGGTTGTGTCCTAGGGGTACCCAGCAAAGCACTTTGACAGGTGACATGCACTTTCCTTCTTTCGTTCTCTTTTATCTTTTCTCTTTTCTTTCTCATCCCCCCTCTATCTTTCATCTCTGCTATTCCAGACCTTGTCGGTGGGGGGAATGTTACTGCAGTACATTGTCAGTATAATGCAGTGCACTGTGTGGCTGCGGGTGTGTAAATTCATGTGTACATGCATGTCTGATTGGTAGATCATGCTGTGAGCAGATATGTTCTGGACCACAATTTTGCCCAGAGCGTTTATGCCAAGTTTAATATTACAAGCTTAATAACATGCCTCAGTAACTACAGTGACTAGAGGTCTTGGAGACATTTTTTTTTAGATACAGTACAATATTTAGTATAACGTCTTGCGACCATGTTGCATAGAAAACAAGTTTTACTTCTTAAAGGTCAAGATATTTAGAAACTTAAGAGTTTCTTTCATTAACCCGTTTAATCCTGCAAAATAAGTGCATGCATTTCAATCCTTGGACCTCCTTAAAACATAATATTTATGAATTATTACATTTATGTTGGTTAATTTAGTGAAAACATAAGTTTTATACTTGGCAACAATTGTTGGGAAACTGCATAGTCTAAATTAAACAAATCTGGCCAATTTACACATATAAAAAATATGAAAAATCATGACATGCATAACTTATTACAACACATAATGGTTACAAGAGTGTTCAGAAATGTTTTAGATGCATGAAGATTCAATGCCACATCCTGCAGATGTCATTGTCTCAATGCCCCAAGTGACCTTTGACCTCATTTGGTCATTTCATCAATGAGGCAAAGTCGTGATGAAAATGTTAGTATGAACCAATCTGCAGCTGGGAGGAAATTCTCCCTGTCCTACCAGAACAATCACTACACCTTGGCTCTGAAGTAATTTCAGGCATGGCGTCATTTTGTAGCAGTGGTCATTCAGTGCGCAGGCCACACTTTGTGTAAAGGATCGCCTTTTTGGGGAGAGCAAGTGGGGAGGGTTTCAACTGTGGGAATGGCGGTGGTGTGGAAGACATCATTTTGAGGTTGCTTCAGGTCTAGAAGATCTAAAATATCTGACATTTTTTAGCTGTGTGGGAACACCAAGGCATATAGAATAAACAGCAAAACTATGGACACATAGCATTATGCTAGCGTCAACAATTGTTGCCATGCTTACATTCACTCTTCTTATGATCAAAATATGGATGAAGGGATACAATTTTCTTTATATATAAGTAGAAGACACTTCAAAGAACACATGTTGAAAATATTTTATTTATATTTGTTTATTTAAATATTGTACTGACTTCCTCTTATACAGGTTTGTGACAGACGTTTACCTCCAGTGTTACAGGCAGGAAGTAAAGAGGTCTGGTCATGTGACCTTTCACACTAGATGCATAAAATTGATATTGCTTAGAGCAGACACATTATTATTTTACTTTAAAACTTCAATTAGCTGCCAAAAGTCAAAACAATTCTTTTAGAGCTTCCAGAAGTTAGAAAAAATGTCTGGCAACAATTGTTGCTGGTGGGATATTGATGTTATGCACATCCAGCTATGAAGGAGGAGGCCATTTTAACTGTTTGATTCCACAATTCACTTTATTAATCAAACTTCAGATTCAGCAGAAAGAGGAGGAGTTTTAGGATTTAGCTGTGTCATGGATAACTATCTCCTTGTTCCTGACATAGCCAGCTGCACCCCTGAGTTCACCTCATTTATTCAAACCTGCCTTGTCAGACAGGTATTCATAAACAATAACTGAGACTGAACTATTTGATTTATTTCTTGATTATCAGGTCTTGCCTCAACGTGGTAATTTTGATCTAAATTGCTGGTTTTCCTAGTCATTGGCCTAAGCAATCATTTATAGTTATTCATAGACAAACTAGACTCCTACTGGCACAACACTCACTGAATTTGAACAGAAATACAATATTATAAATTTAAAATAGATATATATTATAATTACTAAAGAACTGCAAGTTAGGAGCTCATTCAAATCTGTCATTTTTAAAAATATTTGTCACTGCACTTTGTATGCTGTAAGTGATTGAAACCGTGCACACAGTAAAGGTCACAGCAGTTGGAGTACTGATTCTGATTCAGTACTCCAGCTGCAATACTTCAGACATCCCTGCAGAGGACAGTTGGGGGACTTGAAAGTGTAGCTGGAGTGTGGACACTTTTTTCTTGCCATGGCTCCATACAGCTAAGATTTATAGACTGCATGACTAATAGCTATCATGTTATCAATCCATCCATTATCTAAATGCAGGGCAGCTGGGGGTTTGGTGTTTATTTCCAGTAGTCACTGGGTGACTACTGGACTACTGGGTGAGAGGTGGGGTGCATCCTGGGCAGGTCACCAGTCCATAGTATGGCATCATAGATACAGATGGAAAAAACAGCCATGTATGCACAGACTTGCATGTAAAGACAAATTAACCTAACAGTTATGTTTATGGACTGCGGGAGTATGCCGTAGTATTATCTAGAATAGCAGGTCATAAATTGATCTGCTATAAGACAATTTATCTGCTATTTTACAGAAATTACACAGCAACAATTACAGGTTGGTTTTATAATTGATGATTTACTTTCAAGAAATAATTTTTCTGATTTTTGGCCACTATACGGTAACCTGCACTTATTTGCATATAGACACCAATATAAACAGAAGTTCTAAAGTGCTATACACTATAAATTGCAGGAAAATAAACACTTCAGGAGAAAATGTAACTAATATTTGACTTATCCTGGGAAGCAGGTGCATTGTATTGAATCTCTGTCACCTGAATGAGTCAGACATTCTGTGCTTAGGCTTAAGCTGGGCTTTTGGTGTGGCTCACATCCTGTAACAAACCTTTCACATGTGCACAGGCATCCGATCCATTAATACTTTTTTGAAGGCACCGCATAGATGCAACAGACAAACTCTATGGTGCCAATACTTTTGCTTCTCACTTAATACAAATGCGTAATATGTTCAAACATCACAAATTATTTAGACTCATAAGCCTCATATATATGCCCAAGATCTCATTTGAACTTGGGCACATATGTGTACTATATGAAGAGTCAGCAGTTTTGTTTGTGATCCGTCTTTGCCTTTTTGATGGAGAACCAAGATTTCTGCCATATTGGCCCTGATAATTTGCTGACCCTAAAGAAATGAATATGAGATATTAATGGGATGTCACCAGAATTTGTTTATTTGCTCAAAACATAAAAAGGGGCAAAAGTGCTGATTGATCATATTCCATGGCTCATTTGGCAGAGATTCAATAAGCTACAACACTCAGACCCAGTGGCATGCAATTGCCTTGCTTCCCATTTTCTCCTGAATCCTTGTGCACATGCACTGGTGCTTAAACAATACTAAAGCCAAAGAATAACATTTTGAAGTCTTTTTTTTTTTTTTTAATCTGCAGGACTGGACACCTCATCAGATTAAAAAAAAAAAAAAAAACTCAGAACATGCTATTATTCAGCTGTCGGTTTATTAGACGTTTTCCTCATTTTATATTTATAGGAAAAGAGGATTTATTTTTAAGCTATCCATACTTTTAAAAAGACTTTCAAAACTTGCCTTACTTTATCATTAAGAGCTCTCAACTGTTTTACACATACATTTTAGTTTTTAACAAAGTCTCTTGATTACTCACCTTAGTCCTATTACCCATGATGCCTTGTGTAAATCCTGTTTGTTACTTTCCAACCTCCATTTTTACTGTTAAAAAAGCGATCTGAACATAACTTTCTTCTCCACAAAATGTAAGCAAAAACACAGCTGTAGGAATATTCTCTTTTGACTTGTCAAATGTGCCGAACAGACACTGGCTTGTATTAACAAATAAAAACTTTCAAATATTTCTGGGGAGTGTGGTGTAAGAATCCAAGTGCTAAACCAATTTGTATCTCCAACAGTTTAATCAGTGCAAAGACTAGTTTGTAAAGGCTGTTACCCCAGGCATATATGTTTACCACACGTTTTGATTGTTGCACTAAAGATCTCCTCACATCCCAAGAAAGCCAAATGATATTACTTTAAAACGATCGTCAAATGAGAATTTAATAGCTTTGCTAATTGTCGATAATCTGTCTTGCTTGTTATATAGATAGCAAAACAAAGGCAGCGACACATCAGCCAAGCATCACTACACCTACCAACTGTGACGACAGCAAACGCTGTGTTGGCCTCTCCTGGGTAACAATCTTAATTTGATCCTAATCTGTATTCTCCAACACCTGAAGCTCAAATGGTTGTCCTGAAGAAGAGCAAAGATCTAAATACGGGGGACAAAGAGTGAATCACAGCAGTTGTACCCAGAAGCATTTTTCCTGTTTGTGCCCCTACTTCCGACCTGATATTCAACTCTGTGCTGAAAAACCAAAGCTAAAAAAAGACATTGTCAGAATATCCCTGGAGTCGTTTCTGTGCAGGATTTAGCTGAAGCTGATGATCCCGAGTGTGTGTATGCGAAACCATTTCACGACTTTAAGCCTCAACACATGTAAAAGAGCTGTGAGCACATTTAAAAACTTGCTTCCAGGTGGTCTTGCTAACCGTACGGGTAGTTGTCTCACATTCTCTGGTTTTTTGTATATATTACCTTTTCTTCTTTCAAGAAAAAATCTGCTTGGCAGACTCTTGTTGCTCCCTTGTGGATTTTGGAACAGCTCTTTTCCGTTCCCCTCCACATTTTCTTTCTTTTGTTCTTGAGAAGAAGCAATGCCTCAATTCCATCTCTGCTTGGGGCTGTTTAGTGAAAGAGGGAGGAAAAAGAGAAGTCTGACCGTGATAGACAAGAGAAGGAAGCAGACCGAAGGATGAATGGTCACACAGTGAACCAGAAACACACACAAGGCAACAGACAGCACACAGTGTGCTCTATTATTCCTAATAATCACTACCCTGTTTATGAACCGTTTGTGGTTATGTTATCTTGCAAACTATGTTCTAGAAGAGAAAGTCTGATATGATTCCATACAGAGGCCAAAAGATGCAACCAGATTGTCAAGCTTTATCTTTTACCTCATCTTTGTAAAGCTGTTGATGAGAACTGATATCCATTATAAATCCTCAGCAATTGAACATTGACACGTTTCACATAAAACCAACCTAAACATTTTTTAAATAAAAAAATCGATGCATTTTTGTGTGTTTTTAAAAACTCTTAGTATCTTAACCTGCTATGATTTAAGGTCAATTCAACAGGACACATTAAAACTAATTCCAACTAGATCCTGGGAACGGTTTTCCTACCTGTAGGCCTTAATCCCTGCTTATTGCAGCTGTTAAAAACTTAATGTGTTTATATTGTTTCTGATCTTGCCTTTTGATTTTGTTCATGTTCTAACACTGCCTCTTGAAATAGTTGATTCTCAGCCTTTTAGTTTGACATCATAAGATTTCTTTCTGGGTTAAGAAAATAAAGTATGTTGTGATGTAGAATATGTACTAGTCTCCAAAATGGTTTAACTTATTTGCAAGCAAGTTTGGATTTCATTGTTTTTTTTTTTCTTGTTCATAATAAGTATCATATTTGATAAAAATGACCACTCTAATATCCAGGTAGCTGCACTAGCAGGAATTCCATTGTGTCATGTTGAACAAAAATAAAATCTATAAAATGGCTGTGCTCTCAGCTAGATCTTATTGATCTCTAGGGTTTGTTTTTGTCTTTAAATTACATCGCCTAAGTGTCACTGCCTCCGCCAGTAGAAAAATCCTGTGTTTTTTTTGTTTGTTTTTTATCTAGCAAAATGCTACTTTTATATTAGTTTGGCTTTTATTGATGAGTTTAAAATGGGCATCCTACCTACAAACTGCTATGAATGATGGAAATCAATGATGGATATTTTAAGATTCTTTTCGGGAAATAAAGAATCATAATTTGTTCAACTTTTTCTTTGTGTTTGGACTGTAGCTCACCAAGTTATAATTGGTTTCATGTACAAAGTTGAGAAATACTTAAAAAAAAAAAAAAAAAAAAAACTGACAAAGTGTACACAAAGTAGCTGAGATTGCAGTTAAAAGTTGCTGAATAGTGATGATATTGTTACAAAAACTGAATCCATTCAAAATGTAATCTTGGGACATTTCCTGTCCAAAACTCCAACTCTAAACATCAATGGTTCATTTTTCATAACATTATGTTAACTTGCCCCAAAAAAGCCAATTTAAGTTAATTCAGCTTATACGGCAAAAAATGACCTATTTGTTCTGACAAAAGGTGTCTTAGGATTTGCTTATATTATTTCTGTTAAGATTTGCAGTTTTGTGCCACTTAAATATGATACATGGTACAAACTAAATACATGCGCCAATATATTTGACTTAACTTATATTATTTTCTGTTTTTAGATATCTTTGACCTCTACCTGCCCGTTTTAAAAACATTACAGGAAACTATCACTGGCTAACTACCTAGATGTTACCAGCACCTCGACAGCTTTTCTCAATTCCCTCTGGAAAGAATTGATAAAAATATGAATTCTTTCCAGCTAATTTTAAGATGAGGAAGAGCTAAAAAAATAAAAAATTAAAAAATTAAAAAAAAAACCCCAGTAAAATAAGGATGTATATCAGGGTTAATGCCATCTTCCTTGGGTAATTGGGTTGACTTTTTGTTCCCTAACTGGATAAGGATTCACTTACCTTGGCACAGCAACTGTTTAGGTAGGATTATATTGTATTTGACAGAGAATGGTGCTAAAAATTTTAATATTTTCTTCACATTTAGACCCATATAAAATTTACTTTTGGATGCACTTATACAAGTAGCAAGATAAGTGACAGTTTTAAAAAAGATTTTTGTAACAATTACATTACGTATTACCTACAATTATAAAATTAAATATTTGATAATTGGACAGAAATGTTGCATGATTAGTTTTGCATTCTGTATTTACCTTTTCAATGCTTGTGGAGATAAGATTATGCATGGCTATGGCTTAATTATAAATAAATATGTTGACTGCAGCACACTTGCTTTTTTGTGGAAGAATCATTACACACGGTCTTGCAGTACTGAATAAAATTTATTCACAAGACCTTTCCAATGAAGAGTCTACAACAGGAAACAGACTGAACAGTGAATGAGGCAGTGGGCAGTAGATTTTCATCTAATTATATTGCTCATTAAAGGTTATTAGTGCCGTTTATGTTTTCCCCACCCCCTTTTTACTGTGGTGCACTGTAGGCCTTTCTGACCACTGTAGCAAAAAAACCCAAAACACTTCATGGCTTTTAAATTGGCTTGTATCCTCATTTATAATGATGCATTCTTTATTTTTGCCTTTGCCTTCTGGTAGCGAGAGCGCTCACAGTATTTTGCTGTATAAGCTGTCTGGATAATGTGTCCGCTACAGGGCTGTTATTCAGACTAACAGGAAAAAAAAAAAAACAACAACTGCAGCATCGGGACAGAAAGTGTGGAAGATGTTTGCATATGATGAAGAGGAGCTGATTATGCCCATGCATGCAGCCAAAGGTGACTGTGAGTAATGTGTGCGCAGAACTTTTGGTGCTGAGCTGTGTTGACGTGTGCTGACAGTTTAATCAACAGCAGGTTAATCTCTGTGTGTTTTCATTCTGTCATGTGGAGAAAATACAACTTTCTAAACGCATAAGAACCAAAATAAGAATCAAAGAAGGCTGGTGAGAAATAAAGTATATCTTTTGAGTTTTTTTTTTTTTTTTTTTTTTACTTCTCACAGCTAAATGTTTATAAAAGAAATATCAATAATTTTCCCTAAAATAAAAAGTAATTAGTTTGACACTGACTTTAAATGAGGCAGTTGAGAACTGTTATTCTGGCCACTGAGAAAGTTCACAGCTTACCACTCACACACTTTCGGAATGGTTTTGTAACCATTTCCAGATTTATACATTTTAAATGGACTGAATTAGTATAATGCCTTTCCTCATACTGACCAATACACTTTAGATGATAGATTCACTCACTTATCTTCACCCACATTCACACACTGACACACAGATCATCGGGGCTACATAAGATTTGTGACATGTGGAAGCTGAAATCGTACCTTCAAGCTAAAGTTGTCAATCATTCTTTGTTTCTTCTCTGCTCTGGAATTTTTGGAGATTTCAACATGACTTTCTGCTTTTTAAGAATTTCTTTTAGCCTATTTCATTTGATCAGAGATGTTCTGTTTGTGTCATTTCTTAATTGGCTTGGGAGTAATCAGGCTTTGATTTGGCTGGTGAAGTTGTGTTTAAATTTCCAAAATGTTCATTTAATCATAGGCAATTCAAATCATTTTAACAACTAGCTTATATGACAAGTTTTGCAGTCCATATTTACCTTATTCAGTGCTTGTGGAGATAAGAAAATGAATGTGAAATGTATTTTCACATTCTTCCAGGTTTGTTTAGCTTAAAAGAAAACAAGCCTGCTTTTAGCTTTAGCTCAGGTTGTCTTGGCAAGAAATTATAATGGGTCAATTTGTCTGAAACATTTCAGATGTAACATCAGTGGGGAAATAGTTTTATCACGGTACTGTACTTGATCATCAATCACAGTTAAGTAATTGCTATGTAACGTGGAAACATGTTGAGATACATGAGTTGGACAGAAATTTCACAGTAAACAAAGACCTGAGTTCTGAACACAGGATTATTGTGCAGTCATATATATAAAGAATGCATGCGACCGTTTTAACTGCTTGGCAGAAAGAGTGAACAATCAAGATCACCTACAAAATGATCACCGTACACATGATGCAGCAAGAAAAAGCAAGTAGGAGACTACAAAAGGCAAAAGAAAGTCCCACGAGACCCATTGTGTCCAGAGTTTTTACTGTAGTGATGATGCACCATGCCGCTGGTCCCCTTCTCTCATTAAAGCTTTATGAACCAAGCTTAGTGCACATTTTATTATAATGACGCCACTGTCTGGCACATTCCAGCCTTGCGGCAGCCTGGTGTTAGTAGAGGGGGTTGTAAAGTGACAGTCCCAAAGAGACATAGATCATAAGGGGAAATGGTGGAAGTAAAAAAAAAAGGATGAGAGTGTTTGGAATGCAAAGCCAAGATTAAAAGCACATGGGAGTTAAGAAAAGTGGAGGTGATTCAAAAAGACCTAAGGAAAGACTGTCTTTTGTTTGGTTGTTTAGACTGCAGGCTCAGTGGTTTTGGTGTGATTTTAAAAATGAGGAGTCAGGTTCAGGCTGTCAGAGATAGCTTTAATGGAGACCCAGGGGGCTGATAAAACAAACGGTTTAAGACATTAGTTATTAATTACATCAAGGTCAAAGGAATTCAAGTCGAACTTTTTTTTATTTTTTGAGTCAGTGGAATGAAGTTCTTTTCTTTTCTGATTAATAATAAATTCACATTATTATTTTTTTTTTCAAATGGTGGTTGAGTGAATGATGACATAAACCAACTGCAGAACTTTAAGAACAGAGGATGATGCAATCTTTTTTCTAATAAGAGCCGTAATATACAGCAATATTCAATCACATGATGATCCATTAAAGGGCTGCACAGTGGCAGCTCTCTCAAAACATGCATGATTAAAGGAGTTTACACATCTGTCTAATTCACACCCTCTGTTTAGTACTTCTGATCACTTCAATTGGAGAAATGTTCCCCGATTTCAAAACTTTGACTGACTTGGCATTTGCAATTTGGGTCTGCAGGGTGGCAAAAGAGCACAGATTTATCTACAGATCAAGCCTGGGGCTTTCATAATTTAACCAGCACTGTATGTTATAAATAATTTATTTTGACCATGATGGCCCTTCGTTTGATTTTTGTGAAGGACACTTGTGCTAATCCAAAGAAATCTCTCAGCCCTACTTGCCTGGGCCCTCGACTCTCCTTTGACCAAAGTTATCATAATTTCGTTATGTGAGCTGACCGGAGTTGGACTCCATCTGTGGCACTGTAAAGTATCGAACGATGAACCTGTTCCTTTTGTGTTTGAAATCAATAAATGGAAATAAATAGTTTGTCATTGGGATATGCTGTCAATACATACGAATGTCAGATCTCACTGTTTTTTGGCTTACAAATAAGTTCTCTCATATTGGATATGGCGTCATTTCCAGCTCAGAGCTCCAAATTCAGAGACAAATCTAACACAGCAATAGTTCAGTGATTGCTGAAGACAGGCATTCACTGAACTTGTTTTGATTTAAAAATGTCATCTCAGATTTATTTCTGTACTGATAAAGTGAGATATTGTTCTTGCAGTTTTGTGGAGTGTCTCTGCACTGCATATATTAAGAGGGAGCATTCTGTGAGGAAACAATTTTTTTGTGTTCAGTACATTTCTTTTACTTGCTGTGTTTGATGCAGTAAGTCATTTAAACATAGGAAGAAAAAAAACAATCAGTTTTGCAGTAGACTAGACAGACCCAATGTATTTTCTTTCTAGAACAAAATGTTTAAAACCTATTGGGTGACGTTCTGAGATTAAACTCTGAAACATGCAATTTCATCTCAGAGGACAAGCCATTATTATTTTCTGTCTGTGTACTTCACTTTTGGTGAGGTTATTTGAACTGTAGCCTTTGTTTCCTGCCTTTAAATGGTCAGGCCAATAGTGCCATTTTATAGCACAATCGAGTCACTATGTTACTTTTAGTTGTTATTAAATTACTATATCAAGAAGAACTTAAATGAAATTTTGATTTATAGCTATCTTTGACTCCTTGAAATGGGACCCTGTCTCTTTAAGAACATTCTGCCCCTTCTCACACTCCCTCTTCTTAGCATGTCATCACAGTAATGCTTCTCCATGTCATTTGTTGATGCTGTTTACTTCTTGATGAAGGCATTTTTTTATTCCAAAAACACTGCACTGAGAAGTGGCTTGCATAAAAATCTCAGCAGTCTCATCAGTTTCCACCAGATGTTTGCTAATTGCCATTACCGCTGGTCTGGAGGAGCTCAGGGAAACAGAGAGGCTCAGTTGAGGACAAAATAGGCGACGCATTGCAGGTGAAGGTGTTGAGGTACTTCTGAATGGCTGACATGGGACAATTAGGGTTTTAAATAATGAGAAAACATTTATATTCTGCGACCAAACACTGCAACCACCAGAATTTTCTGATAAATGTAGACCTGAAAAAATGAAGACAAATGTTCCAAAATAGACTTGTAGATAAACATACCAACGCTTCACTTCATTAGTACACAAGTCAGACCAGCAAACAGAAGCCTATCACAAACAATGGTGTGTGAGTTTTTAAAGTGCAAAATAAATCCCTTAACCGTGTGGTAAACAGTATCCAAAGCATGGCTTGGAGAAGAAGAGAGCGTATAAATGAAATCATCATAATCCAGAACACGCAGAACAAGCAGCGACAAGCCCCTTGTTGGATTTAAAAGACAAAGAGGACTTTATTCAAGAAAGAAGTTACAACTTAAGCTCTTTCACCAACATCTCAAAGTGAGCTGCAAAAGAAAGAGAATCATCAAGAAAAAATAATCTACTGACAGACACAAATAAATCCCTGAAAAGTGGTGATTGTTCAAAGGCTATGCAATTTAGATTTGTAATTTGAAAACAGCAGGAACTTTGTTGGATCCTAACATTTTGAGTTGCTGTGATGTGACTGAATAGTTAAATGTGTTAATCCATTTTATCTAATAAAGTGGTTTATGTGAGTATATTGATAATCTTTTGTTTTCAAATGATGTTAATTTCTCGTAGATGGCGCTTTTCATTAAGTGACTGCTATCAAAAATAAAGAAGTGTAATTTTTTCAAAGCGCTTTAGTATAATTATGAATCCCTGCTGGTTGTCAGCGTTAATCCTTTGCATTTTAAATTTAGATTTTTTTTTTAATCGGCGTATTATAATTTATTTCCTCAAATAAGTCTGAAGTAAATCACTACTTTATCTGTGAAAAAATTAACACCTTTCAGTCTCATCGGTTCACCTGTCTGTCATGCTCAGAAACATTTAGAAACATGCAGTCTTTGTAAAAGCCAACATGAAAGTCACTTAGGATGGCATGACTCAGCAGCAGCTGAATGACGCATGCTGAGTACAGCTCATATGCAAGTTCTCTGAATTGAAGACATTTAGCTCCTGTCATAATCTAAGACTAAATCCCTGCCTTATCGCCGGCCGGGTGCAGAGGCCATGGCTTTGTTTAATTGCCACAAGCCGAACCGTCAAAGCAGCATTTCCCTCAGTGTTTACCCCCACTGAGGCTTATAGCTGATAATGGAATTACTCTCAGTCCCAGGAGGAGGAGGAGGAGGAGAAGAAGGGAGGGCAGGAGAGAAGAGATGAGAGTGGATGGTGGAAGCGGAAAGAGAGGATGAAGAGAGTCTGCTTTAAAAACAGAAGAAAGGATCAAGGGACAATATAGATGATGCAATGTACGAAAAGATTAAAAAAAAGAAAATGAAAAAAATGAGCTTTTGGAGTCGTGCGGTTGTTGCTTAAAGCACAGCCTGCAGTCTTTCTGTCTTAGTGTTTACTCCTTGATGACATATCACTTGGAAGCGAGTAAATTATAAAGCAGGACAAAGTCAGAGTTCAGCAACAAAAAATAATAAAATATCTGCCTCAACTGATAAATGCGGCCATTTATGATGGTAGTGGAAAATAAGATTATGGGAATTAAAAAAGCAGGCACCTTTTTAGAACACGTTCCAGATTTTACAGTTGTAATTTAAAAGGCTAACTTTTTTTATTAAGTCAAATGTTTTTGTTTTGTTGTCCTATTTTCTTTGCTTGTGCAGTCCTGCCAAATGACCCAGTCTTTAAAACTTGCTTGTGATTCTGTCAAGGGATTTGCATCTTCAAGTCTGCTTATGTTCAACGATAGATCCTAAGGACATTTAGCTTCAAGCAGGGTTAGATATTTGACTTTAATTTCTTTAATGACTGCAGAGGCAGCTAAATCAGTTACTTCTTGTTGATGAGGGCAGCTTTTTTATTTTAATCAAAGTCTGAAATGTGCTGGCTTGTGAGCATCTTAGATTTCAACACATGCATGTGAAAATGTTTGAGCTGTGATTTTTAATTTTTTTTTAATTTCTGTTTTTGTACATGATGTTGTGAGGCAGATGAGATTTTCCTTATGGTGGCATAAATCTGTTTTATCTATGCCTGAGACAGATTTGATTGATGCCGTTTCAACTTCTGTCGAGGTTAAAAAGGTACTTTTGAATTTCAGGCACATACTCTTTTCAAAATATGCAGTTTGTGGGTCTAATTAGGAAAGAGGAGGTAGTGTAGGGCTGACACAAGCTGAAGTGGTAGCTCATTAAAATGGTTGGCATATTTAAACATATTCCAGAGCGCGAATTTAATTAAGACCCATGTGTTCTGAATTCTCCCCCTCTTGGTCTTTTTTCTGCAGAACTCATTTACGAAATCAAAAGAAGTTTTTAAAAAGTATTTCTTTTTTTTCCTCTTTAATTTGTGTCACCCAGTAAACTTTCAATTTTAATTTTCTTAATTTTCTCTTGTTCTTTTCCAATTTCATCCAATTTTCCATTTTGATACCCATATCCTTCCCTGTATCCCCCTTTCTTCTTGTCCTTCGCCACATTAGTTTGTTCGCAGTACTCAAGGGGGGTCTTTGCCATCTTCGGCCTTTACGACAAGCGGTCGGTGAACACGTTGACATCGTTTTGTGGAGCCCTGCACATCAGCCTGGTGACGCCCAGCTTTCCCACCGAGGGCGAGGGACAGTTCACGCTGCAGCTGAGGCCGTCCATCAGAGGAGCTCTGCTGTCCCTGCTCGACCACTATGACTGGAACCGATTTGTCTTTTTATATGACACAGACAGAGGTAAATACACACCGACAAGTATATCTAACAAGGTGTCACGCAGAGATTTTTCAATTTATTGCTCAGTGTTTTCATTACCTTCAGAAATAGACCTGCATTTTTGAGGGACGTATCAGATTAAATGCTTGATATCTTTAAAGTGCATTGCACATTTTGGTGTGGTAGCATTACTTGCTTGGACATCATTAGTTACATTTTGCAAACGCAATGAATTATAGAGAAAAGGACAACCCTTTCTTTTGATCATATCCCTAAACAAATGAACAACAATGCCTGCAAAAATTGTTCCTACAGGTTTAACCTTTACTTGCCTTTATGTTTGTTTTGTCACATTTGTCACAAACTTAAAGGTACTTTTTTTTTCAGGGCAGACCAACATAAAATAATTCAGAATTTTGAAATGGAAGGAAAGTTTTGCATGGTTGTAATATGTCTTTTGTACAAATGTAAAATTAAATGTTGGTCGGTCATTTGTATTTATTCTACCTGAGTCAACTTTGTAGAACCAGCATCTGCTGTAATATTGAATTATATTTTGTGTTGGCCATGATGGGGTAAAGTAATAATACGCAAGCCATATACATCACAGTTTGTTATTTTAATGTATCAATTCACAGTAAAGTTTTATGGTTTACCATTTTGTTGTACATTGGAACCTATGTTCATTATCCAAATTATAGTAGCATATTGTTTGAGAGATATTTTTTGTTAATGGGAAGTATAAAACCTTTAAGCACCACTATAATTTAAAAGCCTCCAAATTATTTCAGTGCTTAATTGTAAGCACTGCTGTGATTACTGGATCTGAATAGTTCTTCTGCTCTATGACTCTGCCCCTAGTTAAATACTCAGCTGCAAGAGATTGAAACAGATTCCAATATTCATTTGGGAATTTATTTGTGTAATTTGAGAAACTGAGAACAATTTCTGTTTATCAATTGCTTCAAGTGAAAATTGTATTAAACTCTCAGTGTTAATCTGAGTTAAAGTCAAATTCCATAAAAGGAGAGCGTTTGTGCCAATAGATCTAAATTGGCGTGACTAAAGCTGCATAAGGAAAGGCTGTAATTTGTCTGTGGTCATTTCAGCAAGAAGCAAGAGGGTGGCCCCAATTCCTCTAGCATTCACCTGCCTTTAATTTAACCATACAGTCATGAAGTATGAGTAAGTTAGTGGTGCGGGAACAGATTAGCCCCCTGGCCATAAGGCATTGTCATGGGTATCCTTGGAACACTTTTTTCCCTCTTTTTTCCACACATGCATGCACACGCAGACAAATTCCCTGCCACGAGGAGTGAAACACAGGTCAAATATGACGCGAAGTCCCCACAGACCACTGTGTGGTTGTGAGCTAGGAGTACGAGAGAGCTGTACGGTGTGTAAAGATGTGTGGACCCTGTCTGTGCCTCTGCCAACTTCCATGTGGTCCAGGTTGTCAGGGTTAGTACCCAGGGGAATAGCTACAGAAAGAGGAAGGAAGGAGGGAATGAATCAAGTTGGTGAGGCAGCCAAAACGTTGGAAAATACATGGGTCATGGGAGGAGATACACAAGGTGATGGAGATGAGGAGAAGGTAGAGGTGGATAGAGGCGGATGTGTGGCTAGAGAGGGGAGGCAGGAGAGAGATAACAGAAAGGGCAAACAAGAGGAGTACTAGGACAGACAGGATCACAAGCCTCAGGGGATGCACTGGAGGAGGAAGGGAGCAGAGAAAACAGGGAAAGGAGGGAGAAACTGAGAAAAGGATAGAGTTTGGACTGTACTCACCCATGACTCGGCCAAGGCAGGACCCTTCATTATAGGCTCCCATCAGGCCCTGCTGCTGGTAATGTGCTGGAAAATGGGCAGTAACGCTGTTATCTGTTTTATGTCCCCTGCTCTGCTCCACCAATAGCCTGCTGACACATGCATTCTCACACAAATATCCATGTACACTCATAATTGCATGCAAAGACAAATGCAATGCTCACACCTTAAATGCAGACACACATCAAAAATGGATGCATGTAGTCCAAAGACAGCATCTATGCATGCAAAATATTTATAGTGCAAAATGTGGCACTGAGCACACTTGCATTTATTTTATGACAGGAAAATGTGTTTTTAGCATCACAGTGGAGGCCATGGAGATAAGGCACTAGACTGAAATTCATTTTGTCTTGTGTGCTTCTATTTGTGTTGGAAGATAAAATGCCAAAATTTTATTCATTTTATGCGCAGTTTACTCTGAGTTAAATATTTAGGGTTTCTTCCGATTCTATTTCAGTGCAAAACTATCAGGATAAAGCACCTTCAAAAAGCTTCCATAGAGCTTAAATATTTTGTCAGATTACATCTAGAAACCTGAGAAAAAAGCTTTTTATGTGACAGACCAACAGAAAGAACCTGTCTCTGTGAGGCCAAAGGAAGATGATACATGATTTTAAAAAAGAATAAAGTTTAAAGGACTTCAGCCATTTGATTCAGGTTTGCCTCCATTAACTTTTCACATTCAGAGAGTGTTAACACATTTGACCATGTTAAATACCACAAGCTCAGGCACATCTGAATGAACATCATGGGTGAACACCAGTTTTCCAGTTTTGCAACATATTTGCAATGGGGGCTGCACAGTAGTGCAGTTGGTAGCACTGTTGCCTTTACAGATAAAAAAAAAAAAATGTTGCTAAAGGCTCTACAAAGGGCTCCCATAATACACAATTCCTTAAAAAAAAACAAAAAAAAAACAATACCAATCAGCATGGACACCTTGCATTAACTTTCACACAATGGTGGTAGCGGCGGTAGGAGTTCGCCCTGCAATCAGCGGGTTGCTGGTTGTATCCCCGCTCTACCTACTTCTGTCGTTGTGTCCTTGGGCAACATTTCACCCACCTTGCATGCTGGTGGGGGTTAGATGGCTCGGTGGCGCCGGTGTATGGCAGCCTTGCTTCTGTCAGACTGCCCCAAGGCATCTCTGGTTACTGTCCAGTAGCCTGCTACCATCAGAGTGTGTGAATGACTGACTGTAGTGTGAAGCGCTTTGGTGTCCTCTAGACTTGATGAAACCCTATGTAAGTACAAGCCATTTACCATTTGCCACCAGTGATTGACTGGTGATGATTTGGGCTTGTCTTGCCACCAAAAGAACCTATGCATCTCCTAAGAACTTCTGTTTGTCCACCTGTCTGACCTAAAGTAGGTCAGAAATGGCAGAATGAACCTAAACACAGCAGTAAATCTGCAGTAGGATGACTGAAAAAAAACCCATCTTTCTACTAGAAGTGATTAAAAGCTGTTACATGACCTTAGTTTGTAAATCTAAACAAGCTGAAAAGGGAGGCTACACTGATGGATTATTATATGTATTTGATTTTAACATAGATTTTTACTTTGAGTTTTATCCTAGTTAAATAGATGATATTTGGAGTCGGTTGTGTGTTGTATTGGCAAGATTAGTGTAAAAAGACTTGAGAACCTGGTTAACATGATGAGTTTCATTATGTCATCATATGTAAATATTTCCATAAGAAATCTGAAGAGCTACTTCTTTAGATTTTGAATCTAGTTTTATTTTTTTCCCCATGTGAGAGTCTAATTTCAGTTACCTGTTTAATAAAATGTTATGTAGCCGATTACTGTCTTTTCAAGATTCCTTTCATCATTTTCACCCCACTTTAAAATCCCCATTTACTTAGAGAAATGAAAAGGTTTTGCAAGATGTTCTCTTTTTAAAAGTCGCTGTTTATTTCACATCACAAGCAGGGATTGTTTGTAAAATTCATCTACTCAGCTTCCAAACTACTGCATCTACCATGTAGCAGCATTAATTCTCTCTTTTTCTCCTTCTGTTCCCAACTCTCTGTTGTTTAGGTTATGCAATACTGCAGGCAATTATGGAGAAAGCGGGGCAGAATGCATGGCAGGTCAGGAAACACTCACACACACACGCACACCCACACACACACACACACCTCCACAAGCAGACACGCACACAAAGAAACATTCTTGGAAACCTGCCAGAAAGCACACTTCTTAAGCAAAATGATCTCATAGAGCATACACACTGCATAGTAATTCACTTACACATTGTAAATTTGCTCATGATTTTCCTATTTGACCCCACTCTCCTAAGATGCTGAAGTTTTAATGAATACTCTATGCGTAAAAACAGGTGAGCGCAATCTGTGTGGAGAGTTTCAACGACGCGTCGTACCGCAGGATCCTGGAAGACCTGGACCGACGGCAGGAGAGGAAATATGTGATCGACCTGGAGCCTGAGAGACTCCAGACCATCCTAGAACAGGTAAGACCACTGGTAAAAACCAACTCTGCAATTACAGTGAATGATGTTAATTGATAAACTAGAGATGAGTTAGAGTGGATGGGCCAAGAAAGGTATGAGGGGCTTACAAGATGCATAGTACAGGACTCCCATAGAAATGGCCTTAATGGTTTTTAGACAAATATCAAAAATATTTATGTGAAAGAAATGAACTTTTACAAAGGTTTTCATGATGTATCAAAGATACGTGTACATAAGACAATGCATATTGAATACTAGTATGCTTAATAGAGGAAAGGCACAATAATCTAACAATGAGCTGACAATGTGACTTGTGTTCATTTGACATGTGATAATCTCCAGTTCCTAGTGTTTTTTTGTACAGAATTGGTTTGTAATGTCATTTTCTTATGTCTCTGTATATGTTATATAAAGCAGAAATAAAATATATATCTATATTTTCTCATATGATGCAACTTTTAAATGCTGCACTGTAGTTTTATGTGGCATTGTTACTATTACTAAGCTATGGATTAATGGAGACTTCACAGCTAACCTGTGCTTTAGCAGCAATTAACGCTTAATAATGTGGTGAAACTTCCCTGCTGTTATTGGCCTGAACGATGGAATAAGACGTCATATGGAAGTCGGGTAGAGTGAGAAAATTTGTGTTAAAGAAGTACTGCTAATTATTGTGAGTTCATATAAGTAGCATTCTTGTCATTTTACCACTAGTGTTGTCTGATGCATCTGTCGGCTAGTTTTAGCAGCACTACAAATGCTTTCTTTCTGACATCTGGAAAGAAAAGACGATTTTTGTTTTCTTTGGACTTCATATTGTGAACTGTGGCTTCTGCAGCAGTTATATGAGTGTGTGTTTGAAGAAACAACAATACCGACCACTCACACTGCAATTTAGAGCACACACACACATAAATGACATTAAGGAACGTGCTCGGACACCTTATGGTTGTCCAAGTTCATTAGATTATCTGTCTCGCTTTGTGGTTAAGCCTTGCGTTGACAGGTGGCGTAACTGTGTGTTTGAGAGCCCTTCACTTCAGGTTGGAGTGTGATATCCCATCGGTTGTGCCACCTGTCATCACATCTGATCCCATGTATGCACATCTGACAAACCCAGTGACACATGCAAGCAGATACCCTTCAAATGCACACATTTACATAAAAATCTAATTTACGAAAAACATGTCCAAATCAGAAAAAGACGGGGGGAAAAAAGCTCTGGTTATTCCTGCCATTTATTTGATTGTGCACAGCATGTGTCAACTTCTTTTCTCTGCAAAAAAGCTTATTATTGTTTGCTAATATTCATACCTTGTTCTACTTGAGATTATAGAACAGTCCTTCAAATATTAAAGCTGGGTAAATTTAGACATTATAATAAGGAATGGTTTTGAGTATTTAAAGAGCAAACTGTTTTACCAGTATTTGAAAATTGCTTTAAATGTCATTAAAATGCAATTCAAAGACAGATCAAAAGGAAATTGCATAGTTTTTATTCCAGAATGCATAATGTGATTGATGTTATCTCACAGTGCAAGATTTGTATGAGTAAAAGTGTAGCAAAGGATTCGTTTTCTTTGCGTCATTGTTGATGTTATCAGTTCATTGTGTTCATGTGTTTTTAAAATCACTCTGAAATATCTCACATTTTCATCCAAATGACCTAACAAGTAAGGAGGAGTTATTAATATGGCCAGTCACTGTCTACAAAACCCAGAAAGGTATATCGAAAATGTGACTTTCATTTAGGACATTTGCTCTCTCAAAATTTAGTATAAGCTCAAACTTTCAAACCGTAGTTTTCAGTGTCAGTTTTTGCATGAATTCCACTGTGTTTGAGCTCCTCTTTTATCCATTAGCCTTCTTCCCACATACCCACAACCAATCAAAATGAGGGGAATAATTTGAATCCTGCTGTGGGATAAACTGCACTGCATTTTAAATCTAGTGCTTGTCGTTGGTATTTAAAACAGGCACAACATGTCCTCTTGACATCTGGTCAGTATAAGATGCTTGAAGTTAAAAAGCATCATATGGCGAAGAAGCAAAATGATCAGGTCCCTCTGGTAATTGATGTATTGAAGGGTGTTGCACAAAACTGCACTGGGTTTGTGGAGGTATTTAAAAGAATAAATCAGAAGAGACGCTCTAAAGACAGTGAGTCCAATGGTATTTTATAGGTCATTTGATAAAAATGTCCGTTTTTATTTATTTATTTTTTTAACCAAAAATGCATAAAAATAATGCATTCATGAAAACAATGAATGGAAACATCTCATAAACACAAACCATTCATAATAAGTCTTTGCTAAAGATGTTGGCTTACCGTAGAGTGCAGCACAATGATTGAAAATTAAGTAAAGGGAAAAAATATGGTAAATAAAGTAAACAAGGATAACAGCAGTTTTCAGAAATTACCAAACTGAATTTCTAGAATGCTTCAAGATCATTTGGCTGAACATGACTTCCAAAAAGTCATGCTACCACAAAAGAAACAATTTCCACTAACTTAGACTTAACTTGAAATCTGGAGGTTAACCAACTACATGTTAGGAAAGCGTGATTTATTCATGCAATTCACAGCACTAGGTTTTAATTCCTTTGGAAGAAACACACACTGGCAGCAGCCTCCCTATCAGACAGAAAAATAGACAGACTGTTTTTTAATTGGCTTCAGTAGTGACTGAACATCCACAAACACACACACATGCACACGCCAACACACACTGACTTTAACTTGTACTGAGACAGGGATACATGCACAAACACACTCTCCCCTCACAGTCAATCCTGCAGTACCGGCACTGGCGAGAATCCTTGCTCTGAGACAGAGACTGCTCTGTTTTCCTGTTCCTGCCAGCTGCGATCTGTGCATGTGCATGTGTGAGTGTGTCAGTATGTTGCCGCTGATATGTGTGGGTGAGACTAGAGAGGAGTAAGAAATGTGAACAGTTTATTAATTAGGTTTATGCATCACATCAATAGAAATTTGCACGTCTTCTATGTTATAAAAAAAAACCCCAAAGCATTTCATTTCCCTCTCCCTCTTGCAAAATGCTAATATTGCTTAATTTTTGCGTTAATTTACTGGGTACTTTAAAAGCAAATTAGCAAATAAAGTTAAATGACCATGTACTGTTCACTGAGTTGTAGCACAAACCTGTGAAGTTACATTTTCTGGCTGTAATGAGTGTCATAAATAGGTAGAAAAAGAATGGTTTTTATTTATTGTCCTACCTCCGAATCAAATACGCAGTTTTACACATTGCATTCACAAAAGAAATATAGATAAATAGTAATATTCTTGTTTCCTTTTTCTAGGCTGTCAGTGTGGGGAAGCATGTCAAAGGTTACCATTACATCATAGCAAACCTGGTAAGTATTATTTTTGTTATACTTAGACAAGTTCAGTCCATTACTTGTAAGCAGTCTTGATAGCCAGCTGCATGACGGACTGTTTTTTGACAAGGTCAGACACCAGGGCCCAGAAACATCAAATTCTGTGTTGTTCTTCCTTCATATAATATTTTTCTTATATACCTCCTTTTCTTAACCTCAGTTCTCATGAAATTAAACGTGCATCATGGATGTCCACCTTTAGCTACAGACATGTCTTGTCATTGCTGGGCTTTAATTTTGAGGCTTTAATAATCTGTTTCATTCACAGTTTAAATTTATTATGGACAGAAAACACATACAAGCGAAATGTTCAAACCTAAATATAGGGAAAACATGCTTTTTGTTGTTGTCAACAAGCTGCATACATATTTCTGGCTGAATACCTGACCACTCTTCTTTCACTGATATAAAAAATGCCATTTAAATTAGTTTGTTATCTGGCACGTACTGGGATTTTAAACATATTTTAAACACATTTTCAACAGAAATTGTGAATTCACGTAAATAACAGTTTCTGTGGTAGTGCATTCAAAAATTATATTGGCATTTTTACTTAAATTTTTATGGATTTTACGTGTAATCCATACATTTTAATTCTAGAAGCTTACTGTTAGCTTGCTTTGTTCATTCCAATACCACATTTAATTTGGTGTTTATGATCTCTGTCCTGCTTGAACAATAAATTGTGTCCTCACACTCTCTAACGTAACTGAAATTCACATCTGCTTACAAGCCAAATGCCGCTTGGAGAAAGATTTTATGGTCAGGGAGTTTTAGCCATTTAGCTAGTTGATCACAGGGACAGAAAGTGTGTTTTTAAAGGTTTTGAATCTTGAACAAAAGGTACTGTTGTGCAAATTATACTAGCGCATCTGTGAAGCTGGGAAAAGGAAGTCAGTTAATATCTTGCCAATTTAGATCACAGAGCAAAAACTACTGAGCAGACATAAAGTGGATTTATAAAATTATATCTTGTGTAGAAAACCACCAGTAAACCTCTTCCAGTTTCCCTTTAGTGCTAACCACCCTCTTCTATTTTGAAGTTATTATTAGGTATGGCCTTTACAAAATATCCTACAAAGATTGAAAAAAGAAAAATGCATGTGTTTCTATGTTGGGTACATTGACCTTTATTTTTGGTTTCATAGATCATGTTCCACAGGAACAGTAAATTTTAAATATATTATTTTCTATGCTTCTATGTGAGTATTATATATTGAACACAGCTGGAGCATAAAATCTTCAAGCTGAAGATTGACTACAGGAGAACATAGAAATGTTAGTTTCATTTTAAACCCGGTCACCTTTCTTCCATTGTCACATTATCATGTTATACTTAAACTGTAAAACAAGCATGTTTTTGGGTTGTTTTGAACAACAGTCTGATGATGGTGCAATCTCACTGCACATTCATTTTTTATTAAAAAAAACATTTTATGCAGGAATAGGGAGCTCTGTTTTTTTTTTTTTTTTGATTTTTTTATGTTCCTGTGTTATTTATGCATCTTGCCTCAGGTATCTGACACACAAACATTAGGAAGACGAAGCTTTGCATCTTTAAAGCTGAATTACAAGACTTGTTTATCTTGCATGTATTGCTGGAGGAAAAAAAATAAAAACAGACCTTCTTAGTGGATTCAAATCAGGGAAGTGAATATATGTTTATGGGACATTTGCCTTTTTGCCCAGAGAGCTGAAATCATGTTAATGTCTTGCATCCATTGAGTCGTAAACCAGATAATAATGCAGGAGTGTTTCTTGCATGAAAAGTGCCCCAGCCATGCATCTTTTTCTGCGCCTGACACCTTTTACTCAGATTTTGCATCTCAATCAGGGGAAACCAAAGTGCAGCTCGAGAGCAACTTGCAGTACATTCAATGATTCTGTGCTGCTGCTGTTTAAGAATGGCACAAAATTGTCCTGACAGCACAAATGATTGGAAACTGGACAGATGAAAATCTTCTTTAAAAAGTCAAATGTTATGGGTAAAACAGAATGGATTCTTTTTTTTCCACCTGTGTGTTTTCTTTATTTGTAATTCCATAGCAGGTGTCCATTAACTTACTGAATCTACTGAAAATATCATTATTTTAGTTGAGAATACACAGCTAGATGAATCCTATGTTTTTCAAGCAAAAACATAGCGTTGTTGTCTTGCAGGAAGACGGTGCTGGGTTGGAATTCGGGTCCGGGGTTTTTCTGCAGAGGGTTTTGCCTGTTCTCCCCTTTGCGTGGGCGCTAATCAGCTACACCAGCTTCC
The DNA here is from genome assembly GCA_010277075.1 of Poeciliopsis retropinna. Taxonomy (NCBI): domain Eukaryota; kingdom Metazoa; phylum Chordata; class Actinopteri; order Cyprinodontiformes; family Poeciliidae; genus Poeciliopsis; species Poeciliopsis retropinna. The sequence goes on along the minus strand of VMRM01000002.1, from coordinate 13,330,554 downwards.
TCCAATAATCCAAAAATAATGACTTTTAGGGTAAATCATCACTCTAATTTGCCCTTCGTTTGCTCTCTGGTCCCCTTTGATGGACTCGCAACCTGTCCAGGATATGAAAAAGATCTGATGAAATCTTGAAAGCATAAGCTTTGAAATTTTGAGGAGTTTGTTTCTTCTTTATTTTATGATAATCTGCGATCATTTTATCCATTGCTCTGGATGAAAAGTCTTGGCCTTAAGTTAAAGTTAAGCTTTATCCTATTATTTCATTCCCACTTGTTACTTTTGCTTTTAGAGTTTATATCAGGATAAACTTTGATATTACAATACACCCCAGTAATAAACTCATTGTCCTTTTAAAGGTGCACTTTATTTTTAGTACTTCCTATTTTACGTAATTTGATTATGGTCTTTTGAAAAAAAAGTACTTTACTGCTTTTTATATGCCTAATACATTTTCATGTGTCTTTTCTTGACAAGGTCATAACTGTCAGGAGCTTTTGGCAGCCCGCATCGAGAAATAAAATATGACTTCAAGCCTAATCCCTGAAATCTGCTCAATGGTATTTTTCTCTGTGACAGTGAAAAAGGCCCTTTGAGCATATTGAAGGCTAAATAGGCTTTCACACCTTTTAGCCATTAGCATTCATCAACCCTGGATAATGCTTACATATCTTCAGAGTTTGCCACTGTCTTTAGCTCTGTCCCAAATTGATTTACATCCTCTTTACAGTGAAGTGTCTCCTTGCATATGCTCACAATTGGAGTTGTGGAACTCACTAGAATAATCTGTCATTAAAAGGATCTAGAGAGTTTGTACGTAAGACTGAACTTTTCCTCATCTTAACTGTGATTTTTTTTTTTTTCTTCCATTATTGATTCCCACTTTCTTTCTTTTCTTTCCTCTAAGGGATTTAAGGACATCTCCCTGGAAAGATTCATGCATGGTGGTGCCAACGTGACTGGTTTCCAGCTGGTGGACTTCAGCAAAGATATCGTCATAAAGCTCATGCAGAGGTGGAACAAACTGGACCAGCGAGAATATCCTGGATCTGAAAGCCCACCGAAGGTAATTAAACGTACATAAAATATAACGCAGTGTTCAAATAGCCTCATGATTATAATAGGCAGCCCAAGAAGTGCCAAGAAAGAAAGTTCTTAGTGACTGTGTGTCACAGCCTGAATCAAACTGCTTGCCTGGCACCCTTCTGTTAACAATAGTTACAGTTAATACCAATATTTTTGATACCTCTGGAAGATTTAGATTTAAAATTATTTAATAGTTATTTAGAAGGAAGACAGGCATTCTTACCTTGTGTCTAATTGGAGCAGTTTTTCTTTTCATATACTTTTTTCTGCATAATTTTACTGCTTCACCAATAAAGCATCATGTTTCCTTTAAAAAAAAAAAGTCACATTTCTTCCTCCCCCACATCAGTATTTCTATATTTAGATGGCCACAGCTCCCTTCTTTTTGCCCCTTTTCTACTACAGAGTAGACCACTTTAGACGGGCTGGTGACCTGGAGTCAAGAGGAAATGCATTTAATTGGGAAAGTGTCCACTTACTCATTAAAAATACTTCATAACAGCTTTTATTTACCTCCTGCCTGCGACACATTCAGTAAACATCCTGTAGTATCTGCAAAAAAATAAAACTGCACAGAATTGACATGATTGATTCGTGGTCAATATCGCTCCGCCGTTGCTAGGTGACGACGGTTGTGGAACGGATGTTGTGCGCACTCTTTTTCTAACGGCCGTGTAGCGATACCGCTAATGGAGTTGCTTTGTAACAATTATTAAATTAAAATGCTGCGGCTCAATCTCAAAATCTCGTTTGATTGTTTGCCACCGCTACATAGTCAGAAAGTATGATTAAAACATTATTAGTGGGAAACATACAATCAAGACACACTGCACCAGGGCACTTAGAGGGCAGGTTAGAGTTTATTCCACTTCCAAAACTTAAACAGCGTCTGGAAAAAATGTAAGGTATGAAAAAATGCTTGCGGCTGCAGCTGAACACTACAGTGATCGATGTTATAACCAGAACATGTTTGTCTTTATGAAGCTTTTTGTCATAATTACATTGTGTGCTTAGTCATTAAATCAAAGATTAATGCGTCAAGCTGCGTCCAAAACAATAATTGTGTAAAGTTTCTTTGTAAATCGGTGACTTTTCAGACAGGTGATCTATTTTTTTACCCATCTTCTTTGCCTTTATGTTGGCTGATATTTCATGGTGATATATTGTGTTTGAAATGTTTTTGTCACTGCTGGCTATTGTTAATCAGCTAATAATCACTCTCATTTACCAAATTAATTATCATTTGCCAGTGCTGACTCTATAATTTGCACTGTTAAAGTAAAACAATATTTTGTGCACTAACAGAGGTAAATAAATTATGATGGATGGTAACAGATGAACACAATCATCCGAGTTAAATGAACAAAAAAGACTTGCAGTTTGTCTGAGAACTACAAACAGCTGCATGAAGGGGCATATAAAGGTTTCATATTTTAACATCCTCAGAAAAAATATTCATTCCATCGTTGTGCAAATGCTAACAAAACAAATTTGATTGAACATAAATACAGAAAACCCTCTAGTGACAACGGTTGCCTTAAAATTGCCCCTGGCTTTGAAGCTGCTGCTTTAAACCTGATCTCGGTTTGCCTTGGGCCAAAAGCAGAAAGTTTCAGACCCAGTCAATGTCTGGTGTGGAAACGTCAGCATCTCTAACTTTTTTTTACTCTGTGGTGTAGACTAGATTTTGTTGAGATACTTTAAACCACCAAATAAACTGCTTATGTGTCTTGAGATGTGATTTGTGTGCATGCAGGTTTGGGTAATGCGTTATAAAAATTATCTGTATCTTTGCTGAAAATTGCTAAATGTAACAATAAATTTCTTGGTTTGTCTCCGAGAACTAAAATGTGCAATTTCCGTTGGGACTCGTGAGGCAAATTCAGTCGAATGCAAACTTAAATGGTTAGATACTGGCTATCCTTCCTAGAAATTGTACCGTTTTGCTTTTTTGTCGCAAGTATGATATACATTAAGTTGACTGACTTTAGCTAAAAGCAGAGCTCTGACTGCAGATTCTTGTCTTAAGTAAGAACTGTTCTCCCTGTCCCAAAGGTTTTTCTGTCCTGCCACTGACAGGAACAGCAAACACACTGTGCCACTATTCCCAGTCTAGATGTTTCCTCTCCATACTCATCATTTGTCAGTCACTTTCTTAAGGTCCTCTTCAGTTTCAAACAGAGCACATGAAAATAGGCCAACATGGTAGCGGAGCCCTCCAAAGTACACATAGTAAAGTAAAAATCAAGGGATGTCAGTCAGTGAGAGAAACTACCCACAGAGAGGCAGAGAGGATCTCAGCTGACTTTGGTCTTTTTCCTCACTTTCATCTTTTCCTTGTTTCCACCGTGATGTGAAGAGAGCCTGCTGTGTGTTTGACTGCCTCTGTCTGTGCAGCGCTGAGAGTCCATGTGTATTCTGGTTGTGCAACAGAATCTGTGTAACTGTTTCCGTTAACTCTGTCGCCTTTCTACAATGACTTTATTGATCAATGTGAATGATAAATGGGCTGTGATTGTATCGTGCTTTATCAAGTCCAGAGGACCACAGTGTATTTAGAAGACATGCATCCACAAACACACACTGTTGGCGGTAAGCTACTTTGTAGCCACAGCTGCCCTGGGACAGTCTGACAGAGGTCCTAATTGTAAAAGAAAGGAAAATGTGAACGGATGTCACAATATTATAATAAGATATCTAAGATGTATTAAGATTTTAGGTTGTAACGTAAAAAGTTGAATAAGTTCAAAGCAAATAATTTCTAACAAGTCACTGTAAGTTTACAATTGTATTGAATTGTATTTTAATGTTTTTTTATTTTTATTTTTTTACTGTACTTGAAAATGTATTCGCTTATTTACAGCTGAACAGCAGAAAAAGTCAACACTAAACACCTAAAGTTTTTTTATTTTCTCCTCTCTGTGTTTCTTTGCTATTCCCAGTATACCTCATCTCTAACGTATGATGGTGTTCTTGTAATGGCCGAGGCCTTCCGCACCCTCCGCCGTCAGAAAATCGACATCAGTCGCCGGGGCAATGCTGGGGACTGCCTTGCTAATCCAGCGGCTCCCTGGAACCAAGGGATAGATATGGAGCGAGCACTAAAACAGGTTCGGACGATTTGTTTAAGTTAAGAGACACAGGCCTTTTACTTTTTATAAGTATGCAGTCATTAATATCTTTTTATTCCCTGGTCACACACATGACTGTTTTGATATCCAAAAGTCACTTCAGATCTTAATAGGTTTCAATATTTTGGGTACATCTAGGAACATCACATATATGATGAAAAAATGAGAATGAAAATGTGACCATTCATAAGATTCATTTTATTTTTTTCTCACTGCTCTATTTAAAAATCGGATCTGTGATAGGATCCAGCTGCTGGCTTTGAGCACAGTTGCAGCTGCTCTCCCTGGCTCTGATCCCAATGCTGAAGCTTAGTGGTTTTTGTTTGGACTTTGGCTGCCGCCATGAATCAAACCAGCTTTTTTGGTTTTTTGGGGGGTTTTTTTTGAAGAAAAAAAAAAAAGATGATTTGCTGTGTAGTATGCATTTAAAATACTTCCCAGGGATTTTGAAGAAAAACAGGCAAACAGCATCACAGTTCATCCACCGTACCGAGCATCAGACATGTGGTTCCATTCTACACATTTATTCTTTGTTGCAGACTGACGAGGGGTGTTTTCTGCCTGCAGGCTCCATCATATCTAAAAATGAGACAAAGCCTTTACAATTACAGTCTCATTAACCTTTAGAAAACATTTTATCTTCATATGGGTGGTGGCAGGACAGAAATATATTTCTTTAGTCTCCAGTCAAACATTTGAGTGTTTGCAATTTGATGGCATCTGATGGTTTTTGTGGAAAGTTGGTAACTCTGCTTTGCTACTATCCATTTCTGTAACTAAAAGCGTTTCCTTTATTCCTCATCATTACTGTGTTTCGGAGCAAGAAAAGCATGGGGTTCCTGGTTCAGCCTTTTTTTGTCAATCTAACTTTATAATTAGTGTCCTCAATGTAACTAATGGCAAGCGTAGTTTTAGCCCTTTAATCAAGAAAGGAACGTGCTCAAGAAAATAACATCAACACAAATATACCTTTCTTGGTTTGCATATAGCCACACACATTTAGAGAATTGTACCCATGCTTGTATTTAAATTAAAGGTTAGATTTGTTTCTAAGATTTTCTGTATGAGATTATGCTGCTAAATAAAAAATGATTTTATGTTAAAGTGAATGTGTGAAATCCAACAGTTGTCAGAGAAATGTCACGCGTTGAAATGCTTAATTTTCTACGATATTATTTTGCTATTACTAGTACCTACCTTTATTTCTGCTTTAAATCTAGGTGCGCATTCAGGGCCTTACTGGAAATATTCAGTTTGATCACTACGGTCGGAGGATCAATTACACTATGGCCGTATTTGAACTGAAAAGCAATGGACCACTAAAGGTAGGCTCTCATTTTGCGGCCTATGTTTTAAGTTTAAAACAGTTAAATTGATTGTTTTGTTCTGTGTTTCAGTGCTTGCCTTGTAGACATACACATTACCTATCATCATATCAAGCTTTGTTTAAAAAAAAATTAAAACAGCAAGGTTTTTTTAGAACAAATGTAGTAAAAGGAAGTTGACTTTTACATATTAATTTATGTTTCCTAATAAGTTCTGCGGAATTTAATGTGCTCATTTTTTTACTTGAAGGCCAATATTTTATTCTAATAGTCCTTCATGATTACCTGTTCTACTGAGATGAAAAATCTTTCTAATCTAACTATTCATCGCAGCATGGGCTTCATGAGGATTTTGTAGCTTATGTTTATACCTTACAGTCAACCAGGGAACATAAAAAGTTTACAATTTTCAAACTAATAAAAATTTGAACAAAATCTGTCTTCCTCACAACAAAACGTAGGAGGACAGTACTGAAGCTGACATTTCCTATAAATTATCTTTATTAAAACAAACACACATGTAGAAGACAAAATAACAAAATTACATAATATTCAAGCTACGTAATTATCCCTTTGGCACCAATATGCAGTTATTGGGAAATTTTTGGCTCACTTTCAATATCATCTATTGCTCTAATGGGAAATTTACAGGAGCAAATCGAATGGCTAACTTTTTTTGTTGTTCACTTTTCTTTCTGTCCTCCTATATTAATTTTCCTTAAGGTTTGTACTAGGTTTAGTCAATTTCTGTAAGAGTTGTGCTCTCCTTTGACCTCCTCAGATTGGCTACTGGAATGACATCGACAAGCTTGTGTTGGAACAGGATGGGAATGGTCTTTCCAGTGAAGGCTCACTGACGGAGAATCGGACGGTTGTCGTGACAACAATCATGGTAATGTACCTTGCCATTGTACCATATTCCATATAGACTTGTTAATGTCTGATATTTTAAGGAAACCAGTAGCCTGATAAACAGCTGCTGAAAACTCACAACATAAATTTGTTAGTTCCTCCCAACTCACCTCACATAAAAAGATCAAAAGTGATTTACAGACATGGACAAATTTGTGGTACCCTTACACAATAAACACAAAATACATTTTATATTTTAAATAACTTGAAATTGGCAAGCGTTTAACTGGATCTCATGCAGTTTATGGTGCTGCATGTTTTGCCATCTGTAAACTAGATGGCTAAATCTAGTTTACAGCAGATTTAGCCATCTGTTGTAAACTATGGCGAGAAATCTTGAAGAAATGCAATTTGTAATTGTTGGAGATCAATGACAAGAGACTGCACAAGATTCACATTTATGCTTTTACTGTAATTTATTTACACACCAGGTCATTGTAATGCAGAAAGGAAAATGCAACACTACAAACAACAAAGGAAGAAAAAAACTAATGTTGGTGCTCTTGTGTTTTTGTTTTCCCAGAGACTTTTGGACTTATTTTTATTAAGTCCAGTCTAGCTTCTTTGTTTGGCATTTTTCAATCCATAGTAGAGCTCCCTGGATCTTACAAAATACAGCCAATAATGATTTAAAATGTGAATAATTTTTCAATCAGAAGTCATGTACCTTGAACATGCACTTAAGTTTTAATTGTAATTGTTTTTAGATAGTTTCCTTAGGTCTATTTCTATAAGTCTGATGAAACTGTGGTAAAATTTCCTATTGTTCACACCTTTTGGGGAGTTGCTTACAGTCCCATGAACCTTCTACATTTAATTATATAGGCAGTTGTGGTCATAGAAACATAAAATTGCTCAACAAGGGTCTTCTAGCCTCTACCTTTCACATAATTGTTTGTAATCAGTTACTATTACAAATGTGAGCTCTAAAAAAGCTCACATTTGCTTGCTCTGGTCCGCGTTCAGTGTGGTGCATACAAAAACACCAAACTACACAGCATGATGTTTATTCCATATACATACATGTGGATGATGGTAGACTTAACACATAATTTGAAACATGACTTTACTGCAAGAATTAATGTTCTCTTTCGGGGCACTAACAAAACAGTTCATGCTTTATTGTCATATTTTTGTAAAGTAAGCGGCATACCATTATTCAAAAAGGTATGTGAGTTTTGCTGTCACACACTGAAGGAATAAAGGCATAGAGGATGACTTTTTGGAGTAATCAAGCATTGTTTCAATACGTTTCAAGGGTACCAGCAAACTTGTCTGTGTCTGTATATTCAAGTTAAGGAGAGGATAAAGCTATGCAAGTGCAGTTAAGGTTATCATAATACAATGAGCGTTTAAGATTACATCCAACTATATAAGACTGCGACTTTTGGACAAATAATGGAGAGACACTAGCTTGCATTAGTGCTTCTACACTGAATAAAAATAAGAAAGACATGAAAGTACATTAGAAATATGATTAAAAGAAACCGTCTTTCAAGAAAATTAATAAAAGGAGAAATTTTATTGAAAGCATGTAAACCTACAGCATTAAGAGAAGGTGGAAAGACGGCACAAAGATGCTAATCTGAGCAGAATAACAACAATGCAAATTTTGGTCTACAACATACAGACTGAACCCAAGATAAAAGTTGTGCAAAATTCCCCCTGAAGTAAACATGGTGCAATTATTGTGTATCATTCATTTGGAAATAAAATCCTGAGCTTAGGTCAGTGGCCTGGTCAATTAATGTGACAGATTTAGCAACCATTCATTTAGCCCTCTCCCAACCATGACCTATGATATACATCAAGCAGTGTCAGATATTTTCTGGGACTATCTTGTAGTTAGACTGCTGCTACAGCCGATATAAAAATGTCTCCAGCTGTCTTTTTTTCTAACATCCCTTCTCCCTCTTTTCAGCGTCCGACTCTAATAAGCACATTAATACCAGTAACTTGGTTCTCATATATTGTTGGGCTTATATGTATGCGACCTTTGTCATGTAATCCTGCTGCAGCACCAAATTGTGCAGCAGTAAAAGAAGCCACTGTTGTATCGAACTTGAACAATGTAAAATGTCAAAGTTTGTAAGATTTTTTTTTTTAAATCTCACAGTGTGTGCCAGAGTAAAAACAGCGAATTTGATAATATTTAGGTATAAAAGGCAAGTACATTACGCACTGAACACCAAAACCAGTGAGTTCGGTTATGGAAAAATATATACAAGAAAACCCACAGTCAAAAAAAAGAATAAGGACTCTATGAATGTTTCAGATACAGACTAAAAAACAGACTAAAAAACAGGGTCAGGCTTGCCGACCAGATATTGTGGTGGTGGAATAATTAGGCAAATATCAAACATTTTAAAATGTCACCATTATCAAACAAATGAAATGGAAGACAAGCTGATAAGTAAGAAGTTGCAGAAAGTTAAGATTTCATTCACACTCTCAGAGTAGATCCAGTACATTTCAGAAAACCTACTTTTACCTACAATGTAACATATTTCCCTCATGGATTCTTTCCAAAAGAGAAAAGTCATCAGAACAACAATTATTCTGCTGAATCCTAATAAGAAATTCACCTTGAAAGGCAACAGGCCACACGGGGGGAGCAAGTGTGTCGTTGTCACACTGTATTTTGGTGAGATAAAAATTATTGTGTCTGAGCCGTTAAACTCTTTATGACCAATCCAGACACATCTGTCAGTATGAAGGACAAAACCGACAGATAAAATGTCTCTCATACAGCCACACAAAAGTGCAACAGGATGGAAAAAGCAATATAATAAATAAACAAACAAGGCACTTATGGGTATCACTACCATTCCATAAATTATTCAGTGCAGTAAATTAAAGTATGCTGCACCAAATAACAACTCTGTCAAAAAAAAAAAGTATACTCTTTGTCATGACCAAATATATTTCACCAATTTACACATGGTTATTTGTAAAGAAAAATATATATATATATATCCTATTTTTAACAGTTTATCTCATTGCAACCACATACTTTATGTATTTTATTGGGATTAAATGTGTTATATTCACACAATTATAGAATAACAT